>OX421852.1:17878000-18481966 GCA_949127965.1 Pandemis corylana | reverse complement strand
GACTGTACCTACAATACTTTTACTACAACTTTTTTAAATTATCATCATTATCGTCATCATTAGCAACCGAAAGGCGACCATCGTTTGATCTAGGCCTATGTACTTTTAAATTAAATAGAAATCAACTCACATTTCACATCTCCAGCCTATATACGTCCCACTGCTGAGCACAGGCCTCCTCTCAGAACGAGAGGGCTTGGGCAATAGTTCCCACGCGGGCCCAGTGCGGATTGGGAACTTCACACACACCATTGAATTGCTTCGCAGATGTGTGCAGGTTTCCTCACGATGCTTTCCTTCACCGAAAAGCTCATGGTAAATTTCAAATGTAATTTCGCACATAAATTTCCAAAAACTCAGAGGTGCGAACCCGGGATTCGAACCCACGACCTTCTGCTTGAGAGACCACAGGTCAAACCACTAGGCGACCACGGCTTTTTAACTACATTATTTAAAAAAAGAGAAAAAGAAATTAAAAAAAAACAGCCAAGTGCGAGTCGGACTATAATTCTATGCCTAAAATTCACGTCGATTCGATAAGACGCCATCGAGACGCCGCCAGTCGCCAGTCGGATATCAAGATCGACTAATACCAGAATAAACTAAATAAATGCGTATTAAATATAATACATACTTGTAATATATTTAGGCCGATTTTTTATAACGTGACAATGACGTTAATACTTTTTTTTTCTAATGCTACCTATGTGAGAAGGAGGATTACCACCATAAAATCACATATCCAATTAAACGTCAGAAATAACTTTGGTTTTTAATTCATATTAAGTAACTTGCTTTTGCTCGCGAATTCGTTCGTGCAGAATCAAAATTTGCACTAAAACTTCTTCCTCCCATCGAAAATGAACGCGTTTCTTGTATGGACATCCACAGCTGCCATTATTTATATCCCGTCCTTTTGTTCTGTGGAAAATTCCTTCTTATAGTGCCAAAGATCCTCAAATAATATAGGTATCTGTTCGTGTATGCCAAATTTTATCAAAGTCGGTTAGCCGTTTTAGCGTGAAAGAGTAACAAACAAACTCACGCTCTCACAAACGTTAGCTTTATAATAATGCTACTAATTTTATAAATAATATTCTTAGGAATCATGTTATAGGCGATGAGGCTAGCAATCCATCACTATTTTTTCCCCTTTTCCACCTATACGCCCACAATCATGCTAAATGTGGCCTTAAGTTTTTGTTATCTTAGGCTCCGTCTACCCCGTAAGGGATAAAGACGTGATATATGTAAAATAAGCAAGTCTTGCAACGCAGTTATTCTATTACGAAAAAGTTTTGAGATGTAATGTTAAACCAAGTTGGTTATTTTATTCAGTACCATCGAACTCGATTTCTACCAACTTGCCTATTTTAAAACCGATGGAAACACGTTTTACAGTTCTCGAACTTACGCGGCACTGCCGTGCACCCAGATTCTTGAATGCAAAAATGTGAGACAGAGATATGCAATGACAATACGGCACTCTTTTCGTGAATTGTCAAAACACTTAATTCAATTTACGGCTCTATGTCAGCCACGGATGGCTCGTTTTTGCAAATTTATAACATATTCGGGGTTTTGCAACATGTCATCAGATATATATGCAGCGTACGTATCATCCGATGCTTATGCTGTCACAGCGGTTAGAAAATTATGCGATGGGTGGTCACATAATATTAATTTTTTGGGTAATCATATATTTTTAAGCGTCCCGATCCAATATTTTTGCTGATATGGTGTGACGGATGTTTTTGCCGGCTACATAGCATCACATATTTTTACCGCGGTAGTATCGTCAAATAATTTTGACATTAATGTATGATCATTTATATTTGCAGCGCTGTTCACCATCATATATTTATGCTGGTGACTGTACACGAAACATCTATTTATAAGTTAAAAAGATTTTTGTATCAAAAAAAAAAATTCTACATTTCATACACATGAATAAGTTGGTAGCTAATTACTGATACATATACATACATAAATCACGTCTTTATTCCTTACGGGGTAGACAGAGCCTAAGGTAACAAGATCTAAAGACCACGATTACCATTATTGTGGGTGTATGGATGGAAAGGGGAATCAAAATAGTGATGGGTTGCTAGCCACATCGCCTATAACATGATTCCTAAGATTTTCGCCCATTCCCTTGATGGGCTTTTACCATTTGCGCGGGAAGAGAAGCAACTGGTATATTCTATGTTTTTCTTTGCTACCAGACCAGCATGGAAACAGCATGGTAATTACTGATACTTGCGGTATTTTATAACTTACTATTGCGAGCGGAAGCGCGCTTCTAATCTATAGGCATATTATTTCTGTTGTCTATTGCTCTTTTCGCTTCCGCCGCCTGTTCATCAGTGGTTTTTTAGCTACAAACGAGCATAGGCATGTTCACCCCTATGAGAGCCCTGTGCTGAGACCCTTCTCAGACACGAGATTGTCGCAAACCAGGAAA
The DNA here is from genome assembly GCA_949127965.1 of Pandemis corylana. NCBI lineage: Eukaryota > Metazoa > Arthropoda > Insecta > Lepidoptera > Tortricidae > Pandemis > Pandemis corylana. The sequence continues at coordinate 18,479,502 of OX421852.1, read as the reverse complement.
TACCAAGCGCTCGCTATCGCATTCCTCTCATAACTGCGGCTCTATGTATTTTTTCTTTACATTTTAATACGAATTCAATTAAAAACACGTTCTACATATGTGTAAATGACACTTGACTTGTAGGCTGCCTTGCCGGAAAACGTTAAAACTGGATTTAGTAGCGTCAGAATGTTTGGGACCTGAAGTTTGAACCATTCCGTTAGTAGCAGGCGGTGAGCTGATAGCCGACCCCCCGCCTCTGCGACGGCGGACTCGCGGCGCGGCCTCTGCGGCGGCCTTCCTCGGAGACGGTACACATTATGCAGAACCAGTGCAATTATATAATCGTTTCAGCCGTCGAGTTGCTGTTAATGTCCGCGGCGAGGCAGCGCGGCGCGCCGTCTACTTTTCCTCTACTTCTTGCCCTGACAAGGCCCTTGGTTGCAAATAGTTCTCGAGATTCTATATCACGTGTATAATTATCTTATATTTGTGTGTCTTGCAAAAAGGAATAAATGTCTTCTTTCTTTCTTTTCTTTCACGTGAAATAAGTATGCGTTGCGGAGGACTTTTTAGCGGTTCTGCTTGGCTCTATCTACTACTATAAAAGCTAACGCAGAGGAAACGCACAGCAGATACTCGCAAAAAGTCGTTACGGTTGTAACGCGGCCATCTTATAAAGTGATTTTGTGTGCTACATGCAGGGCGCATGAGCTGGAGTAAAGATGGCGCTAATAAAAGTTTCGAGTTATTGTCAAATTAAAGTTTTTAGTGAATTTCCACTTTTGTTAACATTGTGTGTCAGCATTCAATTGGAAAGCTCACGAAGTTAGTTTTTTATTGCATAACTTAAACTTTATAAAGATGAACTTATTCCTTATATTATAATAATATAATATATAAATTATGCTTCAGTTAAAAAAAATTACAAGGAAAGGCAAACAACTTGTTGTTTGACACTCATTACCATGTTTTTTAACTTAAGCGTAGATAAGTTTACTGTATTTATTTTAATGTTTAGTTCTCTATTAGTGGGTGTGGGTAGTGTATTATTATATATTATGCAAAACAGTTCGTCGAAGCCACTCGGCGGCCGACGAGAGAGTATTTGCATGCGCCGGCGTCATCGCCGCGAGAATAAAAATATTATACTATTTACTTATCTTCATAGTATTAACGCTCAGGCAAAAGAAGGACTTGCTTATTATACCTAACCTATCTATTATTGTACACAGAAGAATTTCCCAATAGTTTGGTAATAAGTACGGACTATTCAATTGTGCAACATATTTTGCGCTATAATTTTCCTTTATAGTTTACCCACTATACGAAACAAACAAATCTATGTATAAAATATTGTAATATTTAGTATACGTAGGTTTACATACAATTGGCTTTTTTCTTCATAACAATAGGTGTCATTAAAATTCATTACGCTAAGCAACGACAAACGTTTACCTACTATAGATATCGACTACAATAGCCGTTTGCCCAACTCTAGTGCGTTATTTGACCTTTGACCGGCCAATCAGAGCGCAGCAATCGCCGCAGTGGTCTGGCGAAATGTTTTATACTTCCCCTTTTATTTCACCTGGTATGTTTAAGATTTGCTAATAAACGTAAATAGTTTATTAGTTGTCATAAATAAAACGTGGCTGTTGTTGGTGACGCTGGCGCGAGCCGCAGCAACAATAACAATTGTAATACACCCTCTTTTGTTTTCTAAGAAGTCGCGGAAACACACGTGGAGGGCACTTCGGAGATATTATGCGCACACGCACGCGCGGCACGCACACACGCGCCGCCGCTTGGACGGGACAATACACGGCAGTGTCACGCGTATCTAACGTATCTCCAAAAACAGCGATTTGAGAAAAATTCAATCACTTTTTGCTCAATCACATCTCATTAATTCGTTACTAATGGAGTTAATCGTTTGAAATTGACACAGTAGGTTAGAATTATTGTGACCAAGGTCTTCGTCATTTTTATCTTGCCCCGTTATCTTATTTTATATCTATTATTCAGCGTTATTTGCAATTCACCTGCATCCTCTTATAATCCTGAATTCCTATCACTTTAACAAACAACTTTTAGACCTCTAACAATGCACTTTTTCTTCGCGACTCAACAAAAAAAAATCGAACGCGACTCTAGCTTCATTCGTATTTCAAAATAAGCTCTTAGAGGAGCTGCGATCCTGGTAGGTACTTTTTCTCTCCCACCGTCTTACCTCTTACCTGACGTGAGTTTAACATTTTTTTTACCCATCCCAAAAAGTGGCCAACGTCTCTAAAGAAGTTTTCACTTAAAAAAGTGTTGTTTTAGCTAGGAATCTCACGTATTAAGAAAGACCGCGGTTAGGCAATGCGCGCGGATCCTGTTGGCCTATCTAACGTCATGGAATTACCGGATATATATCCGTTACAAGTTTATACAAAAATGCAAGATACGGTAGATCGGGTACTGAAGTTTTCATTAAATTAAGGCGCAAAAATTACAGCCATACATTAGATAGTCACTATATGTATAGGTGGTCCATGGCAAGACAGATGTCAAATGGCCTTTCATATCTAATAGGTTAAGAACCACTGCTGTAAAGTGTCTAATAGGTATTGCTGTACTGATAACAGGCGCCACGTTGGCGTTGGCACGCGGGCGCTGGGCGTGTCCCGTCCGCTGAGGCGAGGACTTTGGCGAGATTCAGCCAAGCATTTCGTTCCTATCCTTACATAAACGTCAATCTTCATAACTTATTAACATACCTACTAGATTTATACTGCCCGTTAAATTCCTCAGCGTACAGTAAAACAGTTTAACCCGCGTTCAGATACGCCGATTAACATACTAATGATACTATTGAACTATTCAATGACATAGCTGTATGTTTCCGTCCACGCACCCACTTACGCGTGATTGGACAAAAAGAAACAAACATCAATCTATCAAAATGATTAAAAGAAATGCAAGATTGTCGCGGCCAGTTTCCTGTCGACGATCTGGTGTCAAGGTGAGCTAGATTTGTAATGAAATTTCAAACTATTGCAGTTTTTGGTAGAAAATACTTTATTTAACAAATACTCAATCACGTCGAACATACTTCACCATCCATCAAAATAAATACTGTTAGCAAGAGAGGTAAGCCGCGGCGTCAGAAGCGCGAGGCGTAGCCGCCGCCGCGACTGTCGGCGTGCGAGGCGAGCGTGTCGCCGCGCTGCTGCACCACGTTGACGGCGGCGAAGGGCGGCGTGGCGTTGAGCGCGGGCAGCGGCGCGGCCAGCGCGGCCAGCGCGGGCGGCAGCGCGCCCTCGGCCGCCAGCGCGCCGCCCGCCAGCACGGCCACGCGCGCGCGCTCCACGCCGCCCGCGCCCGGCTCCGCGCCCGCGCCCGCCGCCAGCGCCGCCGCCGCCTGCGCCAGCGCCGCCGACGACTCCGCGCCCAGCACGTAGCGTGTCCCTGCACGAATATGCCCAGATTAGGACGCAGTCGTTTTACTCTATTCTCGAACTTTCATTTTTTATTGGCAGATCAGTCTATTTAACATGAAAGCAGGTGGAATGAGTGACAGCCGCGGGCGATGTACCGACCGCAGACTTGTTCGTCGAGCAGCAGCGCGGGCGCCAGGTCGAGCGACGCGCCGGGCTGGTCGCGCGCGCCCGCAGCGCCGCCCGCCAGCCACGGCGGCAGCGACCCGAACGGAATCGACAACCCTCTGTGTATAATATTTAGTAAAATTATAAAAGATAAAACGGGATAGGTAATATTGCCGTTCTTTAGATGATACTGACGTCACCAGCGCCAAGTAGGTATCGAAGGGGTCCACGACGGCGAGCCCGCTGGCCACGCCGCCGGGCCAGCCGCCAACCCGCGCCTCCGCCACGAGCGCGGTCACCACCCTGTACACAGATATGTTCCACACATCAGATAGGTTCGATATCCAAGTGTATGCGTTTGTTAGGTATCAAAAGCGGACCTGCGCTCGGCCGTGTCGGCGTCGCCGGGCGGCGGCTCCAGCGCGGCCCGCAGCGCGCGGCCCGCCGCCGGGGCCGCCGCGCCGCCCGCGAACAGCGTCCAGCGGCCCGCCGCCGCCGCCGGCGCCGCCTGCCGCCGCAGCGCGGCGCTGCTGTTAGACCACGCCGCAGATAATTCTGCACACATTTTTTAATAGGTATATCTGATTCGTGTTTCCATTGGGTCTAATTTAAACACAGTCAACCAGAGAAAAAATACAGGACAATTAGTACTGGTGAATGTTAGCGGTGTACCTGCGCTGGAGTTGCGCTGCAGCGCGGCGAGGTAGTCTGCGAGCGCGGGGTCAGCGCGCGCGCCGGCCCAGCCCGCGCCCGCGCCCGCGCCAGCCGCCGCCGCCGCCGCCGCCAGCTCCTTTGACACCGGGAAACCCCCCCTGCAGATACCATACGTCATTCTCTCGTCTATCACAATACATATTAAAATATAGATGACATTTAAAGAGTAAAACTTCTCTCTCAGTCTATTATTATTGCAATTACGATAATAGAATTTTGACATGGCTGAGCTGTTACTAAAACATATAGAGACATTTATATTTTAGGTATCTCGGGCGCCTCGGCACCTGCTCATGCGCCTGAATTCAGAGTATGTGAGCGAGGGCGCATCGTGCATCGTCGTAATGGACATATTGCTTCCGCAGATCTTTTAATAAATGTTTACACAAGACTACCAATTAGGTACAAGCTTAATACCGTCTGGTTTTATGAATGATTGATTGGAAGGTCACGTCTCTTCCAACAGCGTTGCTCCGGCTGAGAGCGGCTGCGTCTGCGATTAGCATTTTTACTCGATTAGTTTTGGCATCGAACACGTGACGTAACGTTTCGCAAGCACGCGAGAGCTGTGCGGACCCACTTGTTGCAGATTGTTGTTTTGCTTAATTTTTATAAATCAGGTATGCGGATCAGTTAACCAATCCTCATTTATCGCTAAAAAGTATAAAGTAGCACAGTGAGCGTTAACTATTTATATTCACTTGATTAGTGAAGTGTAGGAAGGTACGCCTGGGCCGGTGGCTTGCGATCCGCGTCGTTTAGGAAGAAAGATGTTGTCGCACGAGGCCCCTATATTTAGCAGCGTCTCGGCAATCAAATAACAATAAAATGTGGCAAAAACAAAGGATCGGTGTCGCGTGCCGGCGGCGCGCAGCGGCGGAGCAGAGCCGCGGCGCCGCCAGCTGGCCGGCGCCCAGCACCCGCGCCCCCATAACAACAGCTAATTCATTTATCTATCCTTTACATACCTTAATTATAATTTATTATACTATATAGTGATGCCTTAAGTATCTCTTAAAGCTACCTCTGCACATTTTTATCCAATTGACCGCAATTTGACCATTTTTCCCAGTTGTTACCGTTATATGGAAAACTGCGAGAAGGTTCAAAGTTACAACGGTCCTCGCATTAAATGGCTGTGACTGACGTAGAAAGTATCCGCCATGTTATTTTATTTACGAGGCTAGCCTGTTCGAAATAAATGCGGCGAGCGGTAACTAACAACAAGATTCAGAAAAAATGGCTATTAAAGCAAACGAATGACCGTGGAAGTGACAAATGAATAGTTGGACTCAATCAACAAAAGTAAATAGCAAACTTGCGCTTTTTATACATATTAGCGTGGAGGAGCGAGCTGGCCGGAGCCCGGCGCGGCGCGGCCCGGACGCCGCGCGGCTCCGCGGGACCTCTGGCGTTCACGATGAAGCCAATTATCAAATGCTGCGCCGCGTGTGAAACGTAGGTTTGCAGCGTATATTAATAGCGGACTGGTTTTATGTTTGTTATTTAATATTCGGAGGTATTTTGTTTGCATATATTAAATAATTAAATTAATTGGCCTTTATAGGCAATGGCGCGGCGATCAGAACTTCTCGGAAAGCGTTTTATAAAGTCACTCCGCCCGGTGGAGCGGAATGGAACGCCCTGGGAGTGCTGGGGGAACGCTCGCCGTAAAAATGACGAGCACAAGAACTTTGAAATAAGTGTTACGTCTTAGGTAACGTAAAGTTATAAATAACTTGGATTTTTTACAAGTCAAGACCATCAAGTCAAGATCATGCTATAGGAAAATCACTTCTACTTTCCTTCAACTATGTGCCTGAAACCTTCCTCTTCCTCAGAACTACTTCCTCGTCAATCCCACTTTTTAGCGCCAAAAGTCCTACAGTACGAATACTGACTGAGATACGTGGCTTATTGCACAAGACCCCAAGGCCCAGGGCCAGCTCTACATAATTATCCGCTACTCGATTGACTAAATGTGAGTCTGCGTGTATTTGGAGTGTTATCGGGCGCGACCTGCTTGCCCGCCGCCACCAAGCTGTCACGTAATATTGAAAGAAGTTCAGTGGAACCTGCCACGGATTGCAGCGCAGCCAAAAATGTAGGGGGAACTCTGGTTCATTGGTGTTGCTTATTTTTTGCTAAGGATTATTTTTAAGACTATCCATTTCATGAATATGTACCTACTTAACTTTGACTTCGAGGTAACTAAATTAGCTTTGTTTTGGGTTGAAAAAGTAAAGAAAGCTTTTGCAATCGACCGTATCTATATTATTATCATCGACTACTACTTCACATCCATGCTGCATGTTCTTCTGTGGTGGTCTGGGAATAAAGAAAAAACATAGAATTTTCCAGTTGCTTCACTTCCCGCGCAAATCATTTAATATAGGCCATAATGCTAGCAACCCATTACTATTTTGATCCCTTTCAACCTATTATAGCCTTTCCATTTCAACATTGACAAAATCGTCAAGAAGTTTACGACATAACTTGATATGGATTGAAATATATTTGACGTCTTTAAATTGATATGACGTAGTTAGTCCAGGGTTTCCCAAACCATGGGTCGCGACCCACTGGTGGGTCGCGAGCGAATATTAAGTGGGCCCTGCCTGTAGAACGACACACCAAAAAAAATTTATTAACACTTCGTTTGTTATTTGAAAAGTCCTTTCTTCATATTGGTAACGGTTGAATTTCTTAGAGGTGGGTCCCAAGTTTGTAAACTTGTATTAGATGGGTCGTAGCCCAGACAACTTTGGGAACCCCTGACGTAGTCCATTTCCCAAATCGATTTGATGTAAAAGTATGGAGTTTCCAGAGCACATAAGTCATAGAGCAAACACGAACTTTGTCAGCTTACAGCAGCCATGTTTATCTGTCAAAAGGGGTTTCAATTATGCATTAACCACTGTAGTTACACAGCTAAATTTAGTACTTATAGGCTATCCAACAGGTTCAGTTTGCGACGAATCAACCGCAGCGTAATTTTCGTTTACAATAAGTATGGGTTAACAACCGCCCCAGATTGAGGCCATACTAAACAATGACTTTTCTGAATGCTCATCAGCGTCTCGTGTCGGTATTGATGATAAATAGATCTGGCTGGGCCTGTACTGACCTAGCGAGGTCTATGGTGGGTTGCAGCACTTGCCGCCACGGCAGAGCGCCGCGCTCCGCGTGGAAGGCGGCCAGCGCGGCCAGCAGCCGCGGCGCGCGCGCCCCCCCCGCCGCGCCCGCGCCCCCCGCCTCCGCCGCGGCGCCCCACTCCAGCAGCAGCGGGCCCGCCGCGCGCGCCCCGCGGTACTCCCAGAACACCAGGGCGCCGCTCCTGGAAAACAAACAAGTGATATTTGCGTGCGGCTAGCAGTTATAGTGCATAACATTGCCCCTGACGCTGACTCCGTACAATGTCTACGAGCAAAAGAATCAAGTTATAATTGTCTGCCAAGCGCCAGTGATTCGTTTAGGAAATCATAAAACTGAGAGCTGAACTGCCCCTTCTCCAGCAGCTTTCAGAAGAGGCGAGCGAAACGAAGTGCTGCTGAACATGGAATGCAATTTTTCTGATGCATCTAAATTCTTAGTAGTCATCATCAGCCTATCTTATCTTCTTATCTTTCTTAGTAGTGAAGGTATTTAATTATTGTTGTGTCGAGTTGGACAGCACGTGTCGAGATAGAGGCCCGAAAACAGTTTAACGCGCAAAAGAGATGGCAGTGAGTCACGGCGCGCGCCGCCCTCACACGCGTCACCACATTTGAACAGCCGATAAATATTACATTTTATACCACCTCAGTCGCATAACGTTCGTTTTTACAACGCCATTAACCTCAACAATTTACCTAAATCATTATTGTCATGAACGGACACGTGTCGCGCAATAACAATAAATTAATTTATACTCGTTACCCGCACGTCGTAAATACGCGGGCCGCCCGCAATTGTAAATATTATACCAATATCACTAGCGTTTTGCTCATAAAAAGCTAATCATCACAATGAAAGAGCGTCGCTCAATTAAAATGGGCCTCTCTGGATAGGAAGACTCCGCGCGACGGTCCCGCGGCCCTAGGCGCCCGCGGCCTCAGCTCGGCTTGCCTCATGAACGAGCGAGCCAAGCGAGGTGCTGTTGCCCTGCACGCCGCGTACAGAACATTATATCTAGATGTGGTCTGTTCACGAGCAAATTCTATTATTCTCTTACGTGCAAACCCAGGCGCGTCACTGGCCTACATGGGTGTAACTCGCACGCCGGTGACCTTGTAATGTCTCGCAAGGGTTGGCACAACGAAATAACAACAAAGTTAATGAAATATCTTTATGTAAGGGTTATACAATCAAAATTTATTATTAATTACTGTGTGTGTACATACTTCCACGCTGGTCTGGAAGCAAAGAAAAAAAACCTGCGCAGATGGCAAAATACCATCGAGAGAATGGGGCTCGCTGATACATTGGCTCATTGAAGAAACAGGAAAGTAGAAGAGGCATGTGAGCGAGACGCACGTGCCATATATTATTTACTATTAGAGTGACACCCTGGTTCACACAGAGCGCGTGCCGCACCCGCCCTCGCTCGATCCCCGAAATTAATAGTAGATACATACATTACTGGTAGAGACTAGTAAGTAACCCAACTGGACGAGTTTGTTTGAAATCTGAGTCGAAGGCGAGAAGTTTTATTTACGAGTCCAGCATGGCAGTTAGTGGTTGAAGCTTGTATAGTGCTTTTCTCAAATATTAATAAAAAAACTACTAAGTCAAAATTTACTTAATTATAACGGAAAAATTAAAATTTAATAACAAAATATTTGCAAAAAGTTTAGTGACCGTCACCATAGATCGGAATCAAACAACTGTCTCTTTGAGAATGACAGAGTATATCCAACTAGCTGTTGCCCGCAACTTCGTCTGCATAGAATTCGTTTATCGCTATCCCGCAGGAATTACGCAATTTTCCGGGATAAAAAGTAGCCTATGTGTTATTCCAGACTATAATCTATCTATGTTCCAAATTTCATCCAGATCTGTCCAGCCGTTTTGCCGTGAAAGAGTAACAAACATCCAAACATACCCACAAACTTTCACATTTATAATATTAGTAGGATAGGATTTATAGTTTTCTCGGGAACATTTCGATACCGCGATTCAGAAATTGGGACTGCCCGTACAGCGACACCCAGTGGCCGATAGCCGTTCTAAAAAAACATCTCATCGGTGTACAAGTTAAAAACTTTTTTTTTTTATCTAATATTTTTACGAGGCTTAAGTGCACTTGTGTGAAGTTAAAAACTTCCCGCTCGTTTATTAAAGCATGCAACATACACATAAACATAAACATGAGATCTTATGTACTCAGTTTTAGACAATAAATTATATTATTATCCATGTATCTATCTCGTTGCACGAATGCGCTGCTCTTGTTCTCTTGTTTTTTTAAAAGTGCGTTCTATATGCTGCCTACCTCTTAGAGTTGAAATAAATATTTGTTACATAGAATAAATCTGTAACCAATCTATTTAAATATTTATGTTCCGAAACAATAGAAGTCCTTATAAAATCATATTTGAAGGTGTTGAAATCCAAACCAACGTGACATCTTGGATACATACAAGGAGTTCTAAGTTCAAATTAAAACGCATGTAATGAGATTTGTACCGTATGTACATACTATACGTTGTATTTGTCTTGTTTATTTTGCACAATAAAGAGTTTACATACATACATACATACTTACTTTTTGGTTCCGAATTCAAAACCTCTCTATAGACCGACCGATTAAATGCCCGCGCGGGCGAGGACTCATTTAACCGGTCGGTCTAGACGACCGGAGACCGATGACTGTCCGGTATTCTTAATTAGTAAGTTGACTTTTTGAGAGGTGACTTTTTAATGATGTAAGGCGACATTACGTATCATGTTTGAGAAAAACATGTTTGTGTCGTTTCTTTAATAGATAACTTTGTGTATATGCCTTAGCCTATGCTGAATGCGGCAGCGTGGAGTCTACGGACGTAAGCATGGTCCCGACTGAGTTAATTGGTCTCATTAATTTATCATATACTGGCTTCTGCCCGCGACTTCGTCTGCGTAGAATTATACATAAAAACCTTCCTCTTGAATCACTCTATCTATTAAAAAAAACCGCATCAAAATCCGTTGTGTAGTTTTGAAGATATAAGCATACATAGGGACATAGGGACATATGGACATAGGGACAGAGAAAGCGACTTTGTTTTATACACTACTAGCTTCTGCCCGCGACTTCGTCTGCGTAGAATTATACATAAAAACCGTCCTCTTGAATCACTCTATCTATTAAAAAAACCGCATCAAAATCCGTTGTGTAGTTTTGAAGATATAAGCATACATAGGGACATAGGGACAGAGAAAGCGACTTTGTTTTATACTATGTAGTGAAGTGATGTAGTGATTTATTTCATTAATTACTAGCATTTTATTGCTAAAACTTTATCATGTGTGTACTTCATTATTCATTAGGTATGATCATAATAAGTTACGAAAATATGATAAAAAACAGTAGGTAACATATAGGAGCCAGTTGAAATAATCAATATTTTCGCGACATGTTTACAAGCGCGTAATCTATCGGTGAGCGACGCCAGCTGGCCGGCGCAAGCGCAAGTGCGCCGCACACACCACACACACGCGACGGACGGACCCACACGCTCGCTCTCCGCAGGCTCTTAATTCAACTCTAATCACGCGACACTTATACGCGCTACCCAGATGACCGCATTGGTGTAATAATTCGCAGTTCAATTGTATTGCCTATTGTGGAGCAAGTTCACAGCCTTGGCACAGAGTCTACGTAGGTACTTCACTCTTATCTGTTTGGAATATTAGTGTGGAGTTCCCGCAACCGCGCACGCGACGGTCCGTCGCGCGCCGGCGCCGGAAGCTGCGCATGGGCCGGTATTTATTTATTTAGCTAATTGACTGCGTTGTTTCACGCGCGCTGTTTACAGCGGCGAACGAAACTATTTGGCAAAAACAATGTAATAAACAGCAAAAAGCTAAATGCAATAAGGAATTATGTAGGTACCTACTGATGTATTTTGGTTTGGTCATGCTTGGGGCAATAAAAAACCGGTCAAGCGCGTGTCGGCCACGCGGAGTCTGGGGTTTGACTATTATTCGTTAACTTGCACTCTTCATATCTGTGCTTGTTTTATTTTTTAGGCTGGAGATGATGAAATATCACGAGGGTGTGGAAGGCCAGGGGAAGGGGAAACCATTGCACTATTTTCTCAAGAAAGCCATCGTAAATGTTTACCACAACCACGCAGTAAGGAGTCTAACGACTTCGGAGAAGAGAGGTAACGATCATTGAGCATTTAATATGCAAATCAAGTAGTGGTTGCGCTCCATGCTAACGATGCTCTTAGTGCTTACTACGAAGACGTCAAATTGAAGAGGTCATAAATATAGATTCATTGTTTTTCGATAATCATTGTTTGCGTGTACAGAAAAATAACTCGTCATTGCATTTTGGGTCAGAGTGACATCAATGTAAACAAAACACAATTTTCATTAAATACCTAGTCGTGTAAATAATTTGCAAAGAGCCGGCAGCGCTAGCCAAGTACGGGCCAGTGCGTATATCCGTGTACACTCGGTCACGCTCGCGCCGTGCTCCTGCGCAAGCCTCGCGCTCTTGTTTCATTGAGTATGATTGCCAATTTAATTGCATTTGTATCAGGTTTTCTATTTTTAGGGCGACCATAGCAAGCAGTGTTAACCTTCGAAGTTTTAAAACTTTAAAAGTTTTAAGCTTCATTTACGAGGATATACCTATTGGATTTATTACTAGCTGTTGTCCGGGGAGTAGCCCCGGCTGCAATTTTTTTTCCTATATTTTATTTTATACAAACCTTGTCCAAACACAACTAAAAAAGAATTATCCAATTCGGTGCAGTCGTTTGGAAGTTATACGCGTATATACATTTTGACGATTCATTTTATTTGTATAGATAAACTAGCTTTTGCCTGCGGCTTCGTATGCGCAGAGTTATGATCTGTGCCGAAGGTTCTTCCTTTTCCTATTTTTCTCTTTCGCATCTTCCTCGGATGAAGTCCGATTTTTTTTATAACTTTAATAAATAAAATTTGTAGTTAATTTGGTTGAGTCGTTCTCGAGTTTAGCGTTTTTATATATATATATGATAGAGGCATGCATGTCACCTGATGGCAAGCAATCACAGCCGCCCATAAACATAACATAGGGCGCTAAGAGTGTGTTAACAGCACTTTTATTTCCCCATTCGTTGTTATTTGTAATCAATAAGCACTAATGCCATATTTATATAATAGGTACATACTAATCGTGCGAAACACAGAATAGATGTCTCCGTATAATGGAAAAAAATAAAACATTACTTGATAAAAATACAAGGTCGACGTTTAGTTTATGTATGACGCATTCAGGTAGTTGCGCACAGGCACTGCGCAGATTTCCTATACCAAGTACATATCATTAATCAGCAGCTAAACTGGTAGGTACCTCTCTGTTCGACGCCGACGCGCGTAAGTAATTAAATATTTCGACAAATTTCGAGAATGAACAAAAAACATTTAACTTGTTACTCCGCTACTAGTAGAGGTATCGGAGTTTAGTAGCGAAGTAGCAAGGCAAATGTTTTTTATTAATTAAAAAGGACCTCCGCAAAGTAACGTTAATAATTTTGTAGATCTAACGGATGCTCAGTGCGCAGGCGCCGATGAATTGCATTAGCGGAGGTAAACAAACGCAGCGGAGCGAGGTTGTTTTTCATATTAAGTCATTACATCAGTGAGTGCAGCGTGCACTCGCTCGTGACCTCACTGCGCGGCGCGCGCGCAGCGGTGACGTGACACGTGCTTGTTTATGCACACACCGTTACCCCCCCCCCCCCCCCCCCCCCCCAACCCCCGCGCCATACTTGTGATAATCTTTGCGACGCTTTGATAGTTGTCTTTGTTCTCATTAAATACAATAACGACACACGATGTACGCTGAAACCAATTGGCCATGAATGGAAGTGACGCAAGTGCCGCGTACACCTAGACTAGATGCAAATTTGGTAAATAATTTAGTGACGCTGGGGCCGAGGGCCACGGACGCGCGTGGTGGCCACGCCCCGCCCTCGGGCCCGAACAGGCGAGCCAAGAACATCAAATACTAACTTCATAGTGTGGCATTATAGGGCGTGGGTTATTAGTTACTAGCTTCTGCCCGCGACTTCGTCTGCATTGAATTATACATGAAAACCTTCCTCTTGGATCACTCTATCTATTAAAAAAAACCGCATCAAAATCCGTTGTTTAGTTTTGACGATATAAGCATACAATACATAAGGACATAGGGACATAGGGACAGAGAAAGCGACTTTATTTTATACTATGTAGTGATGATTATAGTCTGTCAATCAACCACTAGTTACTGTCACCTATGTTTACTGTCTGGCGCACTATGAGGATAGTCAATGAAAATCAGAGTTTGGATACTTGTTGTATTAAACTTTGACAAAGTTATTTATAACTACGTTTTACACAAGAGCTGAGAAACTACGTTTGACACAGAGCTGGGGAACGACTGCCGGAGCGGGCGCTTGGTCCCGCTAAACCCAGATAAAAGGAATTTGCTGACACCGCTCATATCCTAGTGCACTTGCAGTGCGGTGTGAAGACGTCGGATGCCCTACAATAGTGTCCTTGCTATCGCTTAAGCAAATTTTAAGTTTCGAGGCAAATGGTAACATCAGTCTAGCTTTTGTTTCGACATGGTACTTGATAATTTCTAATCCATTTTTAGAAAAGAAATAGATCAGATTTTGTATAGCCTCATAAGTCCTCGCGTGTTTCCTGAAGTACAAATAATAGCAAGAATAAATGCCAAATGTAAAGTTATGGAGTATAAAAATTGCTAAATGAAAAAATAACTTTAAACATGATGAAATTAAATCTAAAATGAAATAACTGGGACCCGGTGGGGCGCTACGCGATTTATAAAAAACCGTTTGCCTGCAATCACTGATACAAAAGTTAGCAGGTCTACGTAGTTTTAGGCGACTGATGTCCTTTAACATACATAGATTAAGTTTTTGTCAAGTTTTTAGCAACACGACGTAACGCGTGTGCCACAAAGCCTTTGTTATATGTCACTGTCCTTGACCAATCATCCATCAGAAAGACGTTTGCGGCGCTGACAATGGTACACAAAACAGACGCCGCGCCCGCGCAGGCGGCGGCAAGCGCCCTTAAACAGGCTCGCTGTTCGCCGTATAAATTAGTGCACTTATGGCAGGTGCTCTCGTTTAAATGTTATACCGCTCTCGAGTCTTAAACTACAATTGTGCGTTGGAGTGAGGTGGGCAGCCTGTACCCTGTCCGTTATCGAAGTGAGCAATCACGTTGTAGAGCTCGAAACAAAGCGTTAAGAGAACCTACTTATACTAGGTACCTACTTGGTTGCCTAATTATTATAATCACATGTGATAATAAGTAAATCGTACTACAACACTAAAATTTCTGACCCTTCAATGTGCGGAAAACAATAGAAAAAATATACGACCTCCTTTTTCTATGATGTTGAGTGTTGCAGGGTTGCCAACATTATTGTTAAGTAGTTCAAAGTCTTAATTATATGAATTTTAGTATGAAGTAGAAGGGTAAACCAAAATAAACATAACAAAACAGTCAGTTCCAAGTTTTTTTTGAACTAATTCTAGAGAATTTTCATTACAATCATTTAGTCTACAAACCTGATTTTTTTATGGTTCTATCAACATTTTTGCCCGCAATTAACGATAAAAACATGTATTTATTATTTAAGCATGTAATATATACCAAATAGCTTGTTAAACTACAAAAAAACTCATTTTGAAGGCAACTTGAGAGCTGCTCTACTTTCGCATAAGGCATCTCGGTTTTAAACTCGTTTTAAAATGGCTCCCGCCGCTCCCTGTTAGTAAGTGACTGCTGACTGTGCCAACACACTTATAGTTAAGAATTTCAATAATTTGCCATCCATGTCAATCCCCTAATACTAAGCGAAAGGTCGCT
Organism: Pandemis corylana; assembly: GCA_949127965.1. NCBI lineage: Eukaryota > Metazoa > Arthropoda > Insecta > Lepidoptera > Tortricidae > Pandemis > Pandemis corylana. The sequence continues at coordinate 18,464,143 of OX421852.1, read as the reverse complement.
TCACGCTTAAACCGCTGAACCAATATAGTTGAAATTTGGTAGAGAGAGAGTTACAGTCCCGGGTAGGACATACGGTAGTTTTTATCCCGGAAAATCGCTTATAGCTCCTGCGGGATAGCGCTAAGCGATTCCTGCATGGATATGGAATTTTAGTTCGTAGCAACGAGATACCAGTGTAGAGGATTATGACGGAATCTGAACTTATAATTTTTTTTACACCACCTGCTCGACAATGGCTAAGTAAGTCATTATAGCCCTTGGCTTTAGCCGGGTAGTAATATTGTACGGAATTGTAACCCGTAGGTTAGTAATATGAATATGATTCTCACTTTTCATAGTTCTTATTGCTATACTCTTAAAGCCCAATTTCGTAAAAATCGCACGGCTCCGAAAATCGCGATGGCCACGCCACGGGAAGCGGCGTTCGATTTTCGAACGAATGAAACAAATTTCAAATAAAACAAAAGCTGCCAGTGTTTGCTGACGCTGTAATATTATACGCGAACTGCTAAGATTCCAAATAAAAGTATTGCTGTATCGTTTTACAACTGGACTAATTTCTCAAACATAAATTTTTACTTTTAATTTTGTTTTACTGTTTTTTTAATTAAATTCTTTTTCTAGTTAGTTAGTTTTTATTGTCTCGCAAAAGGTGAGAAAAGTAGAGTAGGTATACTCCTCCAAGATAAATTTGTTTATGTCTTGGGTGAGCTTAAATGCTTCGCTCCACTCAGAACTCAATCTTAATTCCCTCGCTACGCTCAGGAATTAACAAAAAACACCCTCGCATCGCTCGGGAGTTAAATCTAGAGTCCTTTGCTGCGCTCAGGATTCAATAGCGCGCCCGTGACATATTACAGTGCTTTATCCCCTCGGTGTACAATCTACTATTACATGATTACATTTATTTTGATATATTTTATTTATAGAAATGAACGAATTTCTGATTTAATTAATTTTTACAGGTGCATTGCGGCCCTAGCTTGGCCGCAGTGTTCAGGGAACGTAATGCGTAATTACTTATCATGTTAGGCACCATAGGTCATTAAGATGTTTTCATGCTCCGGCAGTTTCATTGGGCTGGACAGTGGACGCTTTACTGGTACCTAATCAGATGATAATGGAAGATTAAACTGGCGATGGTGTACGTCTTCCGCGTCACCAGCACGGCGACCAGCCACGAGCGAGTTGTCAGAGGTGCCCCAGCTGCTTCGTACGTACTTGTGCTCACCATTTCGACTTCGGTAAGTTTCTCACGCGGATTGCAAAAAAGGGGTCACCTCCCATATTATACATACATAAATCTCGACAATCCCTTACTGGGTAGACACATAAAGTTGTATATAAAGTGGCCCTTTATCTTTGCTCGTCTAGTTGGGCAGCGTTCCTGCGTCCCACAATTATTTTTTACATATTTTGTGTTTATGTTGTGTTTTTTTATCCCTCGTTTGTTTTTGCCTTACTTCGTGCTTTATTGTAAAAACTGTCACGGTCAGTAAGTTTATATGAATATAATTACCATAATAACGATCCAACATTGGAAAAAAGGCTTAGTTCCGTGTAATTGCGATACACCATGATCGCCATCAATTAGGTACTGATTAGAAAAATTGGTTACATACATACATATATATACATACCGTCACACCTCTTTCCCACAGGGGTAGGCAGAGACTACTTTATTCCACTTGCTACGATCCTGACATATTTCTTTCGCTTCATCCACAGTCATCAATCTCTTCATACATGCTCGTCGGTTTCGGGTACTCCTGACCTGACCTTTTTCCAAAACGTCTCCTATTTGGTCTCGGAACATCCGTCTAGGCCTTCCCCTCCCAACGCAACCATTCGCACTCCCCATATAGATCTGTTTAGTTAGTCTAGTTTCATCATAAAAATTGGTTCCTGGTGACAAATTAAAAATCATCGTGCACAGAGCTCAGAATCATGCCTACTTAGAACAACCTCAGACCGCGCTCAGACCACCTCTATATCTATAAATTATATTAGTATTAGGAAATTAATTCGAGAACGACTAAATAAAACGCGACGGATTATTCCTTTTAACATACTTGCGTCTGAGTCCGAGAAAGGTTCTCATGAAGAGAAAAGTTGGTAAAATATATTTTGACAGGACGCCTTCGGTTGGGACAGCCAGTTAAAAGTGAAGACGGAATTCTGCGAACAACAAAATAAACGTGATATCTAGGGGAAAACTACGCCGCAGCGTGCGCGTGCGCGTAGCATTGCGCTTGGCGGGGAATGGTTGCGCGAGTGAATACGCCTGTATGCACTTTGCAGTTCGCGGGACTCCGTGCTCGCACATATTGGCTTTTTATGTGATCTGAGATACTACTTTGATAACAATTGGTCTTTGATAAAAAATTAAAAACATTATGATTTATGAACGGTAAATTTAGTCACCATTTTTAGGGTTCCGTACCCAAAGGGACCCTATTACTAAGACTTCGCTGTCCGTCTGCCTGTCTGTCCGTCTGTCACCGGTATCTCATGAACCGTGACAGCTAGACAGTTGAAATTTCCACAGCTCATGTATTTCTGTTGCCGCTATAACAACAAATACCAAAAACAGAATATTTATGCCCGTCTGTCTATTCCGGAAACCAACATAATATGACCTCAAACTGCGTACATTTTGCTTAAGAGCGGGGCTCTGCTAACATTGGATATATATAATAACTAGCTGAATTTGTACGGAACTGTCGGTGCGCGAGTCTGACTCGTACTTTTTTTTTTTTTTTTTTTTTTTTTTTTATGTGAATAGGAAGGCAAACGAGCAAGTGGGTCACCTGATGGTAAGTGATCACCACTGCCCATAGACACCCGCAACCCCGGGGGGATTGCAGATGGTGTGTGGGGGGATTGTGGTGTGTGGATGTGTCGTGAGACTTGGCCGGAGTTTTAATTATTGACGGCGTCTGTAACCAAACATGGATTTCTTGCAAAACAAGACGCTTCATAATAATTATATCCGTAACATAATATGAGAGAGAGGTGAAACGTGGCCTTAGTCACATTACATTACCTACACGTGGACCTAACAAGAGCGTATTATGTACAAACTGCGCGGCGAGTTAGCGGAAAACAAGTAAATAAAATAGTTTCCTTGAAGTGCGCAGACAGTAATTAACTATTTCTAGCGTGTAAAGGATTAGTGTGTGGGAACGCCCGCAGCGCCGCGCGGCGAGTGCGGCGCGCGGAGGCGGCGCGCGGGCGCGGCAGTACCGCGCGGTTGCGCTAGATGGCGCTTTTAGACAAACAGTTTCTTCAGTAAGTGGAATGGGGGGAATTGGTTATGATCGAGTGACTTGTATGTTATACAAGCTGTGTACATGACACGTTTCAGCAAATACAAACAAGCAGGTGGCAATCTGGCGACCGATTGTTTTCCACAACTTACCTCTGTTTGACGCAGGGGCCCGATTTTCAAAAGTCCATCATTAAACGAAACGTATCGTTCGAATTTCGGTGAAAAAGTTGTCCTGAATTTGGAATACGACTTTAGCAGAATAAAATTATAGCTCTGCCTAATTAATCTTGCCAACTAGACACATAACTTAAGTAGGTAGTCGAAAGTACAATTGAGATAATCTTCACTACATGTAAAACAGTCGCTTTCTCTGTCCCTAAATCCCTATGTATGCTTAAATCTTTAAAACTACGCAACGGATTTTGATGCGGTTAATAGATAGAGTGATTCAAGAGGAAGGTTTATATGTATAATACATGCATAATATACCGTGCGAAGCCGGGACGGGTCGCTAGTATGGTATAATGTACATACTGGTGACTAGAAAGAAGTTTGAATGCTATCTATAGTTGTTGCAGAAATATACTTTCACGATTAGTTTGTAGTTTTATTTACAACATCGATCATATAAGTTTTGTTGTATGTACACAGATTTAAATCGCTTTGAAATGGTATTATTTCCTTATCCCTACTAATTTACAGATATGAAAGTAACTGTCTGTCTGCTCCGCTTTCATGCTTAAACCACTGAACCAATGTTACTGAACTTTGGTACAGAGAGTACCAGTCCCGAGGAAGGAGGAATTCCCACGGGATAGCGGGCGACCGCTAGTTTAAAATAAAAACTAGCCGTGAACTAACAACTTGGCGCTGGTGTCGGGCCCGGCTCACGGATCGCATTACGGCCGCAACGTTTTGGGACGGTCATTTACTTGACAATGACGGAGTTGTCCTCCTGTTATGCAGAATCCACAACAGGTATTAAAAAAAACGGAGTTACAGTCCGTGCGCTCTACGAATGCCGTTCGGGTCGGTCTGGCTGGCGCATCACTCTTATAGCTGTGATACCTGAATCGGCCGCTGGTACCCCAAACCCTTACGGTATTCTAAGAGGTCACGGACTGTACTAATGCCGCTCCTTCACTACTTCAAGTTTCAAGTTTTATGTACAACATAGGTACATACATGCGTAAATCACTTATTTATCCCTTACGGGATAGACAGAGCCTAAGGTAACAAGACCTAAACGCCACGTTTAGCATAGGTACTTCAAGTTTTAATTGACAAAAATTCACCACCTCCTACCGTAACCTACCACACCCTCTTCCTCACCTACCAAACCTCATTTTTTGACACTTGAAGCTTGAAGTAACGTATGCCCTAGGATAGTAGGTAGTGATATAGTTACGCGTCGAGCGAGGTGCGGTGCGGCGCCAGCAGCGCGAGGCAGACGGCGGCGGCCGCGGCGGCGTCGGCGGCGCGCCCGCCCGCCTTCAGCGCGCCCGTGCCCGCCTCCGAGCACGCCTGCGCGCCCGCCGACACCGACCCGTGCGGAACCACCTGTGCACACACATCTTTTTTTGTTAAGCCAGCTCCTGAGCCTCTTACTATTGTTATTACACAAAAGAACGTTTCAAAGGGGTTTACGCAATCGTGCCAATTAAATACCTACTATGGAAAAATTGGCATCGAAACGGCAACAAACTTTTCGTAGTATTTGACATTTTGATGCGTTGGGGACGTATTTTGTGAACGAAATCTTACACTAAGCTTACTGACTGAGCAAGGCAGCTGCATCAAAATCGAATTAGGATCCGCCTTCAGCGGCACGTCCTCGCGCAGCTCCCCCACGCACCTGGTAGTCCCCGTAGTAGATCTGCGTGAGCAGCGCGACGGTGACGGCGGCGGCGAGCGCGGCGAAGCAGCCGGCGATGAGGCGCGGCCCGCCGCAGCCGCCGCCCGCGCTTGCGCCCGCCTTCAGCGGCACGTCCTCGCGCAGCTCCCCCACGCACCTGGTAGTCCCCGTAGTAGATCTGCGTGAGCAGCGCGACGGTGACGGCGGCGGCGAGCGCGGCGAAGCAGCCGGCGATGAGGCGCGGCCCGCCGCAGCCGCCGCCCGCGCTTGCGCCCGCCTTCAGCGGCACGTCCTCGCGCAGCTCCCCCACGCACCTGGTAGTCCCCGTAGTAGATCTGCGTGAGCAGCGCGACGGTGACGGCGGCGGCGAGCGCGGCGAAGCAGCCGGCGATGAGGCGCGGCCCGCCGCAGCCGCCGCCCGCGCTTGCGCCCGCCTTCAGCGGCACGTCCTCGCGCAGCTCCCCCACGCACCTGGTAGTCCCCGTAGTAGATCTGCGTGAGCAGCGCGACGGTGACGGCGGCGGCGAGCGCGGCGAAGCAGCCGGCGATGAGGCGCGGCCCGCCGCAGCCGCCGCCCGCGCTTGCGCCCGCCTTCAGCGGCACGTCCTCGCGCAGCTCCCCCACGCACCTGGTAGTCCCCGTAGTAGATCTGCGTGAGCAGCGCGACGGTGACGGCGGCGGCGAGCGCGGCGAAGCAGCCGGCGATGAGGCGCGGCCCGCCGCAGCCGCCGCCCGCGCTTGCGCCCGCCTTCAGCGGCACGTCCTCGCGCAGCTCCCCCACGCACCTGGTAGTCCCCGTAGTAGATCTGCGTGAGCAGCGCGACGGTGACGGCGGCGGCGAGCGCGGCGAAGCAGCCGGCGATGAGGCGCGGCCCGCCGCAGCCGCCGCCCGCGCTCGCGCCCGCCTTCAGCGGCGCGTCCTCGCGCAGCTCCACCACGCCTGCGCAAACAACAATACGAATTTAAATAGATGAAAAATATTTCGGTGTGCTGGGCGGAATCGAGAAATTCGCGAATGTCTTTTCGTTTTTTTTTTAAACTTATTTTAAAACTGGCCAAAACCAAAAAGTGGCAAGGCTCAATTTTTAGAATTATACTATTTTTGAAGCAAACTAAATTAAATTTTGAGCTGCATCGAATGCAAAAACATTTGGCTAGGTAATGACAACCTTTAAACATAGGTACCCGAAACCCGAATGACATTCTAAGAGCTCACGTCACGGACTGCACTAGGCTTTGATTGCAGACAGCCGAGGCGCCTTGCTATAAAGAAACAAGTAACATAATAGTTATGGTTTCTTAGTAGTAGTACTAGTAGTATGTATAAAACGGCGTTAATTTTTTTGAACTTTAGCTTTTTTGGTTACCAGGTGAGACACGAATTATAGGAAATGTTTGAATGCAGTTTTGTTTGTTTTTATTTCAGTTTTGTTGGTCTTACATTTCTTCTAACCAAATTTTAACCGTCTGACGTATACACTGATACTGTATGTATGTGACTGTACTGTGGTAGTCATTAGTTGTTATTCAATCGACTCAGTTCCACCCGGTTACCCTAAACCCTGACCCGCCTTGGCTTGGGCGTCGATGGTCCGCCGCGGCCGCCGTACGCGGGCGTATTATCTCGCGAAGCCGTAGCAGTCGCCAACAAGGCAGCTTAGAGGCTCAGCGCTGGCCAATGCGATGTTTTGGACAGCCACAGATCATAACATGACATGTAATCTCTACAATAGCTTATGGTTGGTTTTCATTGTACCAAATAACAAGTGCTGCTGGGCTGATGGCTAATTATTTCCTAACCTATTGTTTCCATAGAGTTAAGTGTACATGAAATGAACTTTAACACGTTAAGTCATCACTCATCAGCGTCACGTGAGGCGCGTGCTGCAAAGGGGTGGTGTGCGCGGGTGTGCTGTGCGGGGAAGCGGCTAGACAGCAAAAATAGACCGAGCTTTTAAACACTTTATTTCACGCTTGCACTTTGCATTCGCATTTGACAGGTCACTTGTTTACTTTTGTTACTAGCCAAGACGTAAATAAGCATGGCTAAGAATGCGTGTGAATTTCAAAAGAAAAGCAATAAGCAATGTGCAATCCGAAGTAATACGAAACGAACCGTCGGACTGACTAGCATTTCAATCAATTTATGTACGTGTTTGTAGTAAGTACACATGCTTAGTATTAACAAGAATGAAAGTCGCGGCGTGTGTTTCGATGTTCGGAACTGCTTCGGCTAGAATCTAGTGTACCTCAGTTGGAACGTTTGACGTAAAATACTTATAAATTAGGCCGGAACTAATTCCAGATCGAGCAGGGGTACCAATCACTGAAATAAATTGGAATTCGGTGGCGGTTTTTTCGCCAGCGGCGTTTCCGCCGTCTCCGGCAAGTCGCCGCGGATGCTCGGCCGCGGCCGCGTTCACTTACATTATCGGAATGCGATGCGTCGGCGGCCAGGTGAGCTCCGGAGGGTGGGAAATTAAAGATTTTCATTTACGATAGCGGCGGGGAGGACTGACGGCGATCTATGGAGCTAGACGCAAGCTAAGCCGCGGGTTTATGAACATAACTTCACTCCAAAACATCCCTATTTTAAAAATGATTCTGTCAATTCTATTTTCAACAATTCATGCAGCCAATGTACGAGAAAACGACATCACAAAACAACAATCAATGGAAAAGTTACCGAAATGACAATTAGAACTACCACCACATAATATTAGAATGTTGGTTAAGATTTGCAGATGAATTTGGTTAGGTTAAGGGTGTGAAGGGTGTTTGTCTTGGTGGATGCGAATGGAGATTAGGTGCAAGTTACCTGATGATGGTGAGGAGTCCGAAAGCTGCATGGCGGAGGTCGGCGCGCGTGTCCGCTGCTGCTCACCACCTTGGTAAGTACAACAGTTGTGAATCAGCTAAACCTCTTCCAAGTTAAGCTTATGGTTCTTCTTTGGTCATTACTATTATAGCACATATTCCTATTATTAGGTATCATGATTATTGTGTATTGTAGACTGATAGCTATAAATAAACAACCAATCGTGGTAAAAAACCATTTCGACAAGATTCATTCATTGCTATTGTTTTTGGTTTGTCGAATGAATGCACTCACGTATATTACCTATATTTTAAAAATTAATCAAGGTTAGGTATATTAGTTATTTACTTAATCTAATAAGTACTGCTTAGTATTTATATAAGTGCTATAGCCTTATTGTTTCATAGCATTTAACTTGGTATGCGGCACTCGGCAGTTCCAATCACAGTGAAGGTTCGAAATGCGTCATAGTCACTTAGAACTTACGACCAGATCATCAAACTTATTGGATTTTGCCATAAAAGGCAACTATAAGGTAGAATTTTACGCTGTGTCATGCCAGTAACTTCCTCGATCACAACAGTACCTACCTATGTACCTTAGAAAACATTGCTTCTTGCATTGTTTCTGCTAATATTCTCACGGGGAATGTCTCTTGCCTCTTCCATATTCTTGCTTGAATGCTTGTCTTTCCGAAAGCGATGATAGTTGCAAAAAAGACATGTAAAAGAGCCACTGGCGGCCTATTTGCAAAACAGACCTTGGATTGATTTGATTCTTAATTTACCTACCTGACATTTATTTAAACGGCAAGCAGAACATACTTAATGAGTAGGTAAGTATCTAGGTCGAAACAACAACACAATATCGTATCAAGGCCGCGCGGAACCACTAGCGACCTTTAAATGTAAATCGAATCACCATTAGGACAGTTAGGCCCGCCATCTTCGTAAACAACTTACCGAAACTTGTTCCAATTAACAGTGCATTCCTTAATGCAGCTACGGACGATAGCGATGCACTTTCTCTCACTGGGCACTGCACTCGCGGCGGAATTTCACGGTCACACGTTCACTGACAAGGCTGCAGTCATTAGCGGCGCTGGAGTCGGCTCGCGGGACGCGGCCGACGCGGGGCGAGGGGGGGGGGGGGGGCTGATGACGTCACTGACCGATCTGACCAGCCGACAACTTCGAGCTTAGATCAGCTGATTAGCTGCTATAAGTAGGTAGTTAAGCTTCCAAACTTGTCCTCAGCGTTACTTAGTTTCAGATCACACGCGCGTAAGTTTACTTTCCGGTTTCCGTGTTGTAATTATGATCGATGTTTGTGATTGTAACGATTGTTACGATTAAAGGAGACACTTAACCGTTCTGTAATAATTCTAGTACCGTTATCATGTATTATGAATGAAATACGGGTAGCACGACAACGGCTGCGCGCGCGCCTGTCCTAGAAAGTCGTCGGTGTGTCTTGATCGCGCGCTGCGGAGGAGGGAGGGTCAACGCCCGAGTGAAGACGCCCGCGCCGTGCCGTACGACGTCACGCACGGCACGTCAATAGAAACTAAATGCCGCACTTAGATGAATCCATAACCTTCTGTAATTTGCAACCCTACCTAAGTTTACTAACTATCTACTTTTAATTTTCAAACTTTTATGTACGTGGAGAGATTGAAGTGGATGAAGCGAGAGAGGTGGTATGTCAGAATCTTAGCAAGTGGAACAAAGTAGTATCTGCCTACCCCTATGGGAAAGAGGCGTGACTGTATGTCTGTATGTACGTGGAAAATCATCGCTATTTAACTACTAATTGACTTGGGAGTTTTTTTTGAAAGTCTACCTATGATCATTTTGTCAGAATATTAAGGTTTTTAGGTTTTTCTTACTCAGAGTCGTTTACCCTACCAATCTTTATACAGATGAAGTCGGGTAAAAAAATTACTGTGTCCCAAAACTTTCATTTCAGTTCGTCACTATTTTGTTTATGTATGTATGTAAACTCTTTATTGTGCAAAATAAACAAGAGAAATACAATTGATAAACACTGAGATACATGCACAAAGGCGGACTTATTCCTTTAAGGGATCTCTTCCAGTCAACCTTTGAGTGGATGAAAGGAGTATTATATTAGGGGTTTGTTCGTCGTATTTTTTAAAAATATAATTTATGGAACGTGACGTACCTACAGGAAAAATATCCCATAGTAAAATCTGGGACACATTTTTTTCTTTTATTTACTTATTTACTGAAAAAGAAAAAGAAAACAATAAAGAACAGTTAAAACTTAAAAATAACTTAAACCTAGCTAAAACTATTATTAAAGATAAAAAATGTCTCCCAAATCGCCGCCAATGGGGAGGGTGCCCAGAAGGCTGGCAGCATTGCCGCGTTGTATGGCAATGCTTATTATCTTGGATGAGAACAGATAGGGTGAACGATTCTGGGTAAGAAAAACCCACAATAGTTAAATTCTGGAAAAATTGTTCGTGTACCTAGACGTTTTTTTTAATCCCATGATCCTTACCCGGAGCGAGAACGATATCAGGGGCCTTACCATGACGTCATGCTGCGATTCAATTCCGACTCAGTCCGTTTTAGCTGTCATTTTTTAGTATGGATCTGACAGCGAGCGAACCTAAACTGAATCGGAATTGAATCGCATTAAGACGTCATGGTGAATCCCCAGCACGCCATTAAAAATGTAGGCGGCAGTAAAATAAACCCTAAAAATAAAATATGCTGCCGACTGCGATTACCCGGGTTTTGCTGGGTTTACCTTCGGACCGAAGCGATCGCTCCAATCAGCAATTTTGGCAAATCAAGGTTAGTGCGCATGAATGTCATCCGGTAGCTCATTATTAAATTTAATCATAAATTAAATGGAAATAGCCGCTTGTGTTTCCATGGTCATCTTCACGGTTCAATTGTATCAGATTCGAAACTAAAAGATAAAGATAAAAGATAATTTATTCATAAATGTTTTACAAAATTATAACTAAGAACAAAGTTTCCTTATAAATCTAAGTTAACAACTCATATGCCTGAACTATGAAATCCTGTGTTTCAGGCTATAAGATCTAAACAAACTGACTTCCTTCACCTGAACAGCATGTGCAGTTTGGTTATATTTGGAGCTAAGCTATATTGTGCTACTGAGCTCCCTGCAAGCCGTGGTAGCCTAGCGGTTTGACCAATGACCACTCGAGCAGAGGTGTAGGTTTGAATCCCGGCCTCGCAACTCTTGAGTTTTTCGATATTTATGTGCGAAATCTCATTTGAAATTTACCATGAGCTTTTCACAGAGCAAAAACATCGCCAGGAAACTTGCATTTACCCGCGAAGCGTTTTAATGTTATATGTAAATTTTCGAATCCGCACTAGAACTACAGCCCAAGCTATTTTATTCTGAGAAGAGGCCTGTGCCAAATAGCATGAAGAAGATGATGATAATTGAGGTCCCTACAGATATATCTAGGTACATTAAAATGTTTACGTATAAAAGCTAACAAAACGCAGGAATGGTCGTTTGGTCGTATATTGGCATGTCGTGTTGGCAACTGTTGTACTCGTACCTCTTTCATGTCAACGGGCCATAGCCTCAATTTTGATTTTTGAAATTTAATGCAATATGTGTTTTTTTGGGTCATCCCAAGGGTCTTCGCCAGGGGCGGGACGGGCAGCATGCGGGAGGCCGCGGCCTGCGACAGGAGCCGATAAGGAGCACGCGCGAGGTTTACGAGGCGGCGGCGGCGGCGGCGGCGGGATGACTTTATTTATTTGGAATCGGTGCTTATTGAATATCGACGCTTTACGAGCCGCGCCGGCGCCGCAGTGATACGACTTTTTCAATTTACAGTAAAACCGAATACCCACGTTTATGCGATGCGGCCACTCGATACACGCTTTATGACGCGCGGCCGCGGCCCGGCCGCTTTCCCATTTCATGCCGCCCATAAACACGCGCTGCCGATCGCCAGCTTGACCTTTATTCTCGATGAATCATAGAAAACGTAGGAAGCGGTCCCGCCGCACGTGAGCCGCTAACGAGGGGAACGAGATTACCGCGGCTCAGAAGCCTCGCAACCAAGTAATCCCGTATATAACCGCGGCGGCGGCGGCGCCCGCCACAGTCTGCCCGCACCGAGCACTCCCGGACTGCAAACCGGCCAAGATGGTGTACAACTTCAAAGTGTTTAAGAAATGTGCGCCCAACGGCAAGCTGACGCTCTACATGGCGAAGCGGGACTTCGTCGACCACATCTCGTTCGTGGAGCCCATAGGTGCGAACGAGCTTTCAACTTGCAACACCGGCCTGACATTAACAGATCCCACTTTAATAGCGGGTTTCTTCGCACGAGTTAGTTAAGTTGGCACTGAGCGTGTGGCGGCTGCAGCGCGCCGGAGGATCCATCAACCGCCCCGCCGCACTTGACTGATTAATACGGTTCCAGTGTTTATTGTAGCGAAACATAAACCTCCTGTAACATTACACCGTAAAAGCTCAGAGCCAGTTGTTCGCACATCATACTGAACAATAAGAAGCTTTTTACATAAGCAGCGGTATTGGGAACGGGAACTAGTTTGAAATTTCAGTAGAAAGGTGGAAACGATAGTTGAAGCCATTAATTATCAATATTATTATAGAACTTTTCCTGTTTTAGCCTTGATCCACTATACTTAGCCAAAGTCGACTTAATCTAATACCTTTAAACGAGCAATTCTTGTATATATATTTATACCTATACATAGATATAGATAGATGGTAACTCGAGTTTGTGTGATTGTTGGTAACGTGGTGAGGTGGTGGTTGTCGGCAGACGGCGTGGTGGTGCTGGACGAGGAGTACGTGCGCGGGCGCAAGGTGTGGGGGCAGGTGGTGTGCACGTTCCGCTACGGGCGCGAGGAGGACGAGGTCATGGGGCTCAACTTCTACAAGGAGCTGTTCCTGGCCTCCGAGCAGCTCTACCCTGCGCCTGAGAAGCGCAGCTGGGAGTTGTCGCGCACGCAGGTGCTACTCACGATTTTTTCAAAAGTTGCAACATACAGTTGGATCTAAAGAACTCCAGAAACCGATTAGATTTATTTAAATTGAGTGGAGTAACAACTGCTTAGGAGAAGGAGGGGTAGAGACACCTTAATTCACACCACCGAGAGTGTGTTGGCGCTGAGAGTTAGAGAGCAGAGCGACGGTATGCCGTCGCTGGCCGCGGCGACGGCCGTTAGCGGCGCCGAGTGATGTTATTGCATTCCGCGCGCGCCGGCGCCGCGCCGGCCCGGCCCGGCCGCCGTGTCGTAAACAGTCTGCGGCATCGCTTAATTACATTACTACCTACAAGAGCCACAAACGTACACTATTATTTTAGGACCTTAACCGGCATACCCTGTCTGAGCCAGTGTAATGAACCTTGCATGTTTGTTTTTCATATAATTGCCAACAGGTCTACAGTGAAGTATGTGGCTGTGTTGTAGGAGCGTCTACTGAAGAAGCTGGGTGAGAACGCGTTCGCGTTCCGGCTGAGCGTGCCGGCGGGCGCGCCGGGCTCCGTCACGCTGCAGCCGGCGCTGGAGGACGAGGGCGAGCCGTGCGGCGTGCACTACTACGTTAAGCTCTTCGTCGGTGACTCCGAGATCGACCGCTCACATCGCAGGTACCAACATTATCGCATCATAAGGCCTTGTTGTCTATGCTGATCATATTTTGCTATCCGTTTGATCAAATTACTACGTGCGACGTATGCTGGTGTAAATATTTTAGGAAAATCAGATCAAACCAGCAGCTGCTTTACTCTGCACTATTTTTTGATTTGTGACATTTTTGTGAGATTTGTGACATTTTTTCTGAATATTTTGAATCGGTATACAAGTCACGGCCAGCAACAAATCGAGGGCTGGTAACTAACAGCCGCGCTGGCTCTAGCAGTCATGGCGATCAGTGGTCATTTGGCAGGTGCGAATTTACAGAAGATGAAGTTTTTAAAACTCTATCACAGCTAGATTGCAATAAAGGAGCGGGAGTGGATGGTATACCGACATTAGTTCTCGTAAAATGCGCGAAATATTTAGCGAAGCCGTTAACTATATTATATAACGAGTCGCTAAGACAAGGGGTTTTTCCTGCCAGGTGGAAAACTGCACGTATAACCCCTATTCATAAAAAAGGCGATGTTACAATAGTCTCTAGTTATAGGCCGGTATCAATCCTGCCAGCACCCGGAAAAGTCTTCGAATCCATTGTACAAAAAAAAATATACTGGCATGTTAAAGAACAACTTCATGGAGCTCAACACGGTTTCTTACCCTGCAGATCAACCACCAGTAATCTAACAAGTTATGTTAATGATATTGCCGAGGCATTGGATAGTTCAAAGGAGGTGCACGCAATCTATACAGACTTCAGCAAGGCTTTCGACTTAATAAATCATGATACTCTCGTGGATAAAATTGAACATATGGGTATTCACGGCTCTCTGTTGCGGTGGTGTGAGTCTTATCTTAAGAATCGGACTCAGTTGGTGGCACTCCGAGGTTACAAGTCCCAAGCCATTGCTATTCCGTCTGGTGTCCCACAAGGATCGCACCTGGGGCCGTTGTTTTTTTTAATCTATATCGATGATCTTGCAAAAATCATTCGTAGTAAATTTAAAATGTATGCTGATGATCTCAAATTATATCAAGTCATAGAAAATGATTTAGATATAGAGCTCCTTCAGAATGATATTAACAGTATAGCAGACTGGTGTACGTGTAATGACATGGTGCTCAACAGTGGCAAGTGTTTCCATATAAAATTCACCAGAAAGAAAAACAAAACAGCGGCTACCTATCATCTGAATGGGATCCCACTGGCCGAAACGAGTAGTATCCGTGACCTTGGAGTTTTGATTGATAACGCGCTTAGTTTTCGGTTACATGTGGACTCTATTGTAAAGAGGGCGTCTCAAATGTCAGGGTTTATTGCTAGGCAGATTAAGAGTTTTAATGATCCTTCTATTATAATACCCGTATACAATTGCTTGGTCAGAAGTGTCCTTGAATACTGTGCTCCAGTTTGGAATCCGGGATACAGGGTTCACTCTGATCGAATAGAAAGGGTGCAAAGGCGTTTTCTGTATCACTTAGCTTATGCTCAGAATAAGTGTAAGAGGTTAACGTCATACGAAGTAAGGCTTCAGCATTTTAAAATGGATTCCCTTTTCGATAGACGAAAATCAGGCGATATTTTGTTTTTGTATAAGATCATACATGGACTGGTGGACTGCGCCGACCTACTTAAACGCATCAAGGTGGTTGTTCCGCGGACGGGCAGCCGACTGTGCAACAGAAGGCCCTTCTTTCTGCCCTGTTGTCGTACGAACATGGGCAGACACGCCCCTGTTTATAGAATGATTGCATCATACAACGGAGTTAAAGGCAGTTTCGATATTTATTGTGGCTCGTTGGGCTCAGCTAAATCTAAAATACGGCAAGCTTTAAGTTATATTTAAATAATTGTTTTTTATTGTTTCTTTTTTCTCTTTATTGGTACAAATAAGTACCCATAGGTAATCATTTTGTGAAATAGCAATTGATTGTTCTAGGATTTTGTAGGAATAATTTCTTTTTATAAATAACTGTTTACCTTAAGTGCATGATGTGTCTACTATTTTAGGGTATACACGAAGTGTAAGTCAATAGCTAGCACTTTACTTTGTTGGATAGGATGTAATATCCAGTTTGTAGACCTTTAATAAAAAATAAAAAAAAAAAAAAAAAAAAAAATTCTGGGTGCGCGTCATAGGTAGGATATTTATACTTAAGCACAATAGTTACATATAAAAGTATGGCTGTTTTTGAAGGAGCACGATAGCGCTGGGCATCCGCAAGGTGCAGTTCGCGCCCAGCAAGCCTGGCCCGCAGCCGTGCACGGTGGTGCGCAAGGACTTCGTGCTGTCGCCGGGCCAGCTAGAGCTGGAGCTGACGCTGGACAAGCAGCTGTACCTGCACGGCGAGACCGTGGCCGTCAACGTCTGCGTGCGAAACCACAGCAACAAGGTCGTCAAGCGCATCAAGGCGGCCGTGCAGCAGGGCGTCGACGTGGTGCTGTTCCAGAGTGGCCAGTACCGCAACATCGTCGCCAGCGTCGAGACACAGTCAGTACCGACATTACTTGATATAACAGGACACTAGGTCCGCGTTTGCTGCAGTTACAATCAACAATCAGATTGCAAATTGAAATAGCAGGCCGATGCGAAACTGACGTCGTGTTATGTTAGTTCGAAACCTTGAAGGTTGTGAGCTAGGTGATAATTAAGTAACATAGTTCGTTGCACGTGCAGGGACGGGTGCCCGCTGCAGCCGGGCTCGAGCCTGCAGCGCGTGCTGCACCTGACGCCAGCGCTGACGGCTAACCGCGACAAGCGCGGCATCGCGCTGGACGGCCAGCTCAAGCGCGCCGACACCACGCTCGCCTCCACCACACTGTCAGTCATATACTTTATAACCCTACTGGTAACATAGCCAATAGTAAGCTCAGTTGTCTTATTGCTGTGTCAGACTGCTGGACCCGGACCAGCGCGACGCGTTCGGCATCGTGGTCTCGTACAGCGTGAAGGTGAAGCTGTACCTGGGCGCGCTGGCCGGCGAGCTGGCTGCGGAACTGCCCTTCATCCTCATGCACCCCAAGGTATCACAGCCTCAATAGGAATATTCAAAAGAAAGGGACACAAACAAAACTATGGCACAATTTACTGTGACAACCCTTAGGAAGGCCTATTATAATAAAACACACTCACCTGTTTACATTAGTATATTCCTTCTCTAGGGCAACCATACAATACCATAATCTAGTACTCTTAATCCTAATATTCGTTTTCTTATCTCTAAAGTAAACCTCCCATCATCATCCCCATTCCGGAATCCCCCCAAGCTAGCGACTGTCAAAAGTATATCGGCTTTGCCGCCAAAACCCAATCAGCAAGTGTTGCAAGCAGGCATAACGATTATTTGAGGTAATGTTATTCCAGCTTGCACATTAATGGAACCTAACACTATGCTTATTCATCTATCCATTTTTTCCGGCTAAAATCTCTGCTTAAGTTCGTTCCCGTTTACTTTACGTTACACAAGGAATCTTCGGTAAAAAATCCAGTTAATACTAGTTTTGGCTACGCGCTGTTGATCGGTCAGTCAGACAAAAAAGAAACAAATGATATATGATAAGAAGGTCAATGTCAAATTTGTGACAAGATAGTTGCGTAAGGGTTAATTATCTATGTGTTTTTGGTATTGGCTAATTGGGGTATTGTCGTAGGGTCCACCGCTCTATCTGTACGTGTCCTCGGTTTGAGGCAAGGGCGTAGTCAGTGCGGTGGTGTGGTGAGTGCGTGATGTTTGTGTGCAGGAGGGGCGCGGCAAGGTGATCCACGCGGACAGCCAGGCCGACGTGGAGATGTTCCGCCAGGACACCGTGCACCACCAGGAGAGCGTCGAGGTCTACTAGCGGCCGAAGCTCCATCAAGATACTTAGTGCCTCTATTTATAGGCATATATACAAGCTAAATATTATCTAGTCCATGGCGCGTCAGCTGTAACCAACAACATGGTGTCGTACCGCTTAAATAGTACCTCTAATGTTATAATTATTAATTCCTATTTTACATTGTTTATTCGGACTACATTATATTCTCAAATGCGTATGAGCCCGCTAATATTATCTTATTTAATAAATCTTTACATTTTTAACTTTTTTAATTACCAAAGTCAATGAACAGTTGTGGTTGGGGTGGGATGGCGTGCAGCCAGCTGTCCGAAGTTGCCGGTCGCGGGACAAACTAAGGGGTGGAGTGTTTCGGAACTCGGTGCATTGTGTAGTTGATGACGCGCCTCTTCATCCCGTCGCCCGTCGGCGCAGTTCGGCAAGTTATTATCACGAGCCAGCGCGTGGCTGCTGTCGGCTCTAACTCCCTGGTAAAGCTGTGCTCTCAATAAGCTACCAGGGAGAATTAATGAGATATAATCGACTAACTTGTCACCAACCGAGTTAGACCTTCACGATGAACTTCAAGACCTTATAAATTAAGTTCTTCCGCAAAATATTTGAACACGACTTGAGACACATTGTCTTCGCTCACGTGGAATTAAATAAACGTTTGCCAAATACAAATAGAACGTTTCAAACACTCAGCGCTCGCTTCAGCCTGAGACACTTGAGTTAACAAAATTTGAAGCACACAATTGAAGACTTGAATAGGCTAAAGTTTTGAACGTCACGTTAATTTTCATGACACCATGTAAGAATCTTCAGAGATCTGATATTTAAATATATTTTGATTGGTTTGCTTGTCGCACTGTGTTGGTATTTCTGTCAGAGATCGAAGCAAACAACGGGTTGAGATGGAAGTCACGGACTTAGGTACCGCTGACCGAAGCTTTGTTCATGTTTGTATCCCATTGCGTCGTTCTTGCTTATGACGCTAGCTGGACTCAGGGACACTACGCAGTGGATGGCACAGACTTCTACTTATATACATGTGTCGCTCTGGGAATGCAGCAGTGTTCCAATATTTGCTTCTAGCTAACGGAAGAGAAAAACAAACGAATGCTTTTGCGAGAGATGGAAAGATCAGTTGCTGATCCACGATCTCGCACGCGCCTCTGCAAAACACAAATAGAAAATAATATTTTTTCGTTATTTAATATTCATTGAAATCTTCACTAACGGTTACCTACTTTCGTGAAATATCTTACGAAATGTACCTACGTGTAGCTGTAATATGCGTAAGAGCCATGAAGCAATTCGCCTTCTACTAGATATTCAATAACATAATGGTATCAAATATCTTCGATATTCGTTGAAAAAGCACCTGGCTGGGCTCGGTGACCGATCGCTGGCGGCGCGGCGCGACAAATCGCCGCGCGACACCCGACGCCGCCTCGTTCGTCTTCTTCGCGTTGCCAGCTGCCATCACCTTATCTCATCATATGATTATTATTTATATGTTACCACGCTATGAAATTCTCGTAGACTTTATCATTGCCGAGATTTTGTAGGCAAGAAATTTTCCATCACTTCCTGGGCCGCCGCGGATATTTTCTTCAGGTGTCGATTTAATTTCCTTTTCATTCATGCTTTTTTATGAAAACTTTGTTAAAACTATTGCAATCCAAACAACAAACAAGACACGAGCGGGAAACATAAGAACGACAAACTAAAAAATTGGCAGTTTGTTTATAATTACTTTGTTTTTAATTAACGTTTACTTTTTATAGCCTTGCGTTCTTGGCGCATTTAGCCAAAACGTTTACCAACTTGCCAGTGACGTTATTAAAAATTGTTATGTTGGCAGCTATGCATTTAGTTCAGAAAGTTTTAGTTCCATAAAAAACCATATGAATGAAATTTGTTGTTGGTAGTCTTGCATTTTCATCGTAAATTTAATGTTGATCGTGTAAAAAATTTACCTAGGTCTGGCCGAGTAACGATGGAGCACTTTTAGAGCGACATAAGCCAACAAGTGCTTTTAGAGGGAATAGACCATATGGACTTATCTAAAGTCTTATTATGAGTGTTCTTCCAGTGGTCCTTGTGATTACATCAATCACAGATAATACGAGTAGTACAAGAGTAGAAAAGAATTGAATCTAATAATTTTCAGTTGGTGGCGTACTTTCGTATTATTTTAATAAAAAAGTGTGTATGTACCAGATCACACCCCCACTTATAACCCTGTTACAGAATACCACCTCAGAGGTGCCACTCACACAGACACTCGAGACTTTTCTTTTCATGGGGAGGTTTCTTAAAATTTCAAGATATTTGTACAATTTCAATGTATACCTAGACAAGTTCTTATACGAGTATACTAGTCTCATTTACATTCGCCCTATGCTTGATTTATTGGACATCTGCTTGTGGTTCCAAATGGATACATCTAAATGGTGAACTTCCTCACATAGGTTAGGTTGGGTTCTAACTTGTAAATAATCCAATTACATTATATTAATATACGATTGGATTTTAATTCGATGGCGCCATATGTAGGTATTGCGGCTAACTAGCAGATCAGCACACGCCAGCGCGTTGAGACGAGGCGATGGCAAGATAAGGAAAACATAATTATTGACAAGTATGATCCAAAACATTAGACACGCGCGGCTCTGTACACTCAAGGTCAGGAATGTGTGAATGTTTCGCTATTGTAGAGTACA
The DNA here is from genome assembly GCA_949127965.1 of Pandemis corylana. NCBI lineage: Eukaryota > Metazoa > Arthropoda > Insecta > Lepidoptera > Tortricidae > Pandemis > Pandemis corylana. The sequence goes on along the minus strand of OX421852.1, from coordinate 18,444,011 downwards.
ATAACATGTTTTGAACAGTAACAGTTGAACAGTAAAAAGAAAAAGTAACATTGTGAGACTACAAATGCGAATTAAATTATAATTATAATTGACTAGCCGATTGTCATAACATTTTCATGGGGCTGCCTCCGGGGTATGTCCTGACCACGTACAAATAATTCGTGAGCTAAAAAATTTTACAAGCCACCTAATTAGAAGTTTTTTTGCTGACTGTACTTTATTGTTGACTGTAGATAATTACACTATGTCATCCATTAAGCCTACATTGTAAATGTTTACCAAATTTCAAGTCAAGGGGACCAACCGTTGCAGGGTTCCGTCCTCTGGCGGCTGGAAACAGCCATGCGCCTCTTGATGTCATCCCTGCAGCCGCCGCTGTTTGTCCCAAACACCATACATATTTACAGACATTACAAGTAAGTATTAGTTAGTAAATTCGAAGACTACCCACCTGCTATGGGTGGTGTAGGGGTATAGCACGCGTCACGGAATGACGAGGATCCGGGTTCGATTCCCAGCCATAGCTTTACTTTTCGGATTTTTCTGTCTTCTAATTTTCACTGACATTTAGAAATTTCATTACAAGTTAAATAAACGCTCGAAATAAATTAGTTTCTGGATTATCGAACTATATCGGTATTTTTGGTACGTTTTCTAAAAATGATACGTAGCTAGATCGATTTATTGCCCCCGGAAACCCCCTGCGTACCAAGTCTCATAAAAATCATCGGAGCCGTTTCCGAGATTCAGATTATACTGTGTATTTATTCATATACATACATTATACAAGAATTGCTCGTTTAAAGGTTAGATTAAAAATTAGATACGTAAATTAGATGTGTGATGTCTGTATGTTCCAATACGTATTTTGCATACTTGGTAATTAAGAATATTAACATATTGTGCTGTAAAGTAGGTGTGTTTCGTAGGGCAATGCATATAACAAGAATATTCAACTGATTGGATTAAAATGTCTGTCTGCTTAAAAGGTTTGCTTTCAGCTAGCTTGAAACACATTACGTTTAGAATGTCTGCGTTACTTTCGAGCTTTCTGTACTCAAGAAAGGTAAATTGAAATTGTGTTTAAAAAATCATGAGCACTTTAATACTACACGAGGTGTGACCGGGTAATGATGTCGGGCGACGGGCACCTGATTGCCGCCGCGGTCATTGCTTGGTCAAAACATTGGGTTAAAAACGATATTTAAGATACTTAACACGCGAAGACAATTATATTAATACTTGGTGAAACTTGGGCTGCGCTCACGCCGCTTTAGTGTTCGATTTTTGAATGCGCAACACTCGATAATAGGTACTTACAGTAAGAAAGTGTCGAAAAATATATTGCATTTGTAATACGAATAAAATTAACCTAGTCAAGTAGTAGTTTAGCTATAAAACTTTGGCAGTTAGTATTTATTACGGACTGGAGTTGTGGATGTCGGAACTAGGATAACACAACTGAAGTGGCGATGGGCGGGGCACTTGGCAAGACAGAACCACGACAGATGGTCGAAGGCGGTCACAGAGTGTTGGCCAAGACTGGGTCGAAGGGCAGTGGGCAGACCATCAGCTCGTTGGTCAGATGACATCTGAGAGAGAGAGAGAGAGAGAAACATTTATTTACACACATTCGATACACGTAGATATATAATAGTAAGAAGAAATACAATAGCAATAGTACCGATATGGTGTAAAATGGGCCCCACTCAGCATAATATTGCGGCAAGCCGCAACGCTGTTTTTCAGTAGGACCCAGATAAAATTAAAACTAAACATATAAAAGACACATACACTGTGGCGACACGAACGCCAGTGGAAAGCACTATACAAACAAGTTGACAAATATAAGGATGTATGTATGGCAACACTCGATCAGTTCAAATCGCATTAAACCAATTAAACCGAAACAAGTCAAGCCAAGCGTTGATTTGGCTATTGCAGTGAATTAATTATCAATTTCAATAATTTTGATATTGTAATGTATCACATAACCCTCGATAAACCATAAAACAAACTAAAAAGCAACAAAACATTCGTATGACTAGTAGTCGGGTGGGGACACAGCCCGGCCCATAGGTACCGCCATTCCTTATAAAAAAGTTTAAAGTGAACGGTCGGAACGTCGGTCTCACCTGCGTTCAATGCACGTTTTGCCAGTGAGAGTTACCCGTGCCAGGGGTCTCAATGGAGCAAGGTAAGCAGAAAGACGTTATCTAAAAAACTATATAATACTTAATATTAAAAAGTGATTTTTACATTTTGATTTAAAATTAAATTTTGACTTTAGCGCACGGATTGGCGGAGGCAGATCATTCCAGCACTTCGTTGCCGCGTAGCGGAAGCTACCACGAAATGCAGCAGAGCGGTGCGGAGGGAAAGCAAGCTGAAGAAACCTCTCCGGTCGGACTTCCGCAGACCTGGCGTTGCGCGACCAAGTCAGTTTGCTGTACAGGTACGAGGGCTGCTGTTGGTTAACGATGCCAAACATAAGGGTGGCCATATGCAGTTTTCGGCGCGCTGACATACTTAAAATGCGATTTTGGTTTATATACGGAGACACGTGAGCGCGGGGCGGGATGTGATAGCAAAAACGCGCGCAGGCGTTTTGCACGCGTTGTATAAGCCGCTGTGTGCGTGCCAGGAGGCGCGGGCCGTATACGATATCTCCGTAATTCAACCTCGACAGGACCAACGCATCACAAAGTCTCACCCTCAGCTCGACATCCAGATATTCGCGAATTCTATACAAAACCTTAAGCCTGTAAAAACAATTGCGAACAGTGTTTGAAAGGTGGCTTTCAAATCGTAGCTCACCGTCCATGAGCAAACCCAGGTTACGAGCCTCAAATACTCGCTCTAGTGGCTCATTTTCAATATGTACTGTAAAATGATTACCAGACAAACCATCAATTTGTTGCCTAGACCCAAGGATTAAATATTTTGAGTTACATCTGTCATTCGGCTGGAAAACTGTGGATGAGACTGGCACGGGACCGGGCAAAGTGGCGTGAAAATGAAGAGGCCTTTACTCAGCAGTGGGTGGATGTGGGCTGATTAGATTAGATTTAGATTTAGTATTTATTACACAGATTTTTACTAGTTGCAAATGGTAGGTACGTACATACTCTCCGGTAATCTATCACTTTACAGAAAATCGATTCATCGAATATCTGTTCCCAGAACACTATTCGCAGAATGTCGTTATGACTTAGGAATCATTCATCGAACTTCAGTTGATCGCTGTTACATTTCATCGAATTACCTGTTACACCGGAATCGAATCATCGAATTTTACTTCACTATTTTATTTGTTTATCACAATAGTTGTTCATCGAATCACGTTTGCTAAAATTTTGATTTAACGTAAGTTTGAGTTCCCAAATTTCTTATTACACAGAAAATAATTTATCAGTGTTACTATACATTGTAATCACAACGCGCTCACGTAGTCCGAGGTAGGTTAGGTTTTTTTTTTTTATGTCCTGGAAGCCCGACACGCTCACGGAGTCCGAGGTAGGTTAGGGTTATTTTTTTTATGACCTGGAAGCCCGACACGCTCACGGAGTCCGAGGTAGGTTAGGTAGGTTACGGAAGTAAGTAAGATTTCCCATAAACGCTTGAATAAAAAATAAATAAAAGAAATAACAGTATATTTTTTTACTAAAGTACATTGTATACACAGTACAGTTACAGTTTTAAATGCATCGTTCGATGAAACGTTACTACGATGAAATGTTGTTCGAGGTAGTTATAAAATATGAATGGTACCATTATTGAATCATGTTTCGATAAAAGGTAAATTCGATGAATCGTTACTGCGATGATTTGAGACATATTCGAAACAATTTATGATGAAAAGTTGTTCGACCATTTGAAAATCGATGAATTTAAAATTATGTGTATAGAAAATAAAACGTAATTACATTCGTGGAATAGTTTTCGTCGACATGAAAATCGATGTATTCAATTTCGATTAAGTGATAGACACCCATACTCTCCAGCAATGTGCAACAACCAGGCGCCTGTGTAACTTACGCGCGCAGCCTGTAGCTCTAGGGTCGGGCACATAAGTGGTGTCTCTTTTCATCCAACTTCCTATCAAATGAATAGTTGCTAAATTCGATTCAAGTTAACAGCCACGTTTTATCGTCTTTATATTTCACTAGCTGTTGCCCGCAACTTCGTCTGCATTGAATTCGTTTATCGCTATCCCGCAGGAATTTCGCAATTTTCCGGGAAAAAATGTAGCCTATGTGTTATTCCAGACTATAATCTATGTATGTTCCAAGTTTCATCCAGATCTGTCCAGCCGTTCTGGCGTGAAAGAGTAACAAACATCCAAGCATTCTCACAAACTCACATTTATAATATTACTAGCTGTTGCCCGCAACTTCGTCTGCATATAATTCGTTTATCGCTATCCCGCAGGTATTACGCAATTTTTCGGGATAAGAGTAGCCTATGTGTTATTCCAGACTATAATCGATCTATGTTTCAAATTTCATCCAGATCTGTCCAGCCGTTCTGGCGTGAAAGAGTAACAAACATCCAAACATTCTCACAAACTTTCACATTTATAATGTTACTAGCTTCTGCCCGCGACTTCGTCTGCGGAGAATTATACATAAAAACCTTCCTCTTGAATCACTCTATCTATTAAAAAAACCGCATCAAAATCCGTTGTGTAGTTTTGAAGATATAAGCGTACATAGGGACATAGGGACAGAGAAAGCGACTTTGTTTTATACTATGTAGTGATATGACACGCAAAGTACTTTCAATTCTTGAATATTAATAGCTTGGCTGCGACAGAGCACATATTTGGTTGACGGTACCTAACTGAGCAACCGTTTACTGTCCGCATGGCGGTCGCGGCCGCGGTGGCTGAACATAAAATAACGTGAAAATGATTGTTTTTACCAGTTTGGGACCCAATTGGCTTAAGCGGGCCATTCAGGTGTATGGCACCGTTAGGATGGAACCGACTTATCTCTGGATAAGCAAGTAATACTCGTACCAAAATGATACCAGACGCATTTCATACATTGTATTTAAATTCAAACATATGAATATAATTAGACATGTTATATCCCCCCAAGTCGAGCGCAAAACAAATACCCACCATCTGTAACAGTCCATTTTTATTTTCGTTATAAATCCAACATGACAAACTTCTAGCAACCACCTAATAAATTTTTAAGCATTGGCATTGTTAAAATGTTTAAGCTCATCAGGCTCAGTTGGTTTTAAAGAATGTAATGAGTACCATAAACGGATATCTAAAGGATTGGTAGAGTTTATACGTAACAATTACTACCTAGTGAGAAGGTCTCAATAAAGGCGCGCCTGGCCGACCACAGAGGGGTGCTCGTTCCAACACTCATGTACGGCAGCGATAGTTTGGTGTGTCAAAGAAGCATGTAAGTAGAATACATGCAGTAGAAATGAGAGCCTTAAGAAGTATGGAAGGGGTGACACTGAAAGACAGAATAGCGAATAGTGCGATAAGGGAACGTGCTGGTGTGAATGAAGATATAGTGACTAGGAAAGAAAAAGTATGCTTAGTTGGTTTGCTCATGCAGAGAGGATGGATTAAAATAGACTAACAAAACAGATCTATATGGGGAGTGCGAATGGTTGAGTTGGGTGGGGAAGGCCTAGACGGACGTTTCTGGACATGAGTACCTACCCGAAACCGTCGAGCATGTATGAATAAATTGATGAATGTGGATGAAGCGAAAGAGGTATGTCAGAATTGTAGCAAGTGGACCAAAATAGTCTCTGCCTACCCTACCCTATGGGAAAGAGGCGTGACTGTATGTATGTAATTACTACCAATCTAAAATCCACTTTTATTTGACTTGGCATGTTTTTATAGCAAATTTTTGTTAGGATTCGTAGTGTTCTGATCGGTCTCGGAGAACAACATCGTAGCTAGTTATTGACGCCCTCTGGTGATGTAAGGCGATAAAAACGCTCCTACGTACAGTCTCTTACTTACTGAAAAACGACGACTGCGCCATCTTTCTCCTCTTTTAAAATGATACTGTTTATTTCCTGCGACGCTACGGCCGACCGGACGCTGACCCTGATGATGTTGGTGATGTATCGAGTGTCAACCTTTTTGCAGGGATCATTCATTTGTCATTATTAATTCAGTAGAATGTTCAACTACTTCCAAGTAAAGTTTTCGGACCCCAACATTGTCCCGATCCGCGTAATGCGATGTTGATGGTCATGAAATAAGGCTTAGTTTTGAATATTTTGCAGTTAACTCTGACAGGGTCGCAAAATAAACTTTAAACAATAATAACAAATCAATAATACCTAAATAAGTTTTTGCAAAAAAACACAGGTGACTAATAAAAGTGTGTTGAAAATAGTGATTAATTAATAATTAATATAGACAGATCTATATTATTGAAAGTTTTTTTTATACTACGTACTTTAACAATTCTGAGTAGGTAGGTACGTAGTATAGGTGTAAAACTTATGTCAATGAGCTGTTGTATGTGTGAGTAATGTGTGCGAATAGACAAATTGACGTTCCAAATTAGAAAAATGACTTAAGTCTCATATCAGTTCTGTACACTACTACATACGACAGGTCATTACTTAAGTTTTTGACCTATTTTTACCTACCTAAAAACTATGTCCTTGGTGTGTAGATTATGGTTTGAATGTACGAATACATCATTCATTCGACTTAATACCGTATCTCTGGTAAAATGCTAATAAATAGTAGATTGTTCAACAAGGGAGTAAAACAAGCCATAATGACACGAGATGTTTAGCCACCCGAGCTCATCGAGGGAGGGTGGCTATAGTTAGCGTGTCATTATCGTTGTTTAGTCTCGCGTTAAGCACTCTATTTTTCACGTTGAATGCGAGGAAAAAAACGACGTTCTATTACAAATTCACAATATTTAATTATTACAAAGTTTCTTACAATTATGCAATAAAAATCGTCCGTACAATATGAAATTCGATAATTCTTCTTCACTGTATGATGATGGTGTCATGTTTGTTCCATAATTTATAAAGTTGCACAGTTATTTGATGAAATATTACTTTTTTACAATGTACGCTCAATACGAGTAATGGACATAATATTTGTATTCGATAAAACCTTCGATGGACGAGTAGTGTGCAATCAATCCCAGAGCCACATAACATGAGAAAGCCGGCTTCGATCAACGCTTTTGTTATTTACACTTATTAATTTACACTAAGTACCAACAATTTTGAAGAACAACAGACAGCCCTATATTTTTATTCGTCGCCGCGGCGCGCGGCCAAGGACAGCGCCAGTCAGCCACCAACAGTCAAAAAGATTGAAACTAGAAAATTATTATTACTATCTAAAATACTTGCACAATATTGAAATGGCAAAAAATTGTTCTGCGGGTTTTTTGTAAAGTTAAGCTTTGAATTCTTGTATATTTAGCAACCAAATTAAAATATGAAAACTATTTTAAAACTAATTGGACCATGCATAATAAAATGAATTTATCCTTAATATAATTAAATAGGTAGATCCATATTCGTAACCATGAATGGCGTTTCACGAAATTAAATCGTTATTTTTTAATATTATTGTACAGTAGTCATTTTGAGGTTATTTCCACGCCCTTAAATTTGTTTATACTTACGGGTTTCCAAAGTAAATAAAAAAAAACTTTATTCTCTAGAGATTAAAAAGGTGCTTTAGTCACGACATGCAGAGACTAAAGTAGTGAAAAGAATATAAATTTATGTTATTAATCAATGATTTTAAGTAGGTCCTTACATAATTATTTTATTTTACACCAAACAGAATAAATAGCCGTGTTGCAGCACCATCTGGCGGAAGTGGTCGGCGCTCTCGGCCGGCAGCGCATCGCGCGGCGCGCCGCGGCTGGTGTGATCGCAGTCGCAGGCCGCGCTGCACAGATGTCGCGACTAGTCGCACCACCGCCTCCACCATTAGTAATTTGGAAATTGGTTAAATAAACTTGAAAATGAAAAAAAAAAAACAAACTGGAAACTGCCCAACTAGGTAGGTAGGTACGATATTGTTTTTTATTAGTTAATCAGTTAGCTCAAAATGGTGTCCAGTTTATCGTACAGTTGCCTACTATCACCTATTGTTGTGTGAACGATGTGGCGTATAGAAGAAAGAAAGAAGACATTTATTCCTTTTTGCAAGACACATAAGTATAAAAGCATACGCACAATTTTATAGAAAATAAAATCGAGGGAAGGCGCGAAAATCATAGCAATTATGCTGTAGGCGATGCGGCTAGCAACCCATCACTACTTTGATTCCGCTTTCAATCTATACGCCCCCATTTCTCACTAAACGTAGCCTAAAGGTCTAGTTAGGTAGATACCTGTGCTATGTCTATGCTGTAAGAATCAAAGACCTGATTAATATGTACGGATATCTCTATAAAGGATAATTGAATCATCAACGTCATACTCGTATCATTGGTTCGGTCGGGAGAGGGCGGAATGAAAGGCGGAGTGTACTTCGAAGACAACCTTTAATCTCGTCCAAAAAAAATAAGTCAACAGTAGGGCGTAACTCTTCGAGCTGTTTTAAACATTAGAATAACAAATCTCCTCTTACTTACAAATTAAAATTACCTAACAATCACTTTATCTATGGCGGTTGCGCCGACCGCCCGCGGCCGCGGCACGGGCGCTGCGCGTGCGCGTGCGCGGCCGGCCCGCCGGCGGTACAATAAACCTCTGTATTTTACAATCGACTGATATACCCATGATACGCGTGGCTGTTCCATAAAGATATGATTCCATTCCTATAATGATATGTTCAGAATGTTTGTTTCGTTCGACCACGTATTGTACTACCCACAAACCACAATGGTTGAAATTTCGTTTTAGGCTTTGCTACACTTCCACCAGACTCTTGTGCAGTGTCGCTAAGCCATTGACGACGCTCGTTTCCTGAATAAATGTGTTATAATTTTAACTATAGCGTAAAAAGTAAAATAAGATAATTAACTTAATCATTCATATAGTCAATTCAAATCTGTCACAAGAATTATTTTTTGTTTTAAAGTGCCCAAAGCTGCCGAGCGTCGCGTTGCGGGAGTGTCGAACGCCACCAGCCAAATTATTATCAGTCAAATCCCTCAGACATTACATACAATTCTTTGGACATACAGTAGGAGTTGTTAAGTCGTCGGTACTTGTATAGTGTAAATAATCTGTACAGTGAACACGAGCCGGCACGGCGGCGCGCCACGCCGCGGTGCGCGCGCGCCGCGCCGCCGCCTGCCGCGCTCCAAGCCGACTTTAATACCTTAAGAGTCAAGTACAAATTTTATTTACATAAAATGTATGTTATTTTTACAGATAACGATGAATCCATTTAACTAATGACGTGACTCGCCAGCCGCGACCGGCGCCGGCGTCGGCGGCTGCTAGAGTACCGTAGACATGTAAAAAAGTGGCAAAGATTCAGTCGCTTACCAGCTACTATTTACATCACAAGTTTCGTCCTTCATACAATTATAATTTATTTCAATACGTTAGTCTTCGATTTCGGAAAAATACGCCCGCAATATCCAATTTGTGAAATGTCACGAGTCAATTTACCTCGCGAACGGGTCTCGGGATGTGTCACAAGCACTGATACAACTAGACACGCGGGGGGCCCGCGGCCGCTGGAGGCTGCGACTCGTTCTGAGTAAAATTTTAAATAAATAACAACTTAAACCGTTCGGTTCGGAGCTTATCATCGCGGAGCGTGGAGCACACGCGTGCTGCAGGCGGCCGGGAGCAGCCCGCGCCCCGCCGGCTAACAAATTAAAATCGTGACGTGAACTCGCCCCGCCCGAGCTTTCAGCTAAAGAGTATTTCTTGTTTTGTTACTCTCATAAACGGAATTTTTGTTACCTCACCACTCAAATTGATTGCAGCGTGTGTCGACTGAGCGCTCGCGAAACTCAAGCGCTCCGTTCAACAAAGAGAGCCTCGGAGGCCCGCAGTAGGTATATCTATCGTCTCGCGAGGGGATTATGTACAATGGGATCGTCGTATTACTTCTAAACGCCGGAACCGATATGTCTCTCGATACGACGGGGCCGAGGGTGAGGAGCCGGCGGCGGGGCGTATCGAGCTAGTTATCGCAGGGAGCAAACTAGACGCAGGACTCCGGGATCCGGTGGTCCAGCAGCTTCTCCTTGATGGCGTCGACGTTGAGGTCGGCGGCGGCGCGCAGCGTGGCGGAGGCGCTGCGGCCCAGCCCCGCGCCCGCGCCCCCGCCCGCGCCCCCGCCCGCGCCCCCGCTGCCGCCCACCGCCAGCTCGCGCGGCCGCGCGCCCCACGTCCACGACGCGCCGGGACCGTTGCAAGCCTGCAACAAAGTTTGTGACATTATTTCCTGGAACAGAGCAGATGATGGCCAGCCAGAGAAGCGCTAGTGTTACAGTAGTTGGTATTTTGGTCCGGATGCGCGGCCACGCGATGGCTGCGCCTGACTATAGGTACAACGTGGCAGACCGGAAGCAATCTGCGTGCGAACTAATTAACTAGTTGCGGACTGAACTAAGATTGTGATAATTTATTGTAACGGCTCCCATGGAGGCGGCGTGTGTGCAGTGAATAGCGTCCATCCAATCAGCGGCGTAATGAGGCTCGCGGCGGTATCGCGGGGCGCATCTCGCCGCATTAGCCCGCCATTGTCGCGCCACTGATAACGCCAAATTAAAACTAATTCAACCGCGGAGCCCGCGCCGGCGGACGCGCCCGACAGGTGACGCGACAAAAGAACACGTTGATACAACTATCGCGAGACTTAATTAAAACGCGCCCCGCGCGGGCGCGGCCGGGCGCGGCGTCGCGCGGCACAATGCCCGCTACGATTTAATGCACTTAATTAGACAATGAACGGATTTACTGCTAACTAGTTATTTCTCGGAGGTTTTTGACCTTTGGTTTTCCTGCGCTCCTTATTTACAGAAGTTGTGAGTTTATCGCAACTAGACGAGTCGCCGGCGATGGCGAGGGCGGCGGCAGCGCGGGCACTGCGCGACGGGCTGTCAGCGCGCTCGCACTAGCGGCTCATTAAACCACGTTATTTATTCGCCCTACGTGTTTACACATTATCTGCGAACGCAAGCGGTCCCTGTCGGTGCGCGCCTAAGTAGAACTAATAACTTTTAATGGATGTTTGCCACGTGATCCCGCGGCGCTCCGAGCTAGTCGTTATTCACGTATTACACTACAATAGCTACGCGGACAGCCGCTTCCACATCACGTAAAGATAATTTATTTGAACAAATTGTAAAATTGTAGACGCTTTTGAGAGCAATCGCAGAGAAATGTGGTTTTAAGGATAATATTAACGGCGACAGCTGCGGCGCAGTGCCTGGTATTGGTGCACAAATCCGTGCGATGTCTTATTCTGAGCGCGGTTGCCATGAGTGCGCCACGACGCGGCGAGCCGCGGCACGGCGCGACACGGCGCGGCACGGCGCCCTTGACCCGTGCGCCGGATTGTGCCGGAGCGGCAACTCGATTAACATTAAGTTTAACGAATTTAGCATCGCTGACGAGTTTGCATTAAAATTCAACTCGCTCGTTACTTTATCGGTCGGCAACTCGGTTAACTGAAGTTCGATGTTTTTATTTGATGAGGACTTTGCAAAGTAAATTCAGGATGGAAGTTTGCGTGTAAATACGATAAAGTTTAATCTGGAGGTGGAGACGGGAGGGGGCAGTGCGTGCGGCGGGGCGGGGCGGCGAGCCCGTCCTGCATAACCAGCACTGCTATATTTTGTTAAATCGTTAAATCCCTACTGATTTATCAGTGTACACACCACACGGCGCTGTGAAAATGATCTTTGCATATACAGCATGTCATTAAAAGCTTGATGAGGTTCGTTTTAACGAACGCCAGGAATTAAATTAAGCGGCGACGCGCGAGCAGCGAACGGCGAACGTTCCGAGTGTAAACAATGAGGCTCGAGCCGTCCCCGGGATATTTCATATTCGCTATAGCGCCGACAGATAGGGGATCGGCGGGCGCGCGATAAAGGCGCCGCGCGCCCGCCGCGGGCTATCTCGACTCACTAAACATTTCCAAAAGGGATCACCAGAATCACCGTCGATCTTATAGCACTGAAGCACGGAACGGCCGAACCACAAACTTTTCATGCGTATCTTTACACAAGTGTGACGTAAGAGAAACGTTCCTAAGTGATTAAGTTTACGTTTGGTGTAAGTAAAAAGGTTATCATTAAACTAAATCAGGACTGAATCTGCTAAGCCAGCAGTTTCTGAACAGCATATCTATATTTATTCGTAACTGAATGGAGTATTATATGATCGAGATAAACCGAGCGCGCGTCGCGTTTATGACGCTCCGGTTTTTATCGGCGCGCGGACCTTGTTACGAATGATGGGCTATTGATTCCGAAGGACCGCCGCCAGATTAGCTTACTGAAATTGGGAGAGACAGGGACGAGAAATTACCTTGTTACAATTTATAGAAAAGTGAAAAGAAATTACTTTAGAATCTTTTAAACGCTGCCAATTCAATGCTGTTGGCAAAACGAGTACGTTGTTTTCTTCCGCTTGAATTGCTTCCTCGCTGCTGTGATACTTGCTGACCGTGGGCACGAGCGGGGCACGTACCCGGCCGACGCTCCGGCAGAATCGCGTCCGGAAGAATTTAATTAGTTGGCCGGACTGCAGATTGCGATACATACATCGCGGACGCGACGCCCGCACAGAGAGCGCCGCGGCTCGCCGCCATAAACCACGCTCTAATAAACCACACACGACGCCTCCATTCTTTACTAGCCACTTGCTCGCTACATCTTCACACGAACCCCCGCGGGGTCTTCATAAGAAGTTGGAGGCACTCAATTTGATATCGCAAATGTAACAATTTAGTCGTAAAGCACCGAAGTGGGCTGACATCGCTGAATCGGAGTCATATTGCGCGTGGAGGCTCCGCCGAACGCAACTAATGGCACGTGCGGAAGAGTTATTCCCAATATCAGATGACTGGCGCGGTGGTGGGGGACGCGGGGCGGGGCGGGGGGGGGGGGGGGGAGCGAGGAAGCTTTTAAGAGATGAGAATGTGATCGGATTGATGCGTGTGTCGCGGGTAATGGGCGATCGACCGCACGCACAAATGGATTGCCGCGCCGCCGCAACCCGGACACTGCGCCAACATTTACAAGCATCGTGAACTAAGTTTAAACAATTACACTAAGCCCAGGTGGCCTTGTGGCATTAGGGAGATAGGCACATGTTATAGTGTTACTTACCGGCGTGGAGAGCGGCGCGGGGGCCGTTCGCGCGGGCGACGCTATCGCCGGCCGTCCGCCGCCCGCTGATTCGCCTGCAAACAAACCAAAGACTTACTACGAATTTTTGTCTCTGTTCATGCACTTTTAATATATACACAACATACTATAGTATCTTTAATAATAGCAGTAAAATTTTTTACGATTTCGCAGTTGCATGGCAAAATATAAACAATGATATTTGAGTGTGTCGTAGGTATTGAAATGGCCAATCCTTTACAACGTGTTTACACAAACACTAAAAAGCAATTGTTTCACTAGGTACAGCATTCCAAGTGTATTCTGTATCTGCTTAGTAAAATATAGTGAGCGTCAGGTCAATAAACTTTTAGAGGAAAGGATGAGTTTGCTTTAGTTATAGGGCAAACTCGTACGAAGCCCGAGATCTTTAGAGGCTTGAGCGTGCACTCGCCCCGGTTGCAGCGGCCGGGGCGGCGGCCGGCGCCGGCTCGGGCCAGAAAAACCGTGATGGACGACCGGCGCGGGACACGCTGAGCCGGACGCGACACGTAAGTAATTGGACGCAGCGCCGCAGCCCGCCCCGCCCGCCGAATCACGCTAACGACCTAAATACCTAGTGCTTTGGACACGGCGAATAAAATGATCACTCAGAGCTGGCTAATACGAAATACTTCCCAACGCTTTGTACAGAGTGTTAGTGTCGCGTGCTGATCGATAGCGACACGGCGCCGCGAGCCGGCCGCCGATTATCGCGATTCCGGAGGAATATCGAACGGTAGTTTTTCCAATTTCCGCTGATACGGGCAAATTGGAGACGTAACGAGATTTATATTGATAAGGACGAGCAGGATGCCGGCCGCCGCTCGCTACATGCAGCCGGCTCCAACGACCAGCTTTACTTTGGACCACATTATTATCTAACTGCGTTTCAGTTGCTACAGAAAAATAGAAATAATCCTGTTTAAAACAAATAAACTGAAATTTAAAGAAAATCTTGACAACTCTACACATTAGAGAGTACGGGTAAGCAATGATCTTGTATTGCGAAGTGTAATTTATAACCAGTGTAGCGCGATGGGGGTTTCTTATTCCAGAGCGTGTCGGAGGCTAAAGTCGGGTGTCACGCGGTGTCCAAATAAATTAGCGCTCGGCGCATCGCGGAGATTTATCTCCGGCCGCGGGAAAAAACCTGATTAATCACTACATTCAAAGACGGAGGGCAGCGTAAGTCACGACGCAAGAAATAATTAATTGGAGCGCGCACGGCGCCGCCGCCCGCGCCGCGCTACTAATGTGCCCAAGTTTATTCAAATTGCCTTCATTAAGAGCCTACTGTAGTGCTGTGCGAGCGCTGCGCTCCGCGGGAGGTCGCCATTGATTTATATTATTGCTTGGCGCCTCCGCCGCCGCTGCGGCCGGCGCGGGCTGTGTATTGAAAAATATTTTGAAGCAGAGAAGCGTCGGCGACGGTGTATTCATGAATATTGATGGCGGTCCGTGAATATTCAGCGCGGCGACACTCGGAATTGAAAACACGCCGCGACCGCGCCGCTGCAGCGCCAGCCGCAGTTAGCATAAAACATGCTACGGCTACCGATGGCACTAACGCAGCAGATTTTAAGTTTATACGGATCTAAATCAACGATACCTAGCTGCACCACAGTAATAAAGCTAATCACGTGGCAAAGACGTGCGCATACAGTTGCTATGCCCCCTGTACACACAAGTAGTTCTTGTTATAGGTGTTGTTTAAACTTTCCTGTATAGCAAAGCACCAGTTTATTTACCATGGCTGGCAAGCAAAAAAAAAACAAGATGATTAGTATTTTTGCTACCCATAATTATCTACTATTCACAAAAATCATTTAAGCGTAGCATGGAAGCAAAATGGCTTCCACAAACGAACTCATTACGCGAAAAAGTAGACGCTCTTTCTCATTTGGTTTCAGACTGGAATTGATTAAATTAAAGTCGACCTTGTAACGGAATAACGAAAGGAATCTATACAGAATGTTATCTTCAGAGACTCTTATTGTATCCGCTGGGGGTGGGGGCAACAAGACGACGTAATTTGGTCGCAAGAGTTGCGAGCGGATTCAATGAGCACAATGCGAGGCCGAGGCGCGAGGCGAGTGCAGCGAGCAGGTGCGCTGCTCGCTGCGACACTGCACTCCACACGTTACTAAAGAAGCTTCAATTATTTGTCACCTATCGCAACAGTACTTCTATCTCTTCTATGTTCATTGTGCTGCTCTGATCAGGTGCAAAGGTGACATAATCATTCGATCTAAATACCAGAAGCGACATTTTAAAAACAAGAATGTGACAGCGCTCGGGAAGACGGTGCCTAACTTCATGTTTGGTGACTTGGTGTATTTTGGTCATGTCTATGAGGCGGCAAACGAGCAAGTGGTCAACTGGTAGTAAGTTGAGCACCGCTACCCAACGACTCTCGTAAGATTAGTTGCCAGCCTAGAGGGCAAGATGGACCTCATGTGCCAGTAATTTCATCGGCTATCTTAGGGTGTTACCGGTGTGTGGTTTTGGTAGAAACTATCGATCGACGTCGACTGTTCCATCCTACCATCGATCTATGGAAATCTGTGGTGCTCTAAGCAAGGTCTTTGTTCAATAGTGTAGACGTCTTTCAGCCGATAATAATGATTTAATAAAATTTGTAGAAGTTCTAAGTTGGCGCAACAGTAAGGCCAGCGCGCGTGTACACAACACATGTGTACGGTGCAACACCGCACATTATTTTCATAACGCTGACATAGCATTAGCACCATTTCCACGTTCTATGTAAAACGCGTCAGTTGCGCATTATCAGCCGCCGCGGACTCACCTCATCAAACTCATTATTAGTAATACTATCAGTTCAGTATAAATAAATCAATTTCTATCAATTTACTCTTTCAATTCTACAAACATTCAAAGGTGTAAGGTGCGAACCATACATCTTTTTGGTCCTTCGAACCGCCGAAGGTGGGACCTACTTCGCGGGGGTGAACCACGTGGATTGCACATGGAATTGCAGTGAAGTAAGTGTACCAGGATACTTCGGTGAGTCATCAATCTTTTATCACTATCTTGCATCTAGTCTGGCATAATGGAAGATCTTCTGGCAAATCAAACGTTAATCCAAGATTCTATGAAACAGCTCCTAACCAATTTTAAAAAAGATGGCGCCGACCGGAAGACAACGGCACACATCAAGAGACGCTTGAGCACCTTAGATTCTTATTGGCAACAATATCAAAGCAATAATATCAAGTTGTGCGAGTTTGACGATAAATCAGACGAGTATTTTGTAAGTGATTACAAGCAAACATCAGAGTTTTACATCGAAGCAAGAGCATATATCATGAATCAGTTGTCTGCAGAGGATAAAGGGCAGACACATTATCAAGACACAGCATCATCTTCTCAGCCACCATTTCAAAGAAACCCGGCTCCGCGGGAGTGGGGCACTAGCAGCAAGTTAGAAGAGATGTTGCGTAAACAGAAAAGCAATTTCAAGGCATTTGAAAGAACTATCAGTATCATCAACCTCGACGCTGTCTCTGAAAAATGGGAGTTCGAAGACATTTTAAAGTCCATTCAAGTGCGTTGGTCTGTTATCGATGCTCTCCACTGGGAGATCGATAGCGAGCTCTTAGTAGAAAATTTAGAATACGAAGAAACATTCTTCAAGCACGAGAAAAAATATCATGACGTCAAGAAAGCCATCAATAGCAAAATGTGGTCTCAAACTCATAGAGAGAAAGCTACACCTCAAATGGATATCCCAACATTCGGCGGCAACTATCATCAATGGGTATCCTTTAAGGATTTATTTATAGAATCCATTCATAACAATAGGTCGCTCTCAAACGGTCAAAAAATGCAGTTTTTAAAAAGTAAACTAAAAGGTGAAGCCGAAAAATTAATACAGCACCTACATATTAGCTCCGATAACTACGAAATCAGTTGGGACATTCTTAACCACCGTTACAACAACGATAAGCTAATATTCAATTCGCACCTCAGCATTTTGATGAATTTACCAACACTCCAGTATCAATCAGCAGCAGCAATCAAGAAGATGCATGATGTGACCAACGAGTGTCTCAATGCCATTAAGGCCTTGGGCGTCGAAATAAGCTCCTGGGACCCAATGCTTGTTTACATCATCTCTAACAAGCTAGACGCAGATACGCATAACGACTACATTGAATCGTTAAAAAACCCCAGGGATTTACCATCTTTTCAGGAACTACTAGAATTTCTGGAGAGTAAGTTCACATCATTAGAGTCATCAAAGCGCAAACCAGACTCTGCGAAGGCATATCATAACCAAGAAACATCAAATTCGAATGTAAGAAAATCCCATTATTACAAGTCATTTACAAGCAATCAAAATTACTCGGCTAATAAATCAAGTTCGTTCAAACCAGCTCATAACAGTCAACAAAGTTGCCCGGTTTGTAACAAAAATCACGGAATTTTCCATTGCGACACGTTTCTAGAATTACAACCTAACATGAAACTAACAACAATTACGAAACTGTCGCTTTGCAAAAATTGTCTTTACAATCATCATGGCAAAGAGTGCCGCTCTATCAAGAAGTGCCGCCTGTGTAAAGAGGATCATAATACATTGTTACATGAAGCGCTCGGTAAAATAACAAAGAACATGCCGTCTGCTAATGACGCAAGCAAACAACCGACTGTACACAAAAATAATGTATTGCAAGAAGAAGCCGGCGAAGTACTTTTAGCAACAGCACTGGTCCACGTGCAATCAGCTGATGGATCTTATCAAACATTGCGAGCTCTTATTGATCAAGGCTCACAAACATCAATTATCAGCGAAAACGCCGCCCAGCAATTAGGGTTGCAACGTAAACGTTGCAAAGGAGTCATTTTTGGCATAGGAGCAAAAGAGAGCAACTGCAAAGGAGTAATGTCCATAACTATATCATCACTTTACAATGATTACTCCTTAAATGCAGACGTCTTCATCATGAAACAGTTAATCAACAACTTGCCAAATAAATCATTTGCAAAACCATCATGGCCTTTTATAGATCATATTCAGTTAGCTGACCCCGAGTTTTACGTGAGCCGGCCAGTCGATTTGTTACTAGGCGCCGACATTTATTCAACAATTATATTGAGTGGTATTGTTAAAGAGAACGATTGCCTACCAATAGCACAGCAGACACGCTTTGGCTGGATCCTTTGTGGGAACGCCAATGGAGCAAAATCATATCATTGCAACGTTATCATGATCAATGAGCTCGATTTCCAAAGATTCTGGAAGATCGAAGATATATCAGAGAGCAACGACATAAGCGCCGAAGATCAACATTGTTTACAATTTTATAAATCAACAACAAAAAGACAGGCTGACGGAAGATATGTCGTACGTCTCCCTCTGCATCCCGACGTAAATGAAAAATTGGGTCAATCAAAACACAAGGCCATAGCACAATTTCATCAATTGGAGAAAAAATTCCAAACACAGAAAGACGTGGCAGAGGGCTACATAGCGTTCATAAATGAATATATCACGCTAGGACACATGCATCCAGCAGACAGCAACAACACTTTGGGTTACTACCTACCACATCATTGCGTGAAACGTGCGGAGTCCACGACTACGTCTTTACGCGTGGTATTCAACGCATCAGGATCGTCATCATCAGGATACAGTTTAAATGACCTCATGTACAAAGGACCCAATTTGCAGCAAGATTTGCTATCATTAATCCTTAATTGGAGACAGTATAAACATGCATTCACTGCTGACATCGAGAAGATGTTCAGGCAAATTCTAGTTCATGAAGATGACCAGATATATCAAAAAATCATTTGGCGTGCATCAGCTAATCAGCAATTACAAGATTATCAACTAGCAACCGTCACGTACGGAACAAAAGCTGCCCCTTTCTTAGCTATGATGACGCTTAAACAGCTAGCAGAAGATGAATCTGAGACCTTCCCAGCAGCATCACAGGTCTTAAAAAATCAGTTCTATATGGATGATTTGCTGAGTGGAAGTCATACCATAGAATCAGCAAAACAACTACAAGTTGACCTTATTGACCTTCTGCGGTCAGGAGGCTTTAATCTCCGCAAATGGTGTTCGAATGAACCAGCATTATTGGAAAGCATGAAAAACAGTTCAGAAAGTCAAGCTAATTTTGACTTTCGCCATCAAGAATCAACAAAGGCTTTGGGTTTGACATGGATTGCCGAAGATGATACATTCACATTCCAGTGCAAAATGACAGAAGATCCATTATCTAAGCCTACAAAGAGAAACCTATTAGCAGACATTTCCAAAGTATACGACCCTCTCGGTTGGCTGGCCCCACTAACAATTCGACTCAAGCTCTTATTTCAACGTGTGTGGAGCACAGATTTGAAATGGGATGATGAGGTATCAGAGGTCATAAAACAAGACTGGAGAAATCTCAGTGCAGATATGGCTAACATCAACAAAATCAAAATATCAAGGTGGGTGCAAAGCGGAGAAAAGGAGCGCATTGAGCTGCATGGATACAGCGACGCCTCCATAAAAGCATATTCATGCGTTATTTACGCACGCATAACAAACAAAAACAAATCATCAATCACTCTATTAGCAGCCAAAACAAAAGTGGTGCCTATCAGCAAATCACGCACCGAAGTCTCATTACCGAGGCTTGAGCTTTGTGGAGCGCAATTACTCTCAAAGCTGATGATCAAGGTCAAGCAAAGTTTACAAAATCATGACATTGAAGTTCATGGATGGAGTGATTCCAAAGCAACTTTGGGTTGGATTCAAGGAGAACCAACTCGTTGGAAACCGTTCGTTGCCAACAGAGTGAGAAACATCACTGAAACTATGCCTTCCGAATGTTGGCATTACGTTCCATCAAAAGAAAACCCCGCAGATTGTGCTAGTCGCGGTCTGACGGTAGATCAATTACAACAGCACTCGCTCTGGTGGAATGGACCCCCATCGTTATCATCCTTCAATCAAGACAAACAAGAAAAATCAGTTTTCACAACTGATTTAGAATCAAAGAAAATAAAACAATCTAACATAACTCAAATGCAAAACACAAATGATTGTATTATTCAACAATTAATTGATAAACACAGCAGTTTCACAGGTGTTTACCGCGTTCTCGCATGGATACAACGTGCGGTGTCGCGTAACAGAAACACATCATCATTTTTAACAGCTGATGAGTTACGAGCAGCAAAGTTAAAAGTTATCAAGCATATTCAAAGACAGGAGTACTCTGAAGAAATATCCGACTTGCTTAAACAAGGCAAGGTCAAATCAAAAAGCAAAATTTTAAAACTCAACCCGTACCTAGATAAAGACGGACTTTTGAGAGTTTTAGGGAGACTGAGGAACTCATCAATCAGTGAAGACATGAAATATCCGTTAATAATCCCACATCGCGGACATTTAGCCGACCTAATCATAGACCATGCTCACAAGCGTACCTTTCATGGAACAGCAAGTACAACCCTATCATATATCAGAAATCAGTACTGGATAGTGGGAGGAAATAGAGCCGTGAAGAACAGATTATCAAAATGTGTGTTATGTAAACGTCACAATCCCAACAAACATCAACAACTCATGGGCGATTTACCAGCATCCAGGACAAATTCTTCAAGACCGTTCTATCATTGTGGTGTCGACTACACAGGTTTCGTCGACGTAAAATCAAGCAAAGGCAGGGGAATCAAATCAACAAAAGGTTATGTGGCAGTTTTTGTATGCATGGTTACAAAAGCTGTGCATTTCGAACTGGTGTCTGACCTGACATCATCAGCATTTTTAGCCGCTCTACGAAGACTTTCAGCAAGAAGAGGTACCCCTGGTCACATATACAGTGACAATGGAACCAATTTCGTAGGAGCAAACAAGATATTAGAGAGGGAATATCTAGATTTGAAATCAATTTGCACAGAAGAGTTCCTTACAGAAATCAGTGAAATGCAGATCAAGTGGCATTTCAACGCACCTGCCTGGCCTAGTGCTGGAGGATTATGGGAATCCAGCGTCAAAAAGCTTAAGCACCATCTACGCAGAGTAGTAGGCGAGCAGAAATTAACATATGAAGAATACGCTACGCTGCTTGCGCAACTAGAAGCATGCCTAAATGCCCGTCCACTCTGTGCGATAACTGAAGATCCAAATGATATTGATTATTTGACACCCTCGCACTTTCTAGCAAGCGGGCCCGCATTAACTATCATCGAAACAGAGCGGGATGAGAGAACAAGATGGCGACTAACTCAAAAGATATTTCAGGATCTCTGGAAGAGATGGCAATCCGAATATTTAACCCAGCTATCAATCAGAAGCAAATGGCAACAAACTTATCCGAACATCAAGCTAGATGACATTGTGATTATTCATGATGCGAATCTACCATCAGGCAAATGGGCGTTGGCCCGAGTAGTAGAACTTCACCCCGGAAAGGATGGTCTCGTCCGAGTTGTCAGTTTAAAAACCAAAAATGGTATCATAAAACGTCCCATCGTTAAATTATCAATTCTACCAACTAGCAAAGAAACACAAGATGCACAATCAGAACAAATCAACAAACAAAATCAAAAACCTGAAGCGTCGACAAATCGAAATACAAAGCAAAGAAAGGTAAAATCATTTAAAACATCATGTATCAATTTCATGACCACGATCTTCCTATTGTTTATGTTGGTCGCTACATCAGAAGTTTACGCAGCATATAACGTAACGCCATTGCAATCAAACAACGGCATTTATTTCGACAAACTATCAAACATGCGACTAATACAAGACAAATGGAAATTAGTAGTATATTATGATATGGAGCCCTACTGGTACGGCAACAGGCTTCTGGGTGACTATTGTAAACATTTAGACCGTTTATGCTCAAGTTTAGGCGGGAAATCCCGTTGTGAAATCATAACACTCCAGTTACGTCACGGACTCGAAGATATGAAACACTACGACCGCATGTTGCAGAGTCAGGCATTTGATAGGCAGCCGCGAGTACGTCGCGGGCTCATTGACGGTGTCGGTTACATCGCAAATAGTTTGTTCGGAGTATTAGACGAACGATTCGCGGAACAGTACCATCGAGATATCACGATGATAAGAACAAATCAAAAACAATTAACCCAGTTTTGGAGGAATCAGACATCAATAATTGAAGCAGAACACAATCTTCTCAAACGCATTCAAGACAACATTGAACAACAGCACAAGGTTTTTAACCAGCATTTAAACAGTTTAGGACAAGCACTAACAACTATGGGAAATGAAGTAGTAAGCATGGAAATCATGGACGAATTTACAGTATCAAGTATCATAGCAAACAACGTCCTTAGCAATTTGAAGGCTATTCAAGATAACTTAATAGACACCATCACCAACGTGCGTCACTTCAACTTCCATCTCTTGACGCCCGCACAACTTCAAGAAGAGCTGAGTATCATATCAGGACAGTTGGCGAAAGACTTATCATTACCTGTAGACAACATTCAAACAGACCTTGCAAAAATTTACAAAATACTCAAAGTCAGAGCTCGCATGACTTCGCAATACTTCATATTTGAAATACAAATTCCACTTATCAACAGAGACAACTACGATATTTACAAGCTATTACCAGTCCCCCGTCGAGACGAACGGGAAATGGTTAGCGTCACACCAATATCAAACTATATGGCCATTGATATAAAGAAAGATACTTACATAGCAATCGCTGAAAATGATCTTCAGAACTGCATGAACTTAGACCCAGATACAAAGTTGTGCGAATTTCAGAAACCGGTTTATCAAAGACAAGCAGATCATAATTTATGCATCAAAGGTCAATATCAAGATAAATGCAAAACAATCTCGAGCACGTGTCAAGAAGTCTGGAACGAGCTGAGTAAACAAAACACATTCATGCTCACTTGTTGTGGTCAATGCACTCTACGGATCATATGTGAGAATCAAGTTGCAACGGAACAATTACACGGAGTAAGCTTGATCGCACTAGGAAACGACTGCGTCATCAAGGGCGAGTCATTTACGATCACATCGCACAAACAGCATTCTAACGATATTCATATCAAGCCAGATATCGTCACTGTAAAAATTGCACCGGTCAATTATCTCATCAACTTATCATTACCAATCAATCAGATGACAGAAACTTCTTCTAACTTTACCGAATCTTTTGCCAATATTCAAAAACAGATTAAACAAATGAAAACAGTGCCAGAGCCAACAGACGACGACAACAATGACATTTCATTTCATGATGTACATCACTACGTAGCCATCTACGTGGTTGCAGCAGCAGGGCTAGTATACGCCGCGTACGCATATGCAAAAACGCGTCGCGCTGCCGCGCGGGGCCGGGAGGCACCCGCGCCGCGGGTGGAGCCAGCAGTGTCCGAGGTCAGTGATCAGTGTGTTAGTGTAAAAGCAGAGCATAGTGAAGTGCAGTGTTCAAGTGGCCTTAAGCATAATGCTACAAGCGGTAGCATGTTTTCAGTGAACGCTGCGTCCTCACCCATTTTCACGAGATGTAGTTTTAAGAGAATCAATCGTGAATAAATGTCGGGCATCATTTGTTGAATCATCTAGTATTAAGCAAATATTGTTTATCATCTTTGTAACACATCTTTTTCATCCCTTCATTTTCATCTCCGCGCCCCGGAGCATGTACGGTGCAACACCGCACATTATTTTCATAACGCTGACATAGCATTAGCACCATTTCCACGTTCTATGTAAAACGCGTCAGTTGCGCATTATCAGCCGCCGCGGACTCACCTCATCAAACTCATTATTAGTAATACTATCAGTTCAGTATAAATAAATCAATTTCTATCAATTTACTCTTTCAATTCTACAAACATTCAAAGGTGTAAGGTGCGAACCATACAACATGTGTACCCAACTATACATATATACGCACAGTATGTTAACTCGTAGCTACACTCGCAGTATATAGATACGAGTGGGCTCGAATGCGCCGCGTGTAAAGTTCAGCGCATCAGACACGTCGACACTGCGGCGCTAATTAAAACTTGACAGAAAAACATTAACAAATAGAGTCGCTGAATTTATGTAAATGAATGAGGACATATTGTAGAAAGCGGTGATGTGTATGTGACCAGGACTCCTGTGTATTAAATATTAGAGACGATTACTTAAAAGTGTCAAAATTCGATGTACATTTCGTGACGTGGATCCAATTTCAACACGGAACTTTTCAAGCGATATGTTCGTGACATAAAAACTTTTTTGTTCTTTGAAGTGTAAATTGTTACTGGCCACTAATACTTTTTATGAATAAAAATCCTTCCTCTGCTGTTATATAAGTCAATGCATGCGTTTCATTTTATAAAATTACTAGCTTCTGCCCGCGACTTCGTCTGTGTAGAGTTATACATAAAAACCTGCCTCTTGAATCACTCTATCTATTAAAAAAACCGCATCAAAATCCGTTGTGTAGTTTTGAAGATATAAGCATACATAGGGACGTAGGGACATAGGGACAGAGAAAGCGACTTTGTTTTATACTATGTAGTGATGATGATAGTGAAAATGATTAATGTTGTTATAAACATTAATTGGTCCTTCGCTAGTCAATTATTAATTAAACCAGTGCGTAAGTCAACGTAGCGTTATAGCTCGTCGTGCTTTTTCCGAGTGTGCAGTGTCGGCGTTATAGTTGTGCAAAATGGCGCTCGACAAATTGAACCTCAGCAAATCAAAGGTAAATACTATCGAAGACGTCAAATATGTAGAGATTAATAATTTATTGATTAGATTAATAAGGCATACTGAAAATATTCCGATTTAAAAGCGGAGGTTTTATGAATAACTGTTAAGTTAAAATAATGATATTTTAACACTAATAATGGGTTTTTAGTTTTATTACGTCGTGGTACAAACTAACATTATAATAACTCTTCCGTAAGTAGTCGTGAATCAGAACAAGTACAAATTAAAAAAAATAGAAAGTAAATCGCAAGCAAAACTGCCAGAAAAAGAACACTTTTTGAGCAACTGGTTAGAAAAAAAAAAAAAAATTACACAGCTGTAAACCCGTGGAGTCTAGGGCGTGTTTGACGAGCGGCCGCGAATGTCTGTCGCTCTGCCGGTTTTTACTGCGGCGAGAATGGCATTCATTCACAGCGCGACTTATGACCCCGTCCGCCCCGATCACATGAATACATGAGTTGACCTTAACATTTCATCTTCGTAAATAAATAATTCAAGAAAACTTCATCAACATTAATGTGGTGACACAGCGAGAGCGAATGCAGAACGGTAGTTTTATCGGGATTGATTTACGGTACGATCTTTGATTATCTTTTTCTTGCTTGATTGCTATTAAAAAAAACCTCTGGCGCAGTTCCCCGCGTCACGCCACCGGCCTGCATGGAGCGCGAGTTCGCGGGGCATTTTTAACGGCGCGTTTTAGTGCGGGCGGCTTTGTCCGGCGCGGGAGAGTTATGGCGCCAATAATTCCCCGTGTAATGTACGTATTATAATAACACGCGCCGCCCCGGACACGTACGGCCAGACATTAAACTGATTTACATGGCTTTTTAATTGTCCCCGCCTCGCGCTCCGCGTTCGCGACTCACGTTTCGCGCGGATTTTTGTCAATCTCTACTCCATCAAACGATCGTTATTTTTTATAGCACCTGGAATTCATTCAGTGGCTACGTTGGCACCGACAGCGTTTTAGCTCCGGCGGCGTGCTGAGCCGAGTGCGGCAGACAAAGCACTAATCGCCTGCCGGCGGGAGGCGACGACAAGTCAAGGAGGCAAGTTAGGCTGCAGAGCCGTTCTAACTGTCGTTAGCGGAGGCGGCTTCACTCACGTTAGCTGTTAATTAGGTTTCGCATTTAAGTATTGAATAATATGCCCACACTACGGCGCGGTATGGCTCTAGTTACTTCCAACTTTCAAGCTTACATCAGCCGTAGGAACTTCGGCTTTGAGATATTCGGAAAGTATTTTCGTTACAAGATATTTCTGCGTAAATATACGTTTATGCGAAATCTTTCAAAGTTAGACTTGGAAAACAAGTTCGTTGCGCTAATTTTCAAGGGATCGGTATGATGCAATAGGCCCAAAGCAATCTGTATTCCCAACTTTGAATATAGTCGACGTGTTGGTACTGAGGTGGTGTCGAGATCCCACCAAATGTAGGACGCCGGATGTCGTCGAAATCCAACTGAAACAAGCACCGCCTCCCCGCGCGCCGCCCGCGCGCCGCCCGCGCGCCGCCCGCTCCTCGCGGTGAGACGCGAATTGTAATGAGGTCAGATTGATCGACGGCTATTTATTTATTAAGGAAATTAATCATCCTACTGACTTACTCGAATTTAGTCTCGAGCTAGGATTTGTTAAACGAGGATAAAATTAGCTGTTAGATTTTAATGTTTGGAATAATCTCGCCCTGCTATTATCGTGTCTTTACTGGTGTCGAATAGCCAAATCATACACAGGAAGACAACGCGTGTGGCGCTAAGATACAAGTATAAGTAAAGCTAACGAAACGACGCTCCTTGAGCTCACCTTTGACAATGGAGGCTATCGAATGCAACCAATCGGATTTTTAATGCTACCATCGTTTCGGAAAGACTACACATTGTTACGACTAACTGCGAGAACGACAAGAAACTCAGTCAGGTTGTGGTCTGATGGGAAAGAGCCTACCAGGGACGTGCCGGTATTGGTTAAAATAGTAGAGGCAACACGTTTAGTATACAATGGGCGACGTCGTCTGCGCCTCTACCTGCTGTGTTGGGCATTTATATATGTATAGTTAGCCAAACGGAATCCCAGGAAACTGTAGAACCTTTTCACAATCATCATCGAAGTATTTTGACACTGTCTGACACAAATAACAAGCCGATCGCTTATTGCGATAAAGTTACATAGTGGCATATGGTCCCACTAGGTGGTCCGTGCTATTTGTATGTGTGTACAAACAGTATAAAGAGTACTCACAGTAATTGTTAGGTATGAGATCGGGCTCGGTGTCGTCGTGGTCGGGGCGCTTGAGGTCGGGCGCGTGCGGCGTGGCGAGCGGCTGGCGGGCGGCGCGCGCGTCGTGCGCGAGCGCGGCGGGCAGCGGCGGCGGCTTGCCGCGCGCGCGGAGCCCCCGCCGCCGCCGCGCCGCCAGCGCGCACGCGCCGGCCGCCAGCGCACACAGCGCGCCCGCGCCGCAGCCCAGCGCGCCAACCACGCCCGCCACGCCGCCGATGCCCAGCGGCGCTTCCGACGCTGAAACACAACATAATCTTACATTTCACTTCAAAACAGAACAGCACCTACTTTGTGAACGTGTCAATCGGTGGCCTTTTGTAGTTGAATATGAATAGATAGGTCTTCCGTTGGACTGACAGACGCGATGGGGTTTCGTGAACGCTTCAGCTGAAATAAATTGTTCGACGCAATAATCAATTTTCAACTACTACCAGTGTGTGGTTCACGCCGAGTTATAAAAATGTGATATAAGGATTCGTATAGAGGCAAACATTTGTATTACCAGTACCTGTTTCGCTGTAGTATGTACTAATCGATTATTTATAGGTACTGTTTTCATTAGACTTTACATACTTTGTATGTGGGTATACATTATTTAGAAAGGCAGCGGGAAGCGAGCCAGATCATTAATGGTCCGTGCCCGTAGTCTACCAGGTTAATTTTTGCATCCAACTAAAAACGTGCGAAAAAAATTAATTGAAAGTACGACTCGAACCGGAAGAAGAGACGGAGACGGAATTAGCATTCGGTATAAAGAGTTCCGCGACGCGCGACCGTGATCGTGCCGTTAATAACTTAATTGAAAGGATGGTCTGCGAGGGCGAGGCGGAAGGCGGAAGGCGCGCGGCACAAGGAGCCGTATAATTGGATTTTGCGTCATTTTGCGCCAGTGCTCGGATGCAGTCCGATCGCCGGCGGGCGCAATCTCGGCCGCGAGCAAAAAGTGCCGAGGACTCTCGCCGGGACCTAATTACCGGCCAGCTAATTAGAGCTAATATAGATGAAAAGGTCCGCGCGCCCCGCGCCGCCCGGGGCCGATCGCACTCAAATTTTACGGGGATGTCAACGGTGGAGCAATTCGGTTAACATGCCGGAGGACTTTATGGTCAATCTAACTTTGATAATAACTCTCGAGCTTCGGCTCAACTAAACGACTGCGGCCCGACGGAACGACGGCTGCAGAATAGCCGCCGGCGGCGCTGCGTGCGGGCGGGGCACAATGTCTCCGCAATCCGCTTCGTCAAGTGCGAAGTTTCTGGAAGCAATTAGCGGAACCGGCGCTGCGGTTCGCACTCGCACATATTACGTGCACATGTGACAAGTTCCCGCGCGACTTGTTACTTCCCAACTTGTAATGGCACAACAACATGTCTCTGTCTAATTTCTGCTGAGACCGAAGCTTGTTTATGTGTGCTGTGACTAATTTACATCGAGCGCTGCTCCCCGAGGCCGCCGGGAAGGAAATATCGATCCAAAGTTTGAGCTTATCCGGAGTAGTGTGTCATTTTGCTATCTTCGACAGATCTAATCCGCGGCCAACAGGTCGCCCTGTAAGTGAGACACAATGAAGCAATTTGCTATAGGCTGGGGGGTGCGAGGCGCGGGGCACGGGGCGGGGATGCGGGCTATTTGTAACTTCAATAATTAATCAAGGGTTAGGGCAGGTGCCCGCGGCCGCGGCGCGCTGTCGCCGCCTCGCCGCCTCGCCGCCTCGCCGCTAGCACATCACTATTATTATTCATTTGCTTTATTTGCACAATTCAATTATTTCTTAAGACATTTTCGGTTATTTTTGCGATTGCGGCATTTTGTTAAAAGTTGAACTCGCAACATAGTCTGCAGTGGCCAGTGGCGCGTGACTCGCCTGCAATTTTCTGTGTAGGTTATGCCTCCCCGGTAATCAGTTGCCGCTGAGCCAACTGAAGCAGACTCATGACTCATTGAGGCTCTTCTGCAGCATTTTCATTGGTTCTCTCGGTTTCTGCTGAGTAAAGGCCTCTTCATTTTCATGCCACTTTGCCCGCTCCAGTGCCAGTCCCGTCTCATCGTCTCATAGTTTTCCAGCCGAATGACAGATGTCATCTGACAAACGGGCTGATGGTCTGGCCACTGACCTTCGACCCAGTCTTGGCCACCACTCTGTGACCGCCTTCGACCATCTGTCGTCGTTCTGTCTTGCCAAGTGCCCCGCTCATCACCACTTCAGCTGTGCTATCCTAGTTCCGACATCCACATCAGAATTGGGGATCTTTATCTACTCGTAAATTACATCTGTAACACTTGAGTCATTCGTTCGTTTGGGAGTTATAGCATGTGTAATGTCTAGTTCTGACCGAAACTGTCCTCTAGTGGCCTACTTAAAGCTATGTAGTGAGATTGCCAACAGGTTTGCCTCTATACATATAACACGACGCATTAGAAGTAGGGCCCTGCATGCAAGGCTTTGAGTAACCGCTTCGTGTCACCTCCGACCCTGGCGACAGGGCGCTCCTCCGTACCTGCTCATAATTAATGCCGCGTGTGCCACCAACTCGCTTATGCCTCTCAGAACTTATTTCATAATGTTCTACCACTGGTTCCACCCGATTCTCTTATAACAGCTTTTGAGTACATACTAAACTTGTAGTCGAATGACAACATAATAAACAAATCCACAGCGACGGAAAACAGAGTAGATGACCTTAACATTTATGGCGTCTAAAGTCAGAAGCTTTGTTTGAACTTCAAAATTGAATACTTTATTTTGCAAATAGACAGCCAAGAGTTCTTTTACGTGTTTTTTTTAAACGACCAGCTCATTGGGAAATATCATCATTGATAAGAAGAATGCCCCGCAAGAAACTTGGCAGAAAGTATTTTTTTTTTCAAAATAAAATAATTTTACTAAAATATTAAAAATAAATTCTACCTTATAATACATCTATAAAAGGGGTGTATAAGGTCCCAAGTCTATAGTAGAGATGTATAAAGACTCTACTGGTCAAAGTAAATCAAGATATGTGAAAAAAAAACAAAGGTACCTCTAGTACAACTTCATGTAATTATTATCAAGTAATTTTTTTTTAAACACGAAAGGCAACAGAGCTAGTGGGTCGCCTGATGGTATGTGAGCTTCACCGCCCATGGACATCAGCATTACTAGAGGAATGCAGTAGCGTTGCCAGCGTAGAGGGTTAAAAAGAATAACCCCATAAGCCAGTAATTTCACCCGCTGTCTTACTCTCCACGCCGGAACGCAGCAGCGCAAGCACTGCTGCTTGGTGGCCAGATTATCAACTCCAATGCAATCCGCAGCTACTCGTATATCCATGTCGCTCAAAGGTAGTACCCACTTAACGTTTGTTTTGTGAATGAAGTTCAGTTTTCTTTGTCAGGACTTTCTTTGCTTGTCACGTAGTAGATTACCGACTAACCATTGGCCGAAGAATTTCGTGTTACAACGTTATTCTAGTTAACTAGAGCATAGGTACGATGGCCGTCCACCTCGTGAGGGATGTGAGGTGCGAGACGTCGGCGTCTCGTCACGTCACGTCACGTCACGTCGCCGTAACGAGCGCGACGTGGCTTCGTTAGCCCTTGGCTTGTCTAAAACGACCGTTGGCTAATTTATGTGGTTGTTCACAGGACATGCTGAACTTATATTGCACGTTCAATCACTTTCATATCGACTTGTAAAATTAATTACGCTCTATCATTATTACCGGATGTCCCAATAACCCTCATTTTGTGCTACGCCAGAGTCGAGTAAAAAGCATTAATGATAATGATCAGGCTTAAATTCGCCGCAAAGTTTCTTACTAAGTAAATTGAAATTTTGACTTTAAAAAAAGTTCAAGAGGTTTTTGTTGATGACCTAGGCCTACTGGGAACTAAAATCCAAGCCCTCTTATCCAGAGAGGAAGCCTGTGCACTGCAGTGTATGTAGACCGGAGATGAAATGAGAATCATCTTTTTTTTGACTATTGGTTTATTTCATTGGCGATTAAGTTAGTATGTATGTATGTAAAACTAATCAAACAAGGCAAAATGGATGAAAATATGAAGCGTCATTTTAGTATATCGACTCTGTCAAAGATTCGTTGGTATTGTTCGAAAGACGCCGCAAACGCGGTCAAGAGGATCGGCTGGGACGCGCGAGTCGCGCGAGCTGCGCGAGTCGCCGGCGCCGCGCGCGAGCCACTCGACCTTATTAACCCGTTAACGGGCAACTTTGAGGTTCAAGTTGAATCCTCAGGGCGCAGGGCGCGGCGCAACTTCCACTTTAATCACGGCAACTTGCGCCGCGCCGCAACTTGCGCAATAAAGATTAAATAGTGATGCGTCGCGCGCGGCGCGCGGCGCGCGGCACGCGGCAGCGCGCGGCCGCGCCACGTCGCGCTCGTAAATAACCAGAAATTAGCGTCAAACCGGCAATTTGCATGAAATTAATGTAAATATTAATCATAAGGACGGCATTAATGATTAAAGTTGGCCTAATGTATTCATTCGCGGCCGCGGAGGCGGCGTAGTTTGCCCGCGAAGGGCGACCCGCTCGCTTTACACTAGCACAATACATCACGCCGGTGCTCAGCGCCGAACCAAAATAAAAGTACGTTC
This sequence comes from Pandemis corylana, assembly GCA_949127965.1. Lineage (NCBI taxonomy): Eukaryota > Metazoa > Arthropoda > Insecta > Lepidoptera > Tortricidae > Pandemis > Pandemis corylana. Next base: position 18,412,076 of record OX421852.1, on the reverse strand, counting down.
GCTCTCCTTGAAAATTGTTATCCTATTTGTGTGTAGTTTTTAAAAGACATGTGAACGTTTGCTGCAATAAAAAACGTAAAGCTCGGGCTTATCGTAAAACATGGTTTGATCGGCGCGCAAACAACGCGGGGCCGCCTGCTGCGCGGGCCGACACGGATTTACTGCGCAAATATCATGTTATATTTTTTGCCGACGTTATTGGTTTTGGATCACTAAACACTGTGACTGAATAAGCATTGAAAAGCAGATCTGGATATACGTGCGCCGCCGGCTCGGCTTGGTCGCTGGCGCGCGGCGCGGGCAGCGCGAGGCGCGGACGCGTCGAGAGCGCCGATAATTTATGCGGCCCCGTGCACTCGCCGCCGATAAATCACCCATCGCCGGCCGCCGATACGTGAAACGGACGATGAAATGAATAATCATTATTCATTGCACTTTATCAATGATTTATGCTTGCGTTATTGTATTTTTCCATTGGTAGTAATTAATTCGGCGGGAATATTGCGCGGCGCTCCGGGAGCCGACGCCGCCGCTAATAGCGATAAATCGGGCGCACGCCTCCACTGCGTACTGAAGCTCCCGCTGTACTTCGCCGTTAATTGAACACCATCAAGATGCCACGGATACTGTCCAACAGATAAATCAATTTCTAAATTCTTGATGTCGCCAATTTGCCACAATAGCTTCAGACGTTCAGATTCGACTGCAGCAGATTCAATATCCATTACGATACTTTGTGTCGCGCAATAAGGTAAGTGCATTTTGGAGTAGCTTTGATGTATCTCGCCGCCATTAGGTACTGCGCGGAAGTGTACGCTCTCATTACTTATTAGTTTACATCGAGAGCGAGCGTGGCGCCCGCTGCCGCCGCTTACGGCTGGCTTTACACATGGATTACTCGTAAATGTTCGTGTTAAAGTATGCACTTTGTAGAGGGGCAGGTGTCGAGTCGCCGGGTACACTCGCGCTTGGCAGCCCCGTGAGAACGATTCCTTCGCTGCTGCGCCGAACCGTCGGCGGCGCGGGGTCGGGGGGGGGGGGGGGGGGGGGGTTGGTAGATAATTAGTTTCCGAGTTGTCACCCCGCTGCTACGGCCGAACTATTCCAGGCGCGGCGACTGAATACAAATAGGTTAACCATTTCCGGCTCTGCCACAATTGTCATGCTAGTTTTTGATACTCGACGCTTTATGTATAGTTTAATGAAACGAATCAAACCGAATTATTTAACAGCCCGTGTGAAATGCAGCGCTGTATACACATATTACATTAAACGCGATGACAACTTGACGACATTGTAGGGAACTGCACGGCTGCGCACAAAATCGTATATTAGGAAGATCCGTAGCTTATGGCCGGCCACCGGGCGCACTAAGAGCGTCTTAGCTCCGGCGGCGAGCACGGCGTAGCGCCGTCCGACACACGCCGTAAAGTGCAACGCAGGTGCCGCGCAGCTCGGCGACTTGCATACTCTCGGTCGTGAGAAACGCCGGAGTTCGCAGACAATCGTTAAGAAACATTTTCAGTAATAATTTCTGTTGCAAACGTTTTTGCGGTGCACCAAATACGTATTCTTTGTAGAAGATGACTGTGTATACTTATGGGTTACACCTTCCGCAGAGTACATCGTAAGATTGTAACTCTGAGAAGCAGCAGCTGGCCAGTCGCCGCGGTCGTATCTCCGCTGGCCGCTCGTATGCGGCTCCCGCTATTAAGGCGCCGCCACGCCACACGTTAGGGTAAGAGCGTCGTAAAGATGCGGCTGTGCGGATGCGGAGGGCGCCGCAAGTTGCGCCGTTACGCCGCACCTGCGCCGCGTCCACCTCGCACCGAAACGCTAACTTTTTGGGAGTGCCCCGAAGTATCATTTTATAAATAAGGGACCGGATTAGTGTACCGAGTCACCTACTCGTCTGAAATTATATTATTTCGGGACTTGCCGGCAATAACTTTTGTTAGAATAATTCGAGGCTTAGATTATATTTTAGGACGGTTGTAAAGGGTGGCCGAGTGGCGGCGGAGATAGTGGCCGCGTAATGGTCGCGGAACAAAGGGCGGATTAGGCCGCGCCGCGCCGTCATATTTCAGCGAGCCGCTGCGAACGCCGGAGAGATTACTCTGAAAGGTTGGCTTTATTTTTAATATTAATCGTTTTAGATGAGCCTCTTCATCACGAACTGAGCCTCGCGAAGCGCAACGCGCGATTGCCAGACGCCGTGTCAATACTAATAAAATCTGAATAATGGGTAGTTTTAGTTTTTAGACGGAACGAGTTATAGCCGAGTTTAGCCAAAACCCTTGATCTACGAGCGTGCGACGCATCCTCGAATCTATATCTGTCGTAAATCCGCAGCAGGCCGCCGCGCGTGATTTACCGCGCCGCGCCGCGCCGCGCGCGCCGAGCCTTAACAAATGGCGCGGCGAGCGGCGGCCAAATAAAAATGATGAGTCGTGTTTGCCGAAGGGATCGGCGCGGGGGGGGGGGGGGCGGCGCTCGCTGACGTCACATGATGCATTAGCCAGTTGATGGTTGCAAAAACAACAAAACTATCACGTAAGTTAGTACCTCGTCGCGCACGGCACCGACGCTCACAATTATCACGGCAAAGAACCGAGAAGCTTCCAAGACGTTGAGCAGGCGTGGGCGGCGCCGAGGGAGGATATCTCGATGGCAACTTTAAAGAGCGTTGTATTAATCGGATTTCCTGTTCGGGACGCTAATTATCGCTCCCCGCGCCCGCGCACCGCTCGTAATTATATCCTTAATGCTGTATTGCCTCGCTTCAATGCCTTCATTCAACACGGATATAGCAATTGGCATCTACCTTTTTAATTTCTACCTCCTCTTTTTATATTTGTGCAATATTATAAATGCGAAAGAAAGTGTTTGTCTGTTACTTATTCCACGCTTAGAGGTTCTCTACCTGAGACAAGGAAAATAACGGGATTGTCAAAAATTCCACACAATATTTAATTTTGACTGTTCGTGCGTGGTGGAACATTGTGCAAGGCCCATCTCTTTCACCATGTTATTCGCTAATCCTGCTGCCAAGCAGCATTGTTTGTGCTAGCAACTGGTGAACTAACTGGCAACGCGTGTCCTCCTCCTTTTGTGTTGCGGACGCCCAGTCTATTAGTTGTGGTGACCACTTACTATTAGATACTAGCTTGTCTGGCACCCTTTTTACTCACAAGCTTTTATTTCACTTGAAATGGATGTATGTACAATAATCTGGAAGCAGAATTCTGCGTTCAGGACCGTCTTCGTAGGAAAGAACCCTCTTGGTACAATTGACTTGAAATATGATATCAGGTTAGGTTATCAAAAAAAAATAGGGTGCTTTTGACATTGACATAAATTTGTATAGTTCCGCTGCAAAAGCACGACTATTCTGAACGCGACGGCGGCAGCGGCGGCGGCGCCATTAGCGGCGCACAAACGCCGGCCAACTGCTCACATTCATCATCCTCCGAAGCCGAGCCGGCGTCAGCTGCGCCGGTCAATCCAACATTCAATTGAATAATTTGTTTTAATCCTGTCAGAAATATCGGTCGCACTTGCCAAGACGTTGGCAGCTATAACACACATATAGCACTTCTACGAAGCAATTCAATGGTGAGTGTGAAGTTCCCAATCCACACTGGGCCCGCGTGGGTAACTATAGTCCAAATCCTCTCGTCCTGAGAGGAGGCCTGTGCCCAGAAGTGGGACGTATATAGGCTGGATGAACAACTATAAATTACAGAGGGAGTTTATTACAGTAGTAACATTACAGCCAATTATAGGAACTAGGAACAAATATAAACAATCAAAACAAAGTACAACGAGCGTAGTCGCAAACTAAGGATAAAAGTAAATACTGTATCAAAACTTACTCACTGCACACCAAAAAATGAAATGTAAACAAAAATATACAATAACTGAAAAATAATTGCAACAACAAAAATAATTGTTTGGAATAATACATACTCGTAGTTGTCATACAAGTAATCGTTACTACATTGATAACGGCTCAGACCAAATAAGTCAAGTTTGAGTCCTGTGAATGGGGAAGTGAGGCTGGTTTATACTACGCCTTAACGTGTGCGTGCAAGGTGCACTGCACGCACACAGACGCAGCCAAATTTAGCCAAGTAGTTTTAACCGCCCTTACTTTACCGTTCGCAGAAAACCGTCTTGGCTTTTTATTTGGTCTTAGACAGCAGTGTTGAGATACTAGGCTGACAAATATCTACTCGATTCAATGATTGCATAAAAAATCTAAATTTCCATATGTGTTTGTTTGTATTTAATAATCTCTAGAGCTACTGGACCAATTTTAAAAATCCTTAATCAAAAAAGCTAGACTATCCTGACAGAATTCCAGGAAACTACAAAGTTACGAGACCACCACACACTTCACAAATTGGCGGAAGTCATCGGAGCATGATCGGTGTCGCATTAGCTCTAACCCACCGGGCATTGCGCAGCGCGGCGCGGCACCGAGATAACGCGTGTAATCCGGTGCGCGGCCTAATCTGATAACAATAAGCGCATTGTGCGCAATCACAACCACCCCGCAAGACAATCCACTGCACAGCCAGCAAACTAAACCTCCATGTGACCCACTTGCACTGACCCTGGAACGACTACCGTAGACACAGCGACAACTTAGGTAAGTTTAAAATAAATGGATAATATTTGATATTTTTGTTGCGGTGTAACAAACAAAATAACGCCTGAATCTATGCAACTTTAGTTTGTTATTATCGTCGTGGTCAATGGAACGTTGACTTTAGTCCTACAATACGTATTTTATTGAATTAGGCGTTACTTTGCGGAGGTCCATTTCAATGAACAAAAACCACGGTTCCTACAATACGGTTATACAACTGTTGTTTAGCTAACGATTGCTATCAATTGAAATGTTCACTCTAATTGATAGAGAATGTAAAACAACGCAAAAGTCCATTTCAAATGTGAAACATTTTCATAACAACTCACAACGCTGCAATCCTTGTTAAAAAACTAATGTACGTTTGTTAATACGAAGCTTTTTGCGCTTCGTTCATTATTCATAGAAAATATTGAATTGTAAAGTTTATCAGCTATTTTATATTCCATTAGTATATGACTTAATGCCCGAAAATAAATGAGGTATATTGATAAAAAATGCCACATCATCATACCCAGTTAACGTGCGTCACGAGTTTTCACCTCGCCAACAAAACCGATGGCTGACGCAGCCTACACATCAGTCTATCGTTACATAATAAAACATACAATGGGTAGACACTGAAAACTATTGTTGGCTTACTCGGAATTAAAAACAAACGATTAACATGTAGGCCACAGTACGAGCAAACGTCGCGTATTTATATTTGTTTTTAGCTATCCTCGGGCTAAGGTTGCCCGAAGTCCTATGGGACGCCGCGCAGGTACTAGAGGTCAGGTCACAAATCTCGATCAGGACTATTTTTATTCTATTTCCTTAAAAAAAATCCGAAAGTCGGAAGGCTATTACTGTTTGCTTGCTGGCGTCCGATTTCCGTACTACTAGAGTCTCATGTGACCTTCGATTTCAGATTCGACTTAAACTGAAGCAGTTTCAGTCCTCTACCGTTTTAGACTTTTTAAAGTTATGACCTAAAATACTAAAGTACGTAAGAGAGAGAAGATTTGTCAGAAGGCGGACCAACTGTTTCAATAAATATTGCAAATTAATTTCCTTTATTCGATTGTTTGCCGGAGAGATATTGACAGAGATCGATGGTGTTCTAAAGTAACTTGTTGTCTTTTCATTTCGGAGAAAATTAGCACTTTGTGAAACGGAATCACCAGGGCTTCGTCGGGGGCGGAAGGTAAACATCCGAACATTTTATATTGTAAAGAAATTGCGTGTATTTGATGGAAGGGTGAAGTATGGGGTTTCGCAATTTGGTGTGTAATGGTGTTGCGGCGTGGAAAGGCCGGCGCGCCCGCACACTGCCGCCGCCCGGCGGGTACAGCCCTATATTCTCTAGTCGGTCAACTTGGCGACATAATGGTAGGTTCTTCTTGTTTTTAACTGATTCTCTGAAGTTATAGAATCAATTAAAACTGACTAAAGTCAAAGAGAAGAAATCGCCCCCCAGCGCCGCCGGAGGTCAGCAGTGTGCGCGGCGTCCCCGCATTAGTTTTCGCGCCCCAACACACATCGTGCCCATACGTATTACATTTTCCTAAGTAATTTTACACTTGATATGTTATGTAGGACCCTATTCAATTTCGGTACAGTTTCACCGTGACGCAACGTTTTCTCAGGCAACAAAATTATTCCTGTACCTTTATATATTTTCGGCAGAAAATTATTTCATTTCCGTGTCAGCTATTTACAATATAACTTTAGCGCCACTTACCGTATAAATACCTAATGTGAATCAAACATCAACTCTTTTCTACTTTTAAACATTAACAGATTTGTGACACGTGCTTAATATGAAGGCAGCATATTAGAAATATTTTTTGCACATTCGCCAAAAGAAGTCTGTATTCCGGGAATATTATTTCAGTTTGACAGAGTGACACGCGCGTATTGCGGCGCGGCGCGCGTCACCTGCCGCGCCGCGCCGCGCCGCGCCGGCAGCTAATCACTCTGAGGGAATGCCGACTATTTGTTTGAAGCAGCGGCGCCGGATAATGGAGCATTCCCGAGCAAGTTCGAGTTGAGTCGTTATTGTGATGTAATTTGATTCAAGGGCGGGCCGCGGGCCGGCGCGGGGCGCGGGCCGAGGCGTTCTGAGGAGGCTCTTGATTAATCTCGCCGGTAAATCCGAGGCGCGTTTAATTAAAATGGGATTATCTCGATGTTGCACAGCGCGGGCCGGCAGCTGGGCGCGGCGCAGGTAGGCTACACGACGCGTGCGGGCGCCATTACGCGCGCGACAGCTGAACCGCAGCTACTCCAAGTGGCGAGCGCACTCTCGTCGCAAGTTCTTCAGATGCCTCTCGTTACGAGGCGAGCAGCCGCGCTCTAACGAGCAACACCGACCGACAGCTCCCGCCGCAATCTTGCAAAATTTCCCTAGTTTTACTCATAGCTTTTTTGCTTTCGAAACTTGACTAAAACTGCTTTTGAATAAACATAACGGAAGTTTAGCATACAACGCAATCTTCTTTTGGAATATCTTAAGTTTGCTTGTATTTATTTATTTATTTTCTTTATTGTGGAAAAAAACGGATACAGACACAATTTAAATCAAATATTTAGAACGTAGTGCAGTAGACATAGCCAGCACCCTAAACCAATCGCAGAGTCTACGGAGCGGCGCACGGATACCCGCCTTGGTTCTACACGTCGGGACAGCGAACAAAGTCGTGGACCTAGTTCTGTATGACGGAGCCCGAAACCTGATACCCTCGAGGAGGTCAGGGCAGTCATACCCGCCATTGCATTAATGACGTGAAGGTAAGAATGAAGGTTGAGGCTGCATCATAACGACTCAAAATCACAATCGTAGTAACCAATTTCTTATAAGGATGAGATTGGAAAGACATAGTGTGCGAACACCCGCGCGTTAAACAAAAAGACTGCCGCGGCAGGCGCGCGCGCCTAATCTAGATTAACACCCGCGCCTCCAGATGCGTCGGACTTTAAACAGGGAATAACACGTGGTGTAAATCCTTCGCGCCGTCGCCGCCGGCCGAGCGGAGCGAGGGGGCAATAATAGGCACTCAACTATTCGTTTCCTTGGGTAATGTAACCTGGGCCAGCAATATTTCCCGGCGCGGGCGGCACGGGCTAATGCGTTCCCTCGGCCGGTAATGCGGGCGGGCCGCATGGGCGCCACTTAGCGGACCCCCCGCGTCCCCCCCCGCGTCCTCCCCCCACGCCGGACTTCCCGCGGGACCGCCGCGCCGCCGAATCGAGTTACGTTGAGTGATTTAGAACAAAAACTAGTTACGGACAAGTGAAGCAATCGTATGCTTGGTTAGGACGGGCGTGGGCGCGCGGCCGCACTCGCCGCGCGGGTGGTGCGTCACAGAGCGTAGGCTGGGCACAGGCTAAGTCGGGAGGAAACTTGGAGACAAATTTAAATTAGATGGTTAGCATACTTAAGCTACCAAAGTCAAATAGTTTTCTGAAAATCGACGTCAAGTATGGCTTTGATGCTACGCTGTCAGTCTTAACAGATTTTTTTCGAAAAGAGGAGATTTATGTTCTTTTACCAAGCTTTTGTTTAACTTGCAATAACAAGTATATATATATCTCTTAGGCACGTTAAAATGAAATCTTGCTAGACAAATTTCACCTACTACCGGTGGGCAGATTGACATCTATATACATTTATTGACAACTTGTTACTGAAATTCTAGTAGCTTGACCAGGACTTCTCAAAACCGCACTCTTCAAACGATGGAGGGCTAATTTAACACTTAATTTACAGGTGTCCAACAGATGTAGCTCTATCTTGACCGTGAGCCTGCTCTCTGTTTACTGTTTAAAACACTTCGTCACAAAAAAATTAAGCAGTAGATGGTGTGGCGACGGCAACGTGTGGGTGACGTAGGCAACGGGATGGCGCCGCACCACAATTAGCACGCCCTTGCCCTGGCAACTCTCCTCTATACGGCCTAGGCCACTGACCTGTCCTCTTCTCGGGGTCCTGGAACAGCACGTCGGCGAGCCGCGCCGGCGCGCTGCGGCCCTTGCCGTTGACGGCCACGGCCTCCAGCCGGAACCGCACGTCCCACTCCAGCCCGCGCACCGTCCACACGGGCTCCTCCGACGACAGGTTCACCCTGCCACAGAAACCATCCTCAGCTTACTATAAGTGTAATGAACTTTTGCATCAAAATAGTTTCCAACCGAATATCGAAAGGCGAAACGAAAACTGTACTTTTTCCTAAACTTTTTCAAGCATATTGTTTCTTGCCATATGATTTAAATACTAGTTTTTATATACATTAATTTCCATCAGACTGTGACATAACGACAAAACTCCGTACTTGAAGCTGCGATTGCGCGCAGTGACAGTGTTTTGCATTTATGCGTAGCTCTAACCTAACCTAATTAGTCTAATTTAATTTCCCGATATGTTTATGACAATTATGCTAAAAATTTGTAATTCAGATTTACAATATGGTTAATGGAAGCGTGACAAGTTGAAGTTATGAAGAGCAAAATGTAGAATAAAGGGATTACGGAAGATCGGTTTCATATTTATATATATATCACCATTATATATCGCCGCTCGCGCAGCTGCATCGGAACTACATCCCCTCGATACCTTTGTCCCCCTCCGCACCACCGAATGCGAAATGCGAAAACATCAAGTCACAAGCTCCGTATAAAATCGGAATGCCAGATAAAAACCCCGTACACCTGCGACGGGGTAATCGCGGCGCTGTCGGCGGGAATTCAAATAAGTATTTCGCTCACGTCGCGAGGTTAAATGAGACAACTTTCCAAACTGAAAATGTTTTTGTTTCCGAACAACAATTAGTGTTTTGGCGCTCATTAGGCGCGGCCGGCGGTTAGCGTCCCACGCGAACAACCCGCCGCGCTTCCACGGCCGCGGACGGTCGCCGGCGCAGACCACGGGGTCGACAGTGCACGGTAACCAGTAGAGAAGCCTCAAACCATACACGACATTGCTATTATCACAGATCAAGAGATAGCCAGCGCGCGCCGCTACTGTGCAGCAGTACCTTGTGCCACTTACAGGAACTTGGATTTGGCGTATCAAAGTAAAAACGTGACTTGTCAACATTTCAGCATATTACACATTAGTCTTGTTACCTTAGGCTCTGTCTACCCCGTAAGGGATAAAGACGTGATAAGTGTATGTATGTACGTTATAAAAAGTTCCGTGCGATGGTAACCGGAGTAGAGGCAGACCAAAAAGAAGATGGCGGGATGATTTGGAGCTTTTTGAACCGGACTAAAGAGAACCTCAAGCGCGTCATCAGTTCACTTATTTTTCTGGACTTTATGACTTGGTTGCCAGTAATCTAAACAACACGAATACGTAAAATGAACACCCCATGGCAGGTTTTATTTCTATGGAGTTTGTTGAACAAGCCGACTCTGGAGTAGCGAGGCGTCTCTAGGAGCGGCGCGCCGTCAGCTCCACGCTCAGCGGTCACGGACAAGTCGCGAGCAACCATCGAACATGTCGTCAAGGATTCAGGTTGCATATTCGGGGTGCCTTGAGCCTCGTTGCATAATAATAACTTCGGATCGTGAGCTTTGCAGCGGGCGAGGGTGTTTATTGGAAGCGGCAGGTGCGACTCGCACCGCCCGCTCTATTGTGCGGGAGGATAAATATCATATTTATAATACACACACACACACACACACACACACATACAAATCATGTCTTTACCCCTTACGGGGTAGACAGAGCCTAAGGTAACAAGATCTACAGGCCACGTTTAGCAAGATTGTGGGGCTAAATATAGATGGAAAATGGAATCAAAATAGTAATGGGTTGCTAGCCGCATCCCCTATAACATGATGCCTAAGACTTTTGCCCTTTCTCTCGATGGGCTTTTACCATCTGCGTGAGAAGAGAAGCAACTGGTACATTCTATGTTTTTTCTTTGCTCCCAGACCAGCATGGAAGTAGATTTATAATTATAACAGATAATTCTCGCTCATTTTAAGCGAAATAGAAGAACCACGAGCTGATCCTCGTTTATAAAGGTACAATTACATATAATCTTAAACTGTTACCTGCAACTTGTTCTTTGCAATTTTTTGGAACATAGAAATCATATTAAAATTTAACTGTTGAAGGAAAAATGTTTCGCTATATTTGGATAAACCCGGTTCATCCAATAATCTAATATTATCGTCGACAACATCTGTAAACATAATATTTCAGATACTAATTGCTATGAACTAATTACAAGCTATTTATAGCCCCAGCAAATTAAATCCATTAAAATAATATTCTTTGGTAGTCCCCTGAGAAATAATCTCGGCGACTTGTATCTAAAAATAACCATTAGTTAACGATCCGTTCCCAAAATACGCCGTTCAAAATCATTTTCATAACAGGCATCTTTACATTGTGAATGTAGAAAAAGAAAAACCATCCAGTAGTTACTTTTATTCGTCTTTGATACCTCGCCGCAACGTTGCATTGACTTATGATTTTTGCTACGCGCTACACCGTAGCGCGTCGTAGCGGAGTGCTACGCAGAGGCTACGCACTATCAATTCAAAACAAAATTGTTGTTTGGCAAAGTCGTTTCCCGCGGCGCCGCAGGCCATCGCGACGGCATAATTGATTTAAATCTACCTACAATCTTATAAAGTTTTCCCTTTTCGGGGTAAATGGTATTCCCTCCTGTTTCAACTTTAGCATTTACTGGGCGGCGCGGCTCGCGTTTCGCCCGATGTTTCCATAATTAACGCACTCCCGAAAGGTTAATGAGGCGCCTGTTCGGGTACATTTTTGCCGCCCATACCTGCATGACAAGCCGGAGGGGAGGGAATTTTAATTATAATGTGATAATATAACGCGCGCCTTCGCCGCGTCCCGGCTCTTTGCGCAAACAAAGCGAGCCGAATAACTGTTACAGCTCGCGAAAACATGTCCCGGCGAATATAAACTTGCCTAATCATGAAACTTAGCCTTTATTTTCATTAATAGTTTGCGCGGTTCATGCCCAGGTAAGCACATATGTTTGCCTGTGCATGGGCATAGTCGTCTCTTGCCAACGCGGGCATCGAGATGAGACGGTTGTAGCTCTGCGGCGGGTGCCTTCACACCGTTTTTGAGCAGATACAGTGCGCATAGATGTCTTAGTTGTTTGAAAGAGCGCGCGTGTTCCCGCTCGCGGCGGCGCGCGCTGACATGCTCCGTACACAAGTCATTACAAGTCGCAGTCTTCTGCCTCGAGACGTTTCGCGTCTCGTTACTGTAACGTCCCTAATTGGCTTATTCTTGCTAACGTTGTCATGTCATTATTATTCGGCGGTACACGCGACGGCGAGCAGTTTTACAGTTAGGCTAATTGAATCGTGGGAGGATGCTCATTTGCACTCACTGAAGACTGCAGCCAGCGGGCATTAGATCAGCAGTCCGTCTAGACACAGAAAACAGCTGAGCTGAATAATAGTTGGTTTATTAGCGGGGTGCTGGCCAGGGAGCGTGGTTGGAGACGATTATTTTATTTGTCGCGGCAATCGGTGCATAAAAAGTGGTTGCGATGCGGCGCGCGCGCCGGCCGCGCTCGTTAAGGCCACGGCTCCCGCGGGGCCGCTCCGGCAATAGTAAGGGAAATAAAGTAACGTATGAAAGCCCTTGGGGATGGACGTTCGGCAGAATAAGATCGCATGTTAATGTTATATACATTCGTTCATACATTTACGATTTAAGTACACAATATTTTGTGGTTCTTATTAGCTTAGGTGTTTGTTGAGTGCGGGTATTGTAAAAAAATATCTCTGTGTATATTTTTTTTAATTTTTTTTTCTTTATTTCATGTTACGTAAAAAAGGAAAACATACGCTGCATATGCAAGATATTGGTTGGCATACAATAAATTCTGTGATTTAAATAGTAGAGTATGCTGTATTTCAAACGTTTAAGATGTTGTGTCAATAGTACCCGAAACCGACGAGCTGAAAAGATTGATGAGTGTGGATGAAGCGAAAGAGGTATGTCAACATCGTAGCAACTGGAACAAAGTAGTCTCTGCCCACCCCTGTGAGAAAGAGGCGTGACGGTGTATGTATGCCATGTTTCAAGAATCAGCGTATATAGCTTCTGACTAAAATGAGAGTTTTTTAACGTTTTTAAGTAAAAGGCTGGAGAGGTCACTGACCTGGGCGTTGGTTCGCCGGCGGAGTAGACCTGCAGCAGGAAGGTTTGCGGCAGGCCGCCGTCGAAGCTCGCCAGGCAGGCCACCTCCACCGATTCCGCCGTCTGGTTCCACAGCGAGCAGTTTCGCGGCGGGTGCGGCTTGCCTGCCACGGGAAACAACAGCTCAACATTATCTGGGTAAAATAACTACACTAAACCAGGAACAGAACCTTAGAATACGAAGAGTGAAACCAGCTTAAAACTGGTGTTTTGTTTATTTAATTACCGCTACTCTCAAGGCAGTAGTCAGCAGTAGATCACTCACCGGCAGCCACCATCTGGAAGACGCAGGGCGCGAGCTGCGAGCCCACCTCGTTGGACGCCGAGCACGACAGCGTGCCGTAGTCCAGGTCCGCCACCGGCGTGTATCTGCACACACCACCAAGTTCAACAGGCAGGCAAGTAAGGAAGAATAGAGACAAAAAAGGTACACTTTTCGCAAGTTAACGTTTGCGAAATGGCCGCCACTTAGCCATACACCTCGAGAAGATCTGGGGATAATTTTGTTGCGCTGGTTTTCACTAATGTCAATTACAGGTGGCTATCACCAAGCACTAAGCACTATAGTAACTGGTCTGTGACTTCACAATTTCTGATGGAGGAACTACCATAAAAGTAAGTAGTGAAGCACATATTTAGAATTGGTAAGAATAGTGCCGGTATCCGAATTGTGTCGGTATTGGGGTCCGGAACACCGTGTTGCGCTCGAAAACATGCATAGCCGATATTGGGAAAAAGACAGATAGGTAAGCTAAAATGACATGGGTCTACCGCATGCAGTGACATAGGTGCGCTTACTCAGCCATTGTCAGTGGCAGGAAATGGTCAGCGACGACGAGGCAGACCAAGAAGGCGCTGGCGCGGCAATTTGGACGCACATAATAGACGACTGGCCTGACTTGCCTTTGTCCAGTAGCGGGACACCGTACTAGGCCGTTTGTAAAAGTGTCGGTATGAGCTCACTTGAGACTGCTAGCGCTCCCGTTGGAGGTGTAGCGGTCGGCGGCGACGTCGATGGTCTCCCCGGAGTTGTTGAACTTCCACTTGAAGACGGCGGCGGGCGGGTCGGCGTCCACCTCGCACACGATGACCACGGCCTCGCCGCGCGCCGCGCCCACCACCGCCACGCCGCTGGCGCCGCCGCCGCCGCTCCGGCACGACGGCGCGTCTGCCACGAACAAAACATCAGTAGCGTACCAACAGGTAGGTAGCGGGAAGGTGGTCACAATTTGTACACGCTGCCTGCCCTGGAACCCCCCACTGCAAGCCACATCTATGGACAAACTTTTTAAATTAACTTAATCTTAGCTCTCTAGGCTGGCAGCGTATTTGCAATCCGTGTTGCTGGTGTTCAAGGGTGGTGGTGCTCGCTTACCATTAGGTGGCCCCACTTGCTCGTTTATCAAGCTATCGTGTTTGGCAACAGCAAGCTACGAGGTGGATGTCACTACTTACTCGATTGACTAACTAGACGGCTCTGACGAGCAAAAATAAAGGGTAACTTCCCATACAAAGTTGTTGATAAGTGACAGATACACGTTTATTATTTGGCAGCAACAGTTTTAGACCATGTGAAATGTTTTTGGTTTTTGGTTATTGCCGATTATTTATTGGTTAGCGTGTCAACTTTGTATGTGATTATCTCTTTCCAAAGACCGAAGTGCAATCGTTACGGCCGGGTACTGTACGTGTACACCGACTGTAAAGGCGTAATATAGTGCGAATAATTAGTCGACTCAGCATTACCTAAATCATTCTTATCCATATCACGTTTCCAGCGAGCTGATTGCGTTACGACACTTAATACTAACGAAGTAGGTATGTGTAATGATGAAACATTTGGAACCGGGACTGACATTAAGCGATGTAAAACGGCATGCATAAATTATGTTGGGTACATGCATTTTGGCAAATTACCGCGGAGCTCGTTCGCTCGCCTCTAGGTGACGGCAGGAGGCGCCCGCGCCCCGCGCCCCGCGCCCCGCGTGCTCGAGCGACTTTGATCAACCGTCGGCGGCTCGATAACGCTCGAGGGTGACACGAGGAGTGATAAATTAATCGCGATTAACATCAGTCCTAACCCACACGCCGTATTTTACTTTATTGTAAGGAATCAATTTAGCCCTGTTTGAATGTCGAGATCATTACCAAGTTCCGAGGGCGACGTGAGGCCGTTCGTTCGCGCTAATAAACGCGCTCTGCTCCACATTACTCGAGGCAGTTCAAAGCGAAAATATTCAAATTACTTCTCAGCGTTCAAAGAAGCCCATCGTACGGATGAATTGTGTTACGTAAGACAAAACATTGTTGGTGCTTCGGGAGCGTTCGGAGGAGCGGCTCGGCGCGGGCCGAGTCACGTAGCGGGACGGAGGTAGCAATTCCGTTTAAGTGAACGGTGACATGCGAGGAGTATCGTGAGTGCATTAACTGGCGCTTGCGGCGATCCCGGCGGCGGCGCGTGACGCCCGCGACGTGACGCGGCCCGGCCGGCGCCCGGCGCCCGGCGCCCGGCGACGGACGGCAGGAAACTACTTACCGGGAGCCGAGTGGGGCATTGTTGCCGCCGGTGACATGTACCCTTCAAAAGCATCAAGCTAAGAGCTTCGATTCCTCGTTTTACGCGGGTCCTTTTGCGATGGGGAGGTTATGTTTACTTTTATAAGCAGCTTATAAACCCTTTCGCATTCATATTTGGATGAAAACATCAAAATTATTCTAATATTATGAGCAACTTCGACATTTAATTGAGTGTTTGAATCACTGGCACGGTTGCCCGGGCAATGGCGGGCTCGGCGCCGCTCGACGCTGAATTTCACCTACAGTAAAATCATTTAAAATGCAAAAGGAGTTTCCAACGATTGTTACAATGAATTTGAAGATCTCGTTTAATAATAGAGCAAGGTCACGAGGCGAGGCGCGGGGGCGGGCGGCGGGGGGGATCCTGTTACTTATTAAAGTGTAATTGAGTGCGATGGGTTAGGTTCGATGTCCGGTTCAGTGCAATTTGCGATTCACGTTTGTATCAACTGTGGGGCAGTTGTTTGGTGCCCCAATGGAGGGCCTGATTGTCGTGTAAGTTAGCTGATGTCATTTTTGAGAACATCTATACAATCAAATATCGTTTAACATCATCACAAGCATAGTGTACGGTCTCATCACCGTACATGTTTTCGCTTACGTCGCGACCTAGTTTAGGCCGTATGAATGCCCGGTTTGCTTCTGCGTGTTTTAGTTTCAAGTTTTTGTTTCTGAATTTGGTCTTGCTCTCTGATTGGTGGCGTTATGTCTTCTTTTGGAAATGTTTTTCTTGAGCGTCTCGTACGTATTTTCCCATTTCAAATATTCCTTATCGTAGGTAGTGATAGAACCTCCAAGTGCGAAGTTTAGTTCCCAATGTAGTTTGTCTATGGCATTCCATCGGGTTTTCAAAATGTTGAGGCAGTCTTCGAGTTCCCACTTCTCTTCTATGTTGTCTAGGTTTATCTTCGAAACGGCTCCCTCTAGTGCGTTGAAGTTTAAGAGTTGTTGTCGTAAAAGATTTTTATTCTCTTGCGACAAAGCCCCTCCGCTTTCGTTAGTATGGTCGGCCTGCTTTTTTACTAAATCAGCAAATTCACCACCCTGAACTTGCGCTGCACCTTCCAATGTCCTGGGGCTTCCAAGCGACAACTGTAGTTGGGAGGCCATTATTTCTTGTTTGACCGCGTCGTACATCGCCTTTGTTTTGTTAAAGATGTCCTCCTTGAAGTACTCACTGTCTTTATCCTCCATCCGCACTAACAAGTCGTTATTAGCTTCAAAGTCCACCCAATGAACTTCCAAAGCATTTAGGCGCTTCTTTAGGTACTCCAAAGTTCTCCGAGAAGGACCATCCTTTTTAAAGTTGCTCGTGATTGTATTAATGGCTTCAAAACATCTCCTTTGGCTTTGAATAAGATTCGCCCAGTTAGGCCCACTTGGTGATGCTGCACGGCCTTCTCCTTCGCCTTGCAACTTCCCGGCAGGAAACATGTTGATGGTATTTCTCAAGTAGCTAAGACTCCTGGTTCGTTGAACAAGTTGACTGGCAGTTTGCCGTAGTTCCGTTGACGTGCAGACCGTTGATCCGCTGGTGCTGTTTCACAACACGAAGACGAGCGAAGTTTCCGTCCGCGTCCGGTTGCGTAGTGTATCCAGTGCAGTTGCACTCTATAAGCGATATATACGCTTTCTCAATTCACTGGTGAAACCCGCTTGTGGGAGGCCAGCAAACCGATTTGCTACCGCAATAGAATCACAACCGACACTTAGGTTCGAAGGACCAAATTATGTAGGGGCCGATACCGAGTTTCAGTATGGCTCCTTGTTAAGGTTAAGTTAAAGTTGATAGGTTGAAGTTAAAACTGTTTAATAGAATAAAAATTACAACTATTATAGTGAGGCCATGTATCTTTTACGTTTGTTTTTGGAGTGTCGGAGTAATTGTTAATACTAGTTTATAATAACGCAATATTGCTTTAGTCATCACTATGACGCATGTCAAAAGTAGGACGCGAGTTAGTGGAGTTGCTGTGCGGTATTGAACCGTACACCGCGCGCTAAACATGAACAAATATAGCATTTTAAGTTATATAAGGTGAGTGCACAACTAACTCGCGGGCGGTACGCATCAAGAGAAAGAAACGCCAACTTAATATCGTAATTTGTATAACTTAACATAATGTGAATAAACTAGCATCAAAACATCGTTCTTTCACTGCACTCCAGCAACTAACTTCTACAACTACGGTACAGTGTACAGATCTAACTAGACTGTACACATAGGTACAAGCACAGGTAAACCTATGAACCGAAAATTGTTAGGTAAGTGTAGATATGTCTGCAACGTGCTTCGTAAGTTATTTCCTACCAGGGAAAGCCAACCCTTTACGGTTCAAGAATTTATCCCAAAATTGTTCCAGAAATCGAAGTCAAACATTCCAATTGAGGGCTCTCAAAATATGCAAATGATGTAGTTAGCGCGGGCCGAGCGCTAACTCTATGTAGGCCGCGCGCCTCCGCTCATTACATTCTCTTTGCTCGCAATGCAAACTAATTAAAGGCCAATAAGTAGCCGCACTAAAGCGCACGAGGAGCGCGGCGACGCGATAAAAACGCCCATAATAGCCCAATCGCCGCCGCCGAGTAACTTCATTACAAAACAATTCGTTGCGGAACAACAATTTATTACCACATTCCGCGCAGTAATGCGCCCATTAAAAATACCCATCTTGTTGTGTCGCGCTGCACCTGCCTCCCCCCCCCCCCCGCTCCCCCCCCCCCCGCCGTTAACAGACGCAGCCTCTTATTTAATTTGTATCCTTTATTTACCCGCCGTGGGCTTAATCACCGGCATCCAATCCACCGCGCTCTAATTGACTATTGTTTAGAAATCCTTTCAGGCACTTTAAGCGTCGCCAGGTACCGTTAGTATTAAAGCCGTTTGAATTCCACTTCATCAGCGTACAGATTGCTCCATTGTGATGATTCCGAGTTATTTTTGTTGCTGAAATATCAAGACGGTGGTTCGATTCAGCGCGAACGATTGCTTAATTCGAATAAAGGAGACGAAAAACTCCATTTACTCTTAAATCGCTAAGCAACGAAGTCGAGTCAGGGGCAAACGTCGAGGAGAAACAATTAGAGGAGCGATCCCGAGCCGGGTGGGGTGTGGGGCGGGGGGATGTTCTCTGACGAGCAGTGGATACAGACCGCGTGTCGCGAGACTCGCGAGCCGCGGGCAGTTGCCTTAACGCGCGGTGGCCGCGGCGCCGCCGCGCCGCCGCCGCGCGACAATGAGCTCATGTGAATCTTCATTAGGTCAGGTCAACTCGCGCGTTGCCACCAATCTCTTCACATTTTCTCTCAGTTCTGCTAACAGTTTCCGCGAGTTCACACACTTACTCTATTAAAGTCTTGAGAGACAACCGTTTCAGCCGCAAATGGAATGCCACAACTACAAAAACATGAAGTTTTATTTCGTCAAAACCTACTTTTTCTTATCGGCCAACTGTCTTTTGTTTCTGACTTTGATGAACGATACACAAAAAATTTCACACCAGTCAAATTAAGTAGTTTAATAAGTATTCAACTTGAAATAATATTACATTGCCTCTACTAATATTGTTGCCGAACGGATTGAAAAATATGCGGGCGCAATCTTTCACCTGAATGCTAACCAAACATTCCTACCGACTGTCAAACAAGCATTAAATTCTATGTATTCAAAACATCAACAAAACATCAAACCTCGGTGCTTTGTTCAACTCGTACGTAAATCTCTCTCCGGCAAATCTTAGTACGTGCCGCAATCGGGGTCGGCCCCGGTGCAGTTAACAAATCGCCATGTGTTGCATTTGCATCACTCCCAGAAGTGTTGCATTTGCATTTCTCCCAGAAGTCGCTGCATTTAAGCGTAAGTGAATTAGTTTAAACGGCACGGAATTAGCGCTTCTAGTTGTGGTGCGACACCCCTAGCACCTGATGTAATTTTACAATAATGTAATGTGCACTGTAACGTGTAAACTATTCACACCTGCGAGTAGAGGACACCACATCGCCCACTGACTTGGTGTGTGGGATAGTGTACGCTTCCTCTGCCGCTTGTCTTAGCAGATGGAGACTTATGCCTAGTTTCTAATGACTAAGTACCAGTATGTAGCAGTTTAATAGGGCCGTTATAATAATATTTGATCAAGGAAAAGGATGGCTATACAAACGAGGTGCTTCGAGATATGTTATGATATGATGGCAAACTAGGAAGTGGGTCATCTCATGGTAAGAGCGCACCACCTCTTAGGAACACCTGTAGAGCACCAGAGGGTTGCAGTTGTTGCTTATAGAATAAAACAAAAGAAAGAACACATTCCTTTTTGCAAGACACACATAAGAGAATATACACAATTTTATAGAAAAAAAACAAGAAAAAAAATTGATCGTCAGCGTTGTGTGTGTCTTCGCAAAAGTCAAACGGTCGCTGGCTCAGCATTACGCTGAGATGTTAGACACCTGCAGCACTGATTTTCAGCCAGAACCGTCTGCGACTCACGAAACGATACACAGATAAAATATACTACATAATCCATAAACTTTTACGTAAACAAAATAATAAATAGATAGAACCCGACTTACGTATGTGTAATTAAAAAAAATACATAAATTAATAAATACATTAATAAGAGAGTTAGGTTACAATAATATCTTACGTCTCATATAAGTAGCAATATGACGACTTTTGTAAGATTTAATGATAAGTTTGAAAAAATGATGACTGTAAAATGATGACCGTGAAATGATGATTTTGTAAATTGATGGCTTCGAAAAATGTCGTGTCTGTAAAATGGTGGCTAAGGTGACTCACACTTGACGCGGAAGTGCAGCTCGTTGGAGACGGTCTCGCCCTCGGCGTTGAGCGCGGAGCAGGCGTAGCGGCCCGAGGAGTGGCGCGTCACCTTCTGCAGCACCAGCGACTGGTTGCTGTGGAACACGCGCGCCGACGCGTTGTGGGCCAGCACCCGGTCCTGCGCACACGCACACAAGTCACACCACTGCACAAATTTATGTAATATCGACGACAATTAAAAAATAACATTTATATCGCGAGCGGAAATTTCCACTTCCTGGTCAGGGGAAGACGTATAGTTGTGTATTGTATACACCACGGGCGGTGATAAAAAAGCATCAGGTCGCATGTTTATGGCCCTCGCCTTTGGCTTGTGTGACAAGATCCTACGATCTGAGACATCCTTTATTTGACCACCCTCAAGATGTAATGTACAGTTAAAGCAATATATAATGATATAATGTACGACACCAAGACGTCAAAAACATCTTTATGCCACAAACAATAAGGTCGGTGACACATATAATAATATTTGACATGATGGCTGTACCGATATTTTACGCCCTCGACTGTAGGTAGGTACTATTTGAGAATATGAGAAAATCAAAAATATTTTTCAACCGCTGAGGACAGGATTCGAACCTGCGCGGGAAGAACCCATTGGATTTCAAGTCCAACTCCTTAACCACTCGGACACCTCAGCTACAAGCGACCAGTTCAAATAGATAGCGACCTAAAACAGATCAATCGCTTAATTACGGCCCATTGTTTTATTATTTGTGCTTAGTCGCACACATGTTTAAACAAATTACTCCATTTGCATTCGTTTTGACTTCACAAAAACAGTGTAAAATTTATTTACAGACAGAGGAAGAAGTTGGAAGCAGATAACTTGATATAAGCAACTGCCCTATCCAGGAGAGCCTTTAGAGCGTCTAGACCATTTAGGTTCATTGATATTTCTTTAACAGTATAGATAAATGCAGATGAAAACAAGGAAAGCCCTTGGAACCTAGAATAATAGACTTGTGACCACGATTCGCCATATCATAATATTTCACACATTTGAGGACCACATGTTTGGCCGCTGAATATAGCTGATTTTCTTTTGTGATTCAATTAATTGTGGCGACGATTAGCTGATAAATTGGAAAAGCCACTTTGATATAGGCATGAACTAGTTATGAATCTTCGGAGCGGTAAAGTAAGATAAAAGTATAAAAAGTTGTTTCAACCGCTGAGGACAGGATTCGAACCTGCGCGGGAAGAACCCATTGGATTTCAAGTCCAACTCCTTAACCACTCGGACACCTCAGCTACAAGCGGCTCGCCGAAATTTAGTAAGTGCTTCAATGGCGCACGCGTTTAATTACGCCCATTGTCTTGAACAGGTGCAACGTTACATAAGTAAAACAAAAGAACCTTGATCAAGCTGATTTATATATGGGAGTTTGTAATTGTGTCGTACAGACACATCATTCAAACAGATGACGCTTAGCGACAAAAAAATCGCATAGTAACAAAGGTCACGTGACATCTAGTAACAGGTAGAAAAATTCGAAGACTACCCACCTGCTACGGGTGGTGTAGGGATCCCGGATTGACGAGGATCCGGGTTCGATTCCCGGCCATAGCTTTACTTTTCGGATTTTTCTATGAGTTCTAATTTTGAGTGACATTTAGAAATTTGATTTATTTACACTGACGAGCAAAAATAACGGGTCACTTCCCATAGAAAGTTGTATGAAAAGTGACCCATTATTTTTGCTAGTGAGTATGTTTGTATACAGGACAAATATTATGTGCAAACCTTTGGTCGATGTTTAACTGTAAGGCGTCAAAAGGATTTCTTCATTTATAATTACGAAGACAAACCTTCACAGGAGTGATCAACTTATCTAATTTCAGAATATTTTTTAGGACACGTTGTTTGTGTCAAATAATCTTTTTTTTTCCAAAAAAATATTAAGTATTTCGCCATAAATACTTAGAATTAGAAATGTGATGCAGGTACATAAAGGATAACGTTTTCCAAAATAAGTGTACATAATTAAATTTTTCCACAATATTACTATTTTTGGTTTTTCTTACTCAGAATCGTTTACCCTTTCGATTCTCATACAAGAAAAAATAAGTCCCTGATTTTTTTCCTGTACGTCACGTTTCATACATATAAAAAACGTGACGAAATGGAAGATAAGGTTTGGGGCACATTCTTTCATGTATATGGAGGGATAGGCTAAATGATTTGGAGTAAGAAAAACCCAAAACTATCAAATTCTGGAAAAAATAATCTTGTACACTTTTTTTTTTAAATGGTCTATTATAATTACGGAAAAGTCGAGTGATACTTTCGACGATTTTCGGCGTCGACTTTTACACGTGAGTTATCCGATTGTGTATCTAATTATGATTGAGTCTCACGGTACTTGCATGTTGAAAACGCTCTACATACATACATACGTACACATACACAAATCAGAACTTTATCCCTTACGGGTAGACAGAGCCTAAGGTAACAGATAACTACAGGCCACATTTTAAGATTGTGGGCGTATAGGTGAAAAATGAAATCAAAATAGTGATGGGTTGCTAGCCTCATCGCCTCTAACATGATTCCTATGATTTTCGCCCAATCGCAAAACGCTCTATTCCTCAATTTTTCAATTTAATGTGAAACAGGTAACGGTAAACAGTACGAATCAGCGGCTGTTGCGGACCGAATGTTAACGCACCGGGACATTAAAATCAAATTACTTTTTACCCTTTTTTTACAAGCGAGGCGCGTTAAATAAAAAACCTTAATGTCGTTATAAAGGGGGGGGGGGGCGATTACTAGATACACAAAAGACCCTCCTATTATCTGCGCCGCGCGGGGCTCCACTCCAGCGGACAAAGGTACTCGTTATATTCATAAAAAAATTCAACTTGTTTCCTTACAAAAGGATTTAGGGTGGACATGCGCGAGCGAGCCTCTCCGCGACGCAGGCCGAGACGTGCGCGGCGTCTCCTGTACGTCTAGTGTAAGTTTTGCAACAAATTTCCGTTTACTTTTCGAAATAGTTAAACGAGCTAACTCATAACGATACGTTTCTTTTCACCGTCACAATAGTATGCGCTCGAACGCTGTTACGTTGTCACGTCGCGGCGCGTATTCCATACAAATTCGGTGAGTTCGTTTCACTTGGCGTTGCGTTTCTCACAGATGTCACTGTTCACTTCGACTGCGTAAGTTCCTCGCGAGTATAAGTTCCAACTGTCACTTTCGTGACAGTTAACGTTCGTGAACGCAGTAGTTAAGTTTGTCACTATGTTTTTACCTAGTGAGAACGCTCTCACTCCTCATATTCAGCAAAAATAAGGTTCAAGTTTCTTTAGCAAATTTATTAAAGGTCTAAACGCGGCGCACCAAAGTGCTTGCGATCTTGTATCTCTTTCTTACACATTGTGATGGCTCGCAAATACGTAAGGGAGGTTAATTAAGCACTTTTTGCACATAATTATATTTTAAGTCCTTTTTACAAACTACCTCGTTACTTACATATTTTACATTATGCGCGCACACGAATACGTGTGAACTAAAATAACGACTTACCGTGCTAACTCCTTAAAAATAAAGCATAAACGTTCTTAATTACAATTAAATAAAAAGCAAAAAGGAAAAAAGGAAGGGCTCTGTCTACTCCATAAGGGATATAGACGTGATATGTGTATATGTGTGTGTATTTAAAAAGAAAAAAAAAAGAAAAAAAGCAATAATGACGCCTCCCGATCCCGGGGTTCGAACGCGAAATTGAAGAGATGCGTACCCAGTATAGACCATCAGGCCATCCGTTGGACCACGGCTACTTAAGAAGTCTAATTGAATTTGTTAATTGGTATCCGCTACTCTAATGTCATCTTTTGACATTTATCAAAATTACCCTTTAATAACATAATAATAAGAGCCACGTTGGTCGTTGCTGTGAATGACACCTTCTATACTAAATTAAATTCTAAATGTCAGGGAAAATTATAACGCATCTATAGAAAAATCCGAAAAGTAAAGCTATGGCCGGGACCTTCTATACTTACAACTGGGTATATATATTATATTTATACTAAAAAATATGTGTAGCAACAGCGATGTACGGTAGCAGATATTAGTATCGACCCTACTGCTATTGAAATAAGGCGTCAAATGTGAATGATGATCATGATAAAGTTTACGTACATACTTAACTCAGCCGTCTCAGAACTAGTGAGAAGGCTCTCCCTTCTCATAATTAAGTAAAAATAAGGTTCAAGTTTCTTTAGCAAATTTATTAACGATGCTGTGCTGTGGAATTGTAGTCTAAAAGCGACGAACCAAAATGATCTACAAGTAGGAGGTTAATAAGGAAGAAGGCACTTTTTTGAACATTTATTTTAAGAGCTTTATACAAACTACTTGCCTACCTACATTATATTATTTTACATTTTGTAGCTCAGCTTAATGCGTGTGAAACAAAAAAAACATATTAATAATAATAGGCCCTTACAAATATTGACACATTTACTGTTTTTATGTTACCTAATTGCTACTTCAATAAATGCTACAAAACATAGATTATTATTTTTTACTTGTAAAATTAATTATATTTATTCGTTTTAAAGGGTAGGTAGGCTTTGAAAGTGAAAGTCACATATTTGTTTAATTATTTATTAAAAATAAAAATGTAGGTACCTACTTTTTTCTCAGCCTTTTTTGGTCCCATACAATACAGAGTTACTTCTTAATTGAACGGAATAATATTTTCATCCTATATGCCTAACAAGAATTCGCAGCAACCTTTGAACAACCTGGCGAGGCTCTTCTTGAGAACTAAGATGGCTGAATTCCAAGGTAATTTTTATAATGCAGATATGACCAATCCATCAGTATCTTTGATTGCTGCAGACTTCAATGCCTTGAAGAACTTTGTTTCAAAGGCTCTTGAGTGCTGCACCAACAAGTGGGCTGCTTATCTCGGTAGGTGGACCAACAAGAGGTGAGGTTGAGGCGGAAAATGTTGCTGATTTATGGATCATTCCTGAGGCTCTCGCTGATATATGAGAAAACTGTTGTGCTGGCAGTGGATATTTGCAAGTGCCTGGTGAAGTGCCATGTGTCTGATACCGATGTGAGCAGGAGCTACTGAACTGGGCGTCCTCAGACCGGCAAGAAGCGGCCCATCTTGGTCCACTTCAAAGATGTCACACTCCTGGTTTGGCTGTAGTAGTAACAGAGTTTCTGACCAAACCCCGTTACTACGCATTCATGGCTGCGAGGAAAACGTTCGAAGTGGACAAGTGTTGGATGAGAGATGGTGTCGTCATTGTGCTAGTACTGGATAGTGGCGGCGAGAAACATCGCATCGTATCACTCGCCAAGCTACACGGGATTCCGAATGTCATGCCCGGGGCAGTGGGCTCGTCGGTCATGCCTGCAGAGGCTGCTAACACTGCATAATAAAGAGTACTAGCGTATTGCTGCGCAGCGGAAGCGGCCCAAGAGAGGCAGGAAGGCCGCGGCATAATTATGTTACACTTCACTTATTTGTCACATTTTTCTTCATGTCCTTTCGAGTATTTCATAATGTGTAACTATCTCCTGTATTTGAGCATATTGTTTTGTATTCTTTACCCACTATTTCTTGTTACTTTCGCTCTAATACCTCCAAAATATGGTTCCTATTCTTGCCGGCATTGTTGCATTGCGACATGACATGAGTGACGTTTGTCTAGCTGACAGTTGCTGGGTTTGACGTTTCGATCCACTTGAACGTTAACTAACTGGACGCTGTTATGCAATACTGTGTCAACCCACAAAATGTCAAACATCGAGATATTGATACCATTCGCTTCCTTAGGTAATAAACTAAATCTTTCAAAAGTGTTTTAAGTGACTCAAATCAATTTAGTACTGAATAATTCAAAAAAACTGTTGACGCATAACCAAAATCCTCTACCGGATAATCTACAATACTGTATCAAGTGCCTTAACACAAATATTCGTGGATAATTGTTTCATCTGTTTTGATAAAAATGAGTTATGAGGCTTGACACATTATTGCTTAATTTGTGTGGATATTTGCCCGTGTGGCAGTAACAGACGTTGGCTTAAATACTTAATTAAGATAGTGTTTTAATGGCAAGTTGGATAAATACTAATCAGAAAATCAATCAATTCTACTGCACACATTGAAGGCGAGTTCAAATTTTGCGTATTTTACTGGGTTTTATCTAACCGCTTGTAAGGTTAACCTTCAAATTTTAAAAACTCATCTTATTTTAAAACTTTTTTATATTCATAAATTGTAAACGTCATTGATTAACGTTTGGTATTCAATATTCTAAATAATCGATTGGTTACATTCATCTATATATATATAATTCAAAGGTGACTGACTGACTGACTGACTGACTGACTGACTGACATAGTGATCTATCAACGCACAGCCCAAACCACTGGACGGATCGGACTGAAATTTGGCATGCAGGTAGATCTTATGACGTACACATCCGCTAAGAAAGGATTCTTGGAAATTCCCACGGGATAAGGAAAAAACGGGAATCATATATTCGATTCCGAGTGACGCTATCTCAGTAACTATAATAAGTACTCTTCAAATTTGATACAAAAGTAGGTGATTACAAAACTAAGAAACTAATTTCAGGATTTTTGGAAATTCCCACGGGATAAGGAAAAAAATAGGATTTATATATACAGTTTAACGAAATCCTATGAACTATAATTACTAGACTCTTCAAATTTGGCATAGAAGTAGGTGATTATAATAGTAAAATATTTTTTAATGCTTTTTGGAAATTCCCACGGGATAAAAACAGGATTTATGTATTCAGTTCTACGGGATCGATTTTTCGTTTTACTGGTCGTATAAAATTGAAATTTGGCCTTCAATTTCCTTTGGGGAGTGTAGGGGAGCGCTACAAAAGGATTTCCCGAAATTCCCACGGGAACGGGAAAAACGGGACTTTTCGTTTTCTGGTTGCAGAAAGCTGAAATTCGGCATGTAGGTTGCTTCGGGAGTGTAGAGGAGCATTAAGAGAGTACTTTCCAAATTTCCCACGGGAACGGGGAAAAAACAGGATTTTACGTTTTACTGGTCGTAGAAAGCTGAAATTTGGCAAGTGGGTTCCTTAGGGAGTGTAGGGGAGCATTATGAGATAATTTCCCAAAATCTTCTTCTTCGTTCCCGTAAGAATTTCGGGAAATGCTTTATTTGGCGAAATTCTTACGGAAACGGGAAAAACGAAAAGCGGGGGAAAGTTGAAATTTGTCACGTAGGTTTATTTGGGAGTGTAGGGGAACACTAAGAAAGGATTTTTCGAAACGCCCACAGGGACGGGAAAAAACCGGATTTTACGTTTCCAGACGAAACAGCGGAAGAAAGAGACTTAACATTTATAACGTGTGTTTCTTTAAAGGCTCTAAGTGTACTCCGAAAGCACTCCCCAAAATTTCCACGGGAACGGAAAAAACTTATTTTTTCATTTTACATCTTAGCGCGTACGAAGTCGCGGGCAAAAGCTATTTAGGATGTATTTTAGGACAGCCCTATAGGTTAGGTTAGGTTTTTTTTATAAAAATCCTGCAATATTTACAGTTTCAGAAAAATTAAGGCAGCGGGGCTTGCTTGCATGCTTGCTTGACTCCATGCTTTGCATGCTTGATTGCATACTTGCTTTCATGCATGCTTGCATGCTTGCTTGCATGGGTGCTTACTTGCATGCATGCTTGCTTGCACGCTTGCTTGCACGCATGCTTGCATGCTTGCTTGCATGGGTGCTTACTTGCATGCATGCTTGCTTGCACGCTTGCTTTGCATGCTTGCTTGCACGCTTGCTTTGCATGCTTGCTTGCCTGCTTGCATGCCTGCTTGCATGCATGCTTGCATGCTTGCTTGCATGGGTGCTTACTTGCATGCATGCTTGCTTGCACGCTTGCTTGCATGCTTGCTTGCCTGCTTGCATGCCTGCTTGCATGTCTGCTTGCATGCCTGCTTGCATGCCTGCTTGCATGCCTGCTTGCATACTTGCATGTATGCTTGAAAGCTTGCAGGTTTGGTTGCTCGCTTGCTTAATTGCTAGCTTCTTTGAAATGCTCATGGTTCACGCGTGCGAAGCCGGGGGCAAAAGCTAGTCAGATCATATTCAAATAGTACTTTGTATCGAATTTTGCAATAATGTTTCAAGGTATTTAAAATGAATCAGGTCATATTCAAAAACTTTTTTCTAATTTTGCAATAATGTGTCATGAGACAAATCATTATGTCATATAATATTGCTGATTCGACATTTTTCTAAAAACGAATATGCGATTTATTAAAAAGGTAGTTGTATTTATTTCCAATATTTTCAAATGCTTAACATCTTCACAGATCACTTAACTATTATAATACATTTATGAAATCGTCGATTTCTATTTTACCAGAGGCCCCATTTTGAGAAATATGTTGATGTCATATTTAAACACGATTTTCTTAAAATGGACATCTTGAGGGTTGGTATAGTATTGCATAACAGCGTCCAACTTTACGATTGTCGCAGGGAGCTGTCGAATGCGACGAACGTATGTTCACAAAACCGTCATACTCACCGCGTTTCGAAAAACTATTTCGAATGAGTTTCCTCACATCGATTAACGTTACGTTTTTAAGGTTTTTTTTAATTCAAAATGGCTGCCGCTACAGCTGTCAAAGCAAACAGACTAAAGAATTAAATTGTTGGAGAAATGCAGTGAAAAGTGATATTATGATTGATCCTTCCTGCTCTACGCCATTCTACGCCGCGGAAATCTATTAGTAATCTAAAAAGTACGAAAAAATTATCAAATTCTTCGGGCGAAATACCAGAACTTTGTTTCATTTCTAACTATGGCGTTCTTACGGACGAACAGGAATTACGCCAAGGATGCTTAAAATCTTCTTCCATTCAGTACTAGTCTCCGCTAGATGCGAAGCTGAAGCAATAGCAAGGATATGTGCGGAAATGTGACATGAAATGGATTTCGTAACCCTGTAGGACTAGGAGTCGGAGGAATCGGAGATCAGGCTGGCAAACTGGCTGAGAAGGCTGCATGAAAACAACACCAGCAAGAAGTGTTAACATAATCTGATGATGATGATGATATCCTGAGGTCCCACAGCAAGGTTAATGAAGGATTTGAAGTAGGAACTTCCAATCATTGCAGTCCTGTGCTTTGGTTTCTAGGTCTTATATTATTGACTATGGCTAATTATATTATTGACATAAATACATTGTATTTGTATTTAAGTTCTTTGTGTTATCAGGGAAATGGGACACACATTAGTACCTAAACTGTGTAGATTTATAGAAAATCTTTTGCAAACAGTTGAACTAGTTTTGATAATACATGTCTAAGACCCACCCACTGTTAGAAAATTGCATTCAAATAAAAAAACTGAAACCGAATAGGTTCACCCGTAGAAGTAAATAATGAAGTCCAGTAACTAAATCCAGAATACTTCTACTTCATGTGTTTCTGTTACAATACATGCTCGCATTGAATGGTTTCAATTGGGTGAAAAATTTTAAACAGCAATGTTTTATCATTGTAACCTAACCACCTACTATTTCTGGCACATTGTAATTTTGTTTATATTTGTACTACCTACTTAAATAACATTTACAATTAGGATACCAATCAGATAAAATTGTCATTTCCATTTTTCAATCCCTTAGCAAGTGGCCTGCTTTGCTCGACTAATAGATAATCTGGCCCTATAGGTATAAAGTTAGATATGTTGTGTTGTAAGAAATAAATAAATAAATAAATGTGTGTGTCATGAGGAAATTATGGCTCGCCTCAAATTATTTTTACATTTTAACTGCAAATAAACAACACTACAGTAGAACCCTCCAATAAGTTAAGATAGATATATTATGATTTGTTAAAAAGAAAAACATTTTAAATGCAAGCTTTTTTACTTATTGTTGACTGTAGGTACTTGCATTTTTATCCTAAGCATGTGTACCAAATGTTGAAGATTTCCCTCTTGCGGAGGCGGTCCTGGTTTAGAAAATTTCAGCTGAACTGCTTGAAGACATCTGCTTCAATTGAAAATTGAGTTGCAAGATTCCACCCATACAACCATACATATATTGCAAATTAATTAAAAACTTGTACCTATTCCCAGTCCACCCCCAATCATGCTAAACATGGCCTTTTTTTCTTGTTACGTTAGGCTGTCTACCCCATAAGGGATAAAGACGTGATTTATGTGTGTGGTTGTACCTAATAAAAAATGATGAATGTATTTATTGGCATGACATGAGTACCTACTGTGTTGTAATGTGTATTAGGTCATTATTATTATTCCTTATAGATTTGGATGAGGTACATGGCAACATGGCATAAATGTATGACAGGTATATAACTCAAGTGTAAGCTACTTTAATTTCGTTATTTTTCATAGGAATATTATGTAAACTCAAACCATGTTAATAGTAAGGGTAAGACATTGTAACTAACAAATCATAATGGATGCTGACTTTGGTCTGAATAAAAAGGATTTTGTTTTTAGTTCAATTCTTTTAATTTTTCTATATTTTATGTCGCAGGGATTTAAAATATGATCTCACAGCAGTTAGTATTCCAAAATTTCTAAATATATCAAGCACCATTAAAGCAATAACTATTAAATATGTCCATGCATATGTATAGCTGTCTGGAATATAAAGTGCACAGTAGACAATATGTGGTCTTATTGCTTAATAACAATCACTACCAGACAGCCAATAAGACAGAAATCCCGGACTTCCCATACAAAATTGGCACAGTAGGGGCCGTTTCACCACTCTGTTAAGTTCCAGTTATCTTTAGTGTCAGTAGTTATCTATGATGACATCTCTTTCTCTTGTCTGTTTCGTGGTAAATAAATAGAGATGGAATCTAAGATAACAGAAACTTAACATAGTGTGGTGAATCAAGCCCCAAAAGGCATAATGATTGTCCTTTAAATTAAATGAACCATCACTATAATATTTACTGTAAAAACGGTTCACAGTGAGTCAAGAATTGGTTCCATAGTACATAGAGAAGAGCAAAACAAACAAAACTTAATAAGCACACGGTTAAATAAAAATAGGCAACAACATTTATTTTGGTGTAGGTATTATTTTAACATTGCTAATTTAGTGCAGTGGCATATAAATGGGGTTGCAGGATGGGCAAAATGCCATTGGTCTTCAACTCTCAACTCTCCACCTGATGAATATAGAATGGGCCTTAGTCGTAGTTATGAAATGTTATTGCAATTTTTTATGCCAACTTCGATCTGAACGATTTGATGAACATCTGAATGTCTAAAATAATCTGAAACAAAATCCATAAAATAATTAGTTCAATGAAAATCTTCTATGCCTACAACTCGCAGGCATTTTCGGAAATGTTCATTAGCTCTAATAGGCAACTTAGTTAGAACTTGTATAACTTTTTTGAGTTGTTTGTAAAGATATTACTTAAACTATGTAAAATGTCATGCTACATGTGGCCTTTAGGTCTTCTTACCCTTAGCTTTGTCTTTCCCGTAAGGACGTGATTAATGTATGCATGTATGTAAGTATGTTATTCTCCTATAAAACAGTAGTTGACGTAGTCACATCAAAACAACTTCTTTTCTGAGTTTGGTAATTGAATTGAATAAGTACCTATATTCTAAAGGAACTGATTGATCAAGTTCTGTTGTTTTAAAGAAAATAAGGCATCAGCCAACACACGAACCTTTTCTTTGAGGTTAGTTCTGCGACGATGCAGCCTAGCCATTTTGTTGTTCAACTCTGTACGATTGTCATCTTTATTCTGTTTGTTATGCTTCCTGTTATTGTACTATTTATCCCAGTACAACAAAACAATTCTCACAGTACAACAAATAATAAAAATATTATATGAGTGAAATTAAACGTCAAACGTCAAAATATTTCAAAAGTGTTGCTAGCGCCCAATTTTCTATTGCCGTGTTCAATGAAGATCTTTCTTGAAGGATTTAAAGTTCGGATATTACGGTGTATATTATCGCTTACTAATAGCTTTTAATTACTATTGGCTCAGTATAGATATATATTCGATTTATTTATTTACTCAACAAAGAATAAATTGTATAAAAACATCCATGCTGGTCTGGGGGCAAAGAAAAACAAAGAATGTACCAGTTGCTTCTCTTCCCGCGCAGATGGTAAAAGTCCATCATGGGAATAGGCGGAAATCATAGAAATTATGGTATAGGCGATGCGGCTAGCAACCCATCACTTTTTTGGTTCCACTTTCCACCTATACGCCCACAGTGTCTTGCTAAACGTTGCCTGTAGGTTGACCTTAAGCTCTATCTATCCCGTAAGGGATAAAGACGTGATTTGTGTATGTACCTATGTATATAAACATGCTTGTCACAAATATAAGTATTTCTGATGAAATCGTCAAAATTAATAATAACAAGAACCTACTCAAGTGTTTATAGCGGAAGCCAATCTGGTACAGTTTTTTTCCCTGGTTGAACTAGAAACATCACGATTTGCAGTGCCTAGTAGACTAAATTCAAAAACAAAGTTTAAAAAACCACAGCGCACGTTAGAATTATTAGAATTAATATAAATTATTAACAAAAATGCCGTGATAGTCTAATGGTTTGACCTGTGGCCTCTCTAGCAGAGAGTCGTAGATTGAACTCCTGAGCTCGCACCTCTGAGCTTTTCGGAATTTATGTGCAAAATTACATTTGAAATTTGCCATGAGTTTTCCGGTGAAGAAAACATCCTGAGGAAACCTTGCACACATCTGCGAAGAAATTCAATGGTGTGTGTGAAGTTCCCAATCCGCACTGGGCCCTCGTGGGAACTTATAGCCCAAGCTCTTCAATATTAATGGATGGAATTACGGGATTTTATCTATAAACAAAATCAGTGACGACATCATGTACTGAAAAATTGTAGCGAATTCGGAATAACAGGGCTTTTCGGTGAAGAAAAATATCCCGAGTTTCGAATCCGCACTGGGCCCTATTCTATAGCGAAATTCCTCTCGTTCTGAGAGGCCTGTGCCCGGCAGTGGGAGGTATATAGGCTGGAAGATGATAATTATTATTATAACAAATATAAATTAATATACTAGCATTAATTATAATATTGTACTTTTGAAATGGACATACCGTTAAGACTCATAAAAATCATATTTTTTTTAAACAAGGAAAGCAAACGAGCAAGTGAGTCACCTGATGGTAAGCAAGCAAGTAATTTTATCCCAATTTTTGGTTTACATGTAGAATTATTTTTTTGCTTAGCATAATACGTTATAAATAAAAATAGCACAGTTTTAAACAAACGTTTCTTATTTCTAATTTATGAAATCACGGCAATTGCTTTATAATTGGCAACACTGATTGGAACTTAACATAGCCTGTCGAGTAAACGCGCTCGATGAGTTCCGCGTTAACGTATTCGAAGGTGAGCGCGTTCACGAAAACTTATACTCGCTGTCTTTGTTGTGCAAACTTTCCGCTGGTGGCGCTGTTCACGTTTTCATAGTAATTGCTATTTTAACGCAAACGCGTGCGAGACGTATTTTGGGACTGAAAACTTACACTAAGCATACTGGCGTCGGACATTGTACGCTCAAAAATGCCTTAAATAGTGTCTGCATACAAACGCATTATCACGACTTTATCCCTTACGAGACAGACACTAGGGTAACAAGACCTAAAGGCCACGTTTAGCGTAATTGTGGGCGTTTAGGTGGAAAGGGGAATATAAATAGTGGTCGCTAGCCGCATCGCCTATAACATGATCCTCGACGGGATTTTACAATGAGCGTGGGAAGGAAAGCATGTCTTTCTTTGCTGCCGGACAAGCACGAAAGAAACTAGCTGCACCTTTTTCTTTTCGCTAAATTTTAGCAGCAAGAACGGAGTCCGGTACGCCGAAGACTCCCCGCGGCCCTCGCATGAAATTCTAACGCCACTTAGCAAAGTGGTTTGTTTAAATACGCAGTCACGCTCTCGATATTGGTTCTCTGCCGATGCGGGATACGAGGGGCTCGAGGGGAGGGGGCGATGCATGAGTGCCAGAGGCTTAACGAAGGATACGAAATTTAATTTCAACTAATGAAGTCGCCGAACGCGGTACAAACAAAAACCATTTACGCCCGATGACGCTGTTGTTTCTGGAGAATGGAAAAGAAAATGTGAGACATTTTTAAAAGCCGGAAGATATTAGGAAAGTGGGAAGTGGGTATTAAAATTAAAAACGTACTATGTGTACGTTTTTTAGCGGCATGCTTATGTGATGCGCTGGAAGGTCTGGCGCGGGCGCGAAGCGAGCAACCTCGCAGGCGGAGGCGCGCATGCACCCGAATAGTTGACAGTTTTCTTGTTGTCATCAATGCTTCATCTCACGCACGAGCTAAACCTGACACAAAATATTTGTAGAATTTCTCACTTTGTATACAATCATTTTGTAATTCGAGATTTTCTCTGTTATACATGAGCCGGATTTTCAATAAACGTTATCCTAACTATGTGTACGATGTAATCTAAAATATTTAACGAGAAGGAATGTTACAAAATCATTCCACATTATTTCTTTCCTTTGTGCTGAATATTTAACAAGATTCATAATCCAGAAACGCTGAACAAGAGATATGAGGGATCGTGCGTTTTGAGATAATTTGAAACGCTAAGATCAGAAACATTCAAAACATTATCCATTCCTTCAACACGAAAAATACATTACGGAGAGTTAATGTAATCTTTCCAGCACAAATTAATATAACTACCTTAATTAGTACTTACTCTAATAAAAAATAAATAAAATAAAATGAAGAAATAAATAAATATAAATGAATAAATATAATAAGAGATGTCAGGAAAGTCGATGTTGGTATCTGTTCAAATAAAATGGAGCAACCAATCTGATTGTACTTGAGCGCCATCATAATTTTCTAGGTGCGCTACCATATCGGCTCTCATGGGCTATCGCGGGGCGGGGGCGGCACGCCGACCGGCGGGGGACGGGGATGGCACTAATTAGAGATTTGGCGACGACGCGGCCGCCTTGATTAGATGCTTGTAACCTGGCGTCATCCCTCAGCGCGAGGCGCGGGCTTACCGGCATCCCCCTGTATGACGAGGCTCCTTATGGTCGCAGGGTGTGATTCGATTACAGTTGGACATACCCGTAACTTATATTATGCGCTCACAGACGCGCTGCAGACGACGCCCAAACTATCAAATCCCGTAGATACGCCAAAACCATTATGTATTTGTGGCAGCTTGATCGAAACGCATCCAAACTTGTGGATCGTAATATAGGTGCATAGGGGAAACGCGGTGAATGTCTTGGGATGTATGGGCCCAGGCAGGCTTTGCTTTTCAGCACACAAGTGGTAATCTTTGGTAAATGTGATCTTTAAAGTTCACTTTCAGTGAATAAAACTTTCTCTTTCTACAAGTTTAAAGCGCCGTTTCGTCTCGGTATGGCATAAAGAAATATTTCCCTTTTATGATTCTTTTCCTCAGCTCGGCTGCGAATTCGGCGCGCGCGAGTTCCACCTCGGAATGTTACCGTGAGCTATATTTATTTATTTTTACGAGCATTAAACTTTTAAGAGATGCTTCCGGCGGCGCGGGGCGGGTAATAGCGGGCGCGATTGTTTCTCATTTGTGTAAATGTTTTATTCGGAGCCGACACGCTCTCGTTAAAAAAGGTCCGGCGGAACCCGCGCCGCGCTAATTGTTCGGGGATCGCCGCGCGGCGTCTTGTTCCTTTTTTAATGAGGCTCTACCTTTGCGAATTCGGGGGCAATCCTTTCGAGGGGCGCGGGGCGCGCGGGCGCGGCGGAGCAGAGCGGGGGGGGGGGGGAGGCAGCGGACAGTATCGTGCGGTGATCGCGGAATCAATCTCTTGTGAAAGGAGCGCGAGTGATCGAATCAAGCGTGTCCATTACGCGCGCGGCACGACGCCGCCGCACAATCACGCAGATGATCCCCCCCCCCCCCCCGCGCCCCTCTGACCCGCCGCCGGGAAATAGCTGCCATTAACGAATAAAGAGAGAGAATTTTCCACCTGATAACACTGTTTGCTTATGTTCTCCGCGAGTACTCACATCTTTTTGTTATTGGATTCGATATGAGTATTCCTTTGTGCGCGGCGCGGCGGGGCGCGAGGCGCGGGGCGCGGCGGCGCTCGTAAAACAAATCATTATTTAACTAGTTCCCCGTACTTGCTCTTGTTCGGGGAGCGTTTTCACTGGCGCGGAAATAAACTTCGCTGTATTTGTTGCTTGTTTTACTATTTTCTTATTATATTCGGTACAAAGCGGCTCGGCGGAACAATATACGGTTGATTGGAAATAACGCGCGAACTGGCCGAGGGACGCGTCGCCAAATAATATGCTCGGCCGACTCGCGCGCCGTTTGTTACTGCTTCGTTAATCATGGCACCAAATGTAGGCACACAACCCAAGTGTCACACGAGAAAAGGAAATGAAAAACATGAGAAGCTATTACTATATTTTCGAAAAAGCTGAAGCCGTTACGACGTTAGCAGCACAACACCTAGACCTAGAGCCTCATTCGGGCGGCTTTATTTTTATTGCTCATACACTTATCACGTCTATATCCCTTACGAGGTAGACAGAGCCTTTGGTAACAAGACCTAAAGGCCACGATTAGCATAATTGTGGGCATATAGGTGGAAAGGGGAATCATAAATTTTCGCCCAATTCCCTCGATGCGCTTTTACCATCTGAGCGGGCAGAGAAGCAACTGGTACCTTCTATGTTATTTCTTGGCTCCCAGACCAGTATGGAGGTATTGTAGTTTTGGAAGTAGTGGGGTTTATTGGCTGTGCAAAATTACTAGATTACACGTGCTTGCAACTTGTTTAGATAAATCCAACGTGTTTGTTGCGCTTTTGTTTAACATGGGTGCGGTGTTCTAAAACCAAGTATAATTTACCAGATAATAACACAGATAAGGCTAATTGTGGCGCGGGTTGCAACGCAACGTGCAGGGCGGACGCGGAGGCACATTGTTGTAACTTCATCCCGTATCGGTATCGCACGAACTTCGCACAGTGAAAACTAGTCCCTCCATGACATTAGTTGAAGCGCCCGGAAGTTGGTAACGGAGCCGTCATAATCAGAGCGCGGGAGCTATTCGACGGATCCGAGGTAAAATATGATTGGGCATAAGCCGCCGAGGATGCAGCGTTGAGTAATTGCCGGGATTACAATACATAAATTCAAAGCGAAATGACGGGCCAAGACGTGAAATTTATGCCGCGTCTTATTATTTTGACAGCTCATTCGGGGGTAGTTAATAATGAGAGGTCGGTGCGGCCGCTGCCGCGGGGGGGGGGGGGGGGGGGGGGGCGAGTAATTGATGAGCGACATTTGCTGTGTTTGAGATTCCGCCGACTCGCGGGACTGGCCCGAACGGAATAAAAATTAAATTCTCCATGTCTGATATTAAAAAAGTTGGCGAACTTCGCTCGAACGCAACAAGGGTTAACCTGATAAAATGTTGCGTCGGAATTTTGTAACCGGCACCGACGTAGACGCCATTTTGGTCGGTGATAAAGGTTTGGATGCGTGAATAGCGATACAACATTTTGAATTGAACTTGTAACATTCTAACAGTGGCTTTAGTGAGTGCACAAACTGATTTGTGTTTTTAAAATTTTGTTTAAGTCGCATTCATTGGTACTAGGTTGTCTCATCGCAGTCAGTTCTTTTCATCGAAACCTACATCGACTTTCATACACTCACGCCGGAAAGTATGTGATACTGTATAGACCAATTATAAATCCCACCCCTGCTCTAAAATCACTACATAGTATAAAACAAAGTCGCTTTCTCTGTCCCCATGTCCCTATGTCCCTTTGTATATGTTTATACCTTTAAAATTACATAACGGAATTTGATGCGGTTTTTTTTTATAGATAGAGTGATTCAAGAGGACGGTTTTTATGTATGATTCTACGCAGACGAAGTCGCGGGCAGAAGCTAGTTGAAAATAAATAATGAATGAATATCCTGGTACAATTCAATTTAATTCGTCTAATCCCAAACTGATTGAAGGTTTGTTGAACATAATGAGTGTTTTAAAATTAAAATATCATATAACGCTATCCATGATTTTTGAGTTAAAATACATAATGGTAGATATACACGTTTTAATGCAAATATTCCAATCCTGCACGTTTTGAACTCACTGGAGTTCAAAACCAGCATCTAGATTTGTAGCCAGCTAACTACTAAGCCATCCGGTCACCCAACCGTG
This sequence comes from Pandemis corylana, assembly GCA_949127965.1. Lineage (NCBI taxonomy): Eukaryota > Metazoa > Arthropoda > Insecta > Lepidoptera > Tortricidae > Pandemis > Pandemis corylana. The sequence continues at coordinate 18,373,563 of OX421852.1, read as the reverse complement.
GACATGGATGCGACACCCTTTCCTGTTACTGGTTAAAATTCCATCAATCTGAGTGGTTGTTATTCATGTCGCATGTCGTTTCTTTCGTGACGTTTAATATACACGCAGCGTCCGGTGAAACAATTAGTATTGTTGTTATTCAGGCTAAATGCGCCAGAGTGGGGAAATCTACAGTTCAATAGTGTCCAACAAATCGTTGAATCCGTTTAAAGTAGCCTAGTAATTCGAAAATTTGACTCCGAACCTTGAGGTCCCAGGTTCGATACTAAGTCGTGATTATGCGGATGAAAAATGCCAACGTTAGGGCTTTATAGATTGGTAATGTATTTATTTGATTTGATAAGCCGGCGATTGCTTACGATCAGGTGGCCCGCACGCTCGTTTGCCTCCCTTGTTCCATAAAAAATATATATAGGCTCCAGCAAGAGGACATTTTTTATTAGGAACGCCTACTCGTAATATTTTCATTACGACAAACTCTTGAATATGTCGTGTGCTCGTTAACTCCTGGTGTGCCAGAATATTGGATACGTTGCTAAGGTGATTTTATTGTCCGCCTTTACCTTCTAGATATTAACAACAAAAAAAAAACTGATAAACATTCCATTTTTAATACATTTTTTTTCTGGCTGTGCTTGCATTGAAAGTTTAAAATGTATAATGGGTTAAAATACATAATGGTTTAAAATATATCATGATAATTATTTTCTGTATAACTAGGCTACATAAACTTTTTTGATAGCTTAATATATAGGGTTTAGGGGTTTAGATTAGGTTACGTTCAGTTTATAGCAATACTGTTAATTTTATATATTGTTTTTTTTTATATATTTTGAACCATTATGTATTTTAACCCATTATACATTTTAAACTTTATGTATTTTATTACGTACCCCTTGCATTGTCATTCGTCCTACGTATGTGAATCAAATTTCAAGTCAATTGGATCAACCGTTCAAGAGTTCCCTCCTGCGGAGACGATCCTGGGCCATCAGAATCCACTACCTACCAGATTATTGTACTGTCATCCAACTTACTCGAGTATGCAAAATTTGTTTGGTTGAAGATATCTGCTTCAAAATAGAGTCGCAAAATTTCACCCGGACAAACATACTTACATACATACGTTGTAAAGTTTAAAAAATCATTGTCTCTGCAGTGCTGTAATATAATTTAACAAAACATTTCATCAACACTGAAGGTATATTTTTATCCACAAAATTGGACGACAAAATCGGTTTTCCGAGGCTCAAGGCGTAATTTCTTGGCATTAGTTGGCAGATTTGTCTTAATCCTACACGAAAATTGGCATGTGTACGAGTTAGTATGTTTACATCGGTCCGCGGCCGCGCGTTGCTGCTGAGGCTCCATCGCTTCGCAAGAGACGCGGATCATAGGGCTATTACGATATAATTGAAATCAGAAGTATGTATTATATCCCTCCAATATACATACATACAAAAATCACGTCTATATCCAGAGGCGTAAATATAGGGTGGTAGGGGTGGCAAAATGCCAGGGCCCCTAGCTCTACGGGGCCCCGAACTGGCGTGGTTTAGAGCACAGAAGGGACGCTGATGCACTTCTTTATATTGAGAAAGGAGTACTGACGAATTTGCCGCGGGCCCCAGACGTTACAGTTACGCCACTGTCTATATCCCTTAGTTTTGCGCGACAGAATCCGGAATACGGAGATTCCGAAGAACTAGAATCACCGACGTAGCTCGATGAGTATGTACGTCATCTCATCATCTTGTCCTCCTTGACGTGTCCGTTAGCGGCGAACCCTGCTAGCTCCGGAGGTCAGAACGAGAATGGCTGGCGAAACCAAATTTGGTTTTAAAGGTACACAGTGCAACTGACCCATGGGGTTGTAGGTGCATGTGTAGGAAGGCTTAGGATCTTTTTAGTGAAGGCGTTTGGCTTCGTGGTGTTCAACACGGAGCTTTTCAAAATTGTTGACTGCCTTATGAACTAAGTTGTGCATGTACGTTGAAGTGGCAATGGGACAGACAACCGTTGAAGGAGAAAAGTTCTCGAGTGGCGACCACGAACCGGAAGACCCAGTTTTGGCAGGACCAACGACATCGACACCACGTGAAAGTAGCGGGAAACCGGTGAATGCTGGTGGCGAGTTGTCGTTCATTACGGTGTGCTAAAGGGGAGGCCTCTGTTCAGCAGTGGGCGTCTTCAGACTGATTATGATGATATCCCTTACGGGGTAGATAGAGCCTAAGGGTAACAAAACCTAAATGCGACGTTTAGCATGATTGTGGGAGTGTAGTTTGAAAGGTAAATCTAAATAGTGATGGGTTGCCGCATCGCTTATAACATGATTCCTAAGATTTTCGCCAATTCCCCCATCTACGCGGGGAGAGAAGCATCTGGTACATTCTGTTTTGTCTTTGCTTCCAGATCAGCATGGAAATATCCCTCGTACTCTATTAATAAACTTTATTAGTGCGAACGAGACGGCATGAATCGAACGTCGAATTTAGGAGTATAAGGCAGTTACACGTACTACGGCAGACGACAAACAATTCATGACACAATAAGCTTTGTAAGAGCCCCCCTCGCCCCACTCCTTGGGCGCGTGAAACAAAAAGCCAAACAAGCATACACGAACGCTTTAATCTACTCCGCGTAACATTAATAATCTTTTTTGTGCAAGCGAGACAGCACCTGTCCCCGCGAATTAATGAAGCACCAACGCTCCGTTGTTGTAATTATAATCGAATTTAGAATGGAAAATGTTGAAAACACTTCAAATACCTCCATGATATGTCGTTAAGATTTGAATGAGTTGAGTTCAGAAATCATTTATTAGTATTTATAAAAATATCGTTTATTGCTTTCGCCCGGAGGGCTTTGCGATTTACCGGGATAAATAGTAGTCTATTTTTAACCCCTGACGAGAGAAGGCGCTGTTGAATCAAGAACTTTTATCAAATTCCACTTAAAAAGCAGTATGAGACTATTTCCGTCGATTTGCACTCACTACACATCAGCTGCATCCACCGAGCAAAATAATACCTAGTTGGTGAGCGAGCTCAAAAGCAACTAGTGATTTATTTACTCTCGTCGGTTCAATATTGACTCTCTTACTTCGGTGGTTTAAGGTCAGGTTCACTCTATTAAAGTCCTTTGCTACAGTTTCTAAATTAGCAGCTGGTTTTTTGTTTGTACAGTTGAAACTTTGCGGCTTTATTAGGGATATTTAACATCCATGTTTATTTAATGCGTACAAAATAGGTGCGGGAAAATAATTCACTATTGACATAAAAATAATTTTAAAAGATAGACAGAGCCTAGCTAAGGTCACAACAAGATCTGGCCACATTTAGCATGATTGTGGGCGTATAGTTGGAAAGGGGAATCAAAATAGTGATGGGTTTCTAGCTGCGTCGCCTAGAACGTAATTCCTCAGATTTTCACCCATCCTTCGATATATTTTTAGCATGAGCGCGGGAAGAGAAGCAACTGGTACATTCTATATTTTTTCTCCCAGACCAGCATGGAAGTTACTAGTAAGCTGGACTTAGCATGGAGCAAAATACATTACGTTTACTACAGTAAAGTGGCATGTAGCAAGCCCTGTGCTAGGTATGTATAGTTCTTAGACTTCATAGCGGTCGTGTATGACGGCCGGCGAGGGAAATGCAGCCCCTTGCCAGGCTATTAGCGTAATGCGGTCCGAGCGGCCTCCTCATACATTTTGTAGTGCGCTCCGATATAACGGATTTCCTCCTGTCTTTACGCGGTTAGCCAGTTCGTTACTTAAGGACTTTAGTTAAATCAAACCATTCCGCAAACAAGGTAGACTGGTTAAACTGTGTTGGCTGTTAAGCGATTTATGTATTTGTCCCTTTATGTCTCGAGACTAGGAACCTTGCCGTGAGATCGATGCGATGATTTTGCCAATGTCAAAGTATTAAAGATATATTCAAAAATCTTGCGACAAAATCTCGGCTACGTCGTACGGTAGAACACGACCAAAAGCCCCCTCACCCGTCGGACTCTTAGCCAATGGATAATGACACCTATCCCTCGGGACCGCCAGGAAATTATTAACCGATGACGGATCCAAATCAGACCGCAGTTCTTGACCACACGCGGAGGTAACCCGACTCGCACTCCTTAATGCGAATCAATACCGACCCAAAATTGGATCGATCGCTGTCAGATTCATACTAGAAGTGTCAAACATTACAGGTAAAGAATCAGTATACAATTGCATTAAGATGTCATGTCATGTAAGATGGGTAAGGTCCCCCCGCCCCGTTGGGACGGCTGATTGCATGCATTTACGACGCCGTCCACGCTAATTCAGGCCGCGCTTCGACAATGATAACTCCCGCATTTGAGTACCGGCTTTATGACCGCTCATATAGATCCGACAGAAACTCATTCCAATGGCTCTAAATACTACATTGTCTTTAACCCCGCATCGCATCAAACTGCTGCCGTGAAATTGTAAGCATCTGATGTCGGACTTTGTACACACAATTTGCATTTAATATCGTACATTGTCGCGTAAATATGACGGAGTACAGGTGTCGGCGACATCGCCGGCGTTACGCGACCCCCGGGATGGCCGGCCATCGCGGCGCAGATGCCAATTAAATTTACAGGCTTAATGTGCGCAGAGAAATCTGCGGCGGAATATCAGTCGTTCCGCAAACGAGCGCTGGATATTTTAGCCGTAATTCGCGTGCGGGCGACAAGAGCGCCGCCATTTTTCAAAACAATCGCGAGTGAAATAATGTCGCGGCGCGTCTGTAGCGACGCCTGCGACATGTCGTGCGACCAGAGCTCATCGAGCGTCAGATTATCACCGCGCCTCAGATTAAATTGCGGGCTGACCCAAATATGTACGAAATTGCGAGCTACTTATGCCGCGTCGCTGCGTTGTTCACGTTCAAAATGAATCCTGGTTTCTCATTTGAGCACCTTGGCGGGATTATAACTTGGCGTATTGTGCGAGCAGGTATTCCGTCAGTCGGACTACGATGATTTACAAGTTAGCACAGCTGGGCTGTTGTCTTTCTACTTTCTTCAACATCTTGGCTCTCTACTTTTTTTGGTTATCAAGAACAGGGTAGCCACATTCAACGGGACAGTTCATTCCTACATATCAGGTAATAGGGGACCAGTCTTTTGTTTTCCATTACTCTCTTGAACATAGTCTTTTGGCAACTCACTTTTTCTAAATATACATTAGAACCGCATTATCTTTAGTATAAAGAAGATTTCATCTATGTAGTTATCAGATCGTTTATTATCACCATTGTACGGATTCTCTGGCACGTCGGTATCGCTTGCAAGTCGCGCGCAGACGGCCCGCGCCGGCCCGATAGGTGGCGACCTACCAACATGACATGTGAAAAGAAAACAATACAGCCCAACAAAAAACAGGGCCACCGGCGGTGATGCGTGTCGCGATCCGTGTAGCAACGCGCGACTGATTGCTCCTGAAAGGGTGAAACGAAACAAAAAAAGTAAAAAGTGGTCCCCTTCCCCGCCCCCGCCCCCGCTCCGCGCTGATTAAAACACAGCGTCACAGTACAAAGCGATTATCGGACCGTACACCGCCATCTATTACTTGATCCCCCCACCCCCCGCGCGCCGCATTGTTATTCCAACAATAATGTCGGACTACTTTGTTATTGTTAATCTTTTGTCACAACCAGCGAATTCATTTGAAGCTAAAAGCGAATGACGTCGGTGATTGCGGCGATTAAAAATCTGAACGACGGCCGAATTGTTTTTTGTTAATCTTCGCTCGTAAATTCATTAGGACGGAAACGTTTCCATTGTTTATATTGTGATGACAAAAATGCGGGATTACGTCACGCCATGAATTGTTTACCGGAGTACTTTCGACATTACAGCTCCAAAAGATCTCGAGAAGAGTTCGAGTGAGGTTCAATCTTACAAAGCGCAATCGATAGCTGAAGTAGAGGGAATGTGAAATTCTACCAATAATATTAGTTCAAATCTCCGTCGCGACTCACACATCTCGTAATGTAACTACTTATGGGACGTTACAACTCTAATAACGCCCAATGCCCATAGTCCATACCCATGAATCCCTATATTTTAGGCTCGTAACAAATGAGTACTTATTTGACTCCTTCGCGTCCGGTTTAGTATTTAGTAGAACAGCTTCGTCCAATCTTTGCTGTGATAGGAACAGGTCACATTTCGAAGCCAAATTCAAATTCAAAAATATTTCGACCAACTGGGATCACGAACGGCGGCAAGATTAAAATACGTGTACTCCGCTACGTTAGGTAGAGCTACATACACGCTGTAGGCACATCGTGCAAGTGGTCCAAGTGAATTACGTAATAAGAGGTGAAAAATTCCCTCAAAATAGAACCTATAATTTTCATTTTCGATCAATCCAAAGTCATGCCAGTTACTGCGTATGTTGTCCTACGTTTATGATGTAAATACCCTGGCTTGTTCGAAATTGAACAATTTATTAATGTTTAGGTAATAAATTGAAAATCAAAATATTTAAAGGTGTTGATTGTTGGTAATTTATAAAAGCATCAATGAAAAAACGGCATGTTTGCTTCATATTTCGGAAAAAAAAACATGGTTTTATTTTGAACCCAGACGGTGACAAAACCTCCCTCTCTCTGGCAGTGTCGGACACAGGCAAGCTAATAGTTGCCTCAGTGCCGAGAACTACTACTTAGTATACATACATACATACATACATATATCACGTCTTTATCCCTTACGGGGTAGACAGAGCCTAAGGTAACAGGTACCTACAGGCCACACTTAGCAAGATTGTGGGCGTATAGGTGGAAAATGGTGCTACTTAGTATGGCTGTGACTAGTATTAGTTGAACTAGTATTATTTTGACTACTACTAGTAGTGCTAGTATTGTTGTGACTACTACTAGTAGTGCTAGTATTGTTGTGACTCACGTCGTGCAGCCAGGAGAGCTTGCGCGCGGGCGGGTTGGCGCGCACGTGGCATTCGAAGTACACGTCGTCGCCCTCCTTGATGTCGCCGCCCGCCAGCGTGCTGCCCAGGCGCAGCCGCACCACCGGCGGGTCTGCACATACACACACACACATTAAACATACACATATGTACACAAATCACGTCTATGTCCCTTACGCGGTAGACAGTGCCTAAAATATCTATACCTAAAGGCCACGCCACGTTTAGTATGATTGTGGACACATAGGTGGAAAAGGGAATCAAAATTTAGTGATGGGTTGGATTCTCCTACGATTTTCGCCCTAAAATTTATTTAGCTATGTATATTGACATATATACTGCCACAGATGATTACGTAGTGTCAAAAACGGTTGCTAGTTATTACAAAGTTTTACTTACTTACAAATGTAAGTGCTCACATTATGGGATGTTCTTTAATCAAATTAACAAATTATAAATATTAAAACAACTAGGTACCCAAAATATTTTTACGATTTGAAAAATGAGGCACAAGGGATCAGATTTCAAGTTACTGTATTGTAACAGTGCTTTCAACTGTTTTTGCCAAAACTTTTACTTGACAAGATCTAATCTATGGGAGACCAAATAGGCTAATGGAAAAAAGTGTTGTTACTGACAGACGACGCTGATGGTCCACGAGGTCTCGAGGTGCAGCGCCGTCACGTTGGGGTTCTCGGCGCGGCAGCTGATGGCCTTGCCGTCGTCCTCCAGCGTCGGCACGAAGCTCATCGCCGACACCGTCAGGTTGTCCCGCACCTCCTCCTGCAGACAAACACGACCTTTGTATACTTCAAGAAAGACAAACGAGCAGGGGAACACCTGATGATACGTGAGCACCATCATGTACTTGGATTGCATGGATTGCAGATGCGTTGCCAGCCTAGGGCTAAGAAAGAATGTCTCGTGTGTCAGTAATTTCACCGGATATCGTCTCCACGCCGGCTGCTACTCTTTGTTGCTTATTCATGCTAAAGCAGTTGGACGTAATGAATGAAATTTAGTATGTAGACAGTTGGATCTCTACTACTTTTTGTCCTACTATTAAAATGGGATCATCTCAACGACAGAGTCAGAGACATGAATGGCATGGATGTTTCTTCAAGCGAAATAAGGGATACAAATACATTTTTGGAAACATTCGTGGGGATTCAGTAAAATCCCGGGATTTCTTCCGCCAAATGTGATTCTCATGAGCGTAGCTGTGGCTAAGAGCTAGTACTTACACATACATGAGACTAAAGTTCAGGGCCACAGTTCACTTCTACATTTTTAATTTAACTCACGACGCGATAAGGAAGCTTGTTGTGTCTAAAACTTTTATTTGCCTGTGCCTTTGTACAGTCAAGGGCATAAATATTATGATCGTTACCAAGAAGTCTAAAACCTCCATACACTTTTATTGCCATAAAAAATAAGAGCGGTGACACATATATTTTAGTGATGTGCCGGATCGTTAAAAACGTATATCCGCGGATACGGATTTAATTACGGATATTTAGTGTCTAGATCCGTGGATACGGATATGGATCTTTATTTTTTTATTAGAATTATCACTCCATTAAAATATTTTTTGGTTTTTCTCATTATCTCATACTTATAAAAATTATATTATAATTTTCTATTACATTTGAATGATCTTATTATAATTATAAAACAAATAACTTTTAGTTTTTTCATTGTCATAAAAGTGACGTTATAAGTTACTATAATATTGATGTCACTATAATAAAAAAAAAGATTTAAGTTTTAGTTATTGCATTGTCATAAAAGTGATGTTATAACTTGCTATAATTTTGATCTCATTATAAAGATTCTTTCAGTTATGTAGTATTGGTATGGTAACTTACTGCGATAAATGTTTGCAATATAAAGGTGCCAAATATTTGATTTTAAGAAGTAAAAATACTCTGAATGGAATTTTATAGTTATTTTAATTCCCTCTAATCACCTGTAAAAGAACCGTAAAAGATCCGCGTTAAAAGTAACGGACACGGATACGGATACGGATATCCGGAACATCCCTAATATATTTGACATGACAGCTTCATCGATATTTAAGCCATCGACTGTGCCTCCTTAGGAATAATCAATATCAGGCCGTTATTAATTTCAGGATTGAAACTCATAATTATTGAACAAGCTGGCAAAGACATAAAAGCCTAGCGTTACGGGTTTTTCGTTTTTCGGATATAAAACGTCCGGAACCCCCAAATATACCAGACCGTAAATCGAAGTCGCAGCACTTGCCCGTTCAGCCTGACAGGCTATTTAAACATAGTGACAGTTCCCAACTTTAAATAACAGTATCGCGAACGAGTTAAATTAACCCGGAAAATTACGGAGGCATTTTCGCTGCAGCCCGCGCCGCGATTGACGCGATAAAGTACTAAAAGTTCGGCCAAAAAACAGTGGCAGTTCGCCCTTATATTGAGCTAGCACCGAATAAAAGCCGAAACAAGTTTATCGGCGGGTATGAGCGCGCCGGCGCCGCCCCGCCGCCGCGGCGCCGCGGCCGCCGCATCATTGCACCGCTGTCATATTTCATTAGCTTTCATTTCAAATCCTCCACCACAAATCGAAGCAAACTGTGCATCCAATTTTCATTGAGCCGTAGCGAAATATATAGTCGCGATAAAACAGTGCCCGGTTAACGCTCCGGCTGACTTTTATGGTTATTAAAATCGTATGGCCTTCTAAACCTTTTTGCATTACGTCTATTTTAGAATCAATTCCGGGCTGCGTCGGATAGCTAACGAAAGTTGTTTTTAATGTGTTTTTTACTGAAGCGAAATAACGATTTAACTTTTGTGACGTTTTGTTAAGTATTCTTTTTAACCCCCGACACAAAAAGAGGGGCGTTATAACTTTGCCGTCAATGTCTGTGCGTGTGTGTGTCTGTCTGTCTGTGGCATCATAGCTTTCAAGCCGATGAACCGATTTCGATGCGGTTTTTTTTATTCGAAAGCCAGTCGCCTTGCGGTGGTTCTTAGCCATGTTTGGTATAAAATTCGGTGCAGCAGTTTGAAGAATATCAGCTCTTGCAGAGCATTTTTGGATTTTAAGTCGGTAACTGTTGGTAATAGCTCAAAAGAATACACAAAATATTAAATTTGTTCTAATTTCACACGAGGCTAAAAGACAGAACCGATCTAAAATTCTTTCTAGTAAGGGTAACAGATCGCATTTAAGTTCACTCGACAATCAAAAGACTGTTGTAAAATTACTGTAGCACAGAGACGTCAATAAGCCCAGCGTCCAGCAAAATGTAAAAGCAGAGATTTGCTGGAGCGAGTGGGGCTCGGCGATAAGCATGCGCTAATAAAGGGAGCGCCGTGAAGCGCTCGGTCAACAGCGCCCCGCAGCGCTCCACAGCGCTCCGCGGCGCTCGCCGGTGCTTGCTCAAGCTTCTTGATACCGATAAACCATTCATCTTCATTAATTAACTACCCTGACCACACAACCACACAACTACACAACCACGCAACCACTGTGCAATTTACGACGATAAAATAGAAAAGAATATTTCGAAATGCCAATGTACAGTCGAATTCTCCAATATACTCGTATATGCAGTCAACGGTTTAAAAATATCTAAACACGCTTCTTATGTAACTGAAAAAAAAGTTTATGTGTAGATATTTTTGAACGGTCGGCTGTAGATATTGGAGAACTTGACTGTAATCCTACCAGCTTGTTCAAGTTGCATAAATTGCAATAGCAATTTCTTGGAGTAATAGTTTGTGGACAGGACGAGGTGTTTGCGAAATGCATCTCTGTTGTGGCCTTATAGGCGGGCGGCGGGGATCTACGGGCTGCGGGCCGCCTGCAGGTGGACCGAGCCGATAACCAAACAATCGGCTGTTTGCTCTCGATGCAGCCTTCCCGTTCGCGATCCCCCCCGCCCCCGCCCCTCGGCGACAAACGCCGATCCACGCAAATCCCGACGCGCAGCTGAGACTTCCGACGCAAACTTCTTCGCTCGACATTTCTAATCTGATTCGAGTTTCAATCTTTATAATTCCATTTGCGGAAAATTTGCTCTTACTTTATTTGTAATATAAATTTTGCCGACGCACATAATGTGGAAGCGTTCACGGCGGATTAGCGGAAGTGGTTGAACACGCTAAGCCGATTCGAGCGCTCGCGGTGCGCGGATTTGTCAGGCCTATTATCAATAATGCAGCGATTATATCGTGTTCGTTATCCCGCCGGGTTTATTTCTTTCTTTTCCACCGCGACGACGATCACGTAAGCGCGATAAATCCCGCGAGCGGCGCCCGCGCCTGCCCCCTCCCGCCCTCCGCCCCCCTCGCCCCGCCGCGGTTGTCACGTACACCCTTCAATGGATGTTGTAATGCTACGCATTCTTCTGTATTCCTTTCCCTTCTTTTATGTAAGTCTCCCTTATAGAATTGGCGAATTGTATGTCGCGGTATAAATTTAAAATGTCCTCTTGACATTCGAACATAAAGAACGATAATTTGTTGCTCGACATCGCGCAGCCGTTTTTTATTGATGCTGTTCTGTTATTTGCTTCAGTGCTCGGCGCTGAACGTGCCGTGATACTGAATACGGAGCACGACAAATTAATTCTCAAATGGAACTGACTTAGCCGAATATGTTTTTCCTGTTATTCAGGAGCGCTTAGTAAGTGGGAGTACATAAAATGTGGTGCGAGTGTGCACGAGCGTCCATTCCGCATGCCGGGAGTCGGCACGGCAGCAGCAAAAATCTTAATCGCAGCTGACTCGGTGCGCCTGTTGTGTAGTTTCATAATTCTGGCTCGCGGCCAAGCAGTGCTTATTAAGTTGCGCGCCGCGTGCCACACGCCGCGCGCCGCATGCCACACGCCGCGCGCCGCATGTCGCACGTCGCGCGCCGCACGCCGCTGCACGCTCGCGGACGCATGCAGCGCGCATTATTTCACACTTTATGAACGTACCGACGCTGAAACTACGCCACCGTACTCATAATGTGCAGCGCTCGCGCGGAACGCTCACGACTGCACGTCCCTCCAAACATAAGCAAAATAAACCAAGCTTGCTTTTTTCTTGTTTTATTAAGTCCAATGCAGGAATCTTTTTATTCATACAAGAAAAATTATAGTCTGCTTCTTCAACAGTACTTAAAATTTATCAGTAATACTTGAACAGTTAGTTGTTTTAGTCTGATTGAATACCCCCTGTATAAATGCTATCCATGTTGTTTTGTGGTGGTTAAAATGTTCCCATACCTACAGTCGAGGGCATAAATATCGCTACAGCCATCATGTCACATATATGTGTCGCCGGCCTTATTGTTTGTGACATAAAGGTGTATAGACGTTTTTGACATCTTGGTAACGCACAGATATTTATGCCCTTAGCTGTTCAACTGATTACCTCTATTATGAACATTTTTCAGGATTTTTTGTATGGTATGGTATAAATGTCTTCTTTCTTTCTTTCTTTTCTTTTTACATGTTTTTGATTGTACATATATATTGTAATTGTTTTAACAAAGCCATTCGTCAAGGGCGTTCAGTAAGTGCAAAAGTTTCAAAGCTGTTTACACTGGAGTTGGGGCGCAGGTAATTTGCCGCTGTGCGGCGAGCTCACGCCGAGCTCGCGGGATCCGCGGCCGACAGACACTCTGAAGCGGATAAAAGTGAGTGGACTGTATAATTAAGGATGTATGTGAATGAAAAGCAGTTCCTCAGCTCAAGACTTGTATTACCGAACAGCAAAATACTAACAACTGACAAAAAGTCATATCAAAATCAAATTCAAATTATAAAAACATAAATGTCATAAAAAAGGCAAAGAGTTCGCAACACACTCACGCGACAAATTACGAATATACACTCTCTCAAAACGAATCCAGAATAGTTCAGTATAATACGATTGGGTTAGTATAGTTGCGAGCATAAATATCGATAAAGGTGTATAGATGTTTTTGATGTCTTGTAACGTGCATATATTCATGCCCTTGACAGTTCAATTACGTCTATAAATATTTTTCAGGATTTTTTATATGGTTGACAAATGTTTCCTACATTAGTTGATGTTTTGTGCACGGTATCAAAAGGGTAACTTGATTTTGAATTAAAAATTACCATAAAAACTTTCACAAGAGTGATCAAAAATCCTAACTACTGGCTAGAATATTCCAGAATCATTCTAAGACACCTTGTATATTACAAGCTTTTATTTAACTTGCAATGTATGTATGTATGTATGTTTGTCCTGGTGGAATTTCGCGACTCAATTTTGAAGCAGATAATCTTCAACCGATTGAGCTGAAATTTTGCAGAACTGAGTAAGTCCGATGACAATACAATAATCTGGCAGTGGTGTTCTGGTAACCCAGCCAGGATCATCTCCGCAGGAGATACCTCTTCAACGGTTGATCAGATTGACTTGAAATATGGTACACAAAATGACAATGCAAGTACAGTCAGCAAAAAGTACCATCAACAAAAAAGCTTGTATTAAAAACTTAATTTTTGACAGAAACTTATTATTGAAAAGTTAACAAAAGTCCTGCAAAACAATAAGCTAGTACAAATGTTCACACACTGTTAAAAATAATGTGATTTTACATCCGAAAAAATTACAGAAACCTGTAAAATCTTCGAAAAAAATGGGTAAATGTACAAAAAAGTTGGGAATTTTACATAATTTTAGCGTAATTTACATATTTTCGGTAATTTTAACTATATTTATGACTTTTCACATAAAAAAACATGAAAAAATCTCTAAAACATGGAATTTTACATAAACTCTGTACAATTACATGACTTTCTGGAGCACCGTACATTTTTATACGTATTTTTGACGGATAAAACGGTAATTTTACATACAACACTTTAAAATTACATGATGTTTTGTAAAATACAGAAAGAAATGTAAATTTACATAATGCTTTCGTGATTTTCCCAAATATATCACTACAATATTATGCAATTTTACATTTCTTTCTGTATTTTACAAAACATCATGTAATTTTCTTTTTTGTGTGTATCTTTACATAAAAAATATGTAAAAGTCACTAAAACATGGAATTTTACATAGAATTTATGGAACACCGTACATTTTTATGTGTATTTGTAACGGTTAAAACGGTAATATTACATACACAACTCGTAATTTTACATATTTATCTAAAATCACATTTGTATTTAATTTTACATAATACTTTCGTGATTTTCCCAAATATATCACTGCAATATTATGCAATTTTACATTTATTTCTGTATTTCACAAAACATCATGTATATTTCTTTACTTTGTTAGTGTATTTACATAAACAATATGTAAAAATCACTAAAACATGTATTTTTACGTAAAGTCTGTACAATAATCTGGGACACCGTACATTTTGATATGCATTGTTAACGGTTAAAAAAGTAATTTTGCATACAAAACAAGTAATTTTAAACTCTTATTTGAAAATTACATTTTTATTTAAATTTACATAATACCTTCGTGATTTTCCCAAATACATCACTAAAATATTATGCAATTTTACATTTATTTCTGTATTTTACAAAACATCATGTATATTTTTTTATTTTGTCTGTGTATTTACATAAAAATATGTAAAAATCACTAGAACATGAAATTTAACGTAAAAATTGTATAATTGCATAGAATTTCTGGGACATCGTACATTTTGATATGTATTTTTAAAGGTTCAAACGGTAATTTTACATAAAAAAAACTAAAATTTACATATTGATCTGAAAATTAAATTTTATGTAAATTTACATACTACTTTCGTGATTTTCCCAAATATATCACTACAATATTATGCAATTTTACATTTTTTTATGTATTTTACAAAACATCATGTCATTTTCTTTATTTTGTCTGTGTATTTACATAAACAATATGTAAAAATAACTATAACATGCAATTTTACATAAAATCTGTATAATTTCATAGAAATTATGGAACACAGTACATTTCGATACGTATTTTTAACGGTTAAAACGGTAAGTTTACATAACAAACACCTGAATTAAGATAATTATCCGAAAATTACATTTTTATTTAAATTTACATAATACTTTCGTGATTTTCCCAAATAAATCACTACAATATTATGCAATTTTACATTTCTCTCTGTATTTTACATAACATCATGTCATTTTCTTTATTTTATTTGGGTATTTACATAAAAAATATGTAAAAATCACTAAAACATGCATTTTTACGTAAAGTCTGTACAATTACATAGATTTTCTGGGATACTGTACATTATGTTTTGTAATGTAAACGGTTAAAAAAGTCATTTTACATACAAAACAAGTAATTTTAGAAACTTATCTGAAAATTACATTTTAATTTAATTTACATAATTCTTTCGTGATTTTCCTATAAGTATCACTACAATACTATGAAATTTTAATTTTACAAAACATCATGTATGTACTTACTTAATTTCAATTGTTTGAGTTTGTCTAGGTAATTACTTAAACAATATGTAAAAACCACTAAGACATGCTTTTTTACGTTAAATCTGTAAAATTACATAGAAATTCTAGAACACGTACATTTTTGTATGTATTTTTAACGGCTAAAACGGGCAAGTTTACGTACAAAACTCGTAATTTTATAATAACATTTTTATTTAAATTTACATAATACTTTCGTGGTTTTCCTAAAAATATCACAACATTATAATGTTTATATCACACATAGCAACCATAAAACAGTGTCGCAGGTACAAGGACGTAAGTTTCGCGAACAAATAAAATAAACGGGTAGTAGGGAAAGTTAATTAAATTGCACCTGAAATACAAAACAATACAATACAATACTGTTTCTTCGTGGGTTTGGTTCTTCAGGAAGGAGTTGAGGACAATGAAATTATGTTTATCGTTCAAGAGATGTTGTAATAAAGAGTGCTCGCACAGACGTACATGCTTTCTTTATATCCTCGGCATGCGGTAGAAAATGGAACTAAATAATTAACAGTTTTTGAAATCAGCGCCATCTATCTAGCTATATTAGAACTACGTAAGACGGGTAGGTTTCAGGAAATCAAATCACTAATCAATCAGTAAGTTTACTAAGTATCCGATAGCTGGCGCTGTTCTCAGCCTCTGCGACAGCCTGTCTATTAGTGGATTTAGTGAATAACTCTTTAATGAACACCACATAAAAAACAAGTAGAAAAAAAGGTACACACACAGAATGTAACACGGTAACAATAGGTGAAATTTGTTGTTGTATAAAATAAAGCTTAGTTTTAATTATAATATATCTTATTCGAAATTATTATACTAGAAATCAGATCACCTCATCCATTAAAGACACTTAGTAGGTACGGTTCCATCCAGCCCCCTGCCAGACATCCATAAACAATAATACAATAATATGTAACTAGCTGTTACCCGCGACTTCGTCCGCGCAGAATTAAAAAATATAGCCTACTAGCTTCTGCCCGCGACTTCATCTGCGTAGAATTATACATAAAAACTTTCCTCTTGAATCACTCTATCTATTAAAAAAACCGCATCAAAATCCGTTGCGTAGTTTTAAAGATCTAAGCATACATAGGGTCAGACAGACAGACAGCGGAAAGCGACTTTGTTTTATACTATGTAATGATAGTAATGTTCATCAGGGATAATGTAGGAGTCTAATGGTGAAAGAATTTTTCAAATCGGTCCAGCCAGTAGGTACCTAATTTCGGAGCCTATCCAAAGCAAACAATCAATCAAATCTTTTCTCTTTATTATATTAGTATAGATAAATACATACATACACAAATCACGTCTTTATCCCTTACGGCATAGACAGAGCCTAAGTTAACAAGACCTACATGCCTACAGGCCACGTATATTATTTAGTATTAGATAATAATAATATTTGCCTTACAAAAAATATGCGTGGCCTTGCGAGCCGCGTGGTGCGGCGGGCGATAGCCGAGGTGGAGCGGGGAGCGGGGCGGGGGGGGGGGGGGGACGACCTTGGCCACGGACGGGAGGCCCGACAGGGTAGCGACATGAACGCGCGCGTTTCTAGTAGAAACTTTCTACTCAAGCAAAGCAAGAGTTAGACGTTAGATCTATGTTCATGACATAATGCCTAGAATTATACACTAGAATAAGTATGTATGTAATGTACGCACCTAGATACCTACGTAGCTTTAAGAAGTAAGAATACTGTGCGCTGGTAGCACTTATACAATCTTCTATACATCTATATACAGATAGCGATGAACATGTCAAATTCGCGGCTGCCTAGAGTCGCAACGTAAATAATTATTGCTTCAGTATCATAGAGATGCACTACCACAGAATAAGTAATAGTATGGCACTACGGAGGGATTTTTCAAAATTCCCACGGGATAAGGAATAAATGGGGTTTATAAGTCCACTGAAAATGGAGCCTAGTAATAACTATAATTCCTAGTCTTGAAATTTGGCACATAAGTAGGGAATCATAACTGCTGAAAATTAATTTCAAGACTTTTCGGAATTCCCACGGGATAGGGAGAAAAAAGGGATTTATATTATTACTTTGAAATGTTTTATCTCCGTAAATATTATTATACTAGAATCTTTAAATTTGGCATACTTACCAGTATAATTATGTTATCTGAAAACTGATTACTTAAAATTGATCCTAGCCACTGTTCCCTCCCTGACCCTAGATATGGCATTTTTGGCAAAATACTTACATATGATTATTCGAACTACTTAATGGTTTTTCGATTTTTAATTTAGTGTTATTATTAAATAACCGTGCGAAACCGGGGCAGGCCGCTAGTTGTTAATATACATACAACGAAGTTCAAAACTATGGGTAGTTTTTTTACTACTTTTTGCCGATTTTAAGATTTTTTTTTGAATACTTACCTGTCTTGACATAAGTACTTAACTACCTACCACACGTTTGGTCGCATTAATAGAGTTTACGTCACCCTTGGCCATGAAGTGGGATTTTCTGCCGAAAATCTCACTTCCTGGCCAAGGCAAGACGTAAAACTTTAAGACGAGGCACCCGAAAATAATTCTCACGCTTGTTTCACCCATCTCGCCGCGCCACGATGAGATAGCATCACTTTCTTCCACGCGCAAAAAAAGAGACGAAAGATGGTGGCGTCACTACTGAACACGCGGCATAAGTTCCGAAAGTATAATATAAATCAAATAAAATAAACTACGCGAGCAAATTAAATGATATATCCCAGTTCGCTAGATAGATAGCATTACTATCGTGTCTGAAAGTTTTGAAGTATAAATGCTTATAATTCCACTAATAATTTTCAAAATAAAATAAAATTGGACACTTTTTTGGAATGAAAATCTATCGAGAAAATTTTCACCAATCGTGTTTTCCTATCCCAGTTCGTTAAGATATAATATGATGAAAAATAACATACTAAAATTTCATTCACGTAGGAACACTGACAAAAATTCGAATGCCTCGTCTTAATTTTCTCGATAGATTTTCATTCTAAAAAAGTGTCCAATTTTATTTTATTTTGCAAATTATTCCGGAACTATAAGCATTTATACTTCGAAACTTTCAGACTCGACAGTAATGCTATCTATCTAGCGAACTGGGACATATCATTTAATTTACTCGCGTAGTTTATTTTATTTGATTTGTATTATACTTTCGGAACTTACGCCGCGTGTTCATTAGTGGCGCCAGTATCTTTCGTCTCTTTTTTTGCGCGTGGAAGCAATTGATGCTATCTCATCGTGGCGGGGCAGGGCGGCAGATTTTGGGGGCGGCAAATTTGGGGACCGAATTTTTTTTTTTTTTTTTATCTCATAGAAATCAAAGATTTTTCCATGACGGTTTTCTGACGTCTTACAGATAGAATTCTGCAACAAATTTTGCCGATGACTTTTCTCTCTCAACAAGGGCGGCAATAACTATACAGCCTATACCTTGAAAAATTGTAAATCCGCCACTGAGCGTGGGAATTATTTTCGGGTGCCTCGTCTTAAACAAACCACGGGCGGTAATTCGTAAAGCCCATCATCATCTGAAATAACAAAATCTCTATGTCTATTGTCTTAGAATTTAAGAAAAAATATAAATGTCAGTCGTTTCATCTGTTTCAAACTTTCAAAGAACAGAAAATAATGTTTTTTTTTTTTTTTTTATTTGTTGACATGGGAAACATACAGCAACAATTACACACATAGTTAAATTAATGTAGTAGATACATAAGCCAAAACAGTTTCCACTTATAAATTCATACATCTCTTTGCTCGAAAAGTAACACATGCCAAATTAATTTTAAATTTTAACTATAAATTAGAATACTAAAAAAACAAAAAACAATTTAGAAAAAAAAAAACAATAATATTGACAATAATATTGGAACAGTAGGTACCGGATTACAAGCACCTGAGCTCAACACAAAAACATCCATCCACCCAGGCACCGGTTCTCTAATCCAAAATTCCTCTCCTGATTGCAGAAGCAAATTTACGATGGTTGAGTTGAAACAAATCAATATTGGAATATTTTTCATTATAAATTTTGCACGCTCTTGCCAAACATTTGTTACCTACATATTTAGTGCGACTGAAAGGCACTAAGAATAGATGAGTGGACCGAGTTCGAAAACTCGGGCATCTAAATGAAACCTTGCTCAGAAGATCTTGGGAGTCAATTAAATTATTCAGTAATTTATACAAAAATGCGATATCTTTTTTCTCTCTTCGCAGTTCAAGAGACTCGACATTTTTATACTCAAAGTGCCTAAATTTGTACTTCATTCTTTTAATAAATTTACGTATTTTGTGAATGTTGCCTACGTATTTTGATGTAAAAAGGTTTATTGTAAAAAAATTATGATATGAATGTAGATAAAGTAAAGTATGCAACTGTACATAATTAGGCATTAAAACACTCGTTTGATCTTATTACCTATGAAACTCAGCTTCTCTTCGTTTCATAAACCCAAACTCATGTTTTAATGCCCTTCATTATAGTTAATACTAGAGATGGGCCGAGTACTCGTTTGATACTCGGTACTCTGCGTACTCGGCGGGTTTTTTGATACTCGTACTCGGCCGAATAACTCGGTTATTAGATAACGAGTAACGAGTATACATACTTTGTTTAAGAAAAGCAATATATTTATATTTATTTACTATGACGCGCAACGTGACGTATTTGTTTGCAAACAATCAAGTGATTAGTAGTTGAAAGGCGTGGGCGGGGTGAGGGGTGTATCAACGCGAGCCGACGTCTTGACCGGCGCAAACCTGTTTGTACTTGTTTACGCGCACGAAATGCGAATTTGATTGAACCGAGTTACTCGGCCGAGTACTCGGTTGAAAAAAAATTTTGCCGAGTAAAACTCGGTACTCGTTACTCGGCAAAAGTGTTACTCGGCGCATCTCTAGTTAATACAGTCACATAAACTACTATTATGCTTTTGTCTGCCAATGGCAGAGAGCTGTCAATTAAAATAAAGTAGATAATAATAAAGCTGGCAAGTACCTAATAAAAAAACTAGCTACAGTATGGAATTTCATCTATTTTTCGTCTACTGGTAGACGAGGTACATAATTATAAACTTAGTCTGCAAATTGTGCAAAATTCGGATCGAATCGTTCGATCGATCGAATCGTGCCGTCCCGCTCACGTTAATATTATTTAATACGAGAGTGAGCGGGACGGTACTCGTTCAGATTCCGAGGCGGGAGGGGGCTGGGGGGGGGGGGGGGAGGGCATGCGATGCGACGCCCGGCTCGCGTTGTCGGCGGGCCAGGGCCGCCATCTTGTCGTTATTCCTTCCTTGGTTGGAGTTGACGTGACGTTGGAAAATAAAGTAAGTTATTTCCTATTTCGATTTTGGGCCAATAAATTGTATTCTAAGTGCTCCAAACGTTTAAGTGTACCCTACGTAATTAAGGTTCAGATTTAAATCAAGGAAAACACGGCGCGCGCGCCGTTTTCATTTCATGTGTTTGCTTTAAATAAAATAAAAATAAAAATTTAGTTCACGCTTTGCTTGCCACGCACTTGTTTAATCTCTTTGGATTTTGGTGTAAATTTGTGAAATCAATGCGAGACTTGTTTGCTTGCTTTTTTGTGTTTCATTTTGCATCTTTAACCTAAAGTGGCACACGTTTGAAAACGTAAGTGAACGTGAAATAAAAGTTAGTGAATCGTCTTTTGGTCTCGCTCCAAAAAGGGGTGGAGATTAAGTATCAATCTCTCTGCGCACTGTTTTTGGCACTCTGCTTAATTCTTCTACTAAACATTTCAGGCTTTCGTTTGAATTGGTGCGCGTGACCTCGCCGGCTGCCGAGTTTCTGACCTGGGCCACGAATTGCTCGCGACTCGACTCAAGAACGCAGTTGCTTTTAGAAGGCAACGTATTCCGCGACTCTCAGGTTGGTTTTTTGGTTAATAATTTTATTTAAATACTAGCGATCGCCCGCGGCTTCGCCTCCGTGGAATCATGAAACGTAAAATTTACATAGAATTTATGGAACACCGTACATTTTGATGTGTATTTCTAACGGTTAAAACGGTAATATTACATACACAACTCGTAATTTTACATATTTAACTCAAATTGTGGCCTTTAGGGCTTTTTGCCTCAGCATCTGTCTACCTCGTAAGGGATATAGACGTGATTTGTGTATGTATGTGTATAGAGTTTAGGTGGGATAAATAAAAGGCTTAAAATGAATGCCCTTTAAGACAGCTTGTTGTGCTATCTCGAGGGTAATCGGGGATGTTTTGGGTGCTCCGCCCCATGCCGAGATGCAATAAATGTAATAATGCATAATGATATAATTAACTGTATTTCGAAAAATCTTCGGGGTTTAAAAGCTTTGGACAAGCCCACATCCCACTGGGTACTGGTATTTTTCAGCCTACTTACTGAATAAGCATTTATCATATTTATTTTCTGTCAGATCACAACTACAGCCATCAGGCAAGATGCCTGTACTTAAAGTGTGGTCAGTGGACCACAACACCAAAAAGACAGTATGTCTTTCGGAAGTAACTATACAAAACCTGTTAAGGATTGGTAAATTGAAAAGAATTTCATGTAGATAATTAGTAAGTATTTTGCGCTTTATAGATAGATAGGTAAGTTATAGATAGGCATTTACCCAAATTGCATAGCAATTGACGGTATCGTCTTTCCCATAAGGGCACACGGGGTCTGTGCCCAAGGCCCCTGACCTAGGTGGCCCCAAAAGTTAGATGTATATATTCGCTTACAAGAAAATAGTGTCTGTCAAGTGTTAGTTGTCAATGACCTTCGCTTTAACAATTTCCAATATTCGTTGGTGTCCAAGGGCCCCGGTCTCCTTTAAGACGGTTCTGGCAATTTATGCAATTTAGTTCGTATTTACACAGATTTCAGTACTTAGTACTTATAATATGTTTGGCAAAATGCACATTTAGCTAAGCATATTATAGAATAATATTTATTATCACATGCATGAACATTCTTTACATTTTGTAGGTATTGCATGGTAATTGATACAATTTAGTGAGTATTTACATAGCTTTAGGTACTTACTTACCCCGTAAGGGATAAAGATGTGATTTGTGTATGTATGTATTAGGTACTTAGTACAGTCAAGTTCATAAATACATAAATATCTGAACCGATTAAACAACCAAAAATATATGTACGATTCTCTATCATATTCATCTGAGCAAGCCTTCACTAATATGTAAGCAACTGAAAATTAAAAAATATCTGTACTAAGGTATTCCAATTTTATGTAAACAAGTAAGTAGAAGTTCATAAATATCTGAACAAACTAACACGTCGAATTTTGATTTGTATGCGT
Source organism: Pandemis corylana (assembly GCA_949127965.1). NCBI lineage: Eukaryota > Metazoa > Arthropoda > Insecta > Lepidoptera > Tortricidae > Pandemis > Pandemis corylana. Next base: position 18,350,791 of record OX421852.1, on the reverse strand, counting down.
TGCATTGAATTGGTATTTTTTTTTTTTTTTTATGTGATATGAAAGGTAAACGAGCAAGTGGGTCACCTGATGGTAAGTGATTACCACTGTCCATAGACACCTATATAAAATAAAATTCCTATATAAAATGTACAGAATATTGGAGTATACACACCCACAATTGAATAACTTAACTTTGCTATCTCTGCGATATAGTGAAATTAAGTACAGAATAGTCTACCTACACGGATTCAGAGCTTGTCGTGTTATTGCACTTCATCCGTTTTATTTTGCTAAGAAGACTGAGAACTAGATGATTTATTTATTTATACAGTCTTGTTCAGATATTTATGAACTTCTAATTGTTCTTGAAACTGTTCTTGAAATTGCGTTTATTTGTAAGAATAGTCTTCACAGAAAATCTTCAAAATAAAATCTTAAGAATCATGTTATAGGAGATGCAGCTAGCAACCCATCACTATTTTGATTTCCCTTTCCACCTATACGCCCTAAATCATGCTAAACGTGGCCCTAAGGTTTTGTTACCTTAGGCTCTGTCTACCCCGTAAGGGATAAAGACGTGACATATGTATACATGTAATACATCAAAATACTCACATAAAATTGGAATACACTACATACATACTGTAAGAGTTCAAACATACATACATACATACATACATACATACATACATACATACATAAACACATACATACATATATCACGTCTTCATCCCTTTTGTGCCACTACATGTTTATTAATATTTGAGAAAACCCGTTTGTAGATATTTATAAATTAACTTCTACTTGTTCACATAAAATTGGAATACGTTAGTACAGTTATTTTGGAATTTTCATTAACTTACATATTAGTGAAGGCTTGCTCAGATGAATATGATCGGAGAATCGTACATATATTTTTGGTTGCTTAATATGTTGAGATATTTATGTACCGTTCTATGTACATATATTTTTGAATCCTTGGATATGCTCATATTTATGAACTTGACTGTACTTATAATATGTTCGGTAAATGCCCTACTAGCTAAGCATATTCTAGAATAATATTTGGTTGGACTATGACTATACTGGCTGAGACTTATAATATTGTAGTGCACTTTGTTTTTTTTAATTTTGTGGAAAATTTTAGTCCTCGAAATAGCCCCCCTTTGGTCATATATATATATTTCTATAACTTTATTTGCAGGAAGTGACAAGAGCTGAGGTGTGTGATCTACCGAATATACCAGCACCAAGTATAGTTGCAGTAAACTTTGGAGGTGGGTTATTTTAACAAGCTTTAATTTAACTTGCAATGCACAGTGTGACAAGACCCTCATTTTTAAACCTTATTTCTATTTATATTCGCAGATAATGATAAAATCTACTATTTAGTTGTGGAGAAGCAAGTAATCAGCGAAGTATCCAGCGTAGACTACATCTTGTACAAATGCCACGAACTGAGATTGTACTTTTTAAAAATTAGCCTCATTTTCTTTAAAGACTATGAGAACCCCATTTTTATAGGAACTTGTCAACAATTTGAATATAACCTTCAGTTAGGGTTATGTCACACTACTGAGAGCTTACATAAAGACTTATTGTTGTGCGAATACAAAGATTTACTACAGGTGCACGCCTATAAACCCCATGCTATTGGACAAACATTGTACATTGTTTTGCACCACTCATATGTAGATTTCTATAACGATTAATTTAAAAAAATGCACGTTGTATGTTTTAGCTTTTGTTTTTCAAATAAGTATATATGAGGAAAGTGAATCGCGTACCAGGATGGAACCCTTTCATAACCAATGATAATGACAATAGTAGTGTATGGTTCCACGCTGGTAAGCGATTCAGTTTCTTTGACTGTATATTAGGTCCATATCTATACTAATATTATAAAGAGGAAAGATTTGTACCTATTTTTGTATGTTTGTAATGAATAGGCTCAAAAAGTACTGGGCCGATCTGGATGAAATTTGGAACATAGATAGATTATAGTCTGGAATAACACATAGGCTACTTTTTATCCCGGAAAATTGCGTGATTCCCGCGGGATAGCGATAAACGAATTCTACGCAGACGAAGTTGCGGGCAACTGCTAGTATTTTATAAAATAAAAAATTTTTACTCAGTCTCTCGGCGGCCCCATGAAGGCTGATAAGCAGTACGTCCATAACATAACAAATAAAAAAAATGGCTGCATGAATCTGTACACAATCACATTTGTCACTGACGTTGATAGCACAGCACTTTCGGAAGCTAAAAGAAACAACGGGTAAGTGGCGCCGTCTGTAAATTGTTGATGTTACTAAACCATACATGGGGAATTTCACTAAAAATTACCATTAATTTCTCGTATAAGAATCAGTAGTGTTGTTGATTCTGAGTAGAAATAACCCAAAAGTTCCAAAATCTGGGAAAAAATACATGTATAATGGTCATTTTTGTTGAAATTCCCCATGGATGGTTTAGTAACACCAACAGTTTACAGACGGCGCCACTTAGCTGTTGCTTCTTTTAGCTACAAATGTCATTGTATACCACAGATTCAAGCAGCCGTTTTTTTAAAATTATTATGTTATGGACGTACTGCTTATCAGCAGTCATGGGGCCGCCGAGAGACTGAGTAAAATGTTTTTATTTTTATAAAATATATGGCTCAACGGAAAAATCTGTAACTTTTTTCTGTAGCTAAGGATGGTTGTTCCCATCAATAGAAAAATCACCAAGCACTTTTAAAATTTTCATACATTCCCCATTAAGTCCTGGCCTCTTTGTTCATCTAAAAGTAAAAATATGATAATATATTGTTTTATTTCAAAGTATGATTTGATGTAAATTTTTGTTAATTTGTGTTAATTAAGTGTATAAAAATATTGTGACTGATTAATAGAATCTGTTAATTAAGTAAGTAATAAATTAAGTAAGTCTTTGTTCATCTAAAAGTAAAAATATGATAAGTAAGTAATAAATTAAGTCTTGGTAGTATGTACAGTCAGTATAATATGAAACATCCAAGGTGACCAAAAAGTTGGACACACCATACGATTTCTTTGGTGTACCGAACTATTTGACCGACTTGGATGCTTCAAACTATGTGACTGACTGTACAAACAAATACAAATTTTATGTATAACTTAGGTCTAAATTTGCATGTTACTTTAAGATGCTCGCTGATTTTCTCAATAAGTAAATGTAAACAAAGATCTTAAACCATAATATACTGCTGTGTGCTTGTACTAAACATTGGTTTCTTTCATTTAAATATAATATTTCTAACAGAATATTGTAAATGAAAGCTTTCTAGAAAGGGAACATGTATTTTTTGGAAAACCTTTTCATGTATTGTTTATAAATTAGTATTTTAACTTAATACATATGTAGACTAAATCATTTGTTGGTAAAACAAGTCACTGTAAACTAGAGGAAAATTATCTATTTCTATAGAAAAACTCAATACTTCTCTGAGAATGTACCTTTGTTAGTTGATATCCTACATCCAAACTGTATTCTTTTTACCAGTGAATTACAGGCATTTATTCTTACATATGCGTTTAGCGTATAAATCTACTCTCCTTCACATCGGTAATGCAAAAGTAATAAAAGGGTGAGGGCAAAAAGTTACACACCGTAAGGTTGCGTATAACTTTAACGGTGTGTAACTTTTTGGTCCTCACCCAAAAATGACTTGCGTTACCTATGTGAGTAAGAGTTGATTTATAAATACGCTAAAAGCTTATATATAACAAGAATAAATGCCAGGCCCTGTATTCGGCGAAACCGAGCTAAAATCATAGGTATCGCTGAACGACAAACTCCATACTAAAATGCGCATTAATGATATGATTTTCACTCACTTTCTGTGGCCTGTAATTAATTAACCGGTAATAAAATAATACAGTTTGGCTGTACGATTACCATGAACGAGGTACATTCACATAGAAATAGTGAGTTTTTCCATAGAAATATGTAATTTTTCCTAAGTTTACAGTGATTGTTTTTACTAACAAATGATTTAATTATACATGTTATTATGTTTTTTTACTTACAATATTCTGTAAAAATCCTCCTAAATTATTGAACATTACATATGCTTATGTAGATAAATCTACGTAAATGCATGTGAAACCTTATATTCTTATGTAGATTTACATACATAATATGTAATAAATATTACATATATGCATGTGAAAATCCTACACTTATGTAGATTTACTAACATAAATGTAAAACTACATAACAATCATGTAACAAGAATACACAAGTTTTATGTAGATTTGCCTTCATAATCAGTAAATCTACATAGAAGTATGTAATCGCATTACACGGATTTATGTAGTTTTACCTATAAAGTAAGGTAAACTTACATACGTTTATGTGATCAAAATACTCAATTTTATGTAGATTTAAATGCGTATATGTAAAGCTACATAAATTTATGTATAAAAAATTACATAATCTTACGTAAAATACCCACGGTATTGTGTAGATTTACCTGCACAATATGTAAAGCTACATTACAAGGGTGTAATAAAATTACAACTGATTTGTGTGGTTTTACCAAATAGTAGGTAAAGCTACATACATTTATGTGAACAAAATACGCAGATTTATGTAGATTTAACTACATTTATGTAATTCTATATAAATTATGTTGTATAAAAATTACATAAAATGACGTAAAATATCTACGGGTTTCTGTAAATTTACCTATGATAAATGCTTTTACTTACATGAAATGTATGTATATTTCTTTCACATATTTTTATGTAAATTTATATCACATACTTTTATGTAAACTCGTTTCACATTTTTTTTGTGTAAACTAATATTACATATTTTTATGTAAACTCATATCACATATTTTTTATGTAGGCTCATTACATAATTTTTATGTAAACTAAAATCACATATTTTTTATGTAAACTAAAATCACATATTTTTTATGTAAATTCATCACATATTTTTTATGTAAATACACATTACATAAGTTTATGTAAACTTAAAATACATCCATTTATGTAAAAATTTACATACAAAAATATTTACATATTATGTAAAAAAGCTGTTCTGTAAATTTACATTGGCATGTAAAATTACATACATATTTAATTTTACATAAAAGTGAGGGCTACGAAAGTTGCCCTCACTTTTATGTAATTTTCCCGAAATATTTTTAACAGTGCAGATCTGAGAGAGCCAAGCCAATTAGTTGAAGAGACTCAGTCAAAGTGAAACTGCTCTTATAGCAAAGCTTAGATTTGCGAAATAAAATAACCTAAGCTAAAAAAAATATTTTAAATGCAAGCTTTTTTGCTGACTATACTTTTAGTTGGCTGTGCTTGCATTGTCATCCGCCCTACATTATGTAAACCAATTTTAAGTAAAAAAAAATCGAACGCGACTAGCTTCATTCGTATTTCAAAATAAGCTCTTAGAGGAGCTGCGATCCGGGTACTTTAACTCTCCCTCCGAGTTACCTGACGCGAGTTTAACATTTTTTACCCATCCCAAAAAGTGCTCAACGCAAAGAAGTTTTCACTTTAAAAACTCTGAAAGTCGCATTACATTGCACCGGGTCGATCACTTCTAATAGTTCTAACCCGAGTTTTTCACGAAGCAGTTTAAAATGTAAATATAATGGGCCAAATGCAGAATGGTTCCTAAGACAATAATGCAGTTTATTTTAAAGATTGGTTTATGTTAGGTTATGTTTACTCTACAATAGTCCCGTTATGTTACCATTTTCTGAGAAAATAGTGCCATCATGTATTTCAAAATTTTCGAACTTTGTGCGTATTCGTGCCGTAAAAGTCTTGCATGATCGTTCGATTCGTGTATTGGGGAAGGCGGGCCGGTCTGGCCAGCGCCGGAGCTCCCGCTGCCCGTAAAGCGGCGCCTGATCGCGCAATAAACCTTTATTTTACGCCCTTGCTAAATAATTACCGGCAGCCAACGGTACCCTATCGCGCCAATTACATTCCCTCAAGATAAATTCCTGGAGTTGACTTCACACTTCGACTCGTACACACATTCATAAAATACTCCATCAGATTTTCTCAACAAAAGAAGAATAATATCATTGTTCATAAAAGCAAAAGTATGTTCAGCTGCCGTAGTAAAGATGAACCTTGACATCTCCCGTTTCTGATATATTTTCCCCCGCCTACGGACATCGAGTAAAAATAAGTTTAGGGGTAAAAAATATTTCTTTTTCACGACACAATGGCTTGTGTTGTCTGTAAACTGAACTTGAATATTTTCGCATGGAAACCGAATAACATTAATCGTTACGGATTAGCACGCACTGGATCATTACTGGCACTACTAATGAGGTTTCCGTTCGACGGGATTAATTAATACCATAAAATAATGAAGCCGTGTCGTCTCGGAAACTACCGTCGCAGCAGATTCCCTATATATGTACATGTATGTAAGCTGCGCGGTGTTTGTGCAAACACGAGTAAGCCGCGCTAAGCGGCCATCGGCGATAGTGGTTGCGCGCGCGCCGCAGCCGCAAACACCTTGTGTTGACTCGCGCGCCGCGCCGCCACCGCACCGTCGCCGGACCGTCCCCGCGCCGTCGCCAGACGCGCGCACGCGGCGGTAATCGGCCGGCGACACCTGGCGATTGCCCGCTAATTTGTTTGCGCTGCGCCACGGCAAACAGCATTTGCAAATTAAATTGTCACACGTGTACCCAGCAAGTGTCATGTACACTCGGCGAGCATGCAAATAAACCACTCAGTATATAAATTAGTGTAACCGCAATTCGGTTAGACGAAGCTGTTGTCCGACCGTGGTTCACTTTCAAACAATATTTTAGTGAGGTTGTAACGACTTTGCTAAACAAAATAATGAAGCAACAAAATTCTAAGCTTAGCATAAATGTAAGAAGCTTACTTTTAGTTAGGAAATTGTTATGTAGCGAAGTCTGTATTGTTCTAAAAAGCGAGTTGCGATACAGCGATGTACGGGCTTTGCGTGGGAGAAGTTGCCGAAGAAAGCTGGTTAAACTTCGATAATGAGATAATCAACATCACCAGAGCGTGGTTCTGTTAGATAATCAATTCTAATGGGAGTTTAACTCTCGGTTAATCGCATCGTGGAACCGATAATCGAGTCGGGTGGCTGCAGCGCAATCAGCTCGCATTGACCCGCGCCTCGCACGGCGCGACGCTCCGAGCCCGCCCGCGCGCGACTCGCTGCTAAGTAAATTAACTACTTAAGGTATGCAAGAAACCGGAGAAGCAACCTTTTTCACCCACGCCGAATTCCTGCCAATGTCAGTCGAAGGGCCGACGAAAGTAGTTCTTAGTTTCAAGAGCTTCCTTTTCTCACGATACCTCTCCCCAGTTTATTATCGTCGGCTTAATTTACTCATTCCGTGGCATCGGGGAATTTAGTGAAACAGATACGCTTGATAAGGTGAAACGTTGGCTAAATTTTCTAGCTGCCTTCAGCCACAAGGTATTCCGTGACCGGGGCCGGTAATTCGCCGCTTGGGAAGCGATACTCCGCCTCCGAAGCGGGCCGTCAATCGCTGGCTCCTGATGATTAATGATCCGTTATTATTATCTACTTATATACCCACAACTTCGTGGGTCAGCTGTGCCGTGCGCTGAGCTGCGCCTTCAAAACCAAATTCGGCTTCACCAGCCATTTTCTCACCTCCGGAGCTAGCAGGGTTCGCCGTTGACGCTCACGCCAAGTAGGACATGATAATGATTATCTAACACGTAATTGGGATCAGTGTAGATAATATAGCCTCTAAGTCGATGACAGTTCGAAAAATCTAAAAGCTATATAAAGAAAAATTAATCGTCGAGATCTATGTACGCGCATAACTTCCAAACGTCTGCACCGAATTGGATAATTCCTTTAATTTTTAAAAAAAATGGCAGCGGGAGCGAAGACCCGGGTATCAGCTAGTAGGTATGACACATTTTTTTGGAGCTGACAACGTTTTACTCGGCAAGCGTCGGTGCGTGTGGGGGAGGCTCTCATAAAACAGCTCTCACGTGAATAATTAAATTTGTCGTCTCTCAGTTAATCCGAAGCGCGGATTCCTCCTTTGATTCGTCGCCCCCCCCTCGTCCCGCGAGGAATTTTATTGTCTAATTAGCCGTGTTTCACGACGTTTTATTGCGTTTTAAATTATGCACGAAGGTGCTTCATTTTATCTGGTGCTCTAAATTGCGGCCGTTTTCATAAGAGACGCGGCTTGCAAATAAATCGATGCTTACATTTAAATAAAACTATGTCAGTAAAATTAAATTTACTCAGACAGTCTACAGTGTGTGCAAAAGGTCTTCCTGCTCCGGCAAAGACTTTATCACAAATTGCGTTTTAATCTCATCAGAACTCAGAAAGGACCAATAAACATTCGGAAGCATTCAAAACAAACTACGAGTAGTACACGAAACACGGGCGTGTAATTAAGTAGGCAATACTTTCCTCGACTCGAAGTAAAGTTCGCTAACCAGATTTTGCGGGACGTAGCTCAGCGCTAGCGTTCACTCGCTCAGCGAGGCATCACTGACAAAAAAACCGCGCTAGTTGCAAGTTCTTAAGAAAAGCTCAAAATAAATATTGAAAACTAATTCTAGCTAAGATATATTATTTACTAGCGGTTGCCCGCGACTCCGTCTGCGCAGAATTAGCTTATCGTTATCCCGCGGGAACTACGATTCCGGGATACAAACAATCCTATGTCCTTCCCCGGGACTAAAACTACCTCCGTACCAAATTTCATTAAATCGGTTGAGCGGTTTAGGCGTGAAAGCGTACCAGACAGATAGACAGACAAAGTTACTTTCGCATTTATAATAATAGTAGGAAATGGATAGCAAGTGGGTAACCTGATGGTAAGCTACACAAGACAAGTGTCTGTGAACATCTAGACTGGAGCATTGCAGACCATGTTGCCAATCAAGAGGCCTAACATAGCCTTTTCGCTGGCACATTTGCCGGGTGTCTTGTTCTCCAGGATGAAACACAAGGGTAACTGCTGCTTGGTGGCAGGATTAGTGAGTAATATGGTCGTAACGACCGAGATGGACTTTGCACAAGGTCCAGGAAAAATAAATGTCTTTTTCAGACAAAACTACGACACCAAATATTTGCTTTGTTCTGTAACCCTTAATCATAATTACAGAGTAATTACAAAATTAAAACTGTTAATTCTGATAATGATATTTTTAATCCGGCAAATAACGCTGGTCCTTGAGTCGGAAAATTCCTTTTCTACAAGAAAGAAAGATTTACGACTCTAAGTCGTGAAAAAGTAATATCAGTGAGCTCTCAATTTTCTCATAAATTACTTGGAATAGGAACGGGATTAGTGCGGCGGTGTGCAGGCTGAGGGCTGAGGGGGGGGGGGGGGCAACATCGATAGGCCTCTAATTGGTGCAGGAGAAAGACTAGCAGTGCACTTTTATCGAGTCGCACTTTTTTAGAGAGACGAAACCACCTTAGGTAGCTTCAGCAATAGCGGTGACGTGCCGGCATCGATTTTTGAAAACGCACACATTTAAATAGTAACACACACACACACACACAAATCACGTCTATATCCCTTACGGGGTAGACAGAGTCTGAGGTAACAAGACCTAAAGGCCACGCTTAGCATGATTGTAGGCGTACGCATCACTCAAAAATATCATTATTAATAACTAAATACAGATGAATTAAAAAAAATGGTAATTGTTGTTTGCTTTTCAGCTTTTTTGTGTCACGGTCCTCTCATAGTTAATGTCGTGCCCGATTATCTTTTTCTCCTACTGAGGTATCTTTATTTTATTTATTAAGTACCTACTCAACATAATCTAGATTGTAAGTTAGTTTTGTAACACTTTCTTTTGAATTGTTTTTACTGTTACCTACTTTAAGCGTTTGAATTTAGTTTAGTCACGTTCCACACTTTAACTGAGCTGTTCTTAATGCTCGCTGTGTTTGCCTGTCTTTGGGTTATTGCTCTTTTATATTTATCACATTGATTATTTTTAGCTTTATAGTGTTGTGCCTCTTGGCGAACAATTATAAATAAATTAATTAATTAATTTCTTCACCGCTTGTAAAGCAGTACTTTCGAGTGATATTCTTCCTTTCCAAATGTATGACTGAAACTACCCTACCAACATGTTAATATTGCATCTTAAGCAGTAGATTAATGCTGAGGCCTGGGAAGTAGAGTAACTTGTTTAAAAACACGAACCGCAGGTAAGTGTTTTTTAGAGTTACTAATCCAGTAATTGCTCTTCCAGCTGAGGCAGATATAATGTTTTTCTCAAACATTGAGAGGAAATGAACTTTTGGACTAAACTTCCTCGCAACTTAGTTTAGTTTAGTTTACTTAGGTGGTTTTCACGTTCCCGCCTTTTTTCTTAAGTCTTTTTTTATGTCATCTGTCACCGTAAGCTATTTGAGACATTGATAAAAACGTTAGACTCGAAGAAAACGCGCACTTCTCTCATCGACTTGGCTGTATGACTGTTGTTCATTATTCCATAGTCCCTTTGACTTATTTTTTTTTAAACAAATAAAAATAGTCCAGCAATCCGATTTATGGTCAGAAAATCGCGCCTGCAATGTAATCTGGCCGTCAACAAGGCCCTTCGTGTTCTGTTACTTAGAATACAATGACGACATTTACGACAATGTTTGAGAAAAATACTATTATAAACTCGATACCCGCTCGCACAGCCACAAGGCGGCTCTGCTCCCCGCTGCACGGCGGCGGCGGCCACCCCTATTGGCCGTCCGCTATCAGCGCGCGTATTGTTTTTGTAGTATATTACTAACCCTTATTATCCCTTCAGGTGAGTTGTTAGGAGTAATGTATGCAGTGTTTGCGGAGGCCGCGGATTCGGTGCCCGCTGCGAAATATTCGAGCATGAATACATAACGCTTGGCGGGGAGCCAGTGGGACCCGCGGTGGTGCCGCACTCGCCAGCGCCAGCACACTCGACCGACAGTGGCTTGCACTTGCCTTGCCAGTATCAGTGCGACTAATTTGTTATATTATTATCTACATTTTGGTATTCCAGAAGAAAGACAATTATGCGAAAAACAAAGTAACGCCGGATAAAATTGTCGCCTCGTGAGCGTGTGTTTGGTTAACTAGCTTGGCGATATTTGTTTGCACATGGAGTGCGTACGAATGTATGGACACGGCGTGGCGTAGTTTTTATCGGATTCATTTTACTGTTCGCAGAACTCTGCGTACAAGTTATAATGATGCTCTATTAATATTGAATTTCATAATGCTTTGAACTTTATTATGTGGGTGAACAAATACTGTTAAAATTTTGATTCCAATTTGTCTAGCCATTTTAGCGTGAAAGGGTAACAAACACAGACACTAACACTCGAGAACAAAGGTAAACATTTGTTATGTAAGTACGCATAAGGCTGTTTCATTTATCTTTTTTTTTCTATTTGCGTTTTCTAAAAGTCTAACAATGCCATTTTCTCAACAAAAAAGCGACAGCAGAGCTGCTCGCCTGGTCCCCAGCAGGCCAGCAGTGCCACAGCCAAACGCAGCACGAGCCTAAAGTGAAGTCAACACTTCCGCTTACGTAACCGCACAATAGCTTAAGATATTCCGCCCTTGATATACGATGCTCGGGATTTGTATTATGCCCTCCCCGCCACACACGCCTCCACCCGTCACAATTATTTCGGGACTCAAAGGCACGTAGAGAAAGACGAACTTTCTTCGGAACCGGTTAACTATTGTACTCGTGATTTATTATTATAGTTGAGACGTATTATTTAGAAGTAATCTTCAACGAGAGTGCGCCGGCAGATAGCGCGGAGTTAGTTCGCCGCCACCGGCTTTACAGGGGAAGTCGGGCTGCCGACTCCGGGCCGACCCGCCTGCGCGGCGGACGGGCCGACGCGGTCCGAACGCAGGCAATTAAAAGACAAAAGGGTAGCCCGGTAAGCATGGTGAAGCTGCCCTTAGCGAGAAAAATATTTTCCTTTTACCTTACTTGCCTGTGCTTTCACCAAATTTTTAACCCTAGTGGTTTATAAGAAAATCAAATAAAAAGGAAAATTATTTTTTGGTGAAGCGCACTTTTACCATGGTTAATATTTAGGATTAAATATTTTCTTAGTACTGAGCAGATAACTACAAGTATTTTTCAGAACTTGTTAGGTGGTAAGATCCCATAAGCGGCATTATTGTAACTGTGTACTTAAGTCACTCTGTAATTTATAGCTGTTGGATCTCCAAGTATAAATAAATAAAATTTTTAAACGACACTAAAAATAAAAACACAGAAAAATCTGAAAAGTAAAGCTATGGCCGGGGATCGACCTCAACAATCCGTGACACGTGCTATACCGCTACACCACCCATAGCAGGTACCAGCAGGTTTATGAGCGGTTTCCAAAAAAAAGTACACGTGAACACGTTTTCCAGAATTTGACTATTTTGGGTTTTTCTTACTCAGAATCGTTTGCCCTATCGATCCTTCGGCAAGAAAAAATGTGTCCCAAATGTTTCCATTCCAGTTCGTCACTTGTTTTAATATAGGTATTTACGGAACATGACGAAGAGGAAAATAAATTCCATAGTTAAATCTGATGGGTTAATGTGAATGCCAAGTCAATTTATTTATTTAACATAAACGATTTTTAATTTTGATATGGGCATTATGTGTTGTTAGGTTAGCTAATTACGTTATAACTTAAGACAGGAGGTCTCTTTAGTAGGGACTGAATAAATTAACCGACTTGGTATTACATGGATCTCACAACTTTTTACGGTAGAAGAACTGAGTTGCGAGACTTGGTTTTTTTACAAGATTTGTTTTGATGGGATTCACTATTATCTGTAACCCGCTGTCACTATTTTGATTCCATTTTCCAGCTATAAGCTCACAATCTTGCTAAACGTGGCCTGTAGGTCTTGTTACCTTAGGGTCTGTCTACCCCTAAGGGGTAAAGACGTGATTTGTGTATGTGTATCCGTAACCCTGGCGCTGCCGACGGGCCGTGCGAGGCGCGCCGCGCTAACAAGTGCCAATCGCAGAGGCGCCAGCGGCACGTCCCAGCCTGACACCTTTATTGGTCGCCGGCAGTTCAGTCACGCGTCGCTTCTAATAACAGTGAATTATGAATATTATTACTCGAGCGAGACGCACGGAGCCTGCACGTGACGTCCCGCTCTAATTTAAAAAGAAATAAATGAGACGGCGGCGACGCGCGCCGCATACCGCGCGACACCGATAGCAGACGCTCCGGCTTATTAAAAAGTTTACTCTTCCTTATTTATCTAATGTTCAGAAAATGCAATGCTACAGTTTCCAGCAAAAATATCTGACATTAGGTACTTAGTGTCTCGAAGTGTTAATACACTTTGTGGCTAAACGCGAGGCGGCGGTCTCACGTGTCGCTTTGCGGAAATAAACCAAGAAGGACAAGTTTGCAAAGTAACAACGCCACAAAAGTAAAGAAGCCGTTTACGTCCGTATCTTAAGTGGCGTCCTCTTTTATGTGGGCACAAACGGCGGCGGCCACTCGCGGCGGTCACGTGCGTCGTAAAGCGTGGCACGGCGCGGGGCGGGGCGGGGCAGGGCGCGGCGCGGGATTTATCGCGCGAGCGTGACGCCCCGCGACTGATTGCCTGCGTACGCGCTTACGCGGCCTACCCGCGACTAATTATGACGCTTTATCACAACAAGGTTATGAGCGGATTAAATATTCTGCAGTCATCGCCGCCGTTAAATTTCATGAATTGTATCATCAGCTCAAATTGATTAAAGGTATTTTTGTTTCAGTGAGCGCTCTCGTATGCACAGTGATTAATAGAAACATGATTGTACCGGCAGACGATTTTTCCTCAAAGGGGTAGAAGTAGAAGAAGCTACATGGGTGTGAGGTTGATTAATTAATGTTCATAGTAGAAGTTATGGGCCGACTACTTGCCGACTAGTTGGGGAAACCGACTGTTCGCCAATATTTGTAGTCGGCGACTAGTCGGCGACTATTCGGTTAAACTGACGAATAGTCGATTGTATTTTTTTTATGCACCATGCATAGATAAAACCTAGTGACTAGATTCTTCTAAAGCAATCTAAAAAATACTAAAATTTTGTAAAAACACGGTAAGTTGAAATCGAATGTAGCAAAGTGCGTCACATTTGACCCACAAGTATGCGCGAGTGCTGGCAAGTAGCCGAAGGTGGACAAATTTATCGAAACGGCTGCAAAAACAAAGAAAGTTGACGACCGCCCAAAATGATTGGCAATGCCGACTAGTTGGCCGACTATTTGGCATTTTTGGAACCGACTAGTCGGGTAGTCGGCAAAAACCTATTCGGCCTATCACTAGTTCATAGCATGCATAGAAGGATATACGAGTAGCATAGTTAGTTAATTGATGTTCATGGCGTGCATAGGAATAAGAAGTCTTATCATAAACAGTAAACCGTGGTGACTTTGATTTACGGGGCGACTTTAAAAAGTAGTTGTAGTGACGAAACCATTCATTTCTCTTTGCTTTTACTGCTTTCAATCAATGTTTTCATCGATTTTCTTTTCGTGTACCAGCCAAACAAACACCGCATGTGCACAATATAGATTTTATAGTAATTTTAAAACTGTCAAAGTAGCCCCAAAATTATCAAAGTCCCGGTTTACGGTAACAGTAATATTTAATAAGTATTCGGTTAGAATGATTAAAGTTTGGAAGTCAAACCAAGCCTTAAAGACTTTCCTACTTTGTGCTAAGTGGTGCAGATCTTGCCGCTCGATATGAACTTGAGTCTATGAAGCGAGATATTTCCAAGTCGCATTATACAGTTGAAACACTAAAGACGCCGAGGGCCCGATCGAAGCTGATAGAATGAGATAAGGAAACCGTAGTGATTGGATTTAATCGCGGCGTCAGCAAGCGAGGCTGCACGGGATTTGGCGCTCGTGGAGTGCAAACTGACGCCGCGAACACGAAATACAATTCAGCGGCGGCATCACCGTAAAGAGATAAAATCTCGTTTGAGCGCGCGCGGCGCGGGGCGGTGGGCCGCGTCCATCGCCGCGCCGCGCCGCGCCGGGCCGCCGCGCGCGCGCCGCCCGCGGCAGTGGACGCCGCGCCGTAAAGAGCCGGCTCGCGCCGAGAGCTATCCAGCCGAGGGCGCTCGAGGCTCGCTTCTGCAGCGAAATTAGCGAAACGAGCGACACACAGATAAGCGCCACCTGAAAACCCCCGCCCGCGCCCCCGCCGCGCCTGATATTCAAAAAGCTAACGACTGCAGCTATTATTGTAACAAACCAGATTTGCGGTTCCTTCCGAAAGGAGAGCCATTCAGGTAATTCAATATCAAGCTCGTTAAAATAATTTTATTCAAGATTGTGCATAACGAAAGGATTTCATGGGTCGTAAAGATAAGCGGTGATCCTTGCCGCTCGCGATGATAAATCGGGAGCGAGATAATGATATTTAGTTACTTTTGCCTGGAATAAAAGTGGAAAACCGCAATTAAACAACAGTGCCGCCCTCAGTGCGGAGTGCACTATTAAAATCAAAACGCTGAAGTATTAAAAGATAAAAAGCAAAGAGCGCTACCCTTCCTAATTAAACAAGACAGGCGAGTGGAAATGAGAGAGTAATAAAAATGAGCAAGCAGTGGCCGCGCCGGCCGCCGCAAAATAAATATGAGAGCGAGTTCAGCTCGCACAGAGCGCCCCCGGCCCCGGCCGCCGTGACACTCGGCGCTCGGCCGCTCCCGCGGACTCGAATTAAACTCAAACTTGTTGTTTTAGTTATGGCTGCAGCTAGTTCATAACTCTTGTACGTAATTAGACGGCTCGTCGACGTGGAAACTGTCGTTACGAGTCAAATCTGTAGAAACAATCATCCGTAAACTCGACGCCTAAACGTACAACGTTCTAGAATTTACCGATTGTGTAATCGTTTTAGAGCACAATACGACGGCGCCGGCTTTGAAATATATTCTGGAAATGGTAGAGGAGAGAAAATACTTTATCCGCTCTCGCTACATAAAGGTTATATGGGAGTTAGTTTAGTTGGAGTGGTGAGCGGCGCCGGCTATTTGGCTAAGGAAATTAACTGCGCTGTGCGCGCGGCGGAGACAGTCTGCCTGCTCTGGACTTGTTGAGACACTACGGACAGAATGACAGTGTTAACAGTTACGTAGTTGAGAGTACTATTTGTTAATAACAGTACAGTAAAGTACATAATATGTATGGGTGGTAGATGATGGGGATAGACGTAATCGTTTATAAGCGTTGGCAAGAATGGAAAATGTCAGTTCGAACTGAAAAAAAGCCAGAAACACAGAAGGCCAGATACGCAAAATGTCAGGAACGCAAAGTGCCAAAAACGCAGAAGGCTCTGGCAATAACAACACAGCAATAAACCATCACTAGAAATGATAAAATTAGGTTAGGTTTGTTAGGTATCTACAAAATAAATGACCGAAGGGCAAACTGAATAGAAATAGGAGCCCCGCGGTCGACTTGATAAATGATATTGTGGACTTGTGCTTCCTATTTTAATAATTTATATTGTTTAATTTGTATGTCATATTATTGACTGAATATGTGAACTATATCTCATTTTGACATCTATTGTATACCATATTTAATTGCAAATAAAGATTACTTACTTACTTACTTACTTGATGGTGGAGTAACTGGTATTTTGCGTTCCTGACTGCGTGTAAACGCATATAACGGTCTCTAAATGGCGAATAAATTGATAGGTGTGGCATTGCTGATAGCCCCTACAGACAAATACAAACAGTTGTTTCAAACCAAAACCACCTACAAACGGCGGCCGTGCGCCGGCGCCGACGGCCGCGCAACAAAGAATGCCGCTGAATAATTAAATCAGCTCACAGAGTGAAATCCAATTCATCCCCGAGCTAAATATTTACCGGAGCGGTTGTAGAGGCTTTAATAACACCGAGTGTAGAGTAGGTAGTTAATTGGATCGAAAACGCTAGTCTTTCCGAGATAATTAGGTTTATTAGTTTCCCTTCGAAGTTTATCAGGCTTCAAGATCTGGAGTGTGGCTCGGAGCGAGGCGAGTGTGATCGCGTGGGTTTATGCAAATTGCTTCTTTGTTGAGCGGAAAGATTTATCGAAGAAACTAGCTGGTTAAGTCAAGTCATTAACGCGGGTATAAGTTTGTGCTGTGACGATGATCATTATGGAGCTAATGTGGGAGTTTCAATAAAAACGACACGTGTTTTTATAGCTCTTCAAACCAAAGGTGCATCTACTAGACAAGGGTGCTTCATCGTTTGCTTTTATACTTAAGGCTTACTTCTCAACATAAGAATTCTTCCATACTGGTCTGTTATTAAAGAAAAATTAATATTTAAAATTGTATTAATAGTTAATAATTTAATTAAATAAGTTCGTGTGAAATTTTTCATATTACAAATTAGTTTTAGATTTTGCATGCCAAATTGTGGCAGAGCATACATGACATGGATCAAATTCCTGTAACATAATAGGTATACTTACTTATTATATTATCTGTAACACCTGTATGTTCTTGCGAAATAAATAATTTCAATTTCAATTTCAATAATTTCAAACATAGAGTGTACCAGTTGCTTCTCTTTCCACGCAGATGGTATAAGCCCATCGAAGGCATGGGCGAAAATCTAACACACACACACACACACACACAAATCACGTCTTTATCCCTTACGGGGTAGACAGAGCCTAAGATGACAAGATCTACAGGCCACGTTTAGCAAGATTGTGGAGCTAACTATAGATGGAAACTGAAATCAAAATAGTAATGGATTGCTAGCCGCATCGCTTATAACATGATTCCCTATGTCTCTTATTCCTATTATTTTCGCCCATTCCCTCGATGGGCTTTTACCATCTGCCCGGGAAGAGAAGTAACTAGTACATTCTATGTTTTTTCTTTGCTCCCAGACCAGCATGGAAGTAAAAATCAAAAAAATCTAAGGTATCACGTTATAGGCGATGCGGCTGGCAACCCATCACTATTTTGATTCCCCTTTCCACCTACACGCCCACAATCATG
The DNA here is from genome assembly GCA_949127965.1 of Pandemis corylana. Classification (NCBI taxonomy): domain Eukaryota; kingdom Metazoa; phylum Arthropoda; class Insecta; order Lepidoptera; family Tortricidae; genus Pandemis; species Pandemis corylana. The sequence goes on along the minus strand of OX421852.1, from coordinate 18,332,760 downwards.
CTAATTGTTGCCTTTAGGTCGTTACCTTGGGCTCTGTCTACCCCGTAAGGGATAAAGACGTGATTTATGTCTGTATGTATCAGTGCCGTGGCTTCAAAAGGGTATTTAACGAACCTTTTCCTCTAATTCTGCACAATAAAGTGCCCAACTGCCTTAAAATAGGTAAGCCGGTGGGAATCGAGTTCTATGGACGCCACGCCACTGGATGTACCAGAATTCATTACATTGTATAACACATGAGAATAATATTCAAAGTAAACGGAGAGTATTTCATTTGCTTCTTAATTGGTTCTTTCGGTTCCTGCCTCATTATGTTATTTAGTTCCGCGAAGTCTGAAGTTTACATTTAGTACTTTGATACTAAATGGGAGTAGTTTGGGAAGGCGGCTGTATAATCTCTTCGGACAAAGACTTCCTTTAATTATGAATTCACTTTAAGTAACTTTTTTACATACACATACACACATACACAAATCACGCCTTCATCCCTTACTGGGTAGACAGAGCCCCAGCTGGCAATACCTACAGGCGACGTTTAGCAAGATTGTGGGCGTATAGATGGAAAAAAATGGAATCAAAATAGTGATGGGTTGCTAGCCGCGTCGCCTATAACATGATTCCTATGATTTTCGCCCATTCCCTCGATGGGCTTTTACTATCTGCGCGGGAAGAGAAGCTACTGGTTGTACATACATACTAGTACTTCATGTTTTTTTTTTGCTCCCAGACCAGCATGGAAGTATATAACTTTTTACTATCGTAAATTATGCATTAAATAAATGACAATGTAAAATAAATAATAAATAACATAGAATGTACCAGTGGCTTCTTTTCCCGCGCAGATGGTAAAAGCCCTTCGAGGGAATGAACGAAAATAGGAATCATGTTATAGGCGATGCGGCTAGCAACTCATCACTATTTTGATTCCCCTATCCACCTATACACCCACAATCATGCTAAACGTGGCTTTTAGGTCTTGTTACCTTAGGCTCTGTCTACCCCGTAGAAGTGATATATGTATGTATGTATAAATGACAATCTACAAGGTCTTTATAACCGAATAAAGCGGTGGAGTTAGCGCCGGGCGTATTATAATCACTTGAAAGCGGTAGTTGAAATTTAAACGCTTAACGTCCCGGCCAAGTATTAGTCTGCGAGCTGCATTAGGCAATAGTTCATTGCGAGTTGGATCGCAGTTCCAATATGAGCGAGCAGATTTACAGCGTTTAATAAGGAAAGTTGGCGGCGCGGCCGGATTACGGGGCGGGCGCCGTCGCGATCGGATGACCAGAACTATCCGAATAGGCTTTGAGTTAGTTTCCGTTTTTAACGAAGAATAGAGCGCTTTGAATGGAAGAGGTATCACGTCTATGCAAGTTAAATGGGTAACATCGTTTCGTAATTTACATAGTAAGGCATAAATCACGTGCAATTCCTTACGGGGTAGACAGAGCCTAAGGTAACAATACCTAAAGACCACGTTTAGCATGATTGTGGGCGTATTGGAAAGGGGAATCAAAATAGTGATGGGTTGCTAGATGGGCTCGCAAAATGGGCGAGCAAGCCGTAATAATTACATTGAACCTTATTTAGGACTTTGAAAGAAATTTTCTTTGCGCTAGTTCTTACCTTAGTTTTATTATTGTTTGTATGAAAGACTGTTGGCCACTTCAGTATAATTAACGGTGTAATGAAAACAACGCGACGAATGCAGATAGTGTAATAGTTAGTATATTCTATACGGTCCGGGTTTTAACCGGTTGGCGTATGGCTTAATCGGTTTGTTGACTTCATAACGGCCGGAGCGGCAGTTCCGGGCATTTTTCCGTACCGGAGCGCCGAGTGCCGCTAATGCACCGCGCTGGCTCGCGGCCAGCCCTGCTCGGGAACGAACTCCGCTACGCTGGGACTGTGAATTGCCTCAGTGTATACAGGCATGATGATTTCCTTCACTAGAAAGTTCATATGATTTTAAAGAAAGCTTACAAATTCCGAAAAACTCAGAGGTGCGAGCCTGCGTTTGAACTTCGACGCTCTGCTTGAGAGGCGATAGATCGAACTAGGCTTCCACAGTCAATCCATAATCTAATAAATATAAAAAAATAATTGGTTTATTCGCAATTGGCAGCTCAATTTCTTCATGAAATTCAAAGCTTAGCTCAGGGTATTCATGAACTGCTGGGAATCAATTCGAAATATTCTCATTCATAAGCTAATAATTCGATGCACGCGAATTGGAACTCATCGCTTTAACCAATGAAATCCTTTGAACGCGGTGCGGCGTTAATACCGTGCGCCGCTGCGTCGCCACGCGAATAGTAAGCTCGCTCTGCTATAGGATAGGTAAGTGTTTACTATAAGTAAATATAAACGGGAAAAAGTAATCTACCTTCCTGCAAGTCTGCACGCTAAACATTTTAAGACAAACATTCTGAATAACTCATTTTGTCAAGTAAGAAACTTCTAACGCTAATTAATTTAGATAAGAACAAAATACCAGGCAAATGCGAGACGGAATCGCGGATCTCGGATCCCGCGTGCTCACGTAAATGTGCGATTCTGGCCCCTACTAAAATTAGGAGCAAATATTTATAAAAGATTGTCCTGTTTTATTTCAAAATTGGAGACGCAGTAATCCCTGAGATAAGCGATGGCAAGAAGGATAATTAATTTTCAACGATTTTCTTAAATAAGTCGAATAATAAACAAACAAGCTCTTTTATTTTATGTGGCAAGCGGTACAGAAAGCCAAACTTTTATTACTTTACTAATGTGCTTTGGTGACTCTTCTTATGTTCAAAAATGATATAGATCAGTAATAAGACATAAACAGTTCACTCATTCTGAATTAACCTATTCTGTTTAAAAGGCGTGCGCGAGCGGCAAGTAATGGCTCGGTAAATACGCAGGGAAGAAACGAGCTGTTTGCACCCCCCTGCAAATAAACTCTGCTAAATCAGCTCTCGGGATTGCCCCCGTCGCGCTGAGCACTCGACACACTACAGCCTGTCCCGGCTCTAGGCCACCATCGATTATCTGTGCAGCCGCCGCAGCCGGCGCCTTGGAGTCTCACGAGCGTTCCGATCTGAGATCGCCTAAGCCCTCGGGACACACAAATCTGTTTCAGGGCGAACTTTGTAAACTAGCATGCAGTCTCACTTAGAATGAGCGCTATCGCGCGCCAGATGACTGTACCCCTGTTAGACAAGACAGAGGAACGTGAAACCGCAACGGCTTAAGTGGAAACAGCGGCCTTCTGAAATGAGTTGTATCCTAGTGCGCGGGAGGAGCGAGTTCAGGCGAGCAGGATGCGCGAGGTTCGCCCGCGCCGCGCGCGTGTCTGTGTCCAAACATTGCCGCCCTAGATTTGAGCCCAGAGAGCTAATATGGAGCCGGAGTCTCGCAGCCTGGCGCGCGGCGTCACCTCAAATTAGAATTCCTGCCACGCGTGCGGGAACTAAAAACAGGGAGATGGCATCGGCCCGGCGCCGCGGCGGCCGTGTGCGGCATTCTGCAGTCCCAAGAAACAAGACACATTCCCGTCCGTGCTATAAATTCGCTACGCTCGCCCGACTTAGTGTATCTCGCATTGTAAAGTGGGTCGTTTCCCCCGCGACAAGGCGCCGGACGTCCCGAAGACGAATGCAACATTTTAGCGGTTGTAGTTTTTCGCCGGAGTCGGAAATTAAAACAGGAACGAATTGTCCCCGAGGGCTCGGGCGGCGCGCGATGAACCGATAAATTGACCCTCGTCTCGGCGCTTGTTGGACCAGTTTTATGGGTCATCCGCGAGGGCGGCCTAATTCCTAACGTCTACCTTTTGCACCTTTAATTCGGGGAACAGTTTGGGTGAGTAGTGTACTTGACTTGCTGACAGCCGCACCTTTATATTTCAATCCGAGATCGCGGTGGGGCTATAAATAGCCGGTCTCAGCTGAACGGGTAGACTTACTCAATTGGAAACGGATTCTTATATTACCTACCTACTTTACCATGATCACGTAGGCATTCTGTACATGTGATATATGCCGAAACGTGGCTTAAACTGGCCACTGTGATGCAGAGCCATGGAAGCGAAGTGACGCACCTAACACGATGACCCGAGCGAGTGCACCGGGCCCCGGCGGGGCTGATGAACGCGGGGAGTGGGGAGGGGGGGGGGGGTAAGGGTGGCCCGGGACAACCAGCTGTTGATGGTTTAGGGGCTTTGCGAGGAGATTTATTTATAATTTATGGATAGCTGGTAGACGTGGTGTCGAAAGCTATTAACACTGCGTCATAAAATGAATCTAGAACACTTCGGCAGGTGGTTGGTTGGGTAGGTTTTATTGAATACTGTAAAGATTTTTCTGAAATTTAAAACTGTTGTTGGCAAAATTAAATGTTTTCAACTGATGGAACTATACTAAACTGCAAGATCTCAAAGTATAACAAACAGATTTTAACACGATCAGTTGAGTAATTCACGCGTAAAAGCGGAACAAACAAACTCATACATAAATCACGTCTTTATCCCTTACGGGGTACACAGAGCCTAAAGTAACATAACGTTTAGCATGATTGCAAACGTATAGGTGGAAAAGGGAATCAAAATAGTGGTGGGTTGCTAGCCGCATCGCCTATATAACATGATCCCTAAAATTTTTGCCCAATCCGTCAATGGGCTTTTACCATCTGCGCAGGAAGAGAAGCAACTGGTATATTCTATATTACACATAAACGGATAACTCACGTATGAAAAGTCGAGTGATGCTCGACATGTTTCGGACTATTTCGTAGTCCTGTCACGGTAGTTTCATGTTGAAAGTGGTATATTCTATGTTTTTGCTCCCAGACCAGCATGGAAGTTGGGAATGGGAGCCCAGGAACAAATTTACTTTCTCATTTATAATATTAGTTAGAAAATCAGGATTTTCTTTACTTATTGTTGTGGGTAGATCTAATCTAAGCATAATATAAATGTACCGCCGCAAGAGGATAAATAAATCAGTTGTTGTCTCACAATGGCCGTGTTTCATTGATATAATACATGGTGGCAGCGGTGGGATAGTTTTCTATGGTCATTACGAAGTGCAAACAAATACAGTCGTCTACCATTTTGACTATTAACAATTATAGTTGCTTAGAAGTGAGAAAACAAGTGCAACATTACAATGGAGCACGCGAGGCCACCGCCTGAGTTGAACATGGAAGGCGGTCCCGTTAGCCGGGCCGATGCGTGGAGGCGATGGAGACAGCAATTCAATTTGTTTGTGAAAGCATCCGGAGTGAAAAGTGAGACTACCGGAGTGCAGGCCAGTTTACTCGTCAATCTCATTGGCCCTGAAGGTTTCGACGTGTACCAAACTTTTACATTCGAAAACGATAGTGACAAAGATGATGTCAACGTCATAATAAAAAAGTTCGATACATATTTTGGTGCAAAAGTCAATATAACACTAGTGAGGTACAAGTTTTTTACGCGTAATCAAGAAGATGGCGAGTCAATTCAATCGTATGTGACTGCTTTGCGATTGTTAAGTAAGGATTGCGAGTTCGGAACATTACAAGAAGAACTAATCAAAGATCGCATCGTATGTGGTGTACGGAACCCCACGATGAGAGATAGGTTACTGAGATCTGATGATCTCAACCTAGACAAAGCGATCAAGTTGTGCCAAGCTGAGGAAGTGTCCCAAGAAAGTGGTAGGCAGTTGTGCGGCAGTGGTGAGTGTTCAAGTGCGGTTCAAGTGTACGGTGTAGAACGCAGGGCCCGCGGCCGCGGCCTCGGAGGTGGCGGCCGGTTCGAGCGGCGCGGCGGCGCCGCGGCCCGGGCTGCGCGGGCGCGGCGCGGCGGCGCGCGCCAGCCGCCCCGCGAGTGCGCCGGCTGCGGCGGCACACGTTGTGACGATCGTGAGTGCCCAGCACAATATGTGACATGCTTTGCATGCGGAAACCGTGGTCACTTCGCTAGAATGTGTAAGTCTCGATTTGTTAATAATGACAACATTGTTAAAAAAGTTTATGAAATCGAACAAAGTCAATACTATAGCAGTGATTCAGACAATGCAGAACCGTTTTTTATGAATATGGTTTCATGTATAAATAACAAAGATCACTGGCTAGAAACTATGTATTGTGAAAACGGGTCAGAGCAATTTAAGCTCGACACCGGTGCTGACATAAATGTTATTTCTTTTGAAAAATTTGTAATGTTGGGTTTTGACCAAAATATGCTAAAGCCGGCAAATATTAAATTAGAATCTTATACTGGTGATATCATTCCTATTAAAGGAGTATGTAATTTAAAGTGGTCGTCTTGAAGTAAAATAAGCAGAGCAGGGATAAAATAATGTATTAGTTGTAACGGTATGCAAGAGAGTACAAAGACAAGTGATTGACACAATAGAAACACAAAAAAGCGTATTCTAAATTATAAATCAATAGTATCAAAAACAGCCAGGGTGTTTAATATTAACTCAGAAGACAAGAAGGTTTAACACCCCCCCGTAATATAAACACCCTGTATATATACAATATATACAAGTAAAAACATATCAAAGCTAAACTATACACAAACTTAACACTAGCACAAACATAAGAAAAAACAGCAACCTGTATATACACCTAACTATGACTAACTATACACACGTAAAACAATAAACCTACTAAGAACGCTAACTTAACTAACTTAAACCTAAAGAATTGGCGCATTTGCAATGCTTGAGCTTAGCCAAAGGTTTGGTTAGGATGTCGGCGATCATATCATTCGTGTGAATGTATTTGAGGTGTAGGTCGTGGTGTGTTAGTGTGTCGCGTATGAAGTGGTGTTTAATGTCAATGTGTTTTGTGCGCGCGTGATAAGTGTTATTGTGTGCAAGTTTGATGGAGCTTTGATTGTCTGTGTGAATGATAATGGGATGTGAGATGGCGAATACTTCCCATATGAGTGACTTCAGGTATATGGCTTCTTTGCAGGCTTCTGCAAGAGCCATATACTCTGCTTCCGTGGTAGAGAGCGCGACGGTGCGCTGTTTGCGCGCTTCCCAGGAAACAGGTGCTCCGCTCATCAAGAAAGCGTACCCGGTAAAGGATCGCCGATCTAGAATATTGCTCCCATAATCTGCATCTACATAGCCTACTGGGTAGCCCTGGCTTTTATGAAAGTGAAGTTTTACGTTTTTGGTACCTTTGAGGTAACGAAGTACTCGCTTGGCGGCCTTCCAGTGTACCCCCCCGTAATGTGCGTTGAATTGTGATAGATACGAGACGGTGTGGGCAATGTCCGGTCTCGTACCAATCGAAACGTACATTAACGAGCCGATAAGCTCTCGATACGGCACTTCTATTTCATCTTCCTTCTCTGGTAAGGTAAGTTTAAGTCCAGGCTCCATGGGCGTAGTTACCGAGATTGCGTCGGTCATGTTGTATTTATCGATTAAATGATCGATGTAGTGGGATTGGTCGAGAGTTAATGCACCATCTTTTTGAATAACTCTCATGCCGAGGCAGTCCTTGAGGATACCAAGGTCTTTCACGGTGAAGAACTTTTTAATACCGTTTTTAAACTCGTCTTTCAGACGGTCGTTGTTACTTAAGACGAAAAAATCGTCAACAAACACTGCTACGACTAGTAAGTCGTTTCCATCTCGTCTGTAGTAGAGACAGTGTTCATTTGTGGCTTGTGTTAACAATAAGGCGGACATAGCGTCACATACCTTTTTATTCCACTGACGTGGCGCTTGCTTTAAGCCATACAGAGACTTTTTGAGTAGACAAACTTTCTGTTTGGGGTCAGTTGAGAAGCCTTCAGGTTGCTCCATGTAAATTTCCTCATCTAAATCTCCGTTTAAAAATGCCGTTTCCACATCTAGGTGGTCAATTTGGCAATTTAGATCAACCGCAAATGCCATTAAAATTCTTACTGAGGACAGTCGTGCTACCGGTGAAAAGGTTTCCCCGTAGTCGACTCCTGCCACTTGAGTGAATCCTTTGGCAACTAGTCGCGCTTTGTGTTTCACAACTTGTCCGCTTGTGTCTTTTTTAAGCTTGAAGACCCATTTGCATTTTGTGGTCTTACGATCCTTGGGTCTGTCCACTAATGTCCACGTTCCATGCTTCATTAAAGAGTTGTATTCAGCCTGCATGGCTTCGAGCCACTTATCCTTTTGAGGATGCTGTGTGACCTCTTTGTACGTTTCTGGTTCCAACTCTGAAGTCATCTGTACAGTACACACATACCGCGCAGGAGGCCGCCTGTCTCTTGACGGATATCTCCGTTCAGGTACTGGTTCTGGTTCTATGGCTTCAGGTTGAGATTCAGGAACAGGTTGAGGTTCAGCTTGCGGGGGATCAAGTTCAGGCTGTATTGACATAGGTGTCTGTATGTCAGGCTGCGTATGAAGTTGTGGGGGTGGAACTGACTGGTCAAAGATCGGTATTTGGACTTGAGTCGGATCTGGCGACGATTCTGGTATCGGGATTTGAGGTGAAATTTGGTTAGAATCTGCTTGAGTTTCGTCTTCAATGAAGACAACATCTCTCGCGACAACAATCACTCGAGGATTTTGGGGATTGACGAGTCGATAGCCTTTGCTCTCAGTCGAGTAGCCAACGAAGATGCACGTTTGTGTCTTTGCGTCAAGTTTCGTACGTTTTTCTTTTGGTACGAGAACGTGAGCTTGGCAACCGAAGACTCTCAGATGAGACAGGTTGACTTTCGTACCAGTCCATATCTCTTCTGGGATTCTATTGTTGAGAGATTGAGTTGGCGTCCGATTCTTCAAATAAATTGCTGTGTTCACAGCTTCTCCCCAATACGCCTTTGGTAATTGCGAGTCCTGGAGCATAGATCTTGCTTTCTCGATTATGGAACGGTTCGCGCGTTCTGATATTCCATTCTGCTCAGGGGTGTACGGGATCGTGGTCTGGTGAATAATCCCGTTCTCCTTAAAGAAGGTTGACAAACCATGATTAACGTATTCACGGCCGTTATCCGAGCGAAAAACCTTAATCCTATGACCTGTTTGATTTTCTACTAAATGTTTGAATTCTACAAATTTACTAAAAACTTCGTCTTTTGTTTTCAAAAGATATCCAAAAGTTTTGCGACTAAAGTCGTCTGTAAATGTTAGCAAGTAAAGGGCTCCGCCCCACGAATGCGTACTCATAGGACCGCATAGGTCCGAATGAATCAGTTGCAGTACGCAATCCGACTTACTGGTAGAGTTCGGAAAAGGTCTCTTAGATAGTTTACCTTGTAAACAGGGAATACAAGTTGTGTTTAAACTATCTGCGTAGTCTATGCCTACGTTTTTATTTTTCAAAACGTTTAAACATTTGGCATTTATATGCCCAAGGCGTCTATGCCACAACATAGCAGACTCTTTGGTTTTTGAAAGCATGGCTGTACAGGAACTTACATCAAGTTTGTACATGCCTTTATGGCTTGAGCCTGTGGCAATGACAGTTCCTGTCACTTGACATTTTCCGCTAGGAAAAATGCTCGCGCCTTCTGATGTAAACAAAACATCCAACCCATTTTGATTTAATTTGCTAACTGATAAAAGATTAGTAGCTAGGCCAGGGATGTACAAAACGTCGCTAATTTTACTTACGCTAGGAGAAATATTCATCATTACGGTACCTTTACCATGACTCAGTAACTGTTCCTTGTTCGCAACTGTAATGGGAATAGAATGGGATGATATGTTCATAAACCACTCTCTCCTGTTACTCATATGGGAAGTTGCGCCAGAATCGATGAACCAGTCTTGATGACCTGTGGGAGGATCGTTAGGAAAACAAGATGAAAGTGTGAATTCGGATGTATTGAATGATTTGACCGCCGAAACATTCTTGTTTTTGTTAATTTTGATGCTCTTACACTGCGAAACTACGTGCCCTAACTTTTTACAATATTTACAGAACATTTTCTTAGAAGGGTTGACGTGTAGCGCGGTGTTGACAGGTCCTTGAAGGGTACTGGGTGTGGTGGGTACAGCTCTAAGGTCTTCCTTGAGGAGAGCTGTCACCACATTCTCCGATGTGAGATTGACGTTCGCGTGCTCCAGTGTGATGACGAGTGGCTTAAAAGACTCTGGCAGTCCCGCCAGCATAATAACTGCTAGGAACTCGTCCTCAACTGCTGCTCCGATGCCTTGTAACTCTTGTTGCGTAGATAATAAGCTGTTTACATACTCTTGCATGTTCCCGTTGAACTTTTGTGCTAGTAATTTCTTGATGAGGCCTAAACGTCTAGTTAATCCGCAGTCAGCATATGCTTTCTTGAGACATTGTAGTGTTTCATATGCCGATTTCGCTGACCTTATAATAGGATAGACATTTTCGTCACAGGCCAAGCAGATTTTTGCACGGGCTTTTGCATCCTTCCTCTTCTCAGTGGCTTCTGACCCGACGGGTGTAATACAGACGTCCCATAGGTCGATATCAGTAAGGAGGCACTCGAGACTGAATATCCACGTGCTGTAGTTCCTACCGTTCAGTTTTGAGAAGCTGATGGATCCTGTAGACGTTGACGTTGAGGCTGATGGTGCCGACAATGATGGCATCGCCGATGAATTTGTAGAATTCATAGCACTTCCGAAATTAAATTAGCACTATAACTTTATTATTAAAATGCGGCTCTGAGCCCACAACCTCTTGAAGTAAAATAAGCAGAGCAGGGATAAAAATAATGTATTAGTTGTAACGGTATGCAAGAGAGTATAGAGACAAGTGATTGACACAATAGAAACACAAAAAAGCGTATTCTAAATTATAAATCAATAGTATCAAAAACAGCCAGGGTGTTTAATATTAACTCAGAAGACAAGAAGGTTTAACAGGTCGTACAAAAATGAGACATACTATTTATTGTTTGCTGTAGCCAACATCAAATGCCAAAGCGTGCTAGGACGACAATCCTGTGAAGAAGTAGGGTTGATAAAACGTATCAACTCAATTCAACTACAAAAATACAATGACTTGTTTAAGGGCTTGGGATGCCTGCCCGGTAAATATCATATTGTAGTCGACAACTCTGTACCGCCAGTCATTTGCGCAAGCAGGAAAATACCCCTAGGTTTAAGAGATAGGCTATCGCAGGAATTAAAACAAATGGAACAATTAGGAGTCATCAGGAAGGTCTCGCACCCTACGCAATGGGTCCACCCGCTAGTCTTGGTAGCAAAAAAGAACGGTGGTATTCGCGTGTGCCTCGACCCGCGCGAGCTGAACGTGGCGGTGCAGCGCGCGCACTACCAACTGCCGTCGCTGTCGGAGCTGGCGGCGCAGCTGCATGGCGCCGCCTACTTTTCCGTGCTGGACGCCAACTCGGGCTTCTGGCTCGTGCAGCTGGACGATGAGAGTGCTGATTTGTGCACGTTCGCGACACCGTTTGGACGTTATCAATTTATACGCTTACCATTCGGTATTAGCTGCGCATCAGAGGTCTTTCATGGCAAAATGCGTCAGTTATTAGAGGACTTGGTTGGGGTAGATAATTTTATTGATGATATTATTGTATGGGGCAAAACTAAGCGTGAGCACGATGAGAGATTAGGCGCGCTTTTAGACAGGGCTAGAAAAATAAATCTCAAATTTAATAAGGCGAAGTGTAGAATAGGGCTAAAACAAGTTACGTATCTCGGGCACATATTTGACGCGAACGGCATGAGACCTGACGACGACAAGGTTAAGGCGATAAAAGAGATGCCACCGCCAAACGACAGAAAAGGCTTGGAGAGGTTTCTAGGAGCAGTAAATTATCTTTCTAAATTTATACCGAATTACTCACAAAAAGCGATTCCTCTAACAAATTTACTTAAGAAAGAAAATAGCTGGCGTTGGGAAAACAGTGAACAAAGAGCATTCGAACAGTTAAAAGAAGCAGTGTGTAGCGCAAGCGTACTGGCGCTGTATGACGTGGCGGCGCCCGCGCGGCTGTCGGTGGACGCGTCGCGCGACGCGCTCGGCGCCGTGCTGCTGCAGGGCGGCCGGCCCGTCGAATTCGCGTCTCGCACGCTCACTGACACGCAGCGCCGCTACGCGCAAGTTGAAAAAGAGCTCCTAGCTATCGTGTTTGCTTGTGAGCGATTCCATCAATACATATTTGGTAAAGTAAAAGTTATCGTGGAATCCGATCACAAGCCCCTCGAAAGTATTTTTAAGAAACCGTTGATGTCTGTCCCGGCACGCTTGCAGCGCATGATGTTGCGATTGCAGCACTACGACCTACTCGTCCAGTATAAACCAGGAAAGTACATGTATCTGGCGGATACGTTGTCGCGTGCGCCGTTGCCCGATCTATACAGCGAAGAGGTTCATAAAAACAATGTTTATCAGGTTCAGTTGATAGTAAATAGCTTACCAATATCGAATGATAAATTATCACTAATTAAAAAGGAGACTAAACGTGATCTAGAATGTTGCAAGTTGAGTGAATATATAAATTTTGGCTGGCCCGATCATAAGTCACAAATAGCGAGTGACTTCAAATTATACTGGTCTTTTAGAGAAGATTTTTTTATAGTAGACGATGTAATATTCAAAAAAAATTTAGTGTTCATACCACAAACCTTAAGAGCAGATATGTTGAGTATAATACATGAAGGTCACATGGGTATAGACCGGTGCAAACGGCGCGCGCGCCAGGTCATGTACTGGCCCAACATGACGCGTGACATCGAAATGTTTGTGAGACGTTGTCGCACCTGCCAGGAGTGCTCAAAGGCACCCGCAAAAGAGCCGCTAATTCCAATTGAGATTCCCCAGTTACCATGGAAAAAAGTAGGTTCGGATATTTTTGAAATGAAAAAGAAATATTTTTTAATTATTGTAGACTACTATTCAAATTACGTAGAAGTCTGCCACTTACCGAATATCTCATCAAACTCTGTTATAGAACGAACGAAGGAAATATTTTCGCGACATGGTATTCCAGAAATTTTCATCAGCGATAACGCGACTCAGTACAGTAGTCGTGAGTTCAAATCGTTTGCGAGAGAGTGGGGGTTCCACCACGTCACATCCTCGCCGAATTACGCACAAGCGAATGGGAAAAGCGAACGAGCGGTGCAAACGGTCAAATTAATGCTTAAGAAAGCAATTATTAGCAATGGGGACTTTCACTTGGCGTTATTGAACTTCCGCAATACGCCGAGGGACGGTCTGAGCTCTCCTGCGCAGCTTCTGATGGGTCGTAGATTAAAATGCAAGCTACCAGTACATCCTGAATTGTTAAAACCGCGACCAATTGACCCATCAGAATACCATACTATGTTACGTAATCAGTTAAGAACTAAAGAGCAGTATGATAAAAATTGTAAACAATTACCACCACTTAAGGCAGGCGACGAAGTCATATGTATTGAAGGAAAATCGAGGACTCGCGCGACCATGCTAAACAACGCGGCGACTCCTCGCTCCTATATCATTCAAAATAATATAGGGGGCAAATTCAGACGAAATCGCCGTCATTTAATCAAATGTGAGCCCAGTGAGCCCGTAGAGGGCGGCGCAGCAGCCGCGCCCTCGAGCTCGGACCAGCAGTGCCAGGCTGCGCCGCGCGGAGGCGAGCTCGAGGACGCGTCTCAGGCTCATGGGCGCGGAGGTCAGTCGGAGAATTATAAATCCGAACCAAATGAAGAAGGTAACACGGTCGACAACCGTGAACCTTTAACCTCCGAGCAGCCAAAACGCGTTATAATGACACGAAGCAAGGCGAAAAAGATAGTTGATACATAAAAAAATATATATATATATATATATATTTCTATATATATATAAACATATACATATATAGTTAAGCTAGATGTAAGTTTTTGTTACAAATTTCATTGTAAAACTAGATTATATTTATGGTGGTGGTTACGGGTTAGTAAAAATATTAAGATAGGACATTAATTGTAGAAGCTAATTAAATTAGTAAATCTAATTTAAAATAAAAGGGGGGTGAGCGTGATCATACTTAAAATTCATTATTTACTTATTATAGATCCACCCAACCTATTCATAATATAATGTATAGTAAAAGTAATTAAGTCAAGATAGTTCATTAACTTCTTTTTGGGGGGCATGTTGTGGGTAGATCTAATCTAAGCATAATATAAATGTACCGCCGCAAGAGGATAAATAAATCAGTTGTTGTCTCACAATGGCCGTGTTTCATTGATATAATACACTTATCACTTCGAATTAAGCCGTGGTGGCCTAGTTTGACCTATGGCCTCTCAAGCAGAGGTTTGTGGGTTCGAGCCCGGACTCGCACCTCTGAGTTATAGGAGTTTATGTGCGAAATTACATTTGAAATTTACCATGAGCTTTTCTGTGAAGGAAAACATCGTGAGGAAACCACAACATCTGCGAAGCAATTCAATGGTGTGTGTGAAGTTCCCGATCCGCACTGGGCCCGCTTGGGGACCATAGCCCAAGCCATTTCATTCTAAGAAGAGGCCTGTGCCCAGCAGGACGTACACATACAGAAATCACGCCTATATCCCTTACGGGGTAAACAGAGCCTGGGGTAACAAGACCTAAAGGCCACGTTTGGCATGATTGTAGGCGTATAGGTGGAAATGGTGATGAAACGACGATGATCACTTTGAATTCGTTTTTGAATGCCCTTATTTTCAAGTCATTTTTTGTTTACCTTCAAACGCAAGATACTTCTGCCCGTCACTAAATATTCTCTCGGCTCTAGCTTTACGTACGCATGCTAATGAACACACACGTTACCACATATTGCTAAAACTAAGCACTAGATGAAACCGCAACCGACGTGCGCATCGGGGCCTACCCGATACCCGATAACGATATCGGTGAGGGCATCCCTCTCTCTGATTAAATATGGAGCCTCGGTATCGCGGATGTGGGCCAATAAAGACAACTAATGGATTAAAATGGCCCGCTCGTGCCCACGCCAGTCCTTACCGTATGCATAAGTATAGGTTTGTATTTATTGGTACGTATTGGAAAGATACGTATTTCAGGCTCACATCATGAGGAAAACATAGAATGTACCAGCTGTTTCTCTTCCCGCGCAGATGGTAAAAGCCCATTGAGGGAATGAGCGAAAATCTTAGGATAGGGTTGCCACCCGTACTATATTATATAGTATTGTGCTATATTTCAGTCTATTGTACTATTATGTTATAGAAAAATAATATAGTACGAATAATACTATATTGTCATCGGTAATTCAGTTTCCGCGCATTTTTTAATTAACTGTTTGGAACGCACCCACAACGCAGCATTGAGAATTTCAAAACGAAACGCATTTCACGTCTTTGGGTTGGTTTTGGTTTTGGTCTCAAGGAAAAACAAATAATGACTAAAAATAAATGTGTACAATTTTTTTTCTTTAATCTACTAGGGAATTCCCTTTTCAACCTATACATGCCCACAATCGTGCTAAATGTGGCCATTAGTTCTTTTTACCTTAGGCTCTGTCTTCCCCGTAAGGGATAAAGACATGATTTAATTGTGTATGTAAAAATGATAGTGTTTAAGTAGGCGATCGAAAACCGGTATAAGTTTGTCAAAAATTTCATTTTTAATACAAGCTTTTTTGCTGACTGTACTTGCATCGTCATCCGTCCTACATGTGAACCAAATTTCAAGTCAATCGGACCAACCGTTGAAGAGTTCCCTCCCGCGGATACGGTCCTGGCTGGACCACCAGAATTTTACTACCAGATTATTGTAATGTCATCTGACTTAAATAAGTAAGCAAAATTTCAGTTTCTTCCATGGTGGTCTGAGAGCAAAGAAAAAACAAAGAATATTCGAGTTGCTTCTCTACCCGCGCAGATAATAAAAGCCCATCAAGGAAATGGGCGAAAATCATAGGACTCATGTTATAGGCGATGAGGCTAGCAACCCATCACTATTTTGATTTCATTTTTCACCTGCCCCCACAATCTTGCCAAATATGGCCTGTAGGTATCTTACCTTAGGCTCTGTCTACCTCATAGGGGATAAAGATGTGATTTGTATATGTATGTATGTAAAATTTCAGTTCGATCGGATGAAGATATCTGCTTCAAACTTGAGTCGCAAGATACATTGCAAATTACTGAAAACTTGTATGCTTTAAATTTGACAGAACAACTGACAAACAGCTGGAACTTAGCTATGTATGTAGGCTTGGACCCAGCCAGTAGCCACACAAAGGGCACATTATTTGGGTTCGTGGAGCTTTCATTAATTAGATCGTGTAAGTGGATCTCCACAAATTGCGTGGAACTAAGCTTATCCCGTATCGATTGATATGCACGCCCTCACCGGCTCGCCAGGTGCGATATCGTGCAATACTAACCCGGGCAAATAGCACCACACACGTGCCATGTACACATACCTACTGCTATGTATACACACACGCACAGCAAGACAAAGGGATGCATTCAACACAACAATGCTTATGTTACGCCGAATATATTGCGTAAACGGACATTGTCTTGTTTGTGTGTATTTAACTATATCGGCGACCAAACCATACTGTATTCCATGCTGGTCTGGGAGCAAAGAAAAAACATAGAACGCACCAGTTGAAAGAAAGAAAGATGACATTTTATTCCTTTTTGCAAGACACACAAATAATTATAAGAGAATATACACAATTTTATAGAAAATAAACAAGAAAAAACAGACATGAAAAATAGATCACCAGCGTTGTGTGTGTCTTCGCAAAAGTGAAACGGTCGCTGGCTCAGCATTACGCTGAGGTGTTAGACACCTGCAGCACTGAGTTGCTTCTCTTCCCGCGCAGATGGTAAAAGCCCATTGACGGATTGGGCGAAAATCTTAGGGATCATGTTATTATAGGCGATGCGGCTAGCAACCCATCACTATTTTGATGCTGCACTTCCATGCTGGTCTGGGAGCAAAGGAAAAACATAGAATGTACCAGTTGCTTCTCTACCCGCGCAGATGGTAAAAGCCCATCGAGGGAATGGCCGAAAATAATAGGAATCATGTTTAGGCGACGAGGCTAGCAACCCATCACTATTTCGATTCCATTTTCCACCTATATGCCCACAATCTTGCTAAATGTGGCCTGTAGGTACCTGTTGCCCTAGGCTCTGTCTACCCCGTAAGGGATAAAGACGTGAGTTGTGTATGTATGTGTGTATGTGTATGTATCATCTCAAATTCAGCAAAGCTTGAGCTATGGGTACAAGCCAACGGATGAAGAAAAGGTCCGAATGGGACAAGATGCAGTTGGCGCTGCATTTTTCTAATAAGAAAATAAAGTTTGCATTGAATTATATTATCATTCTAAACTGACTAGCTAAGCAGTTTAACTGTTTTTGTGCGAAGCCATGTTCGATTTAAATTATGCTGCATAAAAAAGCCGTAATAACATTAAATTAAAAGTCGAGTAATCATTTATATTAAAAAAAAAACAATTTTATGCCAAAAAATGCCTGACATCATTTTGGAAGAGAGCTGTTATCCGTCAAACTGACAGCTTTTTACCAAACATGATTAAGAAACGCAAGGAAACTGGCTTTCACACAACGCTGATGATCTATTTTTCGTGTCAGTTTTTTTTTTGTTTATTTTCTATAAAATTGTGTTATCACTATCATCATCACTACATAGTATAAAATAAAGCCGCTTTCTCTGTCACACAACTGATTTTGATGCGGTTTTTTAATAGATAGAGTGATTCAAGAGGAAGGTTTTTATGTATAATTCTACGCAGACGTAGTCGCAGGCAGAAGCTAGTCATCTTATATTTGTGTGTCTTGCAAAAAGGATTAAACGTCATCTGTCTTTCTTTCTTTCGAATGAAAAAAGCGCATCGAAATCGGTCCATCTGTTCGAGAGCAACGATGCCACAGACAGACAGACATCGACGTCGAATGTGTAATACCCCTCTTTTTACGTCGGTGGTTAAAAAGGAACACAGGTCGAACTGCCGGACTAATAAACTGGCTCAACACTAGAACATGCCCCGGAAGGAAGCAGCTGGAACAATCGACAACAAACATTGCTATTAAAATGAAGTCGCGTTTTTATTGTTTGTGCGGGTCCGGCGCGGGGTCCGTGCGCGGGGTCCACGTGACGAGGGTTCCGTCGCTAATGGCCCCCGACAGATATGACGCGTCGCCGCGGGGGACCGGCTATCAGCCCCTTTGACGGTTCCATGATCTTTCCGATGCTCACTCGCTTATAAAAATAACGTGAAAGGTTGATGAATGGTCTCCTCGCTCGCGAGATGTTTTGTTGACGACGTTTACTTTTCGCCGCCGCGTACCCGGGAAATTGGTTCGTATATTAACCTAGTTTTCACTCGCGACTTTGTCTACATCGACTTAATATTTTGGACTAGTTAATAAAACGCTTAAAAAAAGTTTGTGGCAAACGCTGAATTAGAGCACAAGTTATACCTACCATCGCATCTTTAAATCATTTCGGGGGGTATTTTTCAAATAAAAAAATGGAAAACTTTTTTTTCTCACATGTAAACAATTATATAACTGTAAGATGTAACTGTATCTAAGCACACTTTGCCGTTTTATTTGTTTACATCAAATACTTCCATGCTGGTCTGGGAGTAAAAAAAACATAGAATGTACCAGTTGCTTCTCTTCCCGCGCATATAGTAAAAGTCCATCAAGGGAATGGGCTATAGCTAGCAACCCATCACTATTTTGATTTCATTTTTTGCCATCTATATGCCCACAATCATGCTAAGCGTGGCCTTTAGGTCTTGATGCCTTAGGATCTGTCTACCTCGTAAGGGTAAAGACGTGATTTATGTTCCTATGTATGTATTAAATACTTCGTATTCGAATGTGGATGTCATGAGTCATGACATCATTTTAAAGTCTGTGTGACAACACCTCATCGTGTGTGTGCGTGCCTCTTCAAGTATTCTGTGTCCTTTCTTGGAACCATAACTATATCTACACTAATACACTAAACTTCGTGTAAATCGCTTCCGCGGTTTAAGCGTGAACAGGTAACAGACAGACACCTATATCGAGACACACTTTCGCATTTATAATGTTAGTATGGATTAAGTACTTGTGTGACAGTAATGTAGAAACGTCGCATAGGTATAGTGGTTTGATACGCACGTGCCAGTATAATGCCATTAGTGTATGTATGAGCCGCGCTCGGGGGAAATTACCAATCATTGCGAACTTGCGGGCCGCGCGGAGTGCACTGCGGAAAATGGTGGCCGCGCGTACACTATTAAAAAGCCTGCCAAGTGCCATTTGGAATTGCGCAATGAGAATATCCACCATTAAAAAATAATAATGAGCTTCTATGCTGGTCCGGGAGCTAATAATAAACATAAAATGCACCAGCTGCAACTCTTCCCGCGCAGGGGCCCGGTTTTTGAAAGCACATCACTCGAAAGTGGTATAAATCAGCTTCTATCTCCAAAACTACAGCTCTAATCAAAGTTTTGACTAGTTCACAAGATTAATGAGAGCTGTGATTGTCTTCTATGCTACTCGTATTTGAAATTCAGCACAATTTTTCACCACTTTCGAGTGGTATTTTCACACATGTGCTTTCAAAAGTGGTAAAAGATGGTAAAAGCCCATCGAGGAAACGGGCGGAAATCTCAGGAATCATTTTATGGGCCAGAAGGACTATTTTGATCCCCCTTTCCACCTGTAGACCCACAACCATGCTAGGCGGTGCCTTTGGGAACGTAAGAGATAAATACATGATTTATGTACCTATGTTTAAAAGAAAAACAGACTTCGTCAACATATTTTTTACAGTTTTGATGTATCTACTGTCACTCTCACTACTAAGACGAATCTAATGATACCAGCCATTTAGGCTCTAGAGTGAGCCAAAGAAATATACATACATAAATACATTCGAAACACATAACCCTAATTCTGGCACGGCCTGGTTATTATAGTCAAACGTGTTGTCCGTTTTGCCAAATAAAAAATATTGAATGAAATTGCACGTCACGTGAGTCTCATCAGAAATGGAAATCACTGATTCAGAAACTACAAAATGAAACGGAAGTCTATACATACATAAATCAAGTCTTATCCCTTATGGGATAGACGAGAGTCTAAGTCTTAAATAGGTACTCAGCATTCCGATGTCTAACTAACACCTAAACGTATTGACTAACAAAAACTGAGAACACACTAACAACACGCTTTGAATGGAAATTTCATCACTACATATTCTAAAACAAAATCCGGCGCGTCTGTCTGTCTGCGATAAGCTCAAAAACTACTAAACGAATTTTCATGCAGTTTTCATCAATAGACTGAGTGATTCACGAGGAAGGTTTACGTTTAATTTGTCAAAGATTTGTACCAATATGTTGTAATGACCCGATAATTGTTGGTAGTATCGGGAATAGTCGAGCTGGTTGGAATAAAAAATTAATTCAGCGCGGACGAAGTCGAAGGAATTAAGATAAAAGAAAATCCCGCCGCCATTTTATTTAGCAAGCAAATCATTGAGTATTGATGTTATTACATTTCAATTACGCGTGCCCAAACATACAAAGTACTTCCTTATTACGAGTATTTATATATAGCATCGCCTCTGAGACTGAATATATAAATAAAGGAGCTCGTAAATAAAGACGGGGGAGTCGTTACTGCCGATCTGAGGACCCAGTGTTTCTTATTTAATAAGCTCGGTAATTGGCCGTTGGCAGATCCTAATTAAAAGACATTTCTATGAAGACTTATTTGAAACAAATCGACGCTGGAGACGCACCTTCGGTTTCCTGCGGTAATATTCAGCATAAAAGCAGAAACGTTCGTGAAGGCAGACATACGGTAGATATGTTTACCTCGCCAGTCGATATATACACGTTCTGTATAAGTCGAGGGTTTAATAAATCTCATGAATACAGTAAACTTTAATGTTAATACATAAACCCCCGGGTTTGATAATTTTAGCGCTGCTTTGATCGTTTTAAAATAGCTATAAAATATATACCTACTCTCCATATGCGGTGAATGTTTGGCATGTAGACGCAAAGGCGATTAATGAAGACATCGATTGGAAGCAGCAAACGCAAATGAAAAATATCTACTTTTTAAAGTTCCCCCTCAAATCAAAGTCACCCTGGTTTACGGTACACGAATATGTTAAGTGAGCAAAAGTTGTTACCGTGCGGATTTCAAACATGTTGTGATCCAGGCTATAATCACTTCTTTATGAAAAAGGAAACCCAAGAAGTTAGTAGGTCACCTGATTGTAACCGAGCACCACCACACATGCACATGTATAGCACCAAAAACAATTGCGCATACGTGCTAGTGCAAAATGACATTCAAGTATACCACATGCTTTTGGGTGCAAGGAACGGTCGCACAGAAACTTTCATACACCTGTAAAGCAGCACGTGAGAACTACAGCTCAATCAATGACATGATGACGGGAAACCTGTAAACAGCCGATGATAATGATGATGTAATTTTTTTACTAACATAATTCACAAACATATTTTCATGACCCGTTTTTTGACAGTCAAACGTAGACGTTTCGCTTTTCATTTGATTGAGGATCTTGGATGATACAGCTGTTTCCTCCACCGTCGTGACCAACGGGGCCGCGTAAACATCTCCGATGAACCAATACCGCTGTTTGCCATATCTTTGACACCTCCGAGAGGAATTACGGACAAATTAAGAGACTTAAATTGACAAAAATACAATCTGATGTAAAACGTTTCGCGGCTTGTAGCCATGAACTCTAGGAAAAAGCTTACTGTCATGATTGATACACATTCATAAAGAGACTAAGGAGAAAAGAAATACACTTATTTATGATACAAATATCTAGACACGCGGGAGCGTGTCAGCCAAGATCAAAGTAAAAGGAACTGGTGACGTTGCTGATCCATTCGACCTATACTTTTGACTCCTTCACAACTCGAGATCTATTTAGCCTACATACATGAAATTTGATACATTTGATGCAAAATTTCATAAATGTAGCTTAAACATTAATACTGATATTAACGTTCAAAAACCGACAATTTTGTGACTGACTCCACTGATTTTTCTCAACCAACAAAGTTTTAGAAAAATAAGATATACTAACTAACATAGTATAGCCTGTATAAGTAAGGGCAAATCTTGAAATTGAATTACATCCCAAGTAAAATGAATACAAGATTGTCTACTCAGAACTTGGCATCCACATAATATTAACTCTTTTTTCGGCGAAGTCAGTAACGCTGCATATTTTTAATATTGAACTTTGCTTTCATTTCACATTTTTGTCTCTGTTTCTTTATAACTAATAAAGCGTTTACTTACTAACTTACTTACTTACTTATGTTTTTGATGGGATCAGTTTAAATAGGCAACTAAAACAACTTCAGATAAATAAACACAAACAAGAAAAATAAAGTAAACTAGAATATATTTAAAATTAGATTCATTGTATTCGCTACCTCGTTATAGATTTAAAACACGTTTGTACGGCAGCTGGCGCGGGAGGTTTTTTCCTAAGTGCTTTTTCAGACGGCTTTGTGACTATTTGTTCGAGAGAACGGACTTCTTTCCAATTTTCTTGTTCAAATAAGAACCGTTACTTTGTCGCAGAGCAAAAATAAAACAATAGGTTTTTTGAAGAAACAATTATAAAGCGAATCGGTCGCGGAGGCCATTGTGAAATTTGTTCATAATATAGTATACAAAGAAATAATTTCTGAGAATCGAGACTGTGCCAATTGAAGTTCTGGGCAAAAATAAACCTAAACATGCTTCAATCTAAAAATACATACATACCTACATAAATCACGTATTTATCCTTTACAGAGCCTAAGGTTCAAGACCTAAAGGCCACGTTTAGCATGATTATGGGCGTATAGGCGGAAAGGGGAATCAAAATCGCCTATAACACGATTTCTAAGATTTTCGCCCGTTTCCTTGATGGCCTTTTACCATGTGCGCGGGAAGAGAAGTAACTGGTACATACTAAATTTTTTCTTTACTGGGAGTAAACCAGCATAGAAGAATCTAAAAATACACCATGGTTATCAGAGTACAGCAATCTACTGGGATTTGTAGGAGTTAGTTATCTTCCGCTCGGATACATTCCTTTATATTATATACAGATACATTCCTATATATTATTACTATACTATGTAAGACCTAATGTACGACATGATTACGATGCAATAAATGAATTATGAATTATTTTCTTTTCTTGTAAACGTTTGCTGGGAACAGACCGTTCTGGAGTCCAGGAGTCTATTTCTCCAACATGACAATTGTTGGTGACAAGCGACAATTCTGTTTACATTGCAAACTGGACCAGTATCTACGCCGGTTGGCTTCGTATTGACAAGGCCTTGCATTTCGAATTGTCATTATGTCGCCAACAATTGTCAAATCGTGAAATAAGGGCCAAAATGCAATTTTTGTAATTTCCTCTGCATACGTCTTTCGAGACGAGGATGTATGAAGTATGTTAGGATCGTAGAAAGTGGAACAAAGTAGTCTCTGCCTACCCCTGTGGGAAAGAGGCGTGACTGTATGTATGTATGTATGTACGTCTTAGTTTTGGCAGGCCTCCCACTAGGTGGATCGATGACATCGTGAAAGTTGCGGGAAACCGGTGGTTGCAGGTGGCGAGTTGTCGTTCATTTTGGTGTGCTAAGGGGGAGCCCTTTGTTCAACAGTGGACGTCTGCTGGCTGATGATGATGATGATGATTTTTTTTACTAAGTAATCGGTGTGCAATAAAGTAATTGTATTTATGTTTGTATATACAGAAAAAATGACAGTGTAGTGTCAATGAATTGCAGACAAAGGTTTTACGCAATTTCCACCACATTTTGCCAATTTCTCATTTCTATACATACATACATACATATATCACGTCTTTATCCCTTACGGGCTAGACAGAGCCTAAGATAACTAAACCTTAAAGCCACGTTTAGTATGATTGTGGGCGTATAGGTGGAAAGGTGAATCAAATTAGTGATGAGTGGCAAGCCGCATCGCCTATAACATGATTCCAAAGATTGTCGCCCATTCCCGCGATGGGCTTTTACCATCTGCGCGGGAAGAGAAGCAACTGGTACATTCTGTTTTTTCTTTACTCCCAGCACAGCATGGAAGAAATTCATTCTCATTTCTATGAGTATATTTTACTAGTAAAGCGTGAACGATTTGCTAGTTAATTACAGGGTCGTTCTTCTTAGGCTGTGACCATCAAGCTGCCACCCCGGCATGCCTTAATGGCTCGCGAATACCTTAAAGATTTATCGCACTCCGCTCGCGTCTCTTTCCAACAATACCAGTAAGAAAAGGATGCATTAAGAGAATTGCTATAGTAAAAGGTTAGCCTGGCGCTGCGCCAGTGCCGCACATGCCGACTACGTGACTCTCACGTCCTACTCTAACTTATGCAGTGTGAAAAGGATGAGTGCCGCCACAAAAGTAAGTGCTGGGTTACCGAGTTGTGACCGGGTTAGCAAGCTTGTGCCGATAGAGGTCGCTAGGCCATTTTGAAGCACGTCAAACACCTGTTACTCTTGAGATACTTTCTTTTCTTTTAGAATTGAGTTCGAAACCAACTGTACGCTAGTAGCATATTTAAGAGGTAACTACTTTTAGCCGTGGTGGCCTAGTGGATTGACCTGTGGCCTCTCAAGCAGAGGGTCGTGGGTTCGAATCCCGGGCTCGCACCTCTGAGTTTTTCGGAATCAATGTGCAAAATTACATTTGAAATTTGCCATGAACTTTTTCGATGAGGGAAAACATCGTGAGAAAGCCTGGAACATCTGAAAAAAATCCAATGGTGTGTGTGAAGTTTCCGATCCGCACTGGGCCCGCATGGGAACTATGGCTCTTATTATGAGAGGAGGCCTGTGCCCAACAGTGGAGATGAGATGAACTGCTTTTATTTGAAATATGAAAAGAAATAAATGTAAAATGAGCTTGCGTTGGACCATGATCGCCATAATAATTTATCTATTACAAGTTGTTAAGAGTAACTGAACAAAAACCTTCTGGATGCCTTTTTTTTCAATTTAATGACTTATTATCAGAATAAACGTATAATTGACATCAGTTAGTATTGCTGGGGATAGGTTTTTTGTGATGCAAAATTCGAAGCTTGTATCATACTGTCTTTGTTACTCTCGTACTGAACAGCATTTTTGCGAGTGAGACTGCGCACGAACATCATACAATAACTCTTTATTGAACACCACGTGTGTGTGAGTGAATAAAACAGAAAAAAGGTTACAGAATATTACAAGATAATAACAGGCGGCCTTATCGCTACAGAGCGATCTCTACCAGGCAATCATAATGGACTGAAGAAAAGAACAGATCTCAGAAGGTGGTGCAATTTAGAATATATATTAATATACTAAGTAGTGAAAATACATAATACATTATACATGAAACACACATTTATAATAATAAATGGAGATATAAATAGACATATACACACATACCTAAAAAAAAAAACCAGCTACAAGATTCATGCACAACTTGACAAATAGTGCGCCTTCAACATAGTTTTAAATATGGGTAAAGATTTAGCGCGCCTTATGATTAGGCAAGGAATTCCACACCAGTAAAGCCTGAGCAGTATAAGAATAGACATAGAATTTGGAATTCATATTTCGCTTTTGGGAGTTAAAGCCAGGTGCAAGGTTTGAGACAGGGTCCTATTATCAAATCCAGTGTCTACCAAATTGTTGGTGTCGTATTAGCGCGATCACGGCCCGCGCGACAGCGCACCCGACGCTGCATGCGAGAATATACGGTATTGTCTTCCCATCGGGAGAGCTTCCGCGTTTGTCTTACTGAGTTACCGCCCGGTTTACCCTTATTATGTTACTAGCTTAGTTTATTGGCGGAATATATGCGGGTATATAGCGACTAAACACGCACGAGTCTATTGCCATCAATTAATGAATATTTAAACGCCTCGCGAGAGCTCTGCGAAGATGTAGGGCGCTGAGAGCTGATTGCTGAGGCGTTGCCGCCTTATTTACGATATGCTAATGAAAAACAAGCTCACGCCAAGAACAGATGTCGGTTTTGTTTTAATCCATACATACATACAATCACGCCTCTTTCCCATAGGAGTAGGCAGATACTACTTTATTCCGCTTGCTACGATTCTGACATACCTCTTTCGCTTCATCCACATTCATCGATCTCTTCATACATGCTCGTCGGTTTCGGTCGGTTAATCCATACATACATAAATCAATTCTTTATACCTTACGGGGTAGACAGAGCCTAAGGTAACAACCTGAAGACCACGTTTAGCATGATCGTGGACCAAATAGTGATGGGTTGATAGTCGCATTGCCTATAGCATGGTTCCTAAGATTTTCGCAAATTCCCTCGATGGGCTTTTACCATCTGCGCGGGAAGCGATGCAACTGGTACATTCTTTGTTTTTTCTTTGCTTCTAGACCAGTAGGGGTAGCCGTGCAGTAGGTAGTTTGTTTTAATGCGATTGAGGTTCATTGCACTGTTTTAAAAGCAAGATAGCTAACGCATTTATTGCCATGAACGATTTCATGAGTTTTGTCCAAGCACACGCAATTCTGTTTAGGCTCTAAACTGCATCGCTATTTCGTACCGCGACAGAACATTTGCGACTCAGTTTAAGCGCCACTCAAAGACGGCGATTCAGTCACAGTTTTATTGTTTTTAGAGCACATTCGAATGCACATGACTTCTGTGGCCTCTGAAGAAGCTTGCGAAGTCTGGCAGCCGGCTGCGATGGTACAGAAAACATATCAACCAAAATTTAAGGCTAGTTGGTCAACTCTCATCATTATAATTATTTTATCTCAGTGACTTATTTGATCTGGTTACCATGACACTCACGGAAAAAAAATATAGAATACATACATACATTATAACACGTCTTTATCCCTTATGTGGTAGACAAGGCCACGTTTAGCATGACTGTGGGAGTATAGCTGGAAAGGGGAATCAAAATAGTGACGGGTTGCTAGCCGCATCGCCTATAACACGATTCCTGAAATGTTCGCCCATTCCCTCATCATAGTTGTGTTATTATTTATTACCATCACTTTAAGCGAATTTACAAAATCCTTATTGTAGGGGTAAGTATAGCACGCGTCACGGAATGACGAGGATCCGGGTTCGACTCCCGGCCATAGCTTTACGTTTCGAATTTTTCTGTGTTCTAATTTTCAGTGACATTTAGTTTTTTTTTTTATATAAAATCCTCTTCATCATTAGGTACCAGTTTTATAAAATATCACGTTAACTTTGACTATCTTTACTTATTTCTATTATTGGTTGTCTGGAAGAGATCGCTATTAAGCGATAAGACCGCCTATTGTCTACTTTGTTCTTTGTTTCTGTATTGTTTTGTACTGATTTGTGGTGTTCAATAAAGAGTATTTGTATTGTATTGTATTGTTTTGTAGCTTTATGTGGTCAAATTAATGTTAGCCATAGCCTTGTAAGTCCGGCGACAAACAATAATTCTATACACACAATACTATAGGTACAAAGAATTGAAAACTGATAAAAATTAACTAATTTTGGCCTTTCATATGTGTATTTCTGTAGAAAAAACGAGTGTTTATTTACCCTAAATAATCAATAGTGAAGGCACGCGACATTTTGTCTCTCGTTTTGTCGCCGGCGGCGGCTGTCGCGGCGCATTGTCGCGGCTGTCTGCCGCTCGGCACTCGGGGCTCGGGGTCTATTCTTTGCTAAAGAACTGAATAAGGGGTTTATTCTGCGCTCAATTTAAAAATTCAATTCATGTTAAAAGACAATGCTTGTCACGTTGAAATTAATTTTGTTTGATAATTATAGAGTTCGTAAATTATTTCGATTTATGCTTTAGTCGAGTTGTGAAGCAGTAATGAATAGAAAATCAAGTTAGACTACATAGTTTACAACGAGATTTTCATTTTACCACTAGATCATAAAGACAAGTAATAAGTTAAAAAGGGTTAGGTTCGTAAGGACTAGATTACATAACGACTCTATAAGCAAAACGTCTTAGTTACGTAAGGTCTTGGTAGCTAAATGTCTAATTGTACAAACGTCTTAATAGTAGAATGCCCGGGTTTAAGATTGGACTTAGTTCTATTACGTCTTGTTTGTATAACGCCCTAATATCAAAATGTTGTAATAGCAAAACGACTAGGTAGGCATATCGTCAAACATTAATAACGTCTAAATGGCATAACGACTAGATGGTTGAATGACAAGAAAAACTCAAACGTAGTTTGTGAAGGAACTCTTTGATAAAGAAACTTTATGCCGGTATGCAATCATGACGTTTTGCTACCAAGACCATATGCTATCCAGACACTTTTCCTTATGCGTCGTTTTACAATCAAGACTTATTGATAACTTGGACGTAAACTCTATTAGTCATTTTGCAACTTCGGGCGTTATGCTATAGTTGTCGATCGAACAACTAAGACATTCTACTCACTAGGGCATTCTGCAAAAAAGACATTGTGCTTACCAAGACCTTATGCAACTAAGACGTTTTGCTTATAGAGTCGTTATGCAATCTAGTCCTTACGAACCTAACCCGTTAAAAATGTCCTATAATGAACACAACGTTAACACGTGACATCTCACCTCCATTGTATTTTCCCAATAAGTAACTAATTCGGTGCCTTTTAAAATAAATAAACAACTTTTCTTGAAGATCCGTTGGCCGGGAAGCGCGACTCATCCTGACGAGTGAGACTTTGGATACGGAATAGAGTAGGGTCGAATACAGATCGCGTTTTCAAACGAGCTTCAAGAGATTCGTCATATCACTCAGATAATAATTCCTTATTCTTTGTTATATTAGCCGGTATTTGTGTATGTCTGCTAGGGCCTAGCTCTAGGTCAAAAGCCTCTTGGTATCTTTAATATAGAGTAAGACTTAAAGACTGGCTGAGTAGTATTAGATCATAATAATAATATCTTGGGACAATTGACTTAGTCCCAAACTAAACAAAGCTTGTAATATGGGTACTAGATATACAGATAAATATACTTATAGGTGTAGTTAAATACATACTTAAATAAATAGTATACATCAGAGGCGCGAAAAATCGGGTATCGAACCCGGTACCTCATGCTTCATAATCAGGTTCTCTAACCACTTGGCTATCCGTCGTCAGATGAAAGGTCTATAATATCCAATGTTATATTCAGTCACTTTTTTTTAGTCTTACTGTAGTATACATTTTCTGTCATGCATACATATATGGGTATGGCAAAAGAAGCATGAAAGTAGAATAAATGCAGTAGAAATGAGAGCGTTAAGAAGTATGGAAGGTGTATCACTGAAAGATAGAATAAGGAACAGTGTGATAAGGGAACGTGCTGGTGTGAAAGAGGATATAGTGACTAGGATAGAAAAAAGTATGCTTAGTTGGCTTGGGCATGTAGAGCGGATGGATGAAAGTAGACTAACTAAACAGATCTATATGGGGAGTGTGAATGGTAACGTTGGGAGGGGAAGGCCTAGACGGACGTTCCGAGACCAAATAGGAGACGTTTCGGAAAAAGGTCAGGTCAGAAGTACCCGAAACCGACGAGCATGTATGAAGAGATTGACGACTGTGGATGAAGCGAAAGAAATATGTCAGGACCGTAGCAAGTGGAATAAAGTAGTCTCGGCCTACCCCTGTGGGAAAGAGGCGTGACGGTATGTATATATGTATGTAATAAGTGATGTGATCTTTTCGTGGCCGTGTCCGGATGCAGCGACTGGTTACTAACGCTGAGAGCGTCGTTGATGCGCTCTCAAGTGACAAACGTAGCCAATTTTAGCAGGGAGTGCGCGGCCGCACTCTCCACAAGTCAGCACCCCTCCGACAGTGCAATGTATAACATTACTGCATCACTATTCTCATTAGCTTCACCTCCCCAGCATCACATACAATGCATGAACTTTGTAGCTCCGGACTTTTCTAATAAAACATTTCACAGCCTGCATAATGCCGTCCAGACTCCAGCGCATGTGACGTAGCGGACGAACTCGTCTGACCTTTCACATATTCTGATCTTTTTGATGTGGTTTATCAATACATAGTATAAAACAAAGTCTGTCCCTGTATGCTTAGATGTTTAAATTAAAACTACGCAACGGATTTTGATGCGGTTTTTTCATAGATAGAGTAATCCAAGAGGAAGGTTTATAATATGCACTCAACTCACATTAGTACATTACTGTCTAGGCCAGGAAGCCAGCAATGCTATTCTGGCCGAGGTAAGTATAGTGCTTTTCTCAAAAAACGAAAAAGAAAACAACAACAAAAATAAATGAAAATGTAATTGACATAAATCATTAATTATTTTTGCTTTGCCGCCTTTTTCTATCAATATGGCATTTGAAGAGAGTATTTTTCTACCCAGAACATCTAAAGCTATTTCAGACACAGATAAACACGTTGTCGTACTAGCTTTTTTTAATTTGGTGTTTTAAGTCTTGTGCCTTTATTTTTTATAACGGTGATTTGCATTTTTAAAAAGTTAATAACTAGACAGTTATGGAATTTGTATGCAACATTACTGGAGAGTTTAGCGCTACAGTAATGTTTTTTTTTTTTTAATTTTGGACTGACCGGCAACAATTAACTTCTTGTTCTGACATGTAGTTAACAATGACGACTTTAACGGACATTTTTGAGAAAAATGTATTTAACACCTCAGTCTAAAAAAATGACGGCAGTAAGTCCCGCTGTTTCCTTTGCCTTGCGCTTCCCCCCGCCCCTCCGGCCCGCGCCCTGCCCAGCCCTGCCTTTTTCTACCCAGAACATCTAAAGCTATTTCAGACACAGATAAACACGTTGTCGTACTAGATTTTTTTAATTTGGTGTTTTAAGTCTTGTGCCTTTATTTTTTATAACGGTGATTTGCATTTTTAAAAAGTTAATAACTAGACAGTTATGGAATTTGTATGCAACATTACTGGAGAGTTTAGCGCTACAGTAATGTTTTTTTTTTTTAATTTTGGACTGACCGGCAACAATTAACTTCTTGTTCTGACATGTAGTTAACAATGACGACTTTAACGGACATTTTTGAGAAAAATGTATTTAACACCTCAGTCTAAAAAAATGACGGCAGTAAGTCCCGCTGTTTCCTTTGCCTTGCGCTTCCCCCCGCCCCTCCGGCCCGCGCCCTGCCCCGCGCTCGCCCGTACGGAAGAGTTGTGACCTCAGTAAATAATTTACGCGTTGTTTTCCTGTTTTCTTTACTTTTATTTGCGTTTAAGAAAGCAATTTGGGGAAATGCTCGGCGCGGCCCTTCCGCGTATTGACGGCGCCATACGATACCGTATTTTCTTTGAAAGAACGTACAATTACAAGGTTTGGAAGCGAAATGTGGCTTTACGTAACAATTTTTTACCACTTTCAATTAATTACTGTAGCAGCTATAGACTTGCCCCCTTACGAGGGCGACACTGAAAGTTTTTAGAACTGGCCTCTTGTAAACAATATAATAAAAAAGTAAGTTTAAATTTTGAAAATGGAACTCTTTACCAATATTATTGAGTATATATTTCTTTCATTTGTCATTTGTTTTATGATTTGGCGGCAAATTGAAAATTGTCTGTGTCACGTCAACATGAATGTAACGCGAGAAAATTTCCGTGCAATGATTTTTTATGACTTTCGATGTCATTTAAGTCAACAAGAAAGCTATGATAGACTTCGATTGGCCTTTCATGATGAAGCCCCATCTCGTGCGACTATTTACAACTGGTTTAGTGAGTTTAAACGTGGTCGCACTAATCTCACCGATGATCTGCGTGAGGGACGGCCTTCTACGGTGACGACTGAAAATAACATCAGTGTTGTGCGGCGTATGATAGAGACTGACAAAAGAATGACGTATCAGCAGATTCGGACAAGCTTAGGCATCGGTATGAGTCAAGTGCATAAAATCCTCCATGAACATTTAGCGGTCAGGAAGCTTTGCGCCCGATGGATACCTCATAATTTGACCGAGGCCCAAAAACTCCGTCGGGTTGATTGGTGCCGTGAAATGATTCAAAGATTTAACGGAGGTGACTCAAATGCTGTGTTCGACATCCTTACGGGTGATGAAAGCTGGATTTACTGTTATGATCCAGAAACCAAGAGACAGTCTGCTCAATGGGTGTTTCCTTTCGAGGAGTTGCCAACTAAAGTGAAGAGAGGTCGAAGCGTGGGAAAAAAGATGGTGGCCTCGTTCTTCGGGAAGACAGGTCACTATGCGACAATTGTTTTAGAGGATCAAAAAACAGTTACTGCCGAGTGGTACAGTAACAATTGTTTGCCACTTGTATTGGAAAAAGTTCGGGAGAAACGACCTCGAAGTAGGATCCTTCTTCACCACGACAACGCCTCGTCGCACACCGCCAGGCGAACGATCGACTATTTAGTGACGTCAGACGTGGAATTACTGGGTCACCCGCCGTATAGCCCCGACCTCGCACCTTGCGATTTTTATTTATTCCCGAAAATAAAAGAAAAACTTCGAGGAAAACTTTTTATGAACACCGAGGAAGCAGTGGGTGCGTTTCAAAAGGCCGTCGAAGAGACCCCTAAGGACGAGTGGGCTAAGTGCTTTTCTCAGTGGTTCCATCGGATGCAGCGATGTATTAATGTGAATGGACACTATTTTGAAAAGATATAATAAAACTAATAACTTGCTAGTTTGCTCAGTTTTTGATTTTCTAAGAACTTTCAGTTTGACCCTCGTATTGACCCCTTACAATGGTTTGTCTCTGTCTGGCAAAGGTTAATGTGAGTTGTACAAAGGTATTTCTTAATATCCATAGAAATCCTATCCTATCCTACTAATATTATAAATGCGAAAGTTTATGAGGTTGTATGGATGTTCGTTACTCTTTTACGTCAGAAGGGCTGAACGGGTCTGGATGAAATTTGGAACAGAGATAGATTATAGTCCAGGATACTTTTTATTTCGGAATATTGTGTAGTTTCTTCGATAAACGAATTCTTTGCAGACGAAGTCGCGGGAAACAGCTAGTAGAATACCTAATAAAGTTCTTTCAAATCTAGTCCTTAATTTTTCCCTAAGATTTTTTTATGTATACTTGGGCCAGTACAGACGGACTGCATTCCGTCTGCAACGAATCCGGCAACTCTGCCGACTGGTCATTCAATTCGATCGCAGTTAGCGTGCAGTTGTACCGACTGCAATAGAAAATGTACTGGCAGTCGGCAGTTACTTTGCAGTCCGTACAAAAAAATGAAGCGTGGCCTTTTTTAAACGTCAGTAAAAAATTATAAGGCAGCTAATTAAAAAGAAAATTTACCTTATTAAACTCGTGACTCGCGAAAAGTCGGCAATTTCATTGAATATCAAAGGTTTTTATTGGAAAAGTTTGATGACTTTGCGAAATTTGCAAAAACGCCGCGGAATATTAAACAGCAATCGAACTCTTGCACCAACTACTCTAACTTGGCGGCGACACATGATCCCGCAACTTCAAGTTGAATGAATCCAACTTTAAAGTTTTTAGAACTTGCCCTTGTCTACCTCGGTACCCGTCGACCAATCAAATTCGTGTGTGCTGGCTGCGGAACCGCGGTCGTACCTTTTTCTGTATCAGAGAGAGAGAGAAACATTTATTTACACACATTCGATACACGTAGATATAAAACAAGGAGAAATACAATATACTAAGGAATAGTACATATGGTGTAAAATGGACCCCACTCAGCATAATGTTGCGGCAAGGCGCAACGCTGTTTTTCAGAGGGACCCAGATAAAATTTTAAAACTAAACACAATTAGGCTATGTAACAGTTACAAGTGGTTACATCTTCATGAATAGGTGTGCTGTGATGAATATTTTTACAATATTTTGCCTTGCAATGTTTGTAAGCGCGTAAACTGTCTTCATTTCTAAACCACTGCTAGTGGTCAGATAAACTGGAAATTTGGTACATGTGCAGATCGGACCGCTTGTGTTAAGCTTGTATCTTAAAAAAACTTGAAACTCAAGCTAAGAGTATTTAGTATATTAATATATATTCTAAATTGCACCACCTGCTCAGATCTGTTCTTTTCTCCAGTTCATTATGGTTGCCTGGTAGAGATCGCTCTGTAGCGATAAGGCCGCCTATTGTTACCTTGTAATATTGTGTATACCTTTTTTCTGTTTTGGCTGTTATATGTGGTGTTCAATAAAGAGTTATTATATCACAAGTATTTTTTTATTCATGATTACATTTATTTGTGAGTTGACCACAATAGAGTAATCTCGATAGAATAATATTGTATTGTAAGAGCAAAATTTTAGTCTTAATTAATTAATTTTGTGAAATTAGGTGACACTAGCGTAACTTAAATCAGATGATACAGCCACTAGGCCAAATAATATACAGCATTTTGTACTATTTATAAGTATGAGGCCAAGTTCAAGTACAACCTGTATTTATTTGTCGCACTGTAAAACTTAAGCGGCGGAGCCGGAATGAGCATAAATCCGGCATCGCCTCCCGCCGGGGTGGGAGCGAGTCGGTTTTTTAGGGCGGGCATTCGGACAGCGATTTGGCTTCCAGATTAATAGGGGATAATTATCTTGAGGCTGGCGCGACGCCAGCGCCGCCGCAGCAGGCGCGCCCCGCCGGCATCAACGACTGTCTTTTGAAAACCGAATTCGCATCTTCAGATAAGCTTTGCGGTTTGAACGTCGCCATTCAAACTCTCAGTAGAAGTATGTTGTAGTGGCTATATTAGGGTATCTCTAAACGAAGAGGAACTCTTATAGGACCACTGCGTTCTCCGTCTGTTTAACTGTGAACTTATAGAGACATCACGTTGAAAGTATTGTAAAACACTTAAGTTGTAATAGATATAATGTAGTTAACCATGAAAATCAAAATCTGTACAGTACATCGCGTCGACATACGTACAGTTAAAAATTTGGCAAGAGGCAAGCCTTACAACATAGGGAAAAATCCGAAAGTCACTGTTTCGCACAGAATAAGTTTGTTTTAAAAAAACTGCGGACCAAGTTAAGAATGGGCTGAGATGAACTTCTTCCGGGCGTGTGGTTTAAGTTGTATTTTAACTAGCATTTACTTTGGAAATGAATTTTGTTTATAATTGCTTAACTCACTGCAGTGGGCCTGCTGTGGCTGAGCTTTTCCAGCTCCCCGTTATTAGAGGCGAGCCAAGAAAAACTATCAGCTTACGTTTCTCTTTCAGGCGACGGCGGGGGATGAGCGCAGGGCGCGGGGACCCGCCGCCACCGCGGACTCAATCAACTGATTTATTTTACCGTCCTAGAGAATTCCAACTTTATAAACTGCAAGAGAAATATTTACCACCAGCACTTTTATTTAACGACGCAGCATTTCTACACGTAAGGAGGCGTTTGTGTAGAAAAGTATGCACGTTTGCTTTTAATTGAAATAGGTCATGCTCATGGTCGTGTTGAGCCGACCGCTTTGTTCGTGTTTTCCTTGATAATTCAAAGAGACAGTCATAATACCGGCTCATCTGCCAACTGTTACCGTCTCGGGAATGTGTTTAGCGGAGTGCCTTGTTTTCGGCGGGCTTGTCGCGGGGTTTAAGGCGAACGTACAAACGCCCTGATTAATGTGTCTCCTCACTCGTCTGTGTAAACACGACAGCGCATCAAACCCGCGTGACGCCACCATCAGTTATTCAATATTACCCAATGAGAGCTAAGCTAACCCGCAATTAAATTGGAAACGAACTGGGCCCGACAAAAGGGCACTAATAGGACCGCAACCATTGTCTATCGCGGCGCGAAGTCACGCTGGCGATAATAGTCATGAATGTGTGGGGAAAGAACGCTGGCGCGGCGCCAGCCCTGCCCGGCACGCCACACGCGGAAATCGGGAATCGATACTATAAAACTTTTATTTGATATCCAATCTGAATAGACCAAGCGTGCCGTCCGAGTGCGCTGGGAGAATCTCTGAATGCTCGCATACTTGTTACGGGACAGGTAACTGATATAAATTGGTAGGGGAGCTCGGACGCGCCGGCCGACGCTGCATCGAAGGAAACCATTTGTGATTCTGCATGTCAAACATACCTCGTACGTTACGTCCAATTTCTCGACGATGCATTTTGAAGAAAATCAATAAAGTAAAAAATATCAATCGACCTAGTGACTAAAGCAAACCTAACTGTGTTGTGTAAGTACAAGGCAATGGTAAACATTCTTCTGT
The DNA here is from genome assembly GCA_949127965.1 of Pandemis corylana. NCBI lineage: Eukaryota > Metazoa > Arthropoda > Insecta > Lepidoptera > Tortricidae > Pandemis > Pandemis corylana. The sequence continues at coordinate 18,296,615 of OX421852.1, read as the reverse complement.
AGGGGAGACCGAGGAGAGTTGAGACAGAGGTGAGTTGATACAAAGCCGATTTATCTGAACTGTGACAGTTTATCGGGCTGGTAACTTCGCTAATTCGTTGCTCTTTCTACACTCCACAGTTTGTGTGAAGTTGTGACCTCTAACTGTCATAGGTGCAGAGAAAAAGGCTTTGTATTAACTCACCTCTGTCTCATCTTGCCTCGGTCTCCCCTAGACATTAATGCTGAGTTGGGATCATTTTGCGACAATTTATTTATTTCTAAGCTGTCATGATTTTTAACTAACTTTCAAAAGTGTCATGAATAAACATTTTCTTTCTTTTTTCATAACTCGAGATCGAACATTCGTATTTTTCATAAATAATCTGTCTCGATCGGGCATCAAATCTGAGAACTCATGCTTCACCGTCGTGTTTTCTAACCACTAAGCTATACAGAAATTTTCCGTTGAAATGCCCAGATATCGAGATATCGGGTATGATGAATGACATACGTGACCCTTAAAAACAGAGATAAGCTGAAAGATACTGTTTGGTTACGCCGGGGCGAGCGCTCCAAGAGCAAGGACTACGAATTAGTACGAAACATGTCGAGCATCACTCGACTTTTATACGTGAGTTATCCGTTTATATGTAATTATGATTAAGTCTCACGGTAGTTTCATGTTGATACTGTTTATTGTCAATAGGGATGGACATGTAAATAAGTTTCATTGGTTAAGGAGGTCTTGGTTCGGGTGATGATAATGAGGAAAATGGTGAAGGTGATGATGATAATGATGATTATGATGATGATGATGAAGATGAGGATGAAGATGAAGAGGATAAAGATGTAATTCATGTAAATTTCTCGTAGTTCTGACTTCGACGGTGTAAAACGTCTAGTCTAGAGACAACTTTCGTCCAAGGACTAGAAATTTAAGAATAAACAAACAAACTTGAAAGGTACAAATGGGAAACCGTTTAAATGTGTCTGGAGAATTTACACAGAACACCCAGCACTTGGGCCTCGAGTCCCGCAGTGGGCAGGCGTGGGATCCCTCGTGCTCATGCGGCCGTTTCGACCCCCCTACTTCACCATCTCGACAATAGTCGGTGACAAGTGACAAATTCTAAATGCAATGCGTAGTCATGCAAAGACAAAAAGAAACATGGGAGTAAAGAAAAAACATAGAATTTTGGGAAATTTGGGTTGCTTCTCTTTTTTTTTTTTATATGAATAGGAAGGCAAACGAGCAAGTGGGTTACCTGATGGTAAGTGATCACCACTGCCCATAGACACCCGCAACCCCGGAGGGATTGCAGATGCGTTGCCAACCTAGAGAACTAAGATGAAATGCCTCTTGTGCCCGTAATTTCCCCGGCTGTCTTACTCTCCACACCGGAACACAGCAGTGCAAGCACTGCTACTTAGCGGCAGGATTAGCGAGTAAGATGGTGGTAGCGATCCGGACGGACCTTGCACAAGGCCCTACCACCCGCAAATGGCAGCAGATGCAAACTTCCCGCGCAGATGGTAAAAGCCCATCGAGGAATGGGTGAAAGTCTTAGGAATCATGTTATAGGCGATGCGGCTAGCAACCCATCACTATTTTGCTTTCCCTTTCCACCTATACGCCCTTAATCATGCTAAACGTGGCCGTAAGGTTTTGTTACCTTAGGCTCTGTCTACCCCGTAAGGGATAAGGACGTGATTTATGTATGTATGTGTATGTATGCGTAGTCAACATGAAACCAACTAAACTGGAGTGGACTTTGTCGAGTTTGTAATATAACTAGAAATGTCACTTGTCAGCGACAATTGTCGCGTTCGTGAAACGGGGGCCAGTCCGCCGCCGGAGCCCCGCCCATCACAGAGCCGTTACTCATCGCCTATAATAGAGATTTAAGTCTCTGCGATTTATGGACAAATTATGGAAGGCATATTTCAGTCGAGATCACCTCAGTGATACGACATTGTTATAGAAAATTTACTACATAAACTTAAATTTCAAAGTATCTTTATTTATGAGGCAAACCTTCTTTATTTTTACATACACATACACATACACAAATCACGTCTTTATCCCTTGGGTAGACACAGCCTAAGGTAACAAGACGTAAAGGCCACGTTTAGCAATATTGTGGGCGTATAGGTGCATCGCCTATAACATGATTCCTATGATTTTCGATGGGCTTTTACCATCTGCGCGGGAAGTTTCGTCCACTATGCCAACAGGTAAGCTTTCGTGACAACGAATTGGTCCTAAAAGGATTAGAACTACAGCGTTTGTGTAGTCTAGGATAGAGAAACATGGATGTTCGGCCTACATCTATAACTGACATACTTTAGGATCGTAAAATGCAAAGACAAAATAATATTTCAAAGCCAGCGCTCAGAGTTCCAGCTAAACCTTGTCTAGAATAATAAATGGAGAATTTTATTCTCCGCGATTCAAGCGGTGAAGTGAGCGATGCGGTTCTGAAATCAGCACAAAGGTTTCGTTAAGACGCTGACAGGCGGCAATGACCTTGGGAAGCTCTTTTCAGATAAATTGTTGACGTGTGTGTGAATGAAAGAGAAGAAATGATGTTGGCGGCGTGGCATCACTAGAAAAACTGTTTTAGTACATTTTTTTGCTAATTAGGTGTATTTTTACTTAATGTAAGTTTGTTTGCAAAATACTAACAGCAAGAGCGAATATTTTTGTTACTTCCTCAAAATAAACATACAGTATGCTTTTTACTGACACGACCTTTGTTGTTATTTGAGTCAATCTTGCAAGCCAAAGACTGTCTAGAAGTCTAAATACCTTGAAATTTGGTGCACATTAATGTAAAATAAATAACAGGATGACAACGCAAGTACAGTCAGCAAAAACTACAGTGAGGAAAAAGTTGTTAAAAAGTGAAAATTTTAACAAGGACTTATTTCTAACTAGCTTCTGCCCGCGACTTCGTCTGCGTAGAATCATACATAAAAACCTTCTTCTTGAATCACTCTATGTATTAAAAAAAAACCGCATCAAAATCCGTTTGTAGTTTTGAAGATATAAGCATACAAAGGGACATAGGGACGTAGGGACATGGGGACAGAGAAAGCGACTTTGTTTTATACTATGTAGTGATATCGCTTATCGTATTTTTTATATGTATTAGGGCATACCTGTATTATTGTGTAGGTGTATTCTTATTATTATTATTTTAATGCTTTATTTGTTTAGGTTAAGTTAGGGTCTTTGGTCTTAGCTTTTTAGTATGTCTACTCTCTATACTCTGGTTTCAGTTGTCCTGTCAATCGTTCGAAGGTTAGCTGGAAGAGATCCTTTTAAGGGCTAAGTTCGCCTTTGTACATCAGTCTTTCTCATTACCTGTAAAATTTAATGTGTGTTATGTATAATAAAGAGTTATACACACATACATACACACATTTCTGATTTTTTCAATACCTAGCGCTATTTGCTTCACAAATGTGAACTATGGGTATCGACAGCAGTTTATACGTTAATAGAGCTACCTATAAGGGGTTCGCCCCGCGTAGGTACCTATATCACGCGACCCTCGAGAAACAATACCTGCGATATCCTTGATACGTTTTATTGCTACCTTCCTAAGTGCCCATAATGATACGTGAACAAGGAAAATATTAGGTGGAATAAAATCATAATGCCTTCACGTGCCGGCTAGCATTACGGCTATCTTGTACAAGTTTGGTACAAAATGGCCACGTATCTAATATCGGGGTCTTACGGAAACACTCGGTCGGGGAAAAAGTTGGTGAAGTCGGTGCGGCCACGCCGCGGGCGGCCGAACGCCTAATTTATATTTTTTAGTAACAAAATGTTTTGTCGCCGCTTGATATGACAACTGTAAAGATAAACGAGACCTACATACATACACAAATCACGTCTATATTCCTTACGGCAGGGGTCACCAATTAGTTTTGCTCGGGGTCCGCTTTAAGAAATGAAATGACCATCGCAGTCCGCACATTTTATATAAAAAATATTTAGCTCGTTTGTTAGCTCGCTGCCTCGCCCGGCCCATTTCGAATTGACGTCAACAAGATCTACCCCATAAGGGATAAAGACGTGATTTGTGTGTGTGTGTGTGTGTCAACAAAGATAGTTCGGGGATTCATTTTTATTAAATTGCGTATTCAGTAGTGCAAGTTGCTGTGGTCTCGCAGTCGTAAAAAATGGGTCGGCAGTCCGAATGCGGACCGCGGTCCGCCATTTGGCGACCCCTGCCTTACAGGGTACACAGATCCTAGGTAACAAGACCCACGACCCACGGCTACGTTTAGCATGATTGTGGGCGTATAGGTGGAAAGAGGAATCAAAATAGAATGGGTTGCTTGATTGATTATATTTTCCACCTATACGCCAACAATCTTGTTAAACGTGGATTGTAGGTCTTGTTACCTTAGACTCTGACTCTGTCTACCCCGTACAGGATAAAGGTGTGGTTTATGTATGTATGTACGTGTCTTATCACTAAGTGTACATATCTGCCCCAACTTCGGATCCAACTCGGGATCACAAGCTTTACATACCTAGTCAAGTTCTCTAACCACTAGACTTTCCAGTCTGGCTTCTAACCCCCATATTCGTGTTAATATCTATATCTAGAGGCCTCGCTCACTTCATTAACTAGCTTAGGGGAGACCGAGGCAAGTTGAGACAGAGGTGAGTTGCTACAAAGCTGATTTCTCTGAACTGTGACAGTTTATCGGGCTGGTAACTTCGCTAATTCGTTGCTCTTTCTACACTCCACAGTTTGTGTGAAGTTGTGACCTCGCTAACTGTCTTAGGTGTAGAGAAAAAGGCTTTGTATCAAACTCACCTCTGTCTCAACTCGCCTCGGTCTCCCCTACATAGTCAAGTTCTCTAACCACTAGGCTTTCCAGTCTGGCTTCTAACCCCCATATTCGCGTTAATATCTATATCTAGAGGCCTCGCTCACTTCATTAACTAGCGTACCCTAATATTCAAAGCTAAAGTATCAATACTAGCGGTCGGAAATTAATCCACAAACAAGACGATTTGCTTGAAACAGATAATATTATGTATGTTTCTCAAGCCTTTGCGGTGACGCCAGAGCGTTGTTAGCTCAGCTTTGTCCGCTAAGGTTTGTTTGCGCGAGCCGCTGGTTTCTTGGCCCCGCTTACCCTCACTTTGGCTTAAATCAACAGCGAGCTTCGATCGAGGCAACTGGATTAGCGCCAGAGCCGCCAATTAACGAGCATTCAGCGCTGCTCAGTGCTCAATGCTCAATGCTCATCATACAAAATACAAGTTTATTCATTGCCACGTTCATTCAATCAGCGATTCGATTTAAAAAACTTAAAAATTATCGCGGGACCGTTGACCTGGTCCCAATCTAAGCAGACCTTGTGACTTGCCTTGTCTCGTCCGGTGAGCAATATATTATGTTCCACGGGAGTTTGTAATTGTGTCGTAAAGATCATCCTTCAAACAGATGGCGCTTGGCGACAATAATTCGCTTAGTAAAGAAGTCACGTGACAACCGGTACAGATAAAAAAAATCGAAGGCTGACTCACCTGCTATGGGGTGGTGTAGGGGTAATAACACGCATTACGGAGTGATGAGGATCCGGGTCCGATTTCCGGCCATAGCTTTACTTTTCGGATTTTTCCATGTGTTCTAGTTTCCAGTGTTCTATAGAAATTTGACCGTGTAATTACTACGTGTACTGGACAAAGGATAAATACACAAATTTGACATCCAAGACTTGACCCATCCATGTTTCACGATGACATATGAGTAACATGCATTTGGCCAGTTTTTTATTTCTACAGTCTTGCTTTAGAGGTATTTTTTTATGTTACGACAAAAACCGACAATCCCGGCGGTCGTCTGCGACTTCTGCGGTTGTTTATCGCAGAACTACATACCTATCCCAGGGTCTCAAACTATATCCAATTACTATTAATTATTGAGTAGTTTACTTCTGGAAGCGAAACAACAAGCATACATTCACATTTTTAATATTAAGTTAGAATGTAGACACAATTTGAACTTAAAGCCAGCAAAATAAGCGGTAAATGGCAGTCCGGAGACACGTCCGCGCGCCGCACAGATACCTAAGTAGTTTAATGACTAAAGGGGTACAAAGTTCCGCTTAGGCGACTTAGACAACTTCTAATCTACAAGTAAGTGTAAGTAGGTAATGTTCTGCTTCTTTAGCTGAGCGACTAGTTACTTATCGTTCTTGGTTTGTAATTCAGTCATGATAGTCATTTCAGTGATCTCTATTTTTTTCTATCAATTTAATCAAGCATTTTACTTCTTGATTTTTTATGTTTACTTTTACTGTTTCACCGTTAGAAATTAAATTTCCAAACGACACTGAGAATCAGAACACTGAAAAATCCGAAAAGTAAAGCTCTGGCCGGGAATCGAACCCGGATCCTCGTCATTCCGTGACGCGTGCTATACCTCCACACCGCCTATAGCAGGTGAGTAAGCCTTCCAATTTTTCTATCTGTTACTAGCTGTGTGACCTTGTTACTTTGCGATTTTTTGCCAGGTGTCATCTGTTTGAATGATGTGTCTGCACGACACAATTACAAACTCCCGTGGAACATCTACTGCTCACCAGGGACGAGCTGTGTGTGGAGTTTGTAATTGTGTCGTACAAACACATCATTCAAATAGATGACGCTTGGCGACCAAAAAATCGCATAGTACCTACATAGATAAAGTCGTAACACCACAGTAGCAAGCAAGACGTTTAAGATCTTATCCATGCAGCGCTGATCACTGATCAGCTTACATGTCTTAGCAGACTGGAGCACTTCATCCAGATAGGTCATAGCCGTGCACACTAGAATAAAGATCGTAGCTGGATATCGTCAAGTGCGACCTCTATTAAAACTAACACTACGAATATACGTCGAAGCAAATCATCAAAATACGGCGGCGCTGGACCCGACCGCGCACGTTAGCATAAATACTGGCGTGCGATCGCCGCCGGCGCCGCTCTAAATGTTAAACCAGACAAAGTATCGCTTTATTGCTTCACAGCACTAGTTTTAGACCACGATTTCATTCGGAAATAGTGATAGTAAAGAGTGAAGCCGCACTAGAGATTTTTCTTCTTTATAAAAAAATATGGCTCATGTATATGTATGTATATGTCAATATTGATAGTTTCAAAGTAAAAAACATACAGATGGAGACGGTGCACTCTAGGCAACAACGACAAATTTATATAAAAAATTGTTATAGTTAATATCCGACTGAGTTAGGTTGCACTTCAATCTTTTCCCGTGCGTGTCCATAAAAGCGACTAAGGGATCTGAAGACGTATGTGTGGTCAACGAACTTCAGCACAGCGGTGTGGCAGGTAAAGGAAAACCACCATACTAAATCCCCGAGATAGTCTTTATAAAGGTTTAGTAGTAGCGACTAAAAAGGTCTCATGCTATAGATTGACCGCTGAAACGAGTCCTCGCCCGCGCGGCACAGGGGCGCGGGGTAGGACGACAAAGGGGACCGAGAGAGGTGCGGGCGGCAGGCGCGTCACGGCTTCCCGCGATCTTACCCAGATCGTTTGACTTATGCATTAAATGCACCTAATCGTTTGCGGGACAATGAGAAAGTAACTCGCAAATGCCAAGTCAGATTTGCCTTCAGTTATTATACATAATAGAGCATTACGTAAATGCGAGTGCAATTGCCTCCGCAGTGCATAAAACGGGCGGGGATCGAGTCGATTGAAGCACTCAAATTCTATGGTAGTTTAATTTTAACGATACGGCTTATCTCTTATCTAATACTGAATAACGCATTGGATTTCCTGTGCATTTATGTCAGAGCGTTTAATAAAGAATTTAAAGAAAGGTAGCAACGATTTGCATGTGCCTCATTGTCTCTAAACTGGTTTAGGTAAAGGTTTGAGTGGACGCTCGAGTTGGGCGTGCGGCGGAGCGGGGCGTGCATGTTAAACAAATGAAACTCATACGCGTGTCCACGCCACGCTGCACGCCCCGCCAAACGCTCCGCTTCAAGCGTCCACTCAGGTCTACACTTATACAGGCAGCTCTGCTAGCGTGCCTCAATAGAATTGGTAGTTGAGATACCAGATCACTCTGAATCCCCGAAGAAGTACACGAAAACGCGGGGTTCCGAAAAATTCCATCGTGGTCTTTATTTACGTTGCATGCAATGGAGAAATCCTGCGCTGAATTTCATGTCGCTAAACTTAACGATAATCCCCGGTCCCAATTGGAGCATCGGTACACAAAAATAGGTTAATCGGGATTATTACATTACCTTTGTGTGAAGAACACATGTCATGAACTTAGAATCATTAAATATCTTCCATAATTCACAGCAGAAATAAAGCTTCAGTACTAACGATATACCAAGGGAATGAACGCCATTATTTCGCAAGTACCTCGAAACTTGTATCCTACCGTCTCTCTCATTATCACAAATATTAACTAGGCCAGGATTAAAGTGTAAGAGTACTGACCGTTATCCTCTTCAGCAACCGCTTGCCTTTGTGCCAGGAGATGGCGGCGGGCGGGCGCGAGCCGGCCGACTCGCAGGCCACCTCGTACCGGCGCTCGGCCGTCAGGGCGCCGCCCTCGCTCACCTCCGCCGGCCGCCGGATCTCCACCGTCAACGGCCGCACTGCAACAACAGTTCTCTAAACAACGGCCACCAGCTTGCAGGTTGGGGTAAGGATTTCAAACGTATCGAAAGTTATTGCTAACCCACAATTTTTGATAACCATAAGGATCCCCGTGAAGATCAGTTTTGTGCTGCTTGGAGCCAATGGCTTCCCACTGTGATGGGTCGACTACCCGACTAGTTCATCCTAAAAATGCCGAATAGTCAGCCGATTAGTCGACATTGTCGATCATTCAGGACGCTCGTCAACACGTTATGTTTTTCGCCTTCAGCTAGTTGACAGCACTCGCGCGTACTTGCAGGTACAGAAATGAAAAATAATTGAGTCAATTAGTAATCCCCTCTACTTCCCACGATTTTCACCAGACATGTATTTATATCCGTCCATCCCCTTGTACATCTACACCGTGATACTCACGGAACATGTCCAGCACGAGCGAGACCTCCCGCGGCGGCACCAGCTGCGAGTTGGCCGCCTGGCAGGTGAACACGGCGGCGTAGTCGGCGCGCCGGATGGCCGGCCACATCAGCCGGTTCTCGATCACGTCGCCCGTGTTCTGCTCGTACTCCGCGTCCACCAGCACGCCGTTCACCAGCCACCGCACCGTTGGCTCCGGCCGACCTGATGCAGGACAAATTACACCATTTAGGATAGCTGCCTCATCATCATCGGCAGAGATCGTAAAATGCGAACAAAATCCATTGAAATGACGTTATGACAACCAATTAGGGTTGGCGATGATTCTAAACTGATGAACAATATAACAATAATAATTACTCTTTCTTGAATACCACAAAGCAGTACAAAACAATATTGAAACAAAGAATAAGGTAGACAATAGGCGGTCTTATCGCTAAACTAACTAAAAACAAATGTATACATAATGAACTAAAATATTAACTAAAATAATACGAATGAATATTATTTTACCGCTGACTTTTCACTACTTCTTACTTAGTACTTCTAAGAAATTTGCTCGCATTTTACGATCCCTGATCGTCAGCCAAAAGACACTGCTGGGCAAGGGTAGGCCCCCAAACCGCTTGCATACCTAGTTAAAGTTAAATAAAATTGTAAAACCCGGTTAGGAAATGCAGTTTCATACATTTTACACTACTGAATCCTGAGTTACCAGTACATTCAAGATTTATTAGAGACGCGATGGATTGAGTTGCTGTGTTGAATACTGTATTTTGAACTATCTATTTACGAAAAGACGCGCATAAAGTACATATAACACTTAAAATGAAAAAATAATTGGGTACAGGATCATTTCTTTGTCTGTCTGCTTTGGAGTGTGTTTTTAAAAAGTGTCATTTACTTCTCGACGATAAAGAAAAAATATGAAACTATATTAGTAAGTAAGGGGAGGTAAATCACTCACAAATATGTAACTTTAATTTATATTTTTCTTAGTACAATAATGATTTTGGTTTTCAAAGAAATATCGGTTATACGAAAATCAAAGTTATTGTTGCATGAGGCAAAACGATCAAAATTTAAAATTATCATTATGATAACTGGTTTACAGTGCATCTATTTTCTCTTAAAGTCCCTCGTAAAATTTCGTGTCCTGTTTGTTGTCGGATTGCGATCAGTTGTAAAGGTTGCTTGTGACCGCATTATACAAGAACATATAGCTAATACAACTTTCTGATAGCCACTAATGATACCATTTGGATTCAAAAACAATTGAAAACGTTGGGATTTGGAACTCCCATGATGCCCAGACGTTAAGAAAATAGACGCACTGTATATATTTAGCGCGCGAGTCTATTTTACCTTCGCCTCATATTGTCACAAAGTGATATAAAAAGGGAACAAACTGGCTACGGCAAACTAATAACCGCGGCGTTTGATGATACCACGCAAGGCCATATAGGGGGCGATACTCCGCAAAATGAACAAGAATTCCAATTCTAAGCCCGGAAATTCGGACGCACTAGTTATGTGCGCGCATCGAAAGCCACGAGAGAACGTTCCAAATGAAAACAAAAACTAGACGCTGAGTTTTCAATTCAGCTCACTCTGACGAGATGCTGGAAAATAACACAAAGCGAATACTGGGATTTATAAACCGGCACGCCTGGATGCGTGCGGGCGCCGCGCGGACGCCACGCTCCGCGAGCTTCGCACGTCAGCTAGATTTGACAGGCTCCAAATCTATGGAAAAGAGTTTAGTATCTTTGTAAAATCTACGACGTGAACGAGCCGCGCCGCGCACAGCCTGAGTCAGGCAGCGGTGATAAACGCCGATAGCCGCCCGCAGGCCGCGGCGCTCCCGGCGGCCGCTGTGTCCTTTGTTTGCTTGTTTGTAAACCGCTATGTGCTTTTGTTAAGCCGGGATCGAACACTAAAGCGTCCTTAGTTCCGCTCTGAGCAAATTGAATTAGTTCTCGCAGTCCTGGAGCACTCGCGCGGTTTCGGGAGGATCTAATTCCAAATGTCAATGGGTTTAATTTGGATTTGTGTTGACAGTGACAAGTGCCGCCCGCGCCGCTCCGCGCGGCTGCTCTAAGCCCGTTACCTGCGTGACATGCCTATTCAATTATAGCTTCTCAATTTTCACTGGCATGTTCGCAATTAAGGCCGATGTTGATTTTCTCCTTTCCGACCGACTTCAAAACAAACAGCATTTTATAACTTAGCTACTTCATAATTTCAATGGAAACTTTGCCGGCTATGTATTATTTCTTCCGCAATTAAGGAAATGGTGAAACTATTCGACTCGGTGGAGAACTAAGTTGAAAAACCGCGAGTAGTAGCAGACTCGATCCGCACGCCTAATTAACGCGGGCGCATAATGTGTCGTCGCGCTGCGGGGGCTGGGTTTGATTCCTATACAGTACACGAATTATCCGGTCATATATTACTAGAGCCGGCTACTCACACACTTGCCGCCGGGGCAATACCGGTCGCACGGCGGTCGGAGCCATTTCGGCTGATCTCCACACACAAGCCAGTGTGTAAGTGATAGTCTCGCTGGGCGCACGTCCATGAGAATGGCTCCAGTATTGTCGAAACAAACTTTTCAAACTTCTTTTTGATATTTGTAATGTCGATATCGTTTGCGTGTTCGTAATGCCTCACCTGTTTGAAATATATTCAAACATTAATTTAAAAGTTTGATTTCGCATGTCTTTGTTAAAATATTGTTTGTTTTCTTTATCCTACATGTGGGGCCGGTCTTTGTACACGTCTCTTACCCGTGTCCAAACTTCTGCACGCTCTTTACTGTCCATTGTAACACCCTGCACTCTGCTCGGTGGTCGCCAATGAACTGACTGGAATTACCCCAATCGTACTACACATGCGGCAACCTAGCAGGGCAGATACAACCTAAGGAGCTAGAAAGGTCTTGCGCCGCTGCCGCCCTGCCGCAGGCTCAATCTAAAAAAAGCCTCTGCTTGCCTATACACATCACAATTCTGGCCGTGCTTCCAATATTGCCCCCGCGGCTGGTGTGTGAGTAGCTTAGGTCGCCCATTCCAACCCGTACATTTTTAGCCCGTACCTTGGTTGCCATCGTAAGGCTAAACACGTTGTAAGGCTCACGGAAAAATTGTGAACCATTTCATTTGATAAGAAGGAGTAGGCACTGGGGAAAAGCAATCAAAAACAATACATTAACAAAATAGATTACAAAGCCTATTTGTAACCGGAAAAGGTACGTTTATTTTGCAAAAGTTGCGAACGTAAAATAGGAAAGTTAACTGTACTTAATGGTACAAAAGGGATAAGAGCCACTAAAGGCTTAGAGCATTACGCAATAAGTGTCAGTATCAAGCAGCAAAGTGCCAATAATTGCCAGATTAACTCGAAAAAAAAGGCTACATTGAGCGCTCTCAATCGTTCGCTAAATGAAAACTGCAAGTCACCGGCTGCGTATTGTTCGGCCTCGGCGCTCGGCCCTCGTCCTCGGCGCTCCTCTCTTGGCGTTCGGCAAACAGCACCACAGCCTCTTTATATAGAATTTTGGCGTTTCAAACACAAACAGCGGCCGCTCGAGACAAAATGAAGTATTCACTTGAAAGAACAACCCTTGGTCGAGATTAAGATTGGATTCGAGTGCGATTGAGTCGAGCATTGCGAGATTTGTGTCGGGTGGGGTTCTCCAAATCAATTAGACAATTAATTTAACTTAATCGATGAAAACTTGATCCATATCCCGAGTGCCATCACCTCAGAGTTGACGGGTGAATTTCAAAACCGAGTTTTCTGACTGTCCCACGCTACCAAAAAAAAAACTATGACATATATGTACCAAAAAAAAATATGATCGTATTCTTTGCAATCATTTATGACGAGGCAAAGCCTTGAATAAGTGATGATGAGCTACCAATCCCCGAAAAAAAATATTGAAAGTTCGAAAATCCACGATTAGCATAGCTGTGAGGTATGTCACACGCCAAGTTTAGCTCAGAAAAATGAATACAACTTCGTCTATAATTGTCGTAATTTATTTCTGTAAAAAGCATTTTAAAGAGCTCTTCCTGGTCTATATTATAAAACAAAAAACAATGCAAAAATCTCGTAATTTAAAAATACAGGGATAGGAATGTGTTTGTCCCGCGCGAGAGCGTCTTTCGATGACTCGCAAATACCTGCTGGTTACTGATTGGTTGAGCTATGTAACGCCATTATTAAGTTATTACGTCGAAGACATGCTAGTTCGCGTTCGATTACCGAGCAAAGCGGACGCGTAGTCTGCGCTGTGATTTTTAAAAATAGGTAAGTTTGTGTCACGATACTTTTGGTCAGCCTATAAGGTAATTTGTGTGGCTAGTAAATATTTCATGTTCAACTACTTTATCGATATGTCTATTCAAGTGTTTTATAGTTTAGAACATCGAGAATGAACATTCCTATTGTCATTTACCTAAAGCTTATACTTTCGACAGAAAAAAATAAATACACTTTTGCCGTAATTTGTGTGGCGTAATTTGTGTGTCACTTTTGCCCACGCAAATTACAAACGCGCCACACAAATTACATTTTATGTCTTATTTCAATAAAATGAGCATTTTATGATGGTTAATAACACTTGCTATCTTTAAAAAAACAACGTAAATACAATTACAATACTTTCTACTATTTTACGTTGTATTTTTTAATTTATTATTTTTGAACAACTTACGTATCTATGATACTGTTTAATTTTGTAATTGACGTTTAGTTTAATTACAACTTGCTTTTAGTTTCTGATTTATACCTTTTCTGTTTAAGGTATTTCAAAATGCGTCAAAAAAAAAGAGGATAGACTCGAGAAAAAGAAATTGGCGGAAAGAAAAAGGAGACAGAAAATTAAAAACGATGCAGAAAATTATGAAAAATATAAAAGAGAAAAAAGAGAGAAATATCATCAAATGAAAAGAGAGAGAAAAATTCTTCCGATGTGTGGGTAGTCCCAGAATACTAAGCGTATATTGAGGGAAAGAAATAGAATCAACGTCAGGAACTACAGGCAAAGACAGAAAATAATACAATTAGTCTGTAGAAACGCAGTGTGATTTTTAATTTTTTTTTTATTAACAACCTTAAGACTGATTTGTTTAGAAAGTGTCATTTTCTGTTTTAATGAATAAATCGGAAAATCAAAAAGTTTAGTTTTATTTAGCAAATTGATAGTAAAAAATTAAAAATGTAATTTGCGTGGCAACAATGTAATTTGTGTGGCATGAATTTTTTCGCCATCGAATTTTAGCTAAACTATTCAACACAGAAGAGTGCCTCTTTTTGCGTTTTGTTCATCATTCCAATCTCTGCCATAATCTATTATCAAAATATAAAATAAAAGAAAAAAAAAACGCGCCACGAAAATTACCAAAAAACGTCCCGTTCAGAAATTCACCCTGACATAAAATCAGTGAATCTGATTTATCGATATCCTTTTAAAACAGTGTTCAATTAAACCGTTGATTGCAAAATACTTATGATGTTTCAAAGTGGGGACGTTTGTCACGTTCTCTCATAATTTAAACGGAGAATGAACATGACTGTAGTTATGTCGCGGACATTTACGCTAACGGCGAAGAAAAGCTTCCCCAGTTTATTCCGTCATCGGGTCCTACGCGCGGCAATCTGTTTAAGTATCAAAAAGACTTTTATCCGGCGGATCTTTGACGCTCGCTGTCCGTGCCGCTGTTAAACCCAGTTTACATTATGCACGTAATTTCGTGCAACTACCATTACACTGCGGCTTTAGATTGATCTCTTTTAAAGCGTTAGCTCATCGGCCGCGCATTGTAATGCTAGTTGCACGAAATTAATGTAAACTGGGCTTTAATGTGGGCCGGCGCGCAACAGGCGCGGCGCGGCCTAAGCCCCGTCATTAGAGGGCATCTGCCATCACACGGATTGAATATTTTCCCGTCCCGAGAATCCCCGCCGAATACGCTCCAATCAATTTCCCGATTATGCAAATACGGTGCCCCCGTCAATTGGAATTACGTCTGAGTTATACACTTAATCCGATAAAAGTCACTTTGATTGGAATCTGGTGATTTTAAAATTGTCGAGGTGCTCCGCCGCGCCGGAATGTCACTGTTAATTTGTAAAAACGTTAACGTTTCGAGTGGGCTCGCTTTAATCGGCGTGCGGATATTTTACTGCGGTTCACGGAAATGTTTGTGGTCAGCGTGGACAGTTTTCATTGTAACACAAACGATTTCAGGAAAGGGAGATACTGTACTGGCATTGAAGTGAGGCTAGTTTAAACGCGTCGCAGACTCGTACTGCGCGTGTGTGAGCCCATCTAATTAGCTTTGGTTGTTGTGTGCGTGCAATATAGTATAAAATACTCTTTGCTCACCAGTTGGCGCCACTGTTGACTAAGGTCCAGAGGTATAGCTGTCAAAGGCGACTTTATAAGATCGCCGCCGAAACAAAGTTTTAAATCTTAAGTCTCATTCAGTTTATTAATTATAAATAACTATCACCATATCGAGTAGCTATGTCGCATTGTTGTGCAGTTCCGTTTTGTTCGAAAAAAAAATCCGCTTTCATAGCGTTCACATTCATCGCCAAATAATCCATATTTGCGATAATTTCACGAAGATCACTTTTCAACAGGTAAATGAAAGAAATTATAATTTATGTCACGAAGCCCGCCAAAACCAGTGAAAAGTGAATATTATTGAATTTCACGCGACACTAGCGCCTCTAGTGACAAATTCACAAGCGATAGCTCCCCTTCCGTCCTCCCGAGCGAAGACAGATAGCATTTCTTTTAAGTTTATTAATTACTTTCGGAGAGCTATACGTTACAAAGTAATTAATTAATTTACAATCGGTCGAGAAATAGATCTCAGTCGGTTGCAGCCGGCAAGACTTTGAGACCAGTGAACTAGGAAGTCCCTAGTAGTGATGTAACGAATGTCATTTTTTAAACATTCGCGAATGCGAATGCGAATGCAAATGTCTGTACGTCTAGTGTAAGTTTTGCAACAAATCTTCGTTTACTTTTCGAAATAGTTAAACGAGCTAACTCATAACGATACGTTTCTTTTCACCGTCACAATAGTATGCGCTCGAACGCTGTTACGTTGTCACGTCGCGGCGCGTATTCCATACAAATTCGGTGAGTTCGTTTCACTTCGCGTTGCGTTTCTCACAGATGTCACTGTTCACTTCGACTGCGTAAGTTCCTCGCGAGTATAAGTTCCAACTGTCACTTTCGTGACAGTTAACGTTCGTGAACGCAGTAGTAAAGTGAGTCACTATGTTTTTACCTAGTGAGAACGCTCTCACTCCTCATATTCAGCAAAAATAAGGTTCAAGTTTCTTTAGCAAATTTATTAAAGGTCTAAACGCGGCGCACCAAAGTGTTTGCGATCTTGTATCTCTTTCTTACACATTGTGATGGCTCGCAAATATGTAAGGGAGGTTAATTAAGCACTTTTTGCACATATATTTTAAGTCCTTTTTACAAACTACCTAGTTACTTACATATTTTACATTATGCGCGCACACGAATACGTGTGAACTAAAATAACGACTTACCGTGCTAACTCCTTAAAAATAAAGCATAAACGTTCTTAATTACAATTAAATAAAAAGCAAAAAGGAAAAAAGGAAGGGCTCTGTCTACTCCATAAGGGATATAGACGTGATATGTGTATATGTGTGTGTAATTAAAAAGAAAAAAAAAAGAAAAAAAGCAATAATGACGCCTCCCGATCCCGGGGTTCGAACGCGAAATTGAAGAGATGCGAACTCAGTATAGACCATCAGGCCATCCGTTGGACCACGGCTACTTAAGAAGTCTAATTGAATTTGTTAATTGGTATCCGCTACTCTAATGTCATCTTTTGACATTTATCAAAATTACCCTTTAATGACATAATAATAAGAGCCACGTTGGTCGTTGCTGTGAATGACACCTTCTATACTAAATTAAATTCTAAATGTCAGTGAAAATTATAACGCATAGAAAAATCCGAAAAGTAAAGGTATGGCCGGGACCTTCTATACTTACAACTGGGTATATATATTGTATTTATACTAAAAAATATGTGTAGCAACAGCGATGTACGGTAGCAGATATTAGTATCGACCCTACTGCTATTGAAATAAGGCGTCAAATGTGAATGATGATTATGATAAAGTTTACGTACATACTTAACTCAGCCGTCTCAGAACTAGTGAGAAGGCTCTCCCTTCTCATAATTAAGTAAAAATAAGGTTCAAGTTTCTTTAGCAAATTTATTAACGATGCTGCGCTGTGGAATTGTAGTCTAAAAGCGACGAACCAAAATGATCTACAAGTAGGAGGTTAATAAGGAAGAAGGCACTTTTTTGAACATTTATTTTAAGAGCTCTATACAAACTACTTGCCTACCTACATTATATTATTATTTTACATTTTGTAGCTCAGCTTAATGCGTGTGAAACAAAAAAAACATATTAATAATAATAGGCCCTTACAAATATTGACACATTTACTGTTTTTATGTTACCTAATTGCTACTTCAATAAATGCTACAAAACATAGATTATTATTTTTTACTTGTAAAATTAATTATATTTATTCGTTTTAAAGGGTGGGGGTAGGCTTTGAAAGTGAAAGTCACATATTTGTTTAATTATTTATTAAAAATAAAAATGTAGGTACCTACTTTTTTCTCAGCCTTTTTTGGTCCCATACAGAGTTACTTCTTAATTGAACGGAATAATATTTTCATCCTATATGCCTAACAAGAATTCGCAGCAACCTTTGAACAACCTGGCTAGGCTCTTCTTGAGAACTAAGATGGCTGAATTCCAAGGTAATTTTTATAATACAGATATGACCAATCCATCAGTATCTTTGATTGCTGTAGACTTCAATGCCTTGAAGAACTTTGTTTCAAAGGCTCTTGAGTGCTGCACCAACAAGTGGGCTGCTTATCTCGGTAGGTGGACCAACAAGAGGTGAGGTTGAGGCGGAAAATGTTGCTGATTTATGGATCATTCCTGAGGCTCTCGCTGATATATGAGAAAACTGTTGTGCTGGCAGTGGATATTTGCAAGTGCCTGGTGAAGTGCCATGTGTCTGATACCGATGTGAGCAGGAGCTTCTGAACTTGGCGTCCTCAGACCGGCAAGAAGCGGCCCATCTTGGTCCACTTCAAAGATGTCACACTCCTGGTTTGGGTGTAGTAGTAACAGAGTTTCTGACCAAACCCCGTTACTACGCATTCATGGCTGCGAGGAAAACGTTCGAAGTGGACAAGTGTTGGATGAGAGATGGTGTCGTCATTGTGCTAGTACTGGATAGTGGCGGCGAGAAGCATCGCATCGTATCACTCGCCAAGCTACACGGGATTCCGAATGTCATGCCCGGGGCAGTGGGCTCGTCGGTCATGCCTGCAGAGGCTGCTAACACTGCATAATAAAGAGTACTAGCGTATTGCTGCGCAGCGGAAGCGGCCCAAGAGAGGCAGGAAGGCCGCGGCATAATTATGTTACACTTCACTTATTTGTCACATTTTTCTTCATGTCCTTTCGAGTATTTCATAATGTGTAACTATCTCCTGTATTTGAGCATATTGTTTTGTATTCTTTACCCACTATTTCTTGTTACTTTCGCTCTAATACCTCCAAAATATGGTTCCTATTCTTGCCGGCATTGTTGCATTGCGACATGACATGAGTGACGTTTGTCTGGCTGACAGTTGCTGGGTATGACGTTTCGATCCACTTGAACGTTAACTAACTGGACGCTGTTATGCAATACTGTGTCAACCCACAAAATGTCAAACATCGAGATATTGATACCATTCGCTTCCTTAGGTAATAAACTAAATCTTTCAAAAGTGTTTTAAGTGACTCAAATCAATTTAGTACTGAATAATTCAAAAAAACTGTTGACGCATAACCAAAATCCTCTACCGGATAATCTACAATACTGTATCAAGTGCCTTAACACAAATATTCGTGGATAATTGTTTCATCTGTTTTGATAAAAATGAGTTATGAGGCTTGACACATTATTGCTTAATTTGTGTGGATATTTGCCAGAGTGGCAGTAACAGACGTTGGCTTAAATACTTAATTAAGATAGTGTTTTAATGGCAAGTTGGATAAATACTAATCAGAAAATCAATCAATTCTACTGCACACATTGAAGGCGAGTTCAAATTTTGCGTATTTTACTGGGTTTTATCAAACCGCTTGTAAGGTTAACCTTCAAATTTTAAAAACTCATCTTATTTTAAAACTTTTTTATATTCATAAATTGTAAACGTCATTGATTAACGTTTGGTATTCAATATTCTAAATAATCGATTGGTTACATTCATCAGATCATATTCAAATAGTACTTTGTATCGAATTTTGCAATAATGTTTCAAGGTATTTAAATTGAATCAGGTCATATTCAAAAACTTTTTTCTAATTTTGCAATAATGTGTCATGAGACAAATCATTATGTCATATAATATTGCTGATTCGACATTTTTCTAAAAACGAATATGCGATTTATTAAAAAGGTAGTTGTATTTATTTCCAATATTTTCAAATGCTTAACATCTTCACAGATCACTTAACTATTATAATACATTTATGAAATCGTCGATTTCTATTTTATCAGAGGCCCCATTTTGAGAAATATGTTGATGTCATATTTAAACACGATTTTCTTAAAATGGACATCTTGAGGGTTGGTATAGTATTGCATAACAGCGTCCAACTTTACGATTGTCGCAGGGAGCTGTCGAATGCGACGAACGTATGTTCACAAAACCGTCATACTCACCGCGTTTCGAAAAACTATTTCGAATGAGTTTCCTCACATCGATTAACGTTACGTTTTTAAGGTTTTTTTTAATTCAAAATGGCTGCCGCTACAGCTGTCAAAACAAACAGACTAAAGAATTAAATTGTTGGAGAAATGCAGTGAAAAGTGATATTATGATTGATCCTTCCTGCTCTACGCCATTCTACGCCGCGGAAATCTATTAGTAATCTAAAAAGTACGAAAAAATTATCAAATTCTTCGGGCGAAATACCAGAACTTTGTTTCATTTCTAACTATGGCGTTCTTACGGACGAACAGGAATTACGCCAAGGATGCTTAAAATCTTCTTCCATTCAGTACTAGTCTCCGCTAGATGCGAAGCTGAAGCAATAGCAAGGATATGTGCGGAAATGTGACATGAAATGGATTTCGTAACCCTGTAGGACTAGGAGTCGGAGGAATCGGAGATCAGGCTGGCAAACTGGCTGAGAAGGCTGCATGAAAACAACACCAGCAAGAAGTGTTAACATAATCTGATGATGATGATGATGATATCCTGAGGTCCCACAGCAAGGTTAATGAAGGATTTGAAGTAGGAACTTCCAATCATTGCAGTCCTGTGCTTTGGTTTCTAGGTCTTATATTATTGACTATGGCTAATTATATTATTGACATAAATACAATGTATTTGTATTTAAGTTCTTTGTGTTATCAGGGAAATGGGACACACATTAGTAACTAAACTGTGTAGATTTATAGAAAATCTTTTGCAAACAGTTGAACTAGTTTTGATAATACATGTCTAAGACCCACCCACTGTTAGAAAATTGCATTCAAATAAAAAAACTGAAACCGAATAGGTTCACCCGTAGAAGTAAATAATGAAGTCCAGTAACTAAATCCAGAATACTTCTACTTCATGTGTTTCTGTTACAATACATGCTCGCATTGGATGGTTTCAATTGGGTGAAAAATTTTAAACAGCAATGTTTTATCATTGTAACCTAACCACCTACTATTTCTGGCACATTGTAATTTTGTTTATATTTGTACTACCTACTTAAATAACATTTACAATTAGGATACCAATCAGATAAAATTGTCATTTCCATTTTTCAATCCCTTAGCTAGTGGCCTGCTTTGCTCGACTAATAGATAATCCGGCCCTATAGGTATAAAGTTAGATATGTTGTGTTGTAAGAAATAAATAAATAAATAAATGTGTGTGTCATGAGGAAATTATGGCTCGCCTCAAATTATTTTTACATTTTAACTGCAAATAAACAACACTACAGTAGAACCCTCCAATAAGTTAAGATAGATATATTATGATTTGTTAAAAAGAAAAACATTTTAAATGCAAGCTTTTTTACTCATTGTTGACTGTAGGTACTTGCATTTTTATCCTAAGCATGTGTACCAAATGTTGAAGATTTCCCTCTTGCGGAGGCGGTCCTGGTTTAGAAAATTTCAGCTGAATTGCTTGAAGACATCTGCTTCAATTGAAAATTGAGTTGCAAGATTCCACCCATACAACCATACATATATTGCAAATTAATTAAAAACTTGTACCTATTCCCAGTCCACCCCCAATCATGCTAAACATGGCCTTTTTGTCTTGTTACGTTAGGCTGTCTACCCCATAAGGGATAAAGACGTGATTTATGTGTGTGGTTGTACCTAATAAAAAATGATGAATGTATTTATTGGCATGACATGAGTACCTACTGTGTTGTTATGTGTATTAGGTCATTATTATTATTCCTTATAGATTTGGATGAGGTACATGGCAACATGGCATAAATGTATGACAGGTATATAACTCAAGTGTAAGCTACTTTAATTTCGTTATTTGTCATAGGAATATTATGTAAACTCAAACCATGTTAATAGTAAGGGTAAGACATTGTAACTAACAAATCATAATGGATGCTGACTTTGGTCTGAATAAAAAGGATTTTGTTTTTAGTTCAATTCTTTTAATTTTTCTATATTTTATGTCGCAGGGATTTAAAATATACTACTAGATTGTCAATGCAAGATCTCACAGCAGTTAGTATTCTAAAATTTCTAAATATATCAAGCACCATGAAAGCAATAACTAAATGTTATTCAATATGTCCATGCATATGTATAGCTGTCTGGAATATAAAGTGCACAGTAGACAATATGTGGTCTTATTGCTTAATAACAATCACTACCAGACAGCCAATAAGACAGAAATCCCGGACTTCCCATACAAAATTGGCACAGTAGGGGCCGTTTCACCACTCTGTTAAGTTCCAGTTATCTTTAGTGTCAGTAGTTATCTATGATGACATCTCTTTCTCTTGTCTGTTTCGTGGTAAATAAATAGAGATGGAATCTAAGATAACAGAAACTTAACATAGTGTGGTGAATCAAGCCCCAAAAGGCATAATGATTGTCCTTTAAATTAAATGAACCATCACTATAATATTTACTGTAAAAACGGTTCACAGTGAGTCAAGAATTGGTTCCATAGTACACAGAGAAGAGCAAAACAAACAAAACTTAATAAGCACACGGTTAAATAAAAATAGGCAACAACATTTATTTTGGTGTAGGTATTATTTTAACATTGCTAATTTAGTGCAGTGGCATATAAATGGGGTTGCAGGATGGGCAAAATGCCATTGGTCTTCAACTCTCAACTCTCCACCTGATGAATATAGAATGGGCCTTAGTCGTAGTTATGAAATGTTATTGCAATATTTTATGCCAACTTCGATCTGAACGATTTGATGAACATCTGAATGTCTAAAATAATCTGAAACAAAATCCATAAAATAATTAGTTCAATGAAAATCTTCTATGCCTACAACTCGCAGGCATTTTCGGAAATGTTCATTAGCTCTAATAGGCAACTTAGTTAGAACTTGTATAACTTTTTTGAGTTGTTTGTAAAGATATTACTTAAACTATGTAAAATGTCATGCTACATGTGGCCTTTAGGTCTTCTTACCCTAAGCTTTGTCTTTCCCGTAAGGACGTGATTAATGTATGCATGTATGTAAGTATGTTATTCTCCTATAAAACAGTAGTTGACGTAGTCACATCAAAACAACTTCTTTTCTGAGTTTGGTAATTGAATTGAATAAGTACCTATATTCTAAAGGAACTGATTGATCAAGTTCTGTTGTTTTAAAGAAAATAAGGCATCAGCCAACACACGAACCTTTTCTTTGAGGTTAGTTCCGCGACGATGCAGCCTAGCCATTTTGTTGTTCAACTCTGTACGATTGTCATCTTTATTCTGTTTGTTATGCTTCCTCTTATTGTACTATTTATCCCAGTACAACAAAACAATTCTCACAGTACAACAAATAATAAAAATATTATATGAGTGAAATTAAACGTCAAACGTCAAAATATTTCAAAAGTGTTGCTAGCGCCCAATTTTCTATTGCCGTGTTCAATGAAGGTCTTTCTTGAAGGATTTAAAGTTCGGATATTACGGTGTACATTATCGCTTACTAATAGCTTTTAATTACTATTGGCTCAGTATAGATTTATATCCGATTTATTTATTTACTCAACAAAGAATAAATTGTATAAAAACATCCATGCTGGTCCGGGGGCAAAGAAAAACAAAGAATGTACCAATTGCTTCTCTTCCCGCGCAGATGGTAAAAGTCCATCATGGGAATAGGCGGAAAACATAGAAATTATGGTATAGGCGATGCGGCTAGCAACCCATCACTTTTTTGGTTCCACTTTCCACCTATACGCCCACAGTGTCTTGCTAAACGTTGCCTGTAGGTTGACCTTAAGCTCTATCTATCCCGTAAGGGATAAAGACGTGATTTGTGTATGTACCTATGTATATAAACATGCTTGTCACAAATATAAGTATTTCTGATGAAATCGTCAAAATTAATAATAACAAGAACCTACTCAAGTGTTTATAGCGGAAGCCAATCTGGTACAGTTTTTTTCCCTGGTTGAACTAGAAACATCACGATTTGCAGTGCCTAGTAGACTAAATTCAAAAACAAAGTTTAAAAAACCACAGCGCACGTTAGAATTATTAGAATTAATATAAATTATTAACAAAAATGCCGTGATAGTCTAATGGTTTGACCTGTGGCCTCTCTAGCAGAGAGTCGTAGATTGAACTCCTGAGCTCGCACCTCTGAGCTTTTCGGAATTTATGTGCAAAATTACATTTGAAATTTGCCATGAGTTTTCCGGTGAAGAAAACATCCTGAGGAAACCTTGCACACATCTGCGAAGAAATTCAATGGTGTGTGTGAAGTTCCCAATCCGCACTGGGCCCTCGTGGGAACTATAGCCCAAGCTCTTCAATATTAATGGATGGAATTACGGGATTTTATCTATAAACAAAATCAGTGACGACATCATGTACTGAAAAATTGTAGCGAATTCGGAATAACAGGGCTTTTCGGTGAAGAAAAATATCCCGAGTTTCGAATCCGCACTGGGCCCTATTCTATAGCGAAATTCCTCTCGTTCTGAGAGGCCTGTGCCCGGCAGTGGGAGGTATATAGGCTGGAAGATGATAATTATTATTATAACAAATATAAATTAATATACTAACATTAATTATAATATTGGACTTTTGAAATGGACATACCGTTAAGACTCATAAAAATCATATATTTTTTAAACAAGGAAAGCAAACGAGCAAGTGAGTCACCTGATGGTAAGCAAGCAAGTAATTTTATCCCAATTTTTGGTTTACATGTAGAATTATTTTTTTGCTTAGCATAATACGTTATAAATAAAAATAGCACAGTTTTAAAACTTTTAAACAAACGTTTCTTATTTCTAATTTATGAAATCACGGTAATTGCTTTAGAATTGGCAACACTGATTGGAACTTAACATAGCCTGTCGAGTAAACGCGCTCGATGAGTTCCGCGTTAACGTATTCGAAGGTGAGCGCGTTCACGAAAACTTATACTCGCTGTCTTTGTTGTGCAAACTTTCCGCTGGAGGCGCTGTTCACGTTTTCATAGTAATTGCTATTTTAACGCAAACGCGTGCGAGACGTATTTTGGGACTGAAAACTTACACTAAGCATACTGCTACTGACATTCGCGGATGCGAATGCGAATGCGAATGTCGAAGTGTTCAAATTTGGCAGCTACGAGGTGCATTCCGTTTGTATTTTGTTCCGAGAATAGCCGAGTTGATACGAACTCATCCGACTGAATTGTCATTCCGCTCGCGCCGGTCTTTTCGTAAACAAAACAAGTGAATTTTGAGGTTAGAGTTTTTTCTTGCATTAAAAAACATAAGAAATGAATGGGTTTTTGATTTTAATAACCTACCATTATCTTCAAATCGTTTGTTTTTTCTGATATTCATATTCGCAAAACATTCGCAGAAATTTTGCGAATGCGAATACGAATATCCAAAAATATGCGAATATCCGCGAATGCGAATGCGAATGCGAATATTCGTTACATCACTAGTCCTAGCACCGCATGATATTGCCATCAAATTAATTCTTAGGAATATTAAAGGCTCACTGAAACAAACGACAACCTACAAAGAACGTTCGACAAATCTTGTGTGAAATGTATGAACTGAGCCCCTGTGACCTAGTGATCGGGAATGCGGGTAATAACGCCACTCCTACGAGCACCCTGCTATACAGGGTGATCGCAATGTACTGTCAGGAATGTTTTCCGAGATAAAAGCGTTTCTGTGTATGGAGTCCGCTCGCCGGGAAGAAAAATACACCTTTTGAGAGCCCGCTCTGCCAGCCGTCTACAGTTTTTGTTGCTTGTATTATGTTTTAAATTTGCAGAGTATTTTTATGACTACGCGATTTAAACAGGACGAAGGGTCTTAACATAGCTATTTTAAAATTAATGTTAGAATTAATGCCATGAAGAAAGGTTTTACCACAAAGTTTCTTTGTTGACTTACTATGACCGTTAGGTATATAATTTTGTTTGCTATTACTTAAGTGCACTTCATTAGATAATTTAATTTTATTTTGTAAATATTTTTTACCTTTTTTGTTGCAAGAAGTATTACAAGATGTCGCAGGCTGAGTACACTCACCTGTATCTCGTAACGTAAGAAACTTTTCGATTATAATAAAAAATCGTTCGGGGCGTGATAAAAGCGTTCTTGTGTCAGCGGGGGAGCGGTGGGGGGAGGGGAGTGTCAAGCCGACAGTCGACACACTTGAAGAGCAAACAAAGTTCCTGTCGCGGGAAAATAACGCGATCGGGTGCGACCACAGACACCAGATGTACCATAGACTACGCAAACGCATCTATTTGGCGTGTCCGAACCCCAAACACATTTGCTACATAGGTACATTTTGAAAATACGAAGACATTTTGAACGGAGGGGGCTCCATTGACTTCTTATTATCGTAGCGGGGCGGAGACACCGCTGGGCTATTTTTCAATCGGTTTGTATTTACCGTCACTAAATTTAGGATGTGAAATCTCAGTAGGTGCGCTAAATCCTTACCCATTTTTAAAACTATGTTGAAGGAGCACTATCTGTCATAGTGTGCATGAATCTTGTAGCTGGCTTTTTGAGGTATGTGTGTATGTGTCTATTTATATCTCCATCACTACATAGTATAAAACAAAGTCTCTGTCCCCATGTCCCTATGTCCCTTTGTATGCTTATATCTTCAAAACTACACAACGGATTTTAATGCGGTTTTTTTTAATAGCTAGAGTGATTCAGGAGGAAAGTTTTTATGTATAATTCTACGCAGACGAAGTCGCGGGCAGAAGCTAGTTTATTATAAATGTGTGTTTCATGTATAATTTATTACGTATTTTCAATACTTAGTAAATTAATATAATATTCTAAATTGCATCATCTTGCTCAGATCTGTTCTTTTCTCCACTCCATTATGGTTGCCTGGTAGAAATCGCTCTGCAGCGATAAGGCCGCCTTGTAATATTCTGTATAGGTACCTTTTTCTGTTTTGGTTGTTATATGTGGTGTTCAATAAAGTTATTGTATTGTATTGTATGTGGTACAAAGTCGGCGCGGTTGGTTTCGATACATGGTATATCTGATATCTGTTTGCCCGACATAGCTCCCGTAGTTCCGCGACATCGCTCGAGGACTTCCCGCGCAGTCTCTCGCAGACAAAAACATTAATTAACCAATGTTTTATTGAACTGCATCCATTTGAATACTCATCAGTTCGGAAGTTAATGAATTGGTAAACCGTGCAGATGCAGCCGCGCGACCGAATGGAAATACGACGTAGCTTATATGAAGAATATCCCAAAAAGCGGGTAAATAAAATTACTCGGCGAGTCATCCCACTGCTGGGCACAGGCCTCTTCTCAGAAAGAGTGGGCTTGGGTTCCCACGCGGGCCCAATGCGGATTGGGAACTTCACA
This sequence comes from Pandemis corylana, assembly GCA_949127965.1. NCBI lineage: Eukaryota > Metazoa > Arthropoda > Insecta > Lepidoptera > Tortricidae > Pandemis > Pandemis corylana. The sequence goes on along the minus strand of OX421852.1, from coordinate 18,269,379 downwards.
CATTGAATTGCTTCGCAAATGTGTGTTACGATGTTTTCCTTCACCGAAAAGCTCATGGTAAACTTCAAATGTAATTTCGCACATCAATTCTAAAAAACTCAATGGTGCGAGCCTGAGATTTGAACCTACGACCCACTGCTTGAGAGGCCACAGGTCAAACCGCTAGGCTACCACGGCTCGACGTAATCTTTTTCTTTAAACTGAGCTGTAGTAGTATGTAAGTGAAGGAGTAAAATTCTATATTAAATTTAATCTGATGAATCGAGTCGTTAAGAAACGAAACAGCGCCAGGAAATGAAACGCTCTTCCGAAAAAGAGCACGTCGTCTGTTTAGTGCAGTCTTGTTTGCTTTTGTTTGAAGAATGTCAATAGCATGGCGACAGCGAGGGACAGCGCAATAGAGCAAAAAGAGACGGCTAGTTTGCCATACGCTGCGCCATTTTGCAGTTTGGATTAGTGTTGCTGAAGCACTCCGCGCTATTCGAGTGTGCCTGAGCAATCGCAGACCGATTGCGATACATTAGCTTGTTTTCGAAAATATTTAACGACATCACGGATACGAACAGTTTTGTTTAGAGTAACATAAAAGGTACCTACTCCAAATTGTAATCCAATTGACATGTGATGTGAAATTTTAGTTGTTTTTTAAACCTTGTCAATTTTGCATTAGTGTTTGCAAGCATCGCAAGCAATCTAGTAAGACATCCAAGTAGCAGTCACTCCGATACTTTAATAATAATAATAATAATATTTTATTTCTCAAAAAACATCTTTACAAAAGTATCTTTCAATTGAACTCTGCTCCCTAAATAGGTAAAAACCTGTGCTATAGGATAAGCAGCGCTCCTCCCCCTAAAAATGCACGATGTTTTAAGAACAGAATAGGTACATGCATGATACAACTAGGTTAGACAACACTAAGACCTAGACTAAATTACAATACAATAATATGCACCTTATTTAAGGTGCTTTACTGACTAGAAGCACGTAAAAGCCCAAAACTTCGACGATGATGCAGTCCCAGCTGTCACCACCCCTGCTGTGGTGGCCTGGTGTGATGGTGTTACCTCCGAGCACGCGTCAGGTAGCAGCACTTCGTCGCCCTCCTGGCGGGGGCCCAGCGTGGAGCGTTGATGATTCGACTCCAGCTGTCACAATCCTCTACTATGCGAGTGTGGTGTTGTGATGGTGTTACCTCCGAGCACGCGGCAGGTGAGCAGCACGTCGTCGCCCTCCTGGTGGGGGCCCAGCGTGGTGGCGTTGATGACGCGTCCCCAGCGGTCCACCACCACCGGCCGCTCCGGGGGCACTGCAAACATACCACGGGTTAACAAATAGATTCCTGGCCTACTGTGGAATCCTCTCACAGTAAAGGTCATAGTGATTTGACAAGGAAAATCACGAGACGTTTACTATGAGAACGTTCTAGGGTGGGTCAGGATTAAACGGTTCGACTGTACTTAACTAATTTTACTGAGAGAAAGGCTGTTGGTTTCGTTAACCTTGTAAGAAATTATAGAATTTTATGTTTCAACCCGTACCAATGATATTGAAAATTAGAGTACCTATCGAATTACTTTATCGAGAACACTTACAAATTTTTAAATTAAATTTTACAGCTTCATCATTTTAATATTCATGATAAAACCAGCTCGAATTAAAAATAAAACTTAAATCAATTTAAAAACGTCCAAATAAAACATAAGCCCATCGCCAGCGCAATCTTGACTTTAAATTTCTCAACAACCATAAAAGCGAAATAAAAAAAAACACAGTAAACAGTAACATCCACGCATTTACAGAGAAGATAAGCCGAAAGTAAATCTTTCGCCTTTTGTTCGTTTGTTTTCCTAATTCCGCGCGCCTATCTGCGGCGATGAATAAAATATGCGATCGCTTCTCGTAATGCGGCGCCATCACTCCGGCGGAGGGCTGCCTGCATTCTGCATGAGCGCTGCTAACTGCCCACAGCTTCAGGCCTCAGCGGCACACATGCTTCCCTATAGCCAATTCCACTTGCGCGAGAGGTAAGGCAAGGCGTGAGATAAGGGTAGGCATATGTGTGAGGGTAAGTGAGAGCTCGTGACGTGCGTTGCTTGAGACAAGGTACAGTCAAACGGAACCGCAGGCCGTTGTAGAATCTTTTCACAATCAACGTCGGAGTACCTGGACACTGACAGACACAAATAACAAGCTTCACTTATTGAGATAAGGTTATTCAGTGCCTCAGGTTTCCATTCGGTTGACCGTACTAGCTAAGAGTTAAATATGCATATAAAGATCATCATTGTCAGACAGACGTTCACCGTTGAACAAAGGCCTCTTTTAGAACGCGTCAATGAACACATCTGCATCATAATTAAAAAAAAACAAAATTATTTTTTGCAAATTGGCCGCCAAGGGCTCTTTTACATGTCTTTTTTAAACTACCAGCGCATTCTGAAAGACCAATCATTGCCAAAAAGAATGCGCCGCAAGTAGCTTGGCAGAAAGTCATTCTTTCAAATTAAAATGCATTAAGCTACTACAATACTTAAAAACATTAAAGAGATTATAAGGTCCCCGATCCTTGAATTATATTAGTCTATTAGTAAACATGTATATTGTACGACCATGCAATTAAAAGAACCTAAAATAACCCCATAAAAACCAACAGCTTCCTCTATACGAGTCGAACCAGTGATCTGCGATCAGATGCACTATATTTCACTGAATCATAGTGATTACTGATAGCGGAGGGTAAAATTGAAGGATACGTCTCCAAAAGGCTAACGTCACGTATCCGACAATCAGATTCAACCTTTAAATTCCAAAGCCGACTTGTCCCTTGATCCCTTCGAGTGTCAATTCTTTTCTATTCTTAGAATCAAGATTCTGAGAATAAGGGAGTGTATCAGCGACGGTTTAAATAAACCCAGCTGAAATAAATACGAGTAGCTCGGGGACTTTAGTCATTTTTCTGTCCGCTGCGCTTGTGACATTAATGATCGGAGTGAAATTTTATAAAACGGTTTCGAGTTTTACCGTTGGATCGGGTAACGACACGTCGCACGGAACACAGTTTGATCTCGATGTACCTTTTACTAGCTTACTCGACACTTTTAGAACAGAAAGACAATTTGCTCCATCCGAAAGAGTGATTACGTATACCTACGATATAAGAAAGAAGCATATTTTCAGGATATTTTTTAACACGTTGAAGTCCAGCTCGTAATGTTGACCGGGTGATTGGTTGAATGTCATAGATCGAACCATAATTAAACATACTAAAACTTTTGTAAAAGTTATTTCTTCCATGCTGGACTGGGAGTAAAGAAAAAACATAGAATGCACCACTTGCTTCTCTTTCCGCGCAAATGGTAAAAGCCCATCGAGGGAATGGGCGAAAATTTCAGGAATCATGTTATAGGCGATGCGGCTAGTAACCCATCACTATTTTGATTCCCCTTTCCACCTATACGCCCACAATCATGCTAAACGTGGCCGTAATGTTTTGTTACCTTAGGCTCTGTTGACCCCATAAGGGATAAAGACGTGATATATGTATGTATTCTATTCTGTTTTTTTTTCGCGAGTGTCACGGTAACTTGATCAAATAAGTCACTGAGATAAAATCATTAGCATAACAGCCTGTCAATGTTAGCTAACTTGTAAGAGTTACGAACTTAAGAACAGATGATGTATCCGAGTGTCGGGAATCTCTGCGGCGTTCCGGTTCGTTACCGCCACTTCCTGCCGAGTCGTTCGCGCAGAAGGCTCGGCATAGACACCAGGCGAACGAAGACGCCACGGCGTTCAAGCCGGCAGAATAGTGAAAACTTCATCACACACTATTGTCTAATACATTTGTTAATTACACACATACTTATACTATGGGTATGGCAAAAGAAGCGTGAAAGTAGAATAAATGCAGTAGAAATGAGAGCGTTAAGGAGTATGGAAGGTGTATCACTGAAAGATAGAATAAGGAACAGTGTGATAAGGGAACGTGCTGGTGTGAAATAGGATATAGTGACTAGGACAGAAAAAAAGTATGCTTAGTTGGTTTGGGCATGTAGAGCGGATGGATGAAAGTAGACTAACTAAACAGATCTGTATGGGGAGTGTGAATGGTTACGTTGGGAGGGGAAGGACTAGACGGACGTTCCGAGACCAAATAGGAGACGTTTAAAAAAGGTCAGGTCAGGAGTACCCGAAACCGATGAGCATGTATGAAGAGATTTGATGACTGTGGATGAAGCGAAAGACATATAATATGTCAGGATCGTAGCATGTGGAATAAAGTAGTCTCTGCCTAGTTAGAGTTCGAAGTTAGAGGTCCCAATTCACTATTATGGTACAGCTGGCATTAGGGCACCACTAAATATGTGTACTGTCTTTTTATTTTTTATTTTTTATTTGAATAGGAAGGCAAACGAGCAAGTGGGTCACCTGATGGTAAGTGATCACCACTGCCCATAGACACCCGCAACCCCGTAGGGATTGCAGATGCGTTGCCAACCTAGAGGACTAAGATGAAATGCCTCTTGTGCCCGTAATTTCCCCGGCTGTCTTACTCTCCGCACCGGAACACAGCAGTGCAAGCACTGCTACTTAGCGGCTGCTACTGCTACTGCGTCGATAGACAGATATGTCAACAATTTTTCCTATTTAAATATTACTAGTGTCAGATAGTCGTGTAATTAAGACGGGTATAACGAGGGTAAGAAACAAGTTTTTCTTAGTATCGAAAAATGTACGCCGAAAATAAGACTAGCAATTTGATCGATATTCATTTGTTATCCCGCGCATTGGCAATTTTCATTAAAACTTTTTTGCTTATCAGTTTATTAATTCACAAAATTCCAATCTGTTTACCCTGTAATACCGGAGCGAGGATTTGCACGGCGGTGGATGCGGCGTCTCTGATTGAAAGACAACAGCGCGGGCGCCGGCGCTGCGAAGTGATTTCAACTTTCGATTATACCAACTGTCCTGGTTATCGGCGATACACCAAGTTCGAGATACACCAGAGACGCTACGAGAGCATACACACATAAATCACGACTCCCTTACGGGTTAGACCCTAAGGTAGCAAGATCTAAAGGCCACGTTCAGCATGATTGTGGCCGTAAAGGTGGAAAGGGGAATCAAAATAGTGAAGGCTTGCTATTCGCATCGCCTTTAACATGATTCCTACGATTTTCGCCCATTCTCTCCAGACGAAACTACGAGATTACGAGAGCATTTACCCTGAATTTCCAATTGTTGAGAAACATATAGTGAGCTCTAGTAGATGGCTGACTCGTAGTAGGTACCGGTAAAGTTGGATTTTATTTTTCATAAAATTTCTGCTGCAGACTACATTACTATGCATCCCACTGCTGGGTACAGCTTCATAATGAGATGACTTGGGTTATAGTCTCCTAAATAGTGGACTCAGCTCGGGTTAAGAACTTCAGACCCACAGATGTTGAAAGCCAATGCAAATGAGTCCTTTTTTAATTAAAGAGTATACATACATACATACCGTCACGCCTCTTTCCCACAGGGGTAGGCAGGGACTACGTAGCACACACGAAATGTCTACACTTTTTAGTGGTTATTTTTTCGAAGGAGGTTTTATTTTTTATAAAATATCTTCACGCTTTTTAGTGAATCGTTTTGTTTGTAATACACAACTCAGCATTAAAATCTGTGAGGGAATAATCAATAACCCCCTGTTTTCCTACTCTTATTGAACTTTTTTTTCCAAATTTATACAAGACTTGGGATATATTCTCTGTCAAAAATATATATACTCGTGGAATTGAAACCTCCTCCGTTTGTATATCGGTTATAAAAGGTCAAAAATTTCGTGTCATTCCGATCGAGGAAGCTCTTAAAAACCTGTGTGTTTTAATTCGTTGCTAGAGTCTGGCAAACGAAAGCGTGACCTGGACTTTTTTAAAGTTTTAATATGGCAACATTATTAATCTGTCAATGGCACGTCAAAGCACTCGTCAAAGTCTTTGGTTAGAGTTGTCAGTATTTTGTGAACTCAATAATTTTTCATTTATAATTGCCGTAATATGGGTAAAACAATAAAAAGTAATGTGCGAAAGCTGCTACATACTCAGGTTAATATTTCTAAAGATGTGGTGTGTTCCTTGTATAAGAAACTAGCTGTTGCCCGCGACTCCATCTCGATAGGGTATAAAAAATAGCCCACAACTTATTCTCATGCCTACCGAATACAGACAAAAACGTTTCATAAAATCGGTCAAGCCGTAATAGATTAAGTTCGCAAACAACTATTATACCAATTGATTGTCATAAATACAAAAAAAAACCAGTATCAAAACATTTTTTTCCTACTATAATTAGTAATACCACATGTATATTTTTTGAATTTGCCGCGGTTTCTCAGGTCACGCATTCGTTTGCCAGACTCTAATCATAAACAAATAAATATAATACTATTTGAAGTTTATTCGGGACTGAACACTCTTCCTGCTTCTCTTTGTTACGTTTTGTTCCGCTGAGAAGATCGCGTCCAATATCTGAGATAACACGTTTCATGGTAAAATGCGATATCCCTGTAAGTGGACCGGCTACCCGCTGCCCGCTACCCACCCCACTACCGCTGCCCGCCGCTACCGCTACCCGCTAACTAAAGTTGGCGTGAAATCAAGCTGTAACACAGTTTCCTTCGAAGCGTAGCTTAATTTAAAGAAGAAAAGGAGAATTCATAACTAACTATCTCTTTTAAAAGTAAAAATAAGTAAAAATTTCAGATGTAGCTTCAAGTTGAGCACTTGTAAAAATATGCTACAGTTTTTTGCCTGTTAGTAATATTTCCTGCTTTGTAATGCCTTTTCTTTCTAGTTGTAGTTCCTTTTTTTTACGGTTCCGTACCCAAAGGGTAAAAACCCCTACTACTAAGACTCCACTGTTCGTCTGTCAGGCATCTCAGGAACCGTGATAGCTAGAGAATTGAAAATATCACAGATGTATTTCTATTGCTATAACAACAAAATACTAACACAGAATAATTTATGTGTGAAAGTATCCCAAGTAATGAAACTACAACCTTCAACTGAATCAACTGAACTAATATAATGCTACAAAATTATTTAGTCACAGTACATGTAGGAACCATAAATAAAGTTGACCGTCTTCTGTCATGCCTATGAATTAAGAAAAATCTCAACAGCGCGATGCAGGATGGGGACTGAACTTGAGAGTGACATCTATCGTAAAATATCCGAACTAAAATTACATACACTAGCACCATCTGTTGAGAGATTTCAAGTAACTAAAGGTAACAGCAAACTGATATTATAAATCTTAACTAAATAGTCCTACGATGTTCAAAAACCAACGACTCCAAACGTAGCTTCAATCACGAATCAAAACCCTACAAGGCATTCTCATCAAGCCGCGACAAATGTGGCTGCCGGACCGTTTTCAAAAGAGACGGGCAATTATCGGGCGCTGTCCGGCGTCCGGCGGCCGTCCGGCGCAATTACGCGCGCCCCGGGGGCCGCGGCACTCATTAAAGAGAACAACCCGTTGACGGAAATACGATCGAGTTAACGGCCGCCGGGAATCGGCAGATTACCTGCGCACTGCCGCCTCACCTGCCCACTGCAATACTAGCTATACTATCCACTAAATGCTACATACATGTAAATATAACTAGCTTCTGGACGCGTAGAATTAGCAATTGACATGTTTATTGTTACCCCACGGGAACTTTAAAATTTTTCGGGATAAAAAGTAGCCTATGTTTTAATCTAGGGTACCGGCTATCTCCGTTCCAAATTTCATCTAAATAGGTCCAGTCGTTTCAGCGTGAAGAAGGAACAAACATACACACTCACTCACTCACATCGTCACAAACTTTCGCATTTACAATTAGTTGGACTACATACACATTCATAAATCACGTCTTTATCCCTTACGGGGTAGGCAGAGCCTTAGGCAACAATAACTAAAGGTCACGTTTAGCATGATTGTGGGCTTATAAGTGGAAAAGGGGAATCAAAATAGTGATGGGTTGCTAGCCGCATCGCCTACAAGTTCCTATCATTTTCATTCATTCCCTCGATGGGCTTTTACCATTTGCGCGGGAAGAGCAACAGAATGTTCTCTGCAATTGGTAAGTTAGCAAATGCTTGGGCAAAGGCCTTTCACGTCAGCGTTACTTTGCCCGGTCCTGTGCTAGTCTCGTCCACAACTTTCCAGCCTTTCTAGCCGACTGCCAATTGTTATCTGATCAATGGGCAGGCGGTCTACACATTGACCTGCGACCCAATCTTGGCCAGCTCTCTGTAAACTCCTTCGACGATGTTTATTTTCTCAAAGACTAATGGCAGGATTTTATTGATCTTCGAATAATTATATGAATTCATTAAGACGCGCATATAAATATTTAATAAAAGTACGTAGGTAACTTTTTTTTACTGTCTCCTTTATTGCATACTGTCGGCTATCATACCTGAGACTTCTTCAGAGAGACTACGAAACTGGCAAAAGTTACTAAAACGCGCATTCGCTTTCCAGCAGAAAATACTTCAACAGTTTGCTAAAAGAGCCTAAATAAAAGATTTGGTAAAACGTTTCCGAAAAAATCCGCAGATTAATTTGACATGAAGTCAGAACGAATCATAAGAAAACCGCTGACTTGTGGACTTTAACATCCCCTGCATTTTCGCAGCTGAACTGGAGTCGGTGCGCAGAAACCACTTGAACTCATTTCGAGTAACCCCGACTTGCACCTGTTTTCAGGAGCTCATTTGCTTCAAAATTTCCTCAACCATAATTCTAAACAAGAACCGTACGACGTCGGCAATTTATTTAAAGCGCACACCTGAATTGGGGAAACAAATCTTCGGCTTCCTTCGTACTTGTTCGTTGAAGCTAGATGCCGCGATTTGCTTTGTCGCCGTGTCCTTTTCCAACCAACTGAGTGGGAGAAAGAGAGAATCGCACGTGTGCTCGTCCTGTATGTTTGCTTATAGCTGTGACATTTGGGTGCACTATCACCTGGAGTGCCAGCAATGGCGGCGATTAGCATTTGCATGGCATTTGTGGAAGGTCGGCGCCATGCTTACACGCACTTTTATGCTTCGAGGGGATAATGATTTGTGAACGAAACGGAATTAGCGCTTGACCTGAATGTGAACGCTGAAAAACAAATGAATGTTAGAATTATCACATTGTAGAACTTAATGCAACAAGAGCTTAGCCAAGGTGTCTTACTCCTAAAATTATTCCATAATAATTCAACAGGCGGCCGTGAAGGTTCTTCGCCGTAGTTTTTAACCCCACGCAAAAAGAGGGGGCTATAAGTTTGACCTCGAAGTCTGTGTGTATATATTATTTCTGTGGGATCGTAGCTTTCCAGAGGATGGACCGACTTCGATGTGGTTTCTTTCATTCGAAAGCCAGTTCCCTTGAGGTGGTTCTGAGCTATATTTGGTAAAAATCGGTTCAGCGGTTTGGAGAATATCAACTCTTTTCCATAATTATATAAGACATTTTTGGCCTAACATTGTTTTTTTATTTACGTATTATAATCGTTTAATGCGCGGGGGGTTTTTTGACTACCGGAGTCGAATGGTAAATGTGAATTAGGTGGCGAAATGGACCTCCACAAATTACGTCTGATTCAATAGAATATGAAGAAACTGTATTAAGGTTACAAAATATGCTACAACGAAAAATTATACGGAGTAGTCCCTTCTGTTGTATGAAAACGTCACCTACAACAATGATGTGTCGGACGTGACGTGCCACTCTCTGATTGATGTTCGCTGTCACGTGACTTAACGCCTATTTTTTTCGATTTCTTTTCTAAAAATATTAATCATCTTTAATTTTTATGAGAAAATATTTGAATTTTCGCGTCTACATCTTAATTGAGAATTAGATGCTATAATCAAATCAATTTGTTCTTGTACACAAGCCTATATTGACAAACCGTAAAAACCTACAAACATAGAATGTACTAGTTGCCTCTCGTCCCGCGCAGATGGTAAGAGCCCATCGAGGGAATGGGCGAGTCTTAGGAATCATGTTATAGGCGATTCGGCTAGCAACCCATCACTATTTTGATTCCCCTTTCCACCTATACGCCTACAATCATGCTAAACGTGGCCTTCAGGTCTTGTTACCTCAGGCTCTGTCTGTAAGGGATATAGACGTGATTTGTGTGTGTGTGTGTGTGTGTGTAAAAACCTTTAAGGTGGATATCAGAGGCCTTCGTCTCAATGCGATTCAATTCAGATTCAGTTTAGGTTCACTCGCTTTCAGATCCATACTAAAAATGACAGCTGAAACCCGTGGTCCTACTACGGTTCGTCCTACTGGTTTTAGACGGAGCTCCGCCCAAGGACGGATCTCCTTTTTCTGCGTATTTTGACCTTCGGGCAACTGAAGATACCTAACTAACCTAACCTACCTATTTTTTTTTTGACATTAGAGACATCTCCAATTAATTTATTTGACGGTGGAGGCGTTTCACACCTCCACTGAACTTATTTTTTTTTTGTTTTGACTAGTAGAGACTTTATACCATCTCTATTTAATACAATTTAAGGCTCGGGCGACGGGCGACCTATTATAAATGTATTTAATTTAAGTAGAATTTAAGTATTCTTACCGTATTTTATTTTGAAAAAATGACTTTCGGCCAAGTTTCTTGCAGCGCATTCTTCTTGGCAATGATGGTCCGAATGTGCTGGTAGTTTCAAAAAGACTTGTAAAAGAGCCCTTGGCGGCCAAATTGCAAAAATAAATTTTCATTTTCATTTGAATTAAAATATTATTGAATGATTTAAAATAATGGCGGCATTTTTTCAGAGTTGCACAAATTAGTAGGACCACGGGCAATGCATTACGACGTCACGGCAAGCCCCAGTTCGACTAACCCAGCCGGTAAAGTATTCAGAAACAATTAAAGCCACGTAGTTTTGACACGAGCGCGCCATTCGAAATAGCCGTTAATCAATTTAATAGTAAATTCTGCGAACGGTTCCGTGTGTACATTATATCGCGAGAGCCGGAGCAATTAGCTCGCCTCATCAATTCGTGATTAAGCACCCTTCCTGGGCTTAGCCAGGCGACAATGCCCCGTCGCCCGGGGAGCCAGGGGCCGGAGTCGCGTGCCCCCGCCGCGGTAAGTAGGTAATTTCCTTGAATGGCGGGGTGGCGCGCCGAACAGTTCGGGTTTACGCAAATCTCTTGTTTTATGGTGTATTGCGGGTTAACTAAAGTCGTCGCAAAATAATAGGCCCGTTTTGACAGTTCACGCCTATGAAGTTCTCTATTTTTTACCGATCGAAATGTTCTGAAGGTAATTACATTTTTCATTGATGGGTACCGCCCACTCGGCTAAGTGCTGTGCATAACGATTTTTTCATATTGTCCACAGACTAATAATAGTCGGTTAAAGAAAAAAATAAATCGATCAAGATATTTTTTTAAGGCCGACTCGCACTTGGCCGGTTTTATTTATTTAAATACTAGTGTTCATCAATCAATTAATTACTGAATTTCACTGAATTTCAACATCAATTAATTACTGAATTTCACCAGCTGTGTAGTGATCTTTACTGAAAATTATGAGCTTGGAGCTCCAAGCCGTAAAGATTTCACATCGAATGCGAAGAAACTTTTTTCCCCGACCTGTTAGGTAGGTATTTGAAGAAATGATTGAATGAAGGTAGTATGTCAATTTGACGTTTACTGTCGAAGTCTTATTTGATATTTTTTCTCGGCTCGGCTTTGTTTTTGGATTATTTCTGTTTAATAAATATCACGTTGACCTCGGCTTTTCTATTTTGGACATTGATTTAAACATAGTGATTTGAACTAGATTTTGGTTTTTGTTGTTATATCGTACGAACTCTGTTTCAACATGTCAAAAAGAGGACGTACAATCAACAGCCAGTCACGCGAATTGGTTGTGAAGTTAACCGAATACTTCGAACGCGAATCAGTTAATGGTGGATCTTTATTGCCCGTAACGCAAGTACAAGATCGCGTTGCAGAAGCACTTGGGATCGGCAAAAAAACTATTCGAACCATCTTGAAGCAAAAGTATGGACCTTCAGGTACTGAAGAAAATGTATTACGAACGCCTAAAATGAGGAAGAAAAGCAAGCCTGTAACAGGTATTGACACATTTGACGCAGACGCTATTCGAAATCACGTGTATGCGTATTATACAAGAAATGAATACCCAACTGTGAGTAAATTGCTGATAACATTACGAGAAGCTGGCCTGTATAGTGGCAGTGCCAGGTCTTTAACAACAATAATGAAGCAAATTGGATTCAAGTACAAGAAAACCGACAAAAGGAAAATCATGATGGAACGATATGATTTAATTTTGCACAGAGTATCGTTCTTGAGGGAGATGAACAAGGTCACAAATTGGGACAATGTCATATTTGTCGATGAGACTTGGCTGAACTCGAATCATACCGTGCCGCAGTCGTGGACGGACGATACCAAGGCATCTTGCTCAAAAGTCCCAATGGGAAAAGGTGGACGCTTAATAATCTGCCACGCCGGATCAGCTGGGGGAGGTTTTGTGAATGATGCCTTGCTCGCATTTGAGTCCAAAAGTACTAAAGAATATCACGAAGAAATGAATGCAAATAAATTCACTGAGTGGTTTACTAACTTGTTAACAAACCTCCCCGAACAGTGCATAATCATCATGGACAATGCACCTTACCATTCAGTTCAAATAGATAAAGCACCTACTCAAGCAAACAAAAAGGCTGATTTAGTGGCATGGCTTCAAAGACAAGGGGTTGAAGCTGACACGAAATTGCTTAAAGCTGAATTGCTGCAACTGGTAAAAGAAAATAAACCTGCAAAACTAAAATATAAAATTGACGAATTAGCACTTCAGCATGGACACAAAGTAATTAGAACGCCGCCATACCATTGCCAGTATAATGCGATTGAGTTGATCTGGGCTCAAGTGAAAGGATACGCAGCACACCACAATACAAAGCCGCCATTCTCCACTAAAAAAATGATGACATTGCTGAATGAAGCTTGTGCCAAAATTACAAAAGAAGACTGGGCAAAAGTGGTAGAAAAAACTCGAAAAATAATAAAGGAAGACTATGACAGAGACGTCAATATTGACAATATAATTGAAAATGAATTAATTATAAATACGGGTGACGATAGCTCAACTGACAATTTTGGATCATCATCTGAAGAAAATGATTGACTGAAGATAAACTTTTTTTTTTTATATGAATAGGAAGGCAAACTAGCAAGTTGGTCACCTGATGGTAAGTGATCACCACTGTCCATAGACACCCGCAACCCCGGAGGGATTGCAGATAATTTGCCAACCTAGTGGACTAAGATGCAATGCCTCTTGTGCCCGTAATTTCCCCGGCTGTCCTACTCTCCACACCGGAACATAGCAGTGCAAGCACTGCTAGCAAATGAATCAAGAATTTTTATTTCTTGATTTTTATGTTTTACTTTTTCGGTTTTACCGTTAGAGATTAAATTTCTAAATGTCTGACATTTACCTATCATTTGAAAAACAGCGCCTTCTCTCGTCCCTGGTGAGCAGTAGATGTTCCACGGGAGTTTGTAATTGTGTCGTACAGACACATCATTCAAACAGATGACGCTTAGCGACAAAAATTCGCATAGTAACAAAAGGGTCACGTGACAGTTAGTAACAGGTAGAAAAATTCGGAGACTACCCACCTGCTATGGGTGGTGTAGGGGTATAGCACGGGTCACGGAATGAAGAGGATCCGGGTTCGATTCCCGGCCATAGCTTTATTTTCGGATTTTTCTATGTGTTCTAATTTTCACTGACATTTAGAAATTTGATAAACTTTTTGTCGATTTTTTTTGTGAATATTACTGTAACGAAAATATTAAATGAAACAAAATTGACCTTTTGTAACATTGTATCATTTCAAAATCTACAACATCAGAGTAAGTTAATTTTTCTAAAAAGAACTTTAATTCAATGCACTTTACAATATATATTCAAATCGATCAAGTACTCATGCAAACTGGAATCGATTTATCGTGAGTATCGAGTACCGAGTCGTATGGTTACATCACTAGTTACGTCGCAAAGACAAATGTCAAAACGGGCCTTTTATTTTGCGACGACTTTAGACGACAAATTGCCGAATTGAAAGGATTTGATGGCCCACTTGCAATAAATGAGCCGAATACAATTAATTATAGATTATCGAATGGAACTCTATCCTCGCCCTGTAGGCCTGCAACGAATCTGCAGTCCTCTAGTGTTGCGGGTGTCCATGGGTGATGGTGCTCGCCTACCAGCAGATGACCCATTTTCTCGCTTGCTTTCCTTGTCGCATAAAAAACCCAAATATCAATTAAAACAAGTATATCTTTAATCAAGTTAAAATCATACATACATACATAAATCACGTCTTTATCCCTTACGGGGTAGACAGAGCCTAAGGTAACAAGGCCTAAAGACCACGTTTAGCATGATTGTAGGCGTATGGATGGAAAGGGGAATCAAAACAGTGATGGGTTGCTAGCCACATCGCCTATATAACATGAACCCTAAGATTTTCGCCCAATCCCTCGATGGGCTTTTACCATCTGCGCGGGAAGAGAAGCAATTGATACATTCTATGTTTTTTCTTGGCTCCCAGACCAGCATGAAAGAATCATAGCAGTTAGCAACCCATCACTATTTTGATTGCTTTATCCACTTATTTGCTCACAATCATGCTAAACGTGGCCTTTAGGTCTTCTTAGGCTCAGCCTACCCCGAAAGGGCTGAAGACGTGATTGTTGTATGTGTAAAAGCCTTGTTGTTAAGGGAAGCCACTGATAGATTTTAGCAAGGTCCATAAGGCTAGAATGTTCATCACACATAAGCGTGTTAGAATCCGAACACTGATTTCCTTCAACCGAAACATCTACGTACGCCCCACTTCTGGGCACAGATTACCTCTTGGATAGATAGGGATAGTGAATAGGAAACTCCACACACCATTGAACTACTTCACAAAAGTGTAACGATATCCTACCGATGTTACCGTTCATGAAAGAATTCATGGTAATTTTCTAACGAAGACATCTAAGCTACTACGGCTAGGAAGAGAGTTATGGCTTCACCGAAACACTCGTTGTTAACAATAAAAATGTTTTTTCTCACTACACTAGCTGCAAACTAGATCAAGTGTTTGAAACTGTTAAAAATAAAAGTACTAGAATGTTAAAAGTATCTATAAAAGTTAGGGTCCATAAAAGAGGCCGATAATGTCCAATTACTTTAAATTTGCACAACAAAAGACCGCTCCGCACGTCTACGCGAAAGGAGTAAACTCGGCATGTTCGAAACAATTTTCATCGAAAGTTGTAAAAGGTTCTTCGGAGTAGGTAGGTATAGTATGTTCGCTTGGAAGTTGCGGAACGGAATACAGGTGGTTCATGTACATCACAACCTTTTCTGACAATAATATATTAATATTTACGATACAAACGCGCGGCCACGCGGACTTGATACAAAAGTTCTCGATAGATGTCACTATTGCCTTTACTTTGTCTGTATATTTTTGAAATCTGCATTTTTGTAAAGAGATATATTACGGTCAACAAAAAGTACAGTCCGCTAAAAAGCTTGTATCCAAAATGTTTTTTTTTAGGTTTGGTAGCTACATACATACATACACAGATTACGTCTAAATCCCTTACGGGGCAGACAGAGCCTATGGTAACAAGACCTAAAGCCCACGTTTAGCATAATTGTGGGCGTATAGGTGGAAAAAAAGGGGAATCATAATAGTGATGGGTTGCTAGCCGCATCGCCTATAACATGATTACTAAGACTCGCCCATTCCCTCGATGGGCTTTTACCATCTGCGTGGGACGAGAAGCAACTGGTACATTCTATGTTATTCCTTTGCTCCCAGACCAGCATGGAAGTATATACAAAGGGAGGTATAAACGATTAAATATAGTTATTTATTCTGATTTTGTATTGTCTTTGGTTAGTCTATAAATGTATTGGTATTTAATTAAGAGCAAAGGCGGCTAGGTCAATATTGGGAATGTAACATACAACTGTGGTAGATATGTTTTAGTGTATTTACTTATCTATGATCCTCTACATGCCTTGAACCTTGGATTGAAAAGAGTATCATATAGAATTCCCTCGATGGGCTTTTACCATCTGAGCGAGCAGAGAAGCAACTGGTGTATTCTATGTTGTTAGACCAGCATACCCATAGTAACTACAAATTATCCATTTATTAAGCGCAATCCGAACTCCCGAGTGTGCGAGTCGATCCCAACGGAGTCGCATCACTTCATGCCTCAAATGATGCCTCAAAGGCGGCGTGACGAGGGTAGAAGACTCGATCCATCGAAGACTGTGACGTGACATGTTCCCGCGCTGATTAAATTAATAAACGGTTTAATCAACACTAATGAAAATCGAGCGTCTAAGAGCAACATTGATTGAACATTCCAGAAGTTTCTCGGCCATCGATCACGCCTCAGCCCTCATATCAATATAGCTACCGCGCAGTAAAGTTCCCAGGAATGTTGCCAGTTGGATTGTACTGCCGAGCCTAGATATAAAGAAACCGTTCTTTGATAGTCGGGAGTACTTTTTCAAGTCGATGGCCAATTTTATTTACGAGACGTAACTCAGAGGACTTTTGTTCATGTGCCACCACATACTTTAATTCACATTTGAGGTAACTATAAGCTCTATTTTTGAATTTTATCCAACAACAGAAACATGTAAATAGGTAACTTAATAAACACATAAAATTTAAAAACCCTTCCATGCTGGACTGGGAGCAAAGAAAAAGAATAGACCAGTTGCTTCTCTTCCCGCATAGATGGTAAAAGCCCACCGAGGAAATGGGCAAAAATCTTAAGACTGACCCATCACTGTTTTGATTCGCCTTTCCACCTATACGCCTACCTATACTAAGCGTGGTCTTTGGTTCTTGTAACCTACGGCTTTGTCTATCCCGTAAGGGATGAAGACGTGTTTGTGTTTGTTTGTTTGTTTAAAACCCCCACACATAAATTAATCTTATGCCGAAAATACATAATTTAAGTAAAGAGCTGATACTCTTCAACTGCTGAATCGATTTTTACCAAACACGGCTAAGAACTACCGCAAGGAAACTGGCTATTGAATGAAATCAGTACATTCGCCTGAGAGCTCGATGACACAGACAAACAGACACACACACACACACACACACACAGACATCAATCTCAAGCTTATAACACCCCTCCCACTTAAAAACACATCCTCCAACTTCTTCTCAAAGCAGTTCAAACAATTTACCGTTTACGAATTGCGGAATTTCGGTTTTCGATGGGCTTTAGAATTGCGTTTACGAAAGTAGTAGCTTTAGCGAGTATTAATCCGAGGACCCTCTCAAACGGATCCGTTTTCCACAAACTCATTAGTTCGAACACTGCAACTACACGACTACCTGAAGGAGTGGTGCCAGCGGCGAGGCAGACTTACGGCCGCGAGTTACGGTTTCTGCCTGGTTTGCTTTATGCATGCGTTAATTGATCGCGATCCGAACTGTTCTCGAGCTCAGCGAGCCGACGTGAGTGCAAATCGTCCTAATTTAATGTCACGGCGAACGGAGGCGCGCTTAATTGGGATTGCAGAATTATAGTGCCGTTGCCACGAATAGGAGACACCTTGGAGTGTTTGTATACATATCTGTACATCTGTTGGTTTGGCTGCTTGATCTTAAAAAATATAGTTATTACGGTTCTAACAACGGAAGACCAGCGCCGGCTCTAAGGTTGGGGACCTTTTTTTCTATTGCAATACATACTAAAGGCCTAGCAAATATTACTTTCCGCGATGAAATTGAGATTGGATTGAGAATATTGCCCGCAATAAACACTAGTGTTGCTACTAGAGCTGTTCACGTTGGAACTTTCGTAACTACGGTTAGTTTTATAATAATTACTAAATGAACAGAGTAAAGTTTTACTTTAATAATCAATCTGTCCATGTTTCCAGACGGAGAGAGTATTGAGATGGGTATTAGATAAGTTTAAGCTTTTTGGGCTACAGTAATCACCAGCACCCGAATGCAGTTTGAATAAGCAGATACCCCAGACCACAATGGGCCATGCACGGCCATGTTCCACTGAAGCCAGCATTATCAGTGTTCACACAGTGGTCCGTAGCTCATTGCTGCCCGCCGCAAACACTTAGCAGTCAGTGAAGACTTGAACTATGTACAACTATGTGAACACCACAGATCACGCTGATGTCGAGGTACACGAGGCGTTGGCAGTGGACCACAAAGTAACGGTACTCACCAACGACGGTGAGGTTGTATCTGAAGCTGGTGGTCTGCGTGTTGCGAAAGTCGACGCGGCAGCGGTAGACGCCCTCGTCGCGCCGCTTGACGTCGCGCACGAGCAGCGCGGCCGGCGCCGGCGTCGTCGCGAAGTGCGCGCGCGGCCCGAACACCTCCGGCGCGGACCAGTGCCGCGCCTCTGATAGGTGCTTGCCGCGCACGTCGAAGCTGGAACAAACAATTAAACGGTTAAATTGACACAAAGTGATGAAATACCTAAGCTGTTGTCTTTGACTTCGTCCACACAGGTTAAAACTTGTGATGGACCAACTTAAACCACCCTCATCCAACTCTGTTGCCAAATCCTTTCTTAGCGAATGCCTACGTCATAACAATCTTCATATATATCACTATCATCATCGTCATCATTACATAGTATAAAACAAAGTCGCTTTCTCTGTCCCCATATCCCTATGCCCCTATGTCCCTTGGTATGCTTATATCTTTAAAAGTACACAACGGATTTTGATGCGGTTTTTTTTAATAGATAGATTGATTCAAGAGGAAGGTTTTTGTGTATAATTCTACGCAGACGAAGTTGCGGGCAGAAGCTAGTATCTATATATGATGAGGGCCGCGCAAGACCTGTCTTTGTGGCGCTCTTTGAGGGCTTATATTCAGCAGTGGACGTCTTTTGGCTGATGATTATGATGATGATATTGAGAAAGAGCTGTAGCGCTTCATTAAGGTAAGTTTTAGGACCGCTTAACAGTAAATACGGTTTCTTGCGAGTAATATATCGAAGAGTGACGTAGGTCTTTCAGTGTAGCAGAGATGATCATTGTAAAGTTTAATAAATCGCGTCTCCGTGAGAAAATAATAAAAATACGATAGGTAACTAACCTGTGAGAGAAGTTTCTTACATACATACAAAAATAAATCACGTCTTTATCTCTTACAGGGTCGGCAGAGCCCAGGGTAACAGGACCCAAAAGCCATGTTAGCATGATTGTGGGGGTAAAGGTAGAATGGGGAATCAATTTAGTAATTGGTTGCTAGCCGCATCGCCTACAACATAAATAAGCGACCACACCGCCGCGTATACGCAGGGACGTGTCGTAGGCGTCACGTTTTCTCACCGTATCATACATTTTGTTGCGTAAACACACCGTCAACGTCTTTTGCGCACTGGTGTTGCCGGACCTTTATTCCCAAGATTTTCGCCTGATAAGCTTCATCCACTTAGACTATCATACTGTAGTCGATTCTTTTTTTTTTTTTATATGAATAGGAAGGCAAACGAGCAAGTGGGTCACCTGATGGTAAGTGATCACCACTGCCCATAGACACCCGCAACCCCGGAGGGATTGCAGATGCGTTGCCAACCTAGATGACTAAGATGAAATGCCTCTTGTGCCCGTAATTTCCCCGGCTGTCTTACTCTCCACACCGGAACACAGCAGTGCAAGCACTGCTACTTAGCGGGTAAGATGGTGGTAGCGATCCGGACGGACCTTGCACAAAGCCCTACCACCCGCAAAATTCGTAATTTCATCGTCCCATTCCAGCCGAAATGTGTTGCAAACGAGGACTGCGGATTGCCAAACCCGATAAAAATAAAACACAATCGCAGCATGCTCATGTTCAAAACTCCAGCTCAGTGCTCAGTTACACGATGCAAAAAGTGAAAAATAAATGAGGATTTTCCTTCCACCGTACAACATACAGCGAAATATTTGTCAGCGACAGGCGCGGCGCGGCTGCGGACCGCACGTCATTCATACCAAACAAATGAACGCCCGAATTTTAGTTGATTTCAACCGAATTCACCTATTAGTTGGAGCCAGTTATTTATCATAAATGCTGACAGCTCGGGCAATGGCTAATTAGCTTCCATTTTGAAATATTAACAACTTTTTACTTTTTTATACTTCGTAAAGACAGAGAGATCCCACTGCCGTGACAAAATGTTTCCATTCATCAAAATGGCATCCATTTTTCTTCAATAATTAATGTAGGATGACCATGTATCCAGTTGTTATTGGTTTTAACAATATCACAATCAAAATTAATTAAATAGTGAGATAATCGCGTAAGATTCGATTAGTTGTCAATATTTTTCAACTTCTGATCAAACCTAAAAAATCATCGTGTATAGAATGAATAAGCGACATCTTCAGCCTCATTTGCACTTATCAACAGGTGAGATAGAGGTCAATCGCTGGTCAGTTAAAAAAAAACCATTCAAAATAACTTAATCACGCCCCCACTGAAAAACCATTTCCAATGCCTTGTACCGCAAACTTCCTATTGTCGTCTCCATACCATTCAGTTGCCGTCACTGGTGCCGATAGCGCGGGTTCCGGCGCGACAACGCGCGACAAAGCGCCGCGTCAAAACTTATTGGTGACGTCACGAAGTGCTATTGTCGACGCGCACGCATGACAATGCTGGAGGCAGGGTTCATACAGTAGCAACTGTCAACGCTATTCAGAACTTGCTACTACCAACATGTCATGACACAAGGGATCTCAGAATTCATCATCATCTTTAGCCTATTCCACTGTTAGTTGGACACGGGCCTCCTCTAAGAATGAGAGAGTTAGGGCTATAGTTCCCACGCGGGCCCAGTGCGCATTGGGATCTTCACACAATTGCTACATAGGCGTGTACACCGAAAAGCTCATGGTAAAATCCAAATGTAATTTTGCATATAAATACCGAGGTGGGTTTGGAATTAAATTCCTTGAAAAAGGCAGGCCATGCATGAATTGAAAAAAATTATGTCATTCATGCAAATTGAACACAAACACAACAACAACAAAATATGATAGCGTCAATAGCACCACACTGCGGCATGTAGAATTTTGGGATTGTTTTGTTTTTGCTGTTCTGGAAGTAAAGAAATAACATAGAATGTGCCAGTTGCTTCTCTTCCCGCGCAGATGGTAACAGCCCGTCGAGGGAATGGGCGACAATCTTAGGAATCATGTTATGGGCGATGCGGCTAGCAAAACATCACTATTTTGATTTACCTTTCTACCTATACGCCCACAATCATGCTAAACTTAGTCGTAAGGTCTTGTTACCTTAGGCTCTGTCTACCCCGTAAGGGATAAAGACGTGATTTATGTATGTGTTAATATACTAAGTAGTGAAAATAAATAATACATTATACATGAAACACACATTTATAGTAAATGGGGATATAAATAGACGCATACATACATACTTAAAAAAGCCAGCTATAAGATTCACGCACAAGATGACAGATAGTGCTCCTTCAACATAGTGTATTCCTGAAGTTATAAAGAGTAAAATATGTTACCCGTAAACCTACGTCGGGTGGTGCTTTTTTTAAATTCAATTTGTATAGCATGCTTCCCATGACACCGGGACATATTGACCGTGCCCATACCACAATGAAATCACTGTTAAACACCCCAGGAATACTTACGCTGTTCAAATCCCCCGAGGTTCCTCCCGGGCAACTTGTATATACTTACGGAAGTGATCCATTCATTTGTCAACTTGCAGTTCAATTCAGTCATTCAGTGTCAAACTGTGATGTTATATTGGGTATCGGTGTAAATAAAACATGTTAAGCATTGACGTCGTCCGAATGAAATGGATTAATCCGAAACATGGTTTCAATTAAGAACTGAGATTGTAACTAACGAGAGTCCACATGTTTTGGTCCCAGTTTCCGGGGCAGAGCCAATGGCGGTAATCCGTCGTCCAGTTTCTACAGGCTCGTGTAAAAACAGACGTCGAAAAGCAGCAAGCAAACGCTTTGCTGCCTAAAAAAGTACTTGCCGCTCCACCTGACCAAATTGCATTCGGTATTTTTGTGTTTGAACTTCTATAGTATTTTTAGCTTTACATTTACGTAAAGTCAGAAAGAATAATACCTAACTATTTCCAGAAACTTTTTACGTGAGTGTAGTCGGTGATGGAGATATCTAAACGCTATTTTACAGCGAACTCGTGCAAACTATCGCGATAATTGTGTTGTATTTTAGTACATACATATAAATACACACACAAATAACGTCTTTATCCCTTACGGGGTAGACAGTGCCTAAGGTTTAGGTGGAAAGTGTACAGCTAGCCGCATCGCCTATAACATGATTCGTATGATTTCCACCCTTTACCTCGATGAGTTTTTACCATCTGCGTGGGAAGAAAAGCAACTGGTACATTCTATGTTTTTTGTGCTCCCAGACCAGCATGGAAGTATATTTTAGGAAAAAATAAAAAGCATTTGAAGCCACGTGAAAACTATGTACAAAATCTAACCCAAACCCAACCTAACCTGTAGCACCTAAGTCGCATTCTTCTTGGCTATGGTCTTTCTGAATGCGCTGGTAGTTTCAAAAAAGACGTGTCCTTGGTGGCCTATTTGTAAAACAAGTTTTTAATGTTCAATTTTATAAATAAAAAACCCCTTCGCATCGTTTGACAGCGTTGAATTCTCTGTCCAAAATAACTGCCAGCTCTCAGATACTTAGTTTATTTTTAATATAAAATTAACCTTAAAAGGTGGTTACGGCGAGGTTATAGCTAAAAAGCAGCCCTGTATGCTTATTACCTAACTCGCTCGCAATCGCCATCGTGTGCATTGTGACAGTTCATGTATGGGCTGACAATCGGCATCGGAATCAGCTAGCTGTCACATTCATACAAGAACTGTCAAAAAGAACACGATGGCGATTGCGCCCGAGTTAGGTAATAAGCCTGCAGGTCTTAATAGTCATAGCGGGCGGTGAACGGCTCCAGTGCTCAAACGGCTGAAGATTGAATTACTGGCATGTCATGAGTCAGCCCGTTCTCTTCGCACAACAACTGCCTTCATAACGTTATGCGGAAAACTGCTTGTCAGGATATTGGCAGCTTGCGGCGCAGCTGAGGGCTCGAGGCCGACTTCCCGACACATACAATACCTCAATGCTGAAACACAGTAACATTCTATCAAATAAAAAGCAGTTAACCTATTCACTTTTTAATTTCAACCGTTGTTGGTTCAACTGTATTAGTTAGCAGGAACTTGTCGCACGAGCCAAAAGCGAGGGCTATAAACATGCGAACTGAGGCTTTCTTTATCATCGCTCGAGGTGTGCACACAATTTGACGTCTTCCCCTGGACAGGAACGCTTGCTTCGTGGGCGGCAAATTGCTACTTACGGGCCGGGGCGACGAAAAGATTTAAATGATTTTTATGATCTGTTAAAAGTTAATTGTATGTATGTTACGTTACATTTCACACAAAAAAAACCGTGGACGGTTTTATTGGTCGTAGCTTATAAAATCCTCGTTCGGTGTAAATATAAGATGAATATATATTTTTAAAACAACCTCTGAATCTTGATGCATGTCTCCATGGGTGGAATTTCTAATTGCCTATTAATAACCTACTTTAACTAAACGAAAATTTAAAATCATTTTAAGCGGATGATCGGAAACGTTCCAATGCCACCGAGACCGTAATCCTCTTAAATCAATAGAAAAAAACAGTTTTTTGAAGCGCCTCCTCGGCTACAATTTGGACGAGATACTTGGCTCTAATGAATTTAATAAACTCCCGCTCGTTTCTTAAGCCTTTTAAGGTAAAATAAGTAAAACAGAAACATCTTGTTTAAAGCGGTAATTTTTGCCCCCCATATTTTTACTTGTAGTATTTTGTGGACGGAAATAAGTAACTGGTTTAGTAGATGCAAATAGATGATGGCCATAAAACAAGAGCTGGCTAAAACAGTCGCTGCGAGCGGCACGCAGAATCGCGTTTTGATCGACGCAGACTGAGTTGCCTGTGATCACTTTTTCACAAGTTTAGCCGCAAAGTTACAAACAAAACCATTTGTAGCTCAATCTAGCATCGTTTCTTGAATTATATCTGCTGAAGAGTTAATTTATCTCACAAGGCTCGGTGAGGCGACGCCAAATATTTGTAGAGATGTTGCAACTCGTACAGAATACGCTCAGCATTAAATCCTCTGTGTTTTCGCAGGTAAACAAAGGAAGAAAGTCATTTGGTCCCGCCCGCGACCCGCCCGCGCCTGCTGCCCACAGTCAGCTCAGGCGAGGCTTAGCAGTATCCTAATATTATCTGAAAGACCAGCGCCTAATCCCAGGAGGGCCTCTTGCTAAGTTTCATACAACTGTGGATTGTTCCGTGATAATGTATAAATTGCGGTAGTTTTGGTGTGTACATAAATCTCGGGCTAAGACGGCGGGAATGCTCGGGGTGTCAAGGCCGGCGTCGCGTACTGCGGCGCGCGACTGCGGCGGCGGGCGTGTTTGCCGTCCCTGCTCACTGAAGGGCCGCTACTCTCGCATTACAATAAACAAGGGTAAAATTAAGTGCCAGCGCCCTCCATAAATCACGTGAGCCCACATGCCCTATGATTTTAATGTAATCGCTAGGAACGTTCAAAAGGCACGGGGAAATAAAAGAAGCGTACACCACTGCATGCCCGTAGAGGGGATTACGCCAGGAAAAATATAGAGGCGGACCGGTTTTTTCTACTCATCGAGGAGGCTTTCCCGCTTTTATTTTTATGCAGATTAGCTGTTTCATTTTAATGTCGAGTGACATTGTTTTACTGAGGCGATGCGCGGCAGCAGGCACGTGCGAGAGCACGGGTAAAGAATGTTGTTTACAGCGGAACTGCTCGGCTGCCGAGTTGTCATTACTTCGGGATATGAGAGTACGGAGGCACGCTCGGAGTATCATCTCTAAAACAACTTGATTACGTACTTTGCTAGCCTGATATTGTTTCTAGTCGAAGCGTTAGTTAAGCGGATGGGGGCTGGCATTAGCTATTAGTGGTCGCTGCCCGCGGCGGTGGGTCACGCGAAACGCGTGTTTAGCGGCATATTTACGACACCCCGCACTTATTACGTAATCCAGGAAAGTGATTAAATAACATTAAATTATCAGAACTATCCAGCACCAGTTAGGCCTGGCTAAAATAATTTAATTTTGCGGTTGGCAGCATTGCGGCGTTTTGAATATCCCAAATTTGCCCACACTTTATTGAAATCGCTTCGTTTTACCGCGGTCATGAGCGTGCGTCCGTCAATGCCAATTAATCAGGTGTTGCTTAGTTTAAACTATAACCCGAAGAGAATATCAGTTAAGTGATCGTTATTTTAATTACGAAAATATACGTCAACGAAGTATAAAGTTGTTCTTAATGGAGTTAAATAATTAATACCACGCTCGGGGACTTAATCTCGTAAAAAATATCATTAAAATTACCGCGACATTTCAGCTTTAATGCAGCGGCCGTGGTTACGAAATGACGTAAGTCTGGTTATTAAGAGTATGAGTGAAAACCGTGGAAGTTTAAAATACTATACGGAGAGACTTGTCTTGTCTAGTACGTGTGTGAAGATATTTTCTTTCCGAAAATATGAGCGCGATATCGTTCAGGGTTATGGTTCGGGCGCCGGCTCGGGGCCCGCGCCACTTCGCGAGCATATTAGAGTCGCCGGCGCCGGGCCACTATTCTTTCCAGAAATGATTCCCCGGCGAGCACCTATCCAATGTTTACCTTCGCAGAATAACATACATTGTCTTTCCAACGTTCCTCGACAATTTCAAAGACGTATTTCGGCCCCTGGATCTCATCTCGCAATTAAAGATTTATCAAAAAAGTTTTTATTAAACTTTGACCTTCTTTGGGAAGTTAAAAAAAATACGTTTCCCTTCAAATAATTCAGGTAGAACCTTCCCATCGGAACGCCGTGAAATAACTCCCGGCCCACGCCTCCGGATTTTAACAAAGAAAAATCTAATTAGTGTGTTGAGAGCGCTCTTCATTATAAAGTTTTTGAGTAATGTGATCTTAATTAGCGCCTCCTGCCGGCGCGGCAACTCCTGCCGCGCCGTGCCGCGCGCGACATCTCCCCTGCTCAAATACACTTTTAGGAGTGTTTTTATTCCGATCCCTCCTTTTTCAATTTTCAATAAAGTTTGAATTGATTTTAGCGCAAACTTTTGATAACAATTAAGCGTTTGAAAATGATGTGAATTTTTTAAAGTTAATTTTATAGTACCTACCTATTCCGAATGCATGTGCCTGACAGTTCAATTATTTACCTTGAACGAGTCAATTGGACAAGCTGGCTTAAAATAGCGATTTTAGTTTTTGTTCAGTTCGAAATAAAACTGGGAAAGTGTTTAGAGGAGGGGGGAGGTATGTTCTATGTAGGTGTAGTGTCACGATGGATGAGAGATCTGGCGGGTGGCGACATTAGCACGTGATGGAGTACCGGGAGTGCCGCGCCCGTGCCGCGCGAGACACGTGCGGCAGCGGGAACACTCGCCAATCAATATTGATTCAATAACCGAGAAAGCACATGCGTTGCTGCGATGGCGTCACATGCAGATGAGATTTCTTTGTCCTCGTACGACAAATGACGACGGCAGTCACGAGCTGATTACCTACCTACGGTGTTCGTTTATCGCTCTCACTCGCGCCTCGCGTCTCTGTCATATTTTTTACAGGATCCGTGTTGTTTTATTTCCCCCGGAGGCCTCGGGCTAATTCCGTATTCTAGTCGCAGCCACTCGCCGTCACTCGCAAAACGACGATCCACTCCGAGGCCCCTTGTCAATTTGCCGCTCACCCCTTCCTTGCGCCGGCCGCGGGCGCTACGGCCGCGACGTGCCACGCCGCGTCACGCGTCACGCGCCGCGCGCCACGCGCCACGCCACACGCCACGACACACGCCACATCAGCTGAGACACGCCGCGCCGCCACTTCTTGCTGAGCGTTGAAGCTCGCCAAAATGATATTACGTACTTTAATTGAAGAGCCGACCTTTCATCTCGTCATGTTTCGCCGCTTTCAGCATTCGTTCTGAACACGTATAGTTCTTTTCTCTGTGTCTACTAACACTTATCTTTGAAAGTGAAAAGAAAAGTTATGTGAAAGGTTGGTAAATAAAAGTCAATACTTGTGCGCCGGATGGAGCGCGAGAGAAATAAGTTTTAACGAAAACTCAGATGTGTGAAAAG
Source organism: Pandemis corylana (assembly GCA_949127965.1). Lineage (NCBI taxonomy): Eukaryota > Metazoa > Arthropoda > Insecta > Lepidoptera > Tortricidae > Pandemis > Pandemis corylana. Next base: position 18,242,046 of record OX421852.1, on the reverse strand, counting down.
GCTCTTCGAAGGAATTTCATGTCACGTACAGTGAAACACATAAGTTTTCTATTTAAAAGAGCGCGGGGCGCCGAGCGCGATGGAGTGGTCGTCGTGTTTGCGTTCGTTGTCTTTCACTATTTTCGTCACTCGGCGATAAGAGCGACGAGTTGGGTAATTCGGCGCTCGGGATTCCAACAAAAAATGGCCTTTGAGACAGCGCACGACCGCCGGTCGCTAAGTGAGGCGCAGGCTTGCCGCTGCACAAACAACGCTCAAAGGAACCGGATTTGCGAACGCAATGACGAGGCTGAGGGCGACGGAAACCGATACCTCGAACGGAATCGATACACATTCCTCTTAAAAGGACTCTTAATGTGACTTACAAAACCACGCTGTCTCTCACCAGCTCAATGTGAATAATAATGCTTTATGTTAAAGTTGGGCCTTGTTCTAATTTCGCAATCGAAATCGTATCGCATCCCTTATCAGTTGCTTATTTTTTATTCTTTTTTACACTCAATTCCAGGATACGACTTTGATCACAGCTGTAAATAAATGTGGGTTTGTTATCTTTATTTTCAATAGCTCATATACACTGCGTCATTTTTGTCATTTCAAGCCAGTCCATTATGTTGTGTACGTCCATGTTACAGATTATCAACTCAACAGCCAGCTTATCGAGTAAAATGACGTCAAAAGCAATTTGTTTCACATCACTGTCAGCAACAAATACACGCAACCATCACAATTGGCATTACGTTTAAAATTGAATTACTGAATCAAATACCGCGATGTTTAAGCGCCGCCGAATATGAAATGGAACCGAGCGGGTGATAACGCGGCGCCGGAAAATAACGTCAAGTGTCAAAACAAAAGGAGGAAAAGGAACGTTTCGATCTGTGCTCGTTCGCGAGACTGTACTTCATTTTCATATTTGTTTATCAAATATGAAGGGGAGTGTGACACTCGTAGTTAGGGCGAAGGTATTCTACTTGAATTGCAAATTTAAACATGACGCCTGCTCATCCCTTGTCGAGGCCTTCCCCAGCGGGTCCTTAGCCGAGCGCGAATATACGGCTGGCATCCGCGCCAACACCTCCAGCTTTATTTTGCGTGCGTTTGTTTTCAGGAATTCACCAGCGACCGCGAGGCCAGGGCCTTACCATGACGTCTTAAAGCGATTAAATTCCGATATCGAAAAAAGCGGATCTGTTTGGACGATAAGATTCAGCAGGTTGTTAGAACATTCGTTCCATGGGCAGGAGTGGTGCTAAACCAAAGAGAATTGGGGCCTACCCATGACGTCTCAAGACGATTAATTTCCGATTCAGTTTAGGTTCCCTCGATGTCAGATCCATACTAAAAATGACAGCTAAAACCTGAACTGAGTCGGATTTAAACCGCATTAATTAAATAATTAAAGGGAAGAATTTAAGAAATTAAAGGGGTGCGAATCGGGCTACCTCCGCGTGTGATCAAGAGCTGCGGTTCGTTTTTGGACCCGTCCGAGCGGAAGAGCAGTGCTTGGTCTGGTGCACCCTGGGCATCGATTAATGATTTCCTGGCAGATTCTGCGGGATATCGTTATCCGTTGGCTAAGAGCCCGACAGGAGGGGAGGTTTCTTTTGACCGTATTCTACCGTACAACGTTGCCAACATTTTTGTCACAAGATTTTTGAATACTGTATTTATTACTTTGACATTAGAGAAATCATCGTATCGATCGATGGGGCCATATTAAAAAAAGAAGAAGAAGAAGAATCGCATTAAAACATCATGGTAACTATGGTAACCAGCAGTCCTTTGTCTCGCGTTCTAGACTGTTCCAAGGAATGCTTCAAATTTGCAATTCACTTTAGATGATAATGGCCCGGAGCTTATTTCATTTCCTGGAAGAGTTTTTCTTTTTCCATTATTATTGAATGTTTAAGCTGCGCTTTCAGTTTGTTGCTTCTCTATTTAATCACGGGGTTCATTTCGCTGTTAACGAAATGCTTTCACCGTGGTGCGAGTAAATTTTGCAGATTCGTTTCATTCAAACTTTAATGTCTTAACAATAAACAACCTAAAATTGTCGTTTTGCTATAAAAATTGTGACTGGATCTTCCTTATCATTGGGATACGGTGTGAAGATGAGGTGAATTTGCCGGATACGAAGTAATAAATGGACCTTTGTGTGTGTGTGTGTGAATAAGTCGAACATTCAATTTGAGCGGTATTCCTTGTACACACAGATGTTTTGCAGCGTATTGAAAACAACTAGTAGCCAACAACGCAGTATGTTTATTTAGAAGTTGGAAATGACAATTCATTGTTAGGTACTTATGGTTTCTTAGCTATGACCTCAAACCCAAAGATGTAGATATTTTTGTATTTAAATGTCTGCGAATGTATAGCACAGACGGACAATTAGCAAGGTAACTGTTTTTGACCCCCAACGCAAAAATTTTGACGTCGATGTCTGTCTGTGTGTGTGTGTGTGTGTGTGTGTGTGTGTGTGTGTGTGTGTGTGTGTGTGTGTGTGTGTGTGTGTGTGTGTGTGTTTTGTATCTGTCTGTGACATTGTAACTCTCAAGCGTATGGACCGACTTCAATGCGGATTTTTTTAATATAAAAGCCAGTTTTCTTGCGGTGGTTCTTTGCCATGTTTCGTAAAAATCGGTTCAGCAGTTTCTGCGTGGGGGATTTTAAAGGTTTTTCAATGTTTGTTATTTGTGGCTTCTAAGCAAGCTCTATAACAGTTCAAATTAAGTAACGGCCCAGTAAGATGGAAGTCTTGTAACAACAATAATTGTTAACGTAGTTCTTGTGAACTTGTTTCATAATTACGGTATCAAGGCACGATCATTAAATTGTAATGGCCGTTCTTATAAGTTTGTTTCCTTACTTAATTGCTAACACAGAAACAAATTATATCCGCCGTAAATAAACACGGCCGTAGCGTTCTCAACGGTGTTACTTTTGGAGCAATTAAGTTTTTAATTGATTTATTTCACACTATTGTGGTTAGGCCATAATCCTTGTTGTAACGTGTGTTACATACCTATAACATTTACTGCAGTGCTGATCAAGAGCATGTGGCTTGCGCACGGCACCAAACTAATGCAACCTGATGCAGCAGCTCGTGTAGCGCCTTGAACTAATACGTTTTCCAAGGAAGCTGCCCTGCTGAAACCTGTAGGCTACAGGCTGTAGCATATATTAGCCTCTTCGAAATATCTTGAGCCATGCTACCGCGAGTACTTTATTGTACTTTAAGATGGCTTTGAGAAAATCTTGCGGTGTCCGTAAAAGATCAGTGTGCAAAAGACGTCGACGGTGCGTTTACGCAACAAACTGTATGAAGAAACGGTGAGAGAACGTGACGCATGCGACACGTCACTGCGAATACGCAGCGGTGTGGTCGCTCCTTTATTTTGTAGGTATGTGAGTACTGTTATTGACTCTACTAGACGTCGTTTGGCAAGAGACGATCAATACGAATTTAAAATTTTGAATGGCTTCGATCTAAAGAGGGTAAAACTGAAAACAGGTTAGAGATTGTAATAGGCTATTGCAGCCTCATTACAGTACTTTTCAAATTCGGGCGCCGGATCATGTGAGCACAGAGTTTCCATTCAGACGTAGATTACCTAAATCGAGCCGAGGCACGGGCTCGCGCCGCGTCGCGCCGCGCCGCGCGATTCCCAGGCGCGGCACGCCGCCCCAAACGATATTGCCTCTGTGCGTTGAATTAAATATCCGTAGATATTTCGACGCCAAGTATTGACCGATTTGTTTATGTCATACTCGCGCCGTTTTGCGATCTGTTTATCTGGCGGGTCAGACGTGCGAGCGAGATGTTTATGTTTGCCAACAATTTTATTTTAATGCTGTGTTTTTCGGGTCGGGATTAAGGAAGGTTTGATGCGAGGCGTAAACCTTACAGATACTTGGCTTTCCATGCGAATTATGACCGTCTTCGATTTGAAGATGCTGTTAAGATAAGGTGCCTTAGGAATGATCTGGAATGTGTCGTTGGGTCCGTTCAAGTAAACCTTTTTGTAAAAGTTTTTGATTGTAATTTTGAATCCCTTTAATCCCTTTTTGAATCACTTTGAACTTCGACCAATGCTGCAATTTACTGGTCATTTTTCTGAAAATATATAAGTGCGATGGCACTTCTGCTCAGAATCACGAGCACTATAGATTTAAGTACAAGGCAAAAAGTGTCCATTTTTCATTCCTTTTCCGTTACTTCTCCATAGAGACTTGTAAGAGAGACAAAATGGAAAGTTGAAAATTGTATGAAGGTTTGGGACACTTTTTGCCTTATACTAAAATCAATAGTGCTCGTAATTCTGAGCAGAACTGCCATCGAAGCAGTGTTGCCAGGTCCAATCAGGAAATATCAGAAGAGTAAAACCTCAAAAATCAGGAGACTGAAAAAAATGGGAGAGTGGATTTATTTTCAGAAAAATGCCATACTAAACCACGATGAGAATTGGATGGAAAGATCTGTCATTTTTTGATACAATTTGATGAAAGTATTATGGTAAACAACTGTCAGGACCAATCGCATTGTCATCGCGGTTCAGTAATACCTACTTACCTACATAGAGACATTTGTCAACCTCAATTAAAGGAAATCCTGAATTGATTTACAGGGATATTCGGTCAAACTAGTACAGTCAACGTCAATAGTAAGTGATCGAAATCAACGTTTCAAAACATCTTCCAGCATGACGTGCCATATAACAGGTCATACCAAAGTGTCAGTTTTAAATGAAGTTTTAATTAGTTAAAAGAAAGTGATCATAAAGAACAACACCGAGGCAAAAATGAAGTGACAAATCAATGTTTCAAAATAAAAGAATAATACACGATGTCATAATTATACAATACAATAACTCTTTATTGAACACCACCTATAACAACCACAACAGAAAAAGGTATACAGAATATTACAAGGTAGTAGGTAAGGTAAGGCTATAAATTATGAATGTGTCAAATAAATAACACAAGAAAAACAACATTTCGATTCGCAAAAAATGTCTGAATGAAAGTTCGATAAAAAGATTAAGGGTGTATGGGGTATACCACGCGTCACGGAACGCGGTTCGATTCCCGGCCATAGCTTTACTTTTCGGATTCTTCTATGTGTTCTAATTTTTACATATTTTTACATATATACATTTAGAAATTTAATTTCTAATGGTAAAACCGTAAAAGTTAACATAAAAATCAAGAAATAAAAATTCTTGATTCATTTGATAGTACCTATCAAAGACTTTAACTGTTTGAATGGCATGTCACTTAGTTTTTAAGGATCGAAATAAATGTGATAACTTAGGTACTTATGACACATTATGTGTTTATTTACTTCTAATAACTACAATAGTCAGTAACATTTAACTTAATGTTAATATTATTTTATTCATCACTTTTTTTTGCTGTTGACTGTACAGCTGCCGAAGTATTTCTCATTTATTTAATTACTATCAGTAACGTGAATGTCTCATGAATTAATTTGAAGTCACACTGGTCTATTAAAGATTCTCGGGGGCTGGGCTAGTATGAAAGGGGCCCCGAATAAAGCGATGGCCCGCCGATCGATGTGAGCCCACTCTATACATTATTTAGAGGCGCCATCTGTGACCAAGATAATGGCGACAGCGAATTGAATACAAATTTGTTGTTATTTTATTTCGGGAGTACAACGGATCGGTTTAAGGCGACGTCGCACGACCGAGTGATCGACATTGAACATTTTAGTGTTCAAATTAAGGCAGTTTCACAACGAATGACAGGCTTGTTGAGAAATTATTTTTTTTGCAAATTTACAAACTGTGTACCAAATTTCAAGTCAATCTTGGTTTGTTAATTTAGAAGCGGATAACAATGTTTTATATCCTACTTGACAATTTATACTTGTCGCTTAATGGTAAAAGCCCATAGAGGGAATGGGCGAAAATCATAGGAATCATGTTATAGGCGATGCGGCTAGCACGGTATAGCACGCGTCACGGAATGACGAGGATCCGGGTTCGATTCCCGGCCATAGATTTTTTTTCGGAGTAAATACTTAGGTCTATTTAAGTTTACTTGGGTATTTTACTTTTAAATGTGGCTAACGGTTTTTTTTTCTTTTTCTGTAGAAAGAACATTTGTGTCCTGAAATGTTGTGTACAATTGTAATTGTGTTCTAAACACTATACGTTTTTCTTTGTATGATTTGTTTTGCTATGTTGTTGTAATTGTACCGAATAAATAAATAAATAAATTAATTACAAATTTGCTACACATTCAAATTCTCGTCTCGCTTCGCCGGTGAAAAAGCACTATAACACCGCTCTTTGCACTCCCACCCCTGACCATCCTACCATTCGCCCGGCGCTATCGCGATGGTAGTTAATGTACCACGCTAATGTTTCTGAATTCATGATACGGGTTATTAATGTGAAAGCGTAATCAAATGTTGTATTTCGGCGCAGTTTATTTTGATTGGCCTCAACTATGATTTACGCCATTACACTAAACTTAGAAGCGTTGCCGGGGCACGAACCTTTGAAGACTTAACTGGGAGTAGTATTTCATACACAAGGCAACAAATTGGCCAGAACTAAATTCAACCAAAGAAATCAGTACAAAGTTAAGATATGTATGTAAAAATATGAATACCGGACAACACACATGCACAAAGGCGAACTTGTTCCTGAAAGGGATCTCTTCCAGTTAACCTTTGAACGATTGACAGGACATAAGTTTACTTGTACTTTCAAGATGAACTCGTAGAGGGTTTGAAACGCGTTTCTGTGAAGGGGGTAGTTGGGTTTGAGGAATTTATGAATGTCTTAAGTGGAAACAAAGGAGGGTGGGTTTGCTTGTAAACACTATTACATATATTTAACACAGGTTTCGCTGTTTTGCAAGTGTGGTAGCGTAGTAGTGAATTTTTTTAAATCATTAAATATGTATATTATGTTTTTTTAATTACAAATAAATACAACGCTCTTTTCATTACTGTGCGTTCTCTGCGAATAAATCTTAACAATTTAGTAGCGAGTACAATTTGGCATTAGAATAATTGTGGTAGAAAAAATATTTTTTAATATTAGCTAATGAAACCAACACATTCCCTAATTACTAGCTTAATCTAATAAGTGTGTATTGGGGCGAGTAGCCGAGCTCCCGCGGAGGCCGCTGCCCTCAATAATTCATCAAACGACCAAACACGACGCTCACTTGCCCAATTCATTAAAACACAAATTCAAAACTCAATCAAACTAGTATTTGAATTGCTAATATTGCTGGCAACTACAAATTTGACTAAAACGATCTGTTATACTTGGACTTGAGCTGAGTCGAGCGAAACTGACAAACTAGATTGTGTCCTAGCTCTATTTACTCTAAAAATGGAACCGCATAACTCAACACAAAGAGGTAACAGTGCTTGTCATCGCGGTTCGGAAATGCGTTATTCAGGTTCGGAGTTTGTCGGATGAAACTCAATTGTGGAGGCTTTTCGCTGTAGATTGGCTTTCGGAAAAACTTGAATGTTTTAAAGCTGATTCTGGATGGAACGCTATACGTTTACGACGGCGTATACAAGCCTCGGTTACTTTGGAGCCGTCCATTAATCATGTGATATTTTTTAGCACTTTATCCCCCCCCCCCCCCCTTCTGGTGATACGTGGTGAGGTTTGAAACTGCCCCCTCCCACCCTTCCCCATCCAAAATCACGTGTATTTCTAGCACCTACATACAAAAAATATTAAAATTTTTAGAATATTATCTTTAAATACACGTAGATATAAAAGGCGCGGGGACTTCGTTCGGTGCCTGGCAACGGCGAGTTAAGGTCACACTACACGCCGCTTTTCGGTTTAAAAATCGCGCGTTTGACGAATAAATAAGTACACGTGATATCTTACTACACCCCCCAACCTTGTGATATTTCGTGATTTTTGGCGAACCCCTCCCCCCCTTTCGGAGCCTCGCGTGATTAATGGCCGGCTCCTTTGGTGACCCGCCCGCTATGCACTCGTTTTATATTTTATTACTGCAATAACTACTCAGCGAAGTTGCAAAGAAATTGAAAGGCGTAAAGCGACTTATTGACAAATAACGCACAGCCTGGGTTGCTGAAGTTAGAGACTTGATATTTGACAAACAAATCCCTTGAAGATCATAGACGTGTAAAAAAGGATTGAGTGATTCTTACGGGTTTGGGAGTAAAATAATTTATATTTTCGCTACTCAGTGGCCCTCAACGACTATTACTAAAGGTAAATACTTCAAATTTAGTAAGCAAAAAGGTGAATATAAAACTAAAACTATTTCAGAATTTTTTACGTCCAATTCATCCATTTTAAGCTAGCCAACCTGAAGTCATAGAGGTAGAATAAGAAGAGTTTTTTAGTGGAGGCACGGGGAACTGGCCTGTTATTTGTATTATTTGACGGGGCCAAGGCACTAGCTATTGATTAGTTCATCTGACGTCGCAATATTTAGCTGTTACCAAGACATTTACAAGAATTCAATCTTAGAAGGATAATCTCATGGTTATTTTATAAATTACTAGTTTTTGCCCGCGACTTCGTCCGCGCAGATAACGTCAGAGTGACGTCATACCCCATATATCCACTCGTCTCCAAGTATAAGGTTTTTATTTCCTATCTCGTGGGAAATTCGGAAAATCCCTACTTAGAGCACCTACGTGATCCTCTAGGAATATTATCTACAAATTATAGTCTTAATTATTTATCTCGTCTTTTTATCCCGTGGGAAATTTGAAAAAATCCTTTATACTAATCAAGGAATTATAATGTAGGTGCCAAATGTAATGTAGCTTTATTGGTACAACATTTCGGGATTTTCCAATTCCGCGGGAAAATCGGGATACAAAGTATCCTATATCCGTACCTCCCCACGAATTTTCAGCCAAATCGGTTCAGCCGTTCTCGAGTTATAAATAGTGTAACTAACACGACTTTCAATTATAAATATAGATGTATGGGGAGCACGTAAGGACGAGCGTGGCTTAGTGTACAACTCAGCCGTCGTTCGCTGGAGCGCTCGCAGCGAGCGGACGGCAGACTGCGGGCGACTGCATCCGTCGGCTGCGGCGTGTGCGCCGCGGGCTTACTCGGAAACCACTTCTAAGACTAGATCTAAGTGACTTAAAATCTAATTCAGAAGCGCTGGTACGTTCTAAAATCTATATATACCTATATAAGAAAGTCGTGTTAGTTACACTATTTATAACTCGAGAACGGGTGAACCGATTTGGCAGATTGGTGGGAAGCTTAGAACCAGGAGACGGATATAAGATATTTTTTATCCCGATTTTCCCGCGGAATTTTAAAATCCCTAAATGTTGTACCAATAAAGCTACATTACATTTGGCACCTACATTATAATTCCTTGATTAGTATAAAGGAATTTTTCAAATTTCCCACGGGATAAAAACACGAGGTGAATAATTAAGACTATAATTAGTAGATAATATTTCTAGAGGATCACGTAAGTGCCATAAGAAGGGATTTTCCGAATTTCCCACGGGATAGGAAATAAAAACCTTATACTTGGAGACATGAGTGGATGTATTGGGTGTCGTCACTCTGACGTTATCTGCGCGGACGGAGTTGTGGGCAAAAGCTAGTTTATAATAGTTAGAATTAGGCAATACTAATTGGCCTTGAATGTAATTCAGATTCTTCGGATGTAACGTTAGTTCACTCTCAAAGGAAAGCTACCTATTCAAGACTTCCAACCAGTACAAACACGAATGGCTTTCAGCGGCATTTCACAGCCAATTTACATTTAAAAGTTACAAGCTGGCGTGTGCCAGGCTCCTCGCAAACTAGCCGAGGCAAATCTCTCTGAACGGTCGCCGGCTATTTTGTTGACCATTTTAAAATTGCTCGCTACGGCGTATCACCTTCAGTTTAGACGTGTAATATTGATCTGTGGGCTTTTGCTATCCTTTATTACATAAATACAATACATACATACATACATAAATCACGTCTTTATCCCGTACGGGACAGAACCCGAGGTAACAAGACCTAAACGAAACGTTAAGCATGGTTGTGAGGGTATTTATAGGTGGAAAGGGGAATCAAAATAGTGATGGGTTGCTAGCCGCGTCGCCTATAGTATAATTAACATCAGTTATGTATAAAGATGAAGTTAAATCAAAATTCATTTTGAATTTTGGTTAAATGCATCATTAACACTTTTATGTTCAAATATTTTGTATAGGCCCACACTCATGCTAAACTTGGTCTTTAGTTCTTATTACCTTAAGCTCTGTCTACCCCGTAAGGGATAAAGACGTGATTTATGTATGTTGTTATGTATGTGTATGTATTAAATATTTAAAAAAAAAGTCTATCCTAAAAGTGTATCTAGTATATTCACAGAGTCGAAAAAAGCTTCGTCTAGCAACTTTTACTTTGATTGTAAACAGCTGATACTAAAAAAGTACAAATGGAATAGGCCGTACTATCTCTTTAAAAACTTAACACTCTAAAACCTGAATACCAACAAATTCAACGTAATTGAATGGGCTAAGTCGAGAAACTAAAGGTTCATTCAGGCGAGGAACTGGCGCGAGTAAATGGATGCCTTCCCGTGCAGTAGCAAGGTTGGGATTGCGAATACCGCTGTTGGCAGTCCAGGGTATAGCAAGTTATCCGGTGCCGGCTTGCTGGCCGGATCCCGGTGTTTGGACAGTTCTGAGATTTGTTCCGTAGGCTTGCGTTCTACTTCACTAACGATGCTGTTAACGTGTCCTCATGGTGTACTGAATTTGTGTTTTATTTACTCTTAGCATTCTGAGTAGGGAGACACTTTGAATAATTCGTTTCGTGAAATTGTGAGGTCAAGTGCGAAATGGCCGGCTGTCGGAGTGTCAATAACCCCTGATGTCTTGGAGAGACGAAACACGTGATCAGAATACATTATAAATTGCATATAAATTAGGCGCAGATATTTTCAGGGTATGTATAGTAACGTAGGAGTCAATTAAAAAAATAAATTATTTAAGTATTGTGTGGTAATATTTTTTTAATAATAATTACAAGTACCGTCCAAAGATAATTATCTGATTTTCTAGCATCCTGTATATTGTAGTGGTGGTAAATATCGTTACGAGTTTAGTTTTTTTAAGTGGTCAGAAAACTGACTGCATTACTTAACTAAGTGCGGGCATTCTACATGTTTTAAAGTAAGTAAGTTAGTAAATGCTTTATTGTACCAATATAAAGTAACAAAGGCTAACGTATCCCTATAAGGCATTTCTACCAGTTAACCTTTGAGTTGATGAGAGGAGCATTAAACGAGGGACCGACAAAGAGTAAGTTAAAATTCCAGATAATGGAAGCTACAATAAAGCGTACATCTCTAGTCATCTAAGGATTGGACGAAAGTCTTATATACATACAAACATATATCATGTCTTTATCCTTTACGGGGTAGACAGAACCTAAGGTGGCAAGACCTAGGCCACGTTTAGCAAGATTGTGGGCGTATAGAAAGTCTTAGGATTCATATTATAAGCGATGCGGCGTTTGATTCTCCTTTTCCGCCTGTAGTACCTTTACGTTTAGGTGTTAACCCTAGGCTCTGTTTACTCCGTTAGGAATAAAGACACGATTAAGTATATGCATGTATCTTCTAATCGAAGATTATTTGGCATGAATTCTATGCATGAACATGTTTAGCTCTGTATTAATCAGAATTTATAGAAGCTTGCGGGCAATCCGGGTAACAACTTAATAAGAATGGTTAATTACTAGCTTTGTAGCGAACACGCGACACACCGCGCTGTTACGCAAATTAATAATAAATCATACCCGCTAAGATTATAGAGTTATTTTGGTACAATTTTTATGCGACCGACCTCAACATCAATGGAATATTATATAACACGAAGCAAACGTAGTGACAGAACACAGTGCAAGCATTACCATGACCTCTTCTTCTTTTTCTAATATGGCCTCATCGATGCGATGATTTCGCCAATGTCAAAGTAATAAATACAGTATTCAAAAATCTTGTGACAAAAATGTCGGCAACGTTGTACGGTAGAACACGGTCAAAAGACCCATCCTCGCTGTCGGGCTCTTAGCTAACGGATAACGATATCCTTCAGAATCTGCCAGGAAATCGTTAACCGATGCCCAGGGTGCACCAAACCAAGCATTGCTCTCCCCCTCGGACGGATCCAAAAACGAACCGCAGCTCTTGACCACTCGCGGAGGTAACCCGACTCGCACCCCTACCATGCAGTCTTAGTGCGATTCCATTCCAACTCAGTTCAGGTTTCAGCTGTCATTTTTAGTATGGATCTGACAGCGAGCGATCCTAAACTGAATCTGAACTGCATCGCATCAAGAGGTCATGGTAAGGCCCCAGTCTTTATTGCTTTGATGATTTTCATGCAGTCCTTCGTTTTCTCCCTCTTAGAAGGACCTATGTAAGTTGCGCTACGTTAGACATTAAAATCGTTGTCAACACCCACGTATTTACATCCTACTAGAGGGTATTGTCAACAAAGCGTGTCGATTGGCATCCCGCATAAGATGCAAGTCCAAAAAAATTCATGTAAATTGTAAAGTCTTGCGAGATAGCAAAAAAATAATTCTTAGAAGACCAGGTCCTAGATGTTACTCCGAAATTCGAAATTCGAAGTTTGTATCATACTATAATCCTATCACTCACCCGTAGTAACAATTGGTGTGACCGAAACAACACGAAACAAAATTCGAATAGTATTTGATAAGGTTTGTCAACATTTTACGTAAATACTCACCATTCGGCAAATTTAAAAAAAAACGTTTGTAAATTACGGACAGACAGACATAAATCATGTCTGTATCCTTACAGGGTAGACAGAACCTAAGGTAATAAGTCCTAAAGACCACGTTTATCATGATTGTGGGAGTATAGGTGGAAAGCGGATAGCCGAATCACCTGTAACATGATTCCTAAGATTTTCGCCCATTCCCTCGATGGCTAAACTAATGAAAGAATTGGCTAAAATTTAGCTTTGCCAAATGACTTTGTGAACTGGTCATCAAATTTTGGTTGCTGATGTCCCGTTTGATTGCGAAACGTTAACCTGTATTATGTTTCCTGGAATTTGAACGCGGTTTGCTCTCGAAGCGCTCTCCAATCGCTGGACACTTGGACAGGACAAAGGACAAAGGCGTCGGTGGAAACCTAACATTGAGTCACGCCCGGGCGGAGCTGTTAATGGAGCTCGGTCTTAACACGGGGTCAACATTTGCTGAGTTAACCTCTTAGAGCCTGAACACCTCAGCAGACGGACTATTGTCTTATAGAGTTAGTTACTGTCTTGAGCCATGTGAGATTATTGTAGATATGCAGCAGAATGTTGATTTGTTTATATGAATACTTTGATGGTGTTATCAACGCTAGTTTTACTTGATAATGTTTAAAAATTAAGAGTACCTAAGTACGACTGTTTATTATTCTTTGTTAAAGCGGCTGGATGTCTTGATTTGAGATTTTCTCACGGGATCAAAGCTAGAAAGAAAAATAATAAGGATTCAAATCTTGAATGTCAAATTTGACCTACTTTTACTACTACTAATTTTCGTACTGAGCTAAAAGGTTATCAGAAAGGACGCGGATTAATGCACTTTAAAAAAAAACTACTTTTGCAATTAAATTAATAAGCGTACAAGCAGGCACACATACGTTAAGTTTAGTTTGTGTGTAAGGCGTTATCGAAATCAAACTAATTAGTTGATTTTAACGTTTACTTAAATTTGAAACTGCATGATTGATAACAATTCCAAAAACTTTGAACACCCGGGTGAATTTGAAGCAAATTTTGACAAATTACATGAAGCATTTCGTCGTGTCTTGAGATCAGATCCATTACCACACATTTGTCTCAGCCCACGCGGGGGAAGCTGGGCAAAAACTCGTAACGGTCGCCGGCGAGCGTTCCCAATCAGCGCGGGAATAATCGCCGGGTCCGATTTATCCCGACCCACCCGCTGCTAATTCGCGATGGTCCTTTGTCATCGCAGATAGTGGTATCTATATTAATAGTGAACATAGTTAAACAGAATACCGGATTTTGATCAAGTATACTTTCTTAACATACACGGTAGCTGTTCCCTAAATTAGTATGTTCTGATTGTGCCGTGTCCAGTTTCTGAAGGAGTCGGAACCATTTATTTCCCTGGGTGTCGTAAAAGGCGACTGAGGGACCAGATTTCTTGTAAAAGGATAAACCACCATATATTTTTCCAATACAGTCATCGTTGAGGTATCGAGAGTAATAAGTCCGGAAGAAGAATGGACTTAAAGGAAATGCACCGACCGGAGACTATAAAGTACTCTTACATTGATGACACGATGGTGATCATTTTTTGTCTGCAAATACTAACATTTATTAACATAAGATCACGAGAATATTCATAAAATTTTACTTGAAAATGAAACACGTGTTATTTGAATTATCATAAACTTTTTCCTCACAAAAATCCGAGCCAATCGACAAAAACAACAAAGTCGTCGACGTGCAACAAATAAGCGGTGCATAAATCGAGTAAAACGCTCCCCTGGCCGGCCCGCTGGAACATATCCGGCGACGATACTGCCACGGTTTTATTTTGAACCGGACCGGCTAAAAATCGCGATCACACCGGCCGGTTCCCCGTAATCATATAGCCGCGGCAACTCGCCCAGTTATTTACCGCGCACTATCACGCCTTGTTTTCGGCTAAACTCGCTGGTATTGCGCTGTACAAGAATTATTTTTATAAAGTTTTCATTGGAACGCGGTGAGGGTGTTTTCTAATTTTTGGTATTATTTTTAGGCGTCCCTGCCTAACTTTGTTGTCTTTCCATCTTTGTGTCTGTCAGCGTAAACGTAGAGTTGAATTTAATCTTAACAAATTTTGTAAATGTGGACGTTTGTATATTTGTTACTCCTTCTTATTGTTTGTTGTATAAGTTATCCGCTTATAAATTTGCAAACCACACCACCTAAATTTAAACAAGGAAAAAAGTTTGATGCAATTTTTATTTAACAAAATCTTTTTTCCACTCTTAAAGTAAAGTGAAAAGACTAATGAGTACTAGAAGAGGAGCATGTTTATGAAACTCCGGCGTGCCTTTATTTTATATTGCCATCATTATTATGAGACAGGGAAAGTTGGCCTCCGAGCTGAAATGTTGTGTAGAAATAATACTGTAATTTATTAGCCTTTGAAGTTTTGAACAGCCGGAGGCGGCTCAATCAGGCTGTGAAATTTTGCGTCTTGGACTAATTCTTAACTCTCCGCGAAATATAGGGGTTTGATAATATATGTTTGAAGTGTATTCTGCTGGTCTTGCTGTGCCACCGCAGAACTCAAACACACTTTTATTTAGTGGGAGACCGAAACTGTTTAAGTACCCTATTTGCAACTGAAGCAAATTGAATTCGAAACCTAATTCGAGGCCGATTTTAGTCGTGTATGTTTGACAGAGCCTAAGGTGACAAGATCTGAAAAAGGCCACGTTTAGCATGATTTTGGGCGTATAGGTGGAACGGGGAATCAAAATAGTGATGGGTTGCTATGTTTTCAATACCGTCCAATTTTAATAGTTCTTGTAAAGAACAATATGTGTTTGTGTCAGAAGCAAATTATTTAAAAATTGATAGTTTAATAGGTACGTCTAAAAAGTATCTATTATTTTTGACATGGATTGAACCAATATAACCTCTGGGTTCGATCATCCGACTCTGATTTACTTTTCTATTTGTTACACATGTTCTAATTTTACTTTTATTTACGATTATATTAATAACTAGCCTTCCGTCCGCAGCTTCGCCCGCGATAAATTAATTTTCCCGTAGGAATAGGTATTTTCCCGCGGTAAAAAGTAGCCTATGTCATTCAGTGATAATGTAGCTTTCTAACGGCAAAATAATTTTTGAAATCGGTCCAGTAGTTTCGGAGCCTATTCAATGCAAACAAACAAACAACCAAATTTTTCCTCTTTTATAATATTAGTATAGAAGTATAGATTATGATATCTACTAAATAAATAAAAACCTCATAGTTCATAAAGTGTGTGTGTGAGAGAGAGAGAGAGAGAGAGAGGGGAACATTTATTTCCACACATTTGATACGCGTAGATATTATTATAAAAGGAAGAAATAAAATATACTTAAGAATAAAACCGACATAGTGAAAAAATGCTTCTTATTTTCTCGCAATATGTGGGTACTTATAGGTTATCAATTCAATTCCAGGTTTAAGCGTAACAAAATGTCAGTAAAGTATGAATTTTTAATATGTGTTTCAGCAAGCAACCGGAGCAGTTCCGCTGCGCGGTGCAAAAAGGTTTTTGAATCCCTAGCTGCGACGGCACAATGCGCATTGTGGTGCAGGGCTTTATGCCGCACACTTTGTTGTACTTTATTGCCGTCGCCTGAAACCAGAGCCTTTTCATTAAAAGATTTACATCTATGCTGCTTAATTAATTTAAAAGACAATTCATTTGGGGCGCAGTGTTAAGACCCACGCGTCGAGCTGCACGACAACAATCCATACTCAAAAGTTCTTCCTTGTACCGAGCTCGACTCGATACCCGCACTGTGACGTTTTTCTTTAGCCTAAGTTCGTTCGTGTAATGAACTTTCAGAGAATTTCCGCTCCACAGAAATCCCTGCTTCGCAAATCCGGAAATAATAGGTGTGAATGCGATTGGCGCGGGTCTCGCGCTTGCTGGGAAAGCTGTTGGAGAAACGATTTCGTCTGCGGAATTAGTTTTTGGCTCTACCTCAGCTTACCTAACTGATAATGAGAACTCTGAAATTATTGTGATGCTTGCAAAAACAGCTATTGGCGTTAAAAACTCAAGAAAGATCAGTGTAAAGTTTGTATCTAACAAAATGTCAACATCCGTTGTTTACGTAGTGATAAAAGTAAACAAGAGCAAATGCGTTTGACTCGTTTGTCTCCAAGCTAGTTGGTACACGAAGGATAAAGTGCTGTAAATACAATCAGTAAATAAACAGACAGGAACGCAGCCAGGCGGTACAGTTAGATGCATTCTTCAAGTTGAAATCAAAGTCAAAGCGCTTGCGTTAATTACTTACGATATCGAAAACTTTTAACTAAGTACTATTTAACGGGAAAAATTCTGAGGAACAAGATTTATGTAGGTATCTACTTTATTATATTATTTTAAGGTGCGACCACACCGGTGCGTAAAAGACGTTGACGGTGCGTTTACGCAACAAAATGTATGAAAAAACGGTGAGAATAAATTTAATATATCAACACTTTCTTCTATTCTCGCATTTCTTGTTTTATTTTAAGGAACCCAGTTTAATTCACAATATCTAACTCTATAATTAAGTGAAATAAACATGATACCAGCTCAATTAATTGCAATGTTCAGATGACACTTTGTTTAGAGATCAGGTTAGAACTATTTTAAGTTTTGCAGCTAAGTAAATAAAACAAAACAAATTAAGTTGACTTAGTTCACTCAGTAAATTTGTCTTCTACACAATATAGGAATGAAGAAATGTTTTCAGCAGATCCAAAAGAATGAACCTCACATGTACAAAGGGATGGTCTGCAAACACAATCTGGTGGCGACTACTCGTCACAACTTTGAGCAAACTCCTAGCGGGTTCGCGTACAGTTAATTCTCGTTGTGATAAAATTATTCCTTTGTAAACCCACCTTTACATACAAAGCGTGTTGGAGCCGAGATTAGAGACGCTTTTAAAACCAACTGTCAGAAATGAAAGTTCACATTACAATATTAACGGCCGGTGGCTCCGAGAGGAGCTGCTAGTCTTACCGGGTGCGGCTCGTGGGCACTCTGCTTTTGACGCTAATGAAATTATCAAATGAAATGGAACCAGGCCAAAGGCTGCCGGGGGATGTTTGTAGCAAACGTTTTGATTGGCTTTGTTGTTACTTTGAGACGTCCCCGGAATATCAGTAGTGACCCCGTTACCTGATAAAAAAGGCTTTGAATCTATTCAACGTTAATGAAATATCGAAATGGACATTGTTTGGAAGGGTTGAACATTTTCTGTCGCGTTTGTTATTGTTTTGTTTTCCCCAATTAATTAGTTAGACAGTCTAAGATTCTGTTAAAATAGATTTGTGTATGTATGTATAAATTCGAAAGTTTGTGAGTGATACATAATTACTTCCATGCTGGTCTGGGAGCAAAGAAAAAACATAGAATGTGCCAGTTGCTTCTCTTCCCGCGCATATGGTAAAAACCCATTGAGGGAATGGGCGAAAATCATAGAAATCATGTTATATGCGGCTAGCAACCCATCACTATTTTGATTCCTCTTTCCACTTATACGCCCTCAGTGTCTTGCTAAACTTGGCCTGTAGGTCTTGTTACCTAAGGCTCTGTCTACCCCGTAAGGGATAAACACGTGATATATGACCCAGTTGACCTAGGCTAGACAACGGATAAACATACTAAACTTATATCGACAAATACATACTCAAATACATTATAAACATCAAAGACCCCGACCGGGGATCAAACCCGGAGCCTTAGAGCTATAGATGAACTTCCAGTAAGCTACTAGCCTTGTCTGAACAGTATCGCTGGACTATTTCAAATTTTATCTGTAACGAGGTCTTATTACAGCTAGGAGCGGGCGTCCGGGCGCCAGATAAATCAGAAAGTTGCCTTCATAACCGCTTTATGGCGCTTAATACACCCCGAGGCTCTTTATGATTACTTCTCGGGCTTTTATTGACTGTCACTTGGGCCGATAAAGGCAGTAATGACGTATGTTTGACCAGCTGGTTTGCCATTGATGATTTAAAAAAAAATTAAAATAAAGGAAAAAAAAGTGCGAGTCGGCCTCGCGCGTCGAGGGTTCGCGAAGTTAATAAAAAATCCATCACTATGCTACACTATGTTACCTTAGGCCAGGGGCGTGCAGTGGGTTCTGACAGAGGGTAGGCATATTGACAACAAAACCCGTATTGGTACAAAGCGTGGCGGGCACATTTACGTATGCTTACAAGCACTGCTTATATGCCTGTAAGGGATGAACGCGTCTGCCTTAGGCTCTGTCTACCCCGTAAGGGATAAAGACGTGATTTATCGTACCAGTTGTTTCTCTTCCCGCACCGATGGTAAAAGTCAATTGAGGGAAAATCGAGTGAACGAAAATCTTAGGAATCAAGTTATACCTATGAAATGAAATAATTTATTTTATTTTGCCTATAATAGGCGATGCGGCTGGCAACCCATCACTATAGCCCAGAACCCAGCTAAACGTGGCCTTTAGGTCTTGTTACCTTAGGCTCCGTTTACCCCGTAAGGGATAAAGAGATGATTAATAAAATTGTATGTATCGTATTTTGTTGTTTGGGTCAAATGTTGCTAGTCTTAGACTAGTCTTTTATTATCTGATTGCTTTGAAACGTAGGATAATTTTTAACAAAAACTTATTACCCGTTCTAAATGTAAATAATCAGTCGTCAGTCGCCCACAGAGCGTAATGAGCCGCGCGTCATACGCTCCCAACTCAAAGTTTGGCAATATCCCGTGGATCTCTGATTTATGCCGTTTAGGCGTTACGGCGCTTTGCCGCGCCCGGCCGGTGAGCGCTTTTAATAACGGCCCGGTTGACGGCAAGTTATGATTGATTCCGCTGTAATTGAGTCGGAGGATCCCGGGGGTGTCTGGAGCTGTGCAACAAACCCGGTAAATGATGCCGTTTTAATTGGTTCAAGGAATCATCTCCATCATTATTCTACATACATATAAATCACGTTTTTATCCCTTACGGGATAGACAGAGCTTAAGGCAGGGATGGCGAACCAATGGCACGGCGCCGGCGTATTTAATTCAAGTAGAATTTTAGTATTCTTACTGTATTTTATTTTGAAAAAATGACTTTCTGCCAAGTTTCTTGCGGCGCATTCTTCTTGGCAATGATGGTCTTTCCGAATGCGCTGGTAGTTTAAAAATGACGTCATGTAAAAGAGCCCTTGGCGGCCACTTTGCAAAAAAATTAATATTTAATTTAGAATTTTAATCCTACTAATATTATAAATGTGAAAGTTTGTGAGTATGTTTGGATGTTTGTTACTCTTTCACGCCAAAACGGCTGGATAGATCTGGATGAAATTTAGAACATAGATAGATTATGGTCTGGAATAGCACATAGGCTACTTTTTATCCCGGAAAATTGCGTAATTCCTGCGGGATAGCGATAAACGAATTCTATGCAGACGAAGTTGCGGGCAACAGCTAGTAATAAAATAATATAGCTCTTTTATTCCGAATTCGCTACAATTTCAGTACATGTTGTCGTCACTTCTTGTGTTTATAAAATATCGCGTAATTTGGCGTATCTCTTGGCATATGCCTCCTCTAGTAGGAAGGGAGGGCTTGGGCTATAGTTCCAAAGCGGGCCCAGTGCGAATCGGGAACTTCACACACACCATTTAATAGCTTCGTAGATGTGTTGGCAAATTTCAAATGCAATTTCGCACATAAGTTCCGAAAAACGCAGTTGCAAACCGAACTTCTTCAGAGACCTCAGATCAAACCAAGATACCACGGCTTTTATCATTATGTTATCAGCAAGTTACATTTTACTAGTACATACAAAACGGAACAAAAGCTGTCTAATAAAGATTAGGAGAATTTTACTCGTCGTTAAAATGAAGCGGTGGCTCAGGTATCCGCTATCTGTGGTGCTCATCAGGAAGTCCGTTTTATTAGCTGATGTCTGTTCTACTGTGGAAGTTTGATCAGTGCTTGTGTCTTTTGTATGAAGATCTTGCTTAGTTTAAGTTCATCATCATCATCATCACCATCTCCAGCCTGTATACATCCCACTGCTGGGCATAGGCCTCTCAGAACGAGAGGGCTTGGGCTATAGTTTTCACGCGGGCCCAGTGCGGATTGGGAACTTCACACACTATTGAATTGATTCGCAGATGTGTTTCCTGTTTAAATTATCCGTAATAATTTTGAGACATCTTGTGTCAGACACATTCAAACAGATGACGCTTAGCGACAAAAATTCGCATAGTAACAAGGTCACGTGACAGCTTGTAACGAGTGGAAAACCAAAGGCTACTCACCTGCTATGGGTGGTGGGTATAGCACGCGTCACGGAATGACGAGGATCCGGGCCATAACTTTACTTTTCGGATTTTTCTATGTTCTAATTTTCAGGAGATACATACATACATACATCGTTACGACTCTTTCCCACAGGGGTAGGCAGAGACTACTTTATTCCACTTGCTACGATCCTGACATATTTCTTTCGCTTCATCCACAGTCATCAGTCTCTTCATACATGCTCGTCGGTTTCGGGTACTCCTGACCTGACCTTTTTCCAAAACGTCTCCTATTTGGTCTTGGAACGTCCGTCTAGGCCTTCCCCTCCCAACGTAACCATTCACACTCCCCATAGATCTGTTTAGTTAGTCTACTTTCATCCATCCGCTCTACATGCCCAAACCAACCAAGCATACTTTTTTCTATCCTAGTCACTATATCCTCTTTCACACCAGCACGTTCCCTTATCACACTGTTCCTTATTCTATCTTTCAGTGATACACCTTCCATACTCTTTAACGCTCTCATTTCTACTGCATTTATTCTACTTTCATGCTTATTTTGCCATACCCAAGTTTCGCTAACATTAATGTTGGAACGAGCACCTCTCTGTGGACAGCCAGACGCGCTAATTTTTTCAGTGACTTTAGATTTTCATCCATTGACCATGCGGCTATTATTGGTTAATTTTGGCTGAAGGCACGGATGACAGCTACAAGTCGCGGAGTCACTGGTTTATGGAGCCTCGTAAAGCTGGTTACGGCCAGATCGGAATCTCACAATTTATGGCTAATTTATGGACAGATTACGCCGATTTTACTGGATTTACGTCATTTGAGCTACTTTTTTCTTGTTATGAAGTAATATTGAGATCATCGGCTGTGGTTTATCGCATGTCTATACACATATCAAATCGTGCGCAATTTGCCAGTTCTTCGCTACCCGAGTCATCAAAGTTAGTGTTTTATGACGTCAAGAGTATACCGAAATGCAGACCCCATCATCATTGAAACGTAAAAATATCACTACATAGTATAAAACAAAGTCGCATTCCGCTGTCTGTCTAACTCTAAGTAAGTTTCGATCTTTCAAAGTACACAACGGATTTTGATGCGGTTTTATATGTATAATACATGCATAATATAGTAGAGAAACACTGATTGCACCCGTGCGAAGCACAGAGCCTGAGGTAACAAGACCTAAAGGCCACGTTTAGCATGATTGTAGGCGTACAGGTGGAAACTACTTCCATGCTGGTCTGGGAGCGAAGGAAAAACATAGAATGTACCAGTTGCTTCTCGTCCCGCGCGGATGGTAAAAGCCCATCAAGGGAATGGGCGAAATTCTTAGGAATCATGTTATAGGCGATGCGGCTAGCAACCCATCACTATTTTGATGCCCCTTTCAACCTATACGCCTACAATCATGCTAAACGTGGCCTTTAGGTCTTGTTACCTCAGGCTCTTTCTACCCCGTAAGGGATATAGACGTGATGTGTTTATGTATGTAGTTGGAAAGGGGAATCAAAATAATGGGTTATTGGCCGCATCGCCTATAACATGATTCCTAAGAATTTCTGGGCTTTTATCATTTGCGCGGGACGAGAAGCAACTGGTACCTACATTCATTATACAATACATAAATCTATATTTCGTCTCCCTCGATCGTTTATAATTGAAAAGAAAGCCGCGCAACAAAGCGTCGGCTTCCATGAAATGTTTGGCAGTTCTTTAACTCTTATTCCAATAAAAGCTTTCCTGTTCACCGTCCCGTGACCGCAAGTAATAATCAGGGATTAAACGCTGAGAATACAACCATCCGTGATTAACTTCCGTTTCATTCTTTCAGCTCCGACAAAACTGAGATGACCTCACAAAGCCTTTGTAGTCGCCACAATACAAGTAATCTTATTAGACGTACAAGGGATTACACTAAACTTCGGTATTGAGATAAAGTTTTTGAAAGGCCCTATCTAGCATTGGAGGACTCTCGGACTTGTACAGGTGAGAACGAAACAAAACAGAAAAGGGTTACAACATGGCGGCGGACGCGCTAATTAGTCCGCGGCGCCAGTCTTTAGCGGGTCTAGAATAAAATTATAATGTGTATAATTTATACTAGTTTTCTTAACTGATAGAAGAATAAAAAAAATACTTTTGTATGTATATTGTAGAGCTAACGAAAGTCGGGACTGGAATTGCGAAGCAAATTTCAAAATCTGTGTTTTTAAATACGGTATTGATCGTTCATAGCATTCACAATCTTATTTTATTGTTATTATACTGTATATTTATTTTCATCTCTAGTTAGGTTTTACAATATTCATATAAAAAGTAATAAAACAATATTAATACAAAATATAAAAACATTATAAAAACCTAACCTAGGGTGCCGCCGGCAGCGAGGCCTAAGCTACCGGTGGTCAGGGCGACAGAGAGAGGAACCTCCTGACTATCCGAGCCGTGTCCAGGAGTACCGCCTTCTGTATCTGGCCCTTGACCCAACCACCTAGCGAGAGCCTTTTAAGGTGATGGTCAAGGCTCTTCGCTATTAGACCGTTCGCCGAAACGACTATCGGGACAGTGATCGTGGAATCAACAGGCCACATGGCGGTAACCTCGTGAGCCAAGTCAAGGTACTTGCTGACTTTGTCTTTCTCGGCCTTCACGAGTTAATTGTTATTGTTATTATTTTATTATTATAGTAAATTCACACAAAATGTCAGGTATCCACAAACTTTGGAGCCCTAATAATAGGGTCTCGTTGAGACCTTTCAGGCACGGAAGCCTGACAAAGCAGCCTTTTACTTAGCTGTCTAGGCTGTCATTTCTACCTCGCAAAGTTGACGAGGAACAAGCGAAGTGGAATAATGAAAATAAAGTCCGCACTTTTCATATTTTATCTAAAAAATAATTATAAACAAGACTAGGCTGAAAATTTAAATTGCCATCTTTAAAAAAGCTACGACATTTATTTAAGGAAAGTTTTGCGATACTTCCTCAAAATTCTCGTCCCAGCGCTTAAATAATGAAATAACACGCAATGACTTCAGAATCAACCCATACATACACACAAGTCACGTCTATATCCCTTACGGGGTAGACAGAGCCCGAGGTAACAAAACCTAAAGGCCACGTTTAGCATGATTGTAGGCGTATAGGTGGAAAAAGGAATCAAAATAGTGATGGGTTGCTAGCCGCATCGCCTATAACATGATTCCTAAGAATTTCGCCCATTCCCTTAATGGGCTTTTACCATCTGCGCGGGATGAGAATCAACTGGTACATTGTATGTTTTCCCTTTGCTCCCAGACCAGCGTGGAAGTAATCACAACCCATAATCTAGTTTATAAGACTACCAGCAAAATAACCACACCACTTTCTGTAAATCATCGATTTTAATGACAAGAAAAACTGCATTCAAACATTTAAAAAGATCTGTACACTCAGCTTGGGAATCGAACTCGGTTGTTTTGAAAAAATAAAGTTACACTATTTTTATTTAGATATCGATTGTGTAGGTCTTGAGCAGTAAATGGCTCTATGAAACATGATGTCTAAAATGAATAAAACGCATTGTTTTCACATACCTACTTTAATTTATTTCAGTAGGTGTTCGAAGTGACCGATTTTTTCATTACAATATTCGACACGTTTAGGTAACGATCTTACAATTGCATTTTGTATCTTCATGTGGTCTTCAACGGTGTCATAACTTGTTTTGTACACTCCACTTGTTTTGTACAAACAATTCATGCTACCAATAAAACACTGTCACTTTGACTTACACATAACGTCCGTTTACGTAACAACTAGGCGCTAAAACACTTGCATTTTTTGCGGACGGCACGCGGTGACAGCGGCTTTGTACCGTGCCCTTGTCAAAAATACCTATACGTACCCACGTAGGTTAAGCTTTTTATAGGACGCGAACGGCAGCTGTCGACGAGTTAAGCAAAGTTCATCCGGCGCTGACCTTGTTCTAAATAAAACTTTGAACAAAAGTTATTTGCGTTGGCAAATAAAATGCAGTATTTTGTTGCCGTGCTGGTGATCAAACGACGCGTCCGACACGCTGGGGTTGTTATTACCGAAACGGTGAAGCGTTTTTAAGTGAACCTAAGATTTACGTACGTACGATTTCTTCCATGCTGGTCTGGGAGTAAAGAAAAAACATAGAATTTACCAGTTGCTTCTCTTCCCGCGCAAATGGCAAAAGCCCATCGAGGGAATGGGCGAAAGTCTTAGGAATCATGTTATAGGCTATGCGACTAGCGCACAGGTACAGATCTTAATAAGCTTAATCTATATCTATAGTAATATTATAAAGAGGAAAGATTTGTACCAATTTTGTATGTTTGTATGTTTGTAATGAATAGGCTCAAAAAGTACTGGGCCGATCTGGATGAAATTTGGAACATAGATAGATTATAGTCTGGAATAACACATAGGCTACTTTTTATCCCGGAAAATTGCGTGATTCCCGCGGGATAGCGATAAACGAATTCTACGCAGACGAAGTTGCGGGCAACTGCTAGTTCTATATAAAATGTCATCTAATTAAGGGCGTATAGGTGGAAAGGGAAATCAAAATAGTGATGGGTTGTTAGCCGCATCGCCTAATAACATGGTACCTAAGACTTTCGCCCATTCCCTCGACGGGCTTTTACCATCTGCGCGGGAATAGAAGCAACTGGTAAATTCTATGTTTTTTCTTTACTCCCAGACCAGTAGGCTTATTATCTAACTCGCTCGCAATCGCCATCGTGTTCATTTTGACACCTCATGTATGGGCTGACAATTGGCATCGGAATCAGCTAGCTGTCACATTCATACAAGAACTGTCAAAATGAACACGATGGCGATTGCGAGCGAGATAGTTAATAAGCCTACAGTACACACTATAAATTGCCTATAGTCTTAGTATACTGTGTAAATCAAATTAAACTATTAAATTAAAAACGAATTAAAAACTAAACTAAAACTAATCTTAGAATAAAATAATTAAAAAAGGAGGGGCCCCCGTGGCATAGACCAGCGACGCTGGCAGCATTCCCCCTTTGGACAGCGATACTAATACGCTGTCCAAGGAAGCTGCCAGCTCTGCGGTCTCCCGCGCGTCTATTAGCCTCTGCGAAATATCTTTGAAGAGGCTAATAGCGCTAGGACCCCACGGACCAAGGGTCTCAACACCGAAAGGGACAAAGTTATATTCGGTGCTGAGACCCCTAAATTGTAATAAACGAGTATCCCGTATTAATTTACGGACGGCACCGACTGACGCGAGTACGAGTAGGTACCTACTGCATGTGGGCGCCTATCCGCGGGTGTTAAACCGGCCCTGTCGCCCCTTATCGTGGTGACGGATGACGTGACGGCCCACAAAACACTTATTTATTCCTATCTTCATAATATAATTTAAGATCGGGGCGGGCGTCAGTGTTATCGCGCGCTCGATGATTTACGGAGGCAAGACAATGGCCCCCGGTGTCCGCATAAAACTATATATTACACACTCGCCACTATTGTGTGCCTTTGTGGCGGGTTTTTTGCTTTTTGCGCGACCGGCGTTGGGTTATCGTTGGCTTTGTGGAGTTTAATGACCTTACATAAATGTGTGGTTTTCGCCGTCAAACGGCGCGTTTGGTTTTCCGCAGAGGCCGCCCTCCGTCTCGTAAACGGATTCGGTTTGAAAAAATGGTTGAGTAAAATATTATCAGCAGTTCAGGACTAAAATTGACGTACCTTTAGCATTTAGAAACGATTACTATGATTCGTAATAAACGTTCACTATTGACGTGATTGTAAAATTAAAATAAGCATTCGGCTGACGGTGGGTTTCTTTAAAATAGCAAGGAACCCGCGTTAATATTATATCATACATTTCATTAGTGTATGATAATGTTCGACAGAAGGTCGAAGGCGGTCACAGAGTGGTGGCCAAGACTGGGTCGAAGGGCAGTGGGCAGACCATCAGCCCGTTGCTCAGATGACATCTGTCATTCGGCTGGAAAACTGTGGATGAGACTGGCACGGGACCGGGCAAAGTGGCGTGAAAATGAAGAGGTCTTTACTCAGCAGTGGGTGGACGTGGGCTGATTAGATAGATAGTTGATAATATTCAAATTTCAATCCGAGGAAAGTGAAACGTAGAACCTTGTAATATTGGACCAGTGAGAAGTCTAATTAATCGTTTATCTGGAAAGAACGACTCGCTGACATTTTAATTCACCTTTTAATCACATTTATAAAAGGTTCAGTTTCGGTTTTAGCTGAAACTATAATCAAAACCAAACTTTCAGTTTTGGTTTCGCCAAAAAAAAACATGTTTCGGTCGGACACAAAATCTAAGACAAAGCACGATTGCCTGGTAACCTAATCACCATTTATGGACGGCCACATTACATTCAGCCGATCGGCGATCCAAATGAGTCTAATCTACCTTATTTTAATTTGGCACAGGTGTGACCACAATGCGACCGAAGTCCGGACATAATTCAGCTTTAATCCGATGACCAATGCCCACCTTAATGCCGCATAATGCTGGCTGTAAAACTTCGACAGCCGATCTTCCAGCATAACTTGCGGATGGACCTACCTCGTAATCCCGCCCATTAATTTATGGAGCGGCCCATCTCAGCCGCCTCCTCAAATATTAACGGGGAAGCGACTTAGTTGTGATACTTGAATATATTATGCGGTCTGGTTTAGCGAGAGTGGGGAGTTAGGCGTTAAGTTTTTGCGATGTTAATGTGCGCATAATTCCCATTTGGTAATCTTGGGTACGTCTTGAATAGGTTTGATATTAGCTAGCTATTTCAAAATGTGTAGCATTTGAGTTTTGTGGCATAGCAACAATGCTTAAGTTACTTCTTCTTTCTTCCATGTATGTATGTATTCAGAGCAAAGTAAAAACAATGAATTAACCAGTTTGCTTTTCTTCCCGTGCAGATCGTAAGATCCTATCGAGGGAATTTGCGAAAATTGTAGGAATCATGTTATAGCTGACATACATACATACCATCACGCCTCTTTCCCACAGGGGTAGGCAGAGACTACATTGTTCCAATTGCTACGGTCCTGACATACTTCGTTCGCTTCATCCACATTCATCAATCTCTTCATACATGCTCGTCGGATCCCTATATAGATCTGTTCAGTTAGTCTACTTTCATCCATCCTCTTATACTTAAACATATTTTTTTCTATCCTAGTCACTAGGTATACCTTAATGTAAACACTAGATTAAATTGCTGCCGTTTCGCACCAGTGTCGTAATTTTATTAAGCATTAAAGAAGTTTTGAGTCCCAAAAATGGACACTAGATTCTGTTTTCAAAACTTCACGATGGAGTGATAAGTCGTCAGTGCTCTGACTTCCTAAGAACACCATGTCACTTAACAGGGACCGGGAAGGTACGAAGGATGAGTCGTAAAGTTTTATTAGCCGGCTAATAAAGCTCGCAACTCCCGCGCCGGTAATTCGTTATTCATATTCCGTGACACGTGGCGAATGCAAATATTTATACGCTCAGTTTAATTACACCTACATACATATATTATCCTTTACGGGGTAGACAGAGCCTAAGGTAACAAAACCTTAAGGCCACGTTTAGCATTATTAAGGGCGTACAGGTGGAAAGGGAAGTCAAGAAAGTGATGGGTTAGCCGCATCGCCTGTAACATGGTTCCTAAGACATTCGCCCATTCCCTCGATGGGCTTTTACCATCTGCGCGGGAAGAGAAGCAACTGGTAAATTCTATGTTTTTTCTTTACTCCCAGACCAGCACGGAAGAAAGTTTAATTACGCTTTTAAGAAAAGCGAAATTTTGTTTCGAAATATTGATGTGAAGACGTTACATGAAGCGTTTACTTACAAATCAAGCTATA
This sequence comes from Pandemis corylana, assembly GCA_949127965.1. NCBI lineage: Eukaryota > Metazoa > Arthropoda > Insecta > Lepidoptera > Tortricidae > Pandemis > Pandemis corylana. The sequence continues at coordinate 18,213,079 of OX421852.1, read as the reverse complement.
AACAATTTGTTTTAAACTAAAGAAGAAAACAATATTGATAGACTTTAAGACGTATCATCATTACATAGTATAAAACAAAGTAGCTTTTTCTGTCCCCAAGTCCGTTTGATTGCTTATATCTTCAAAACTACACAACGGATTTTGATGCGAGTTGTTTTAATAGATAGAGTGATTCAAGAGGAAGGTTTATATGTATAATACATGCATAATATACCGTGCGAAGCCGGGGCGGGTCGCTAGTAAAATGTATAAATGGCGAGCATTATAGAGACCTACACTCAACATCAGGTGGATTATGGTTGAAGAAGAAGTTGTATATAGGCGAGTTTATTCCTTGAAGGGTTTTCTACCAGTTGGTTTTCAGCAGTAGTATTAGAGTACCTAACAGTATTTTTTACCTAAATAAGGAGCACATCAAACTTGATTTGCAAGATTAGATTACAACAAACATGTAAAGAAGCGGTGCAAGCCAAGAAGGACGACCGGATAGCCTAGTGGTTAGTGACCCTGACTATGAAGCTAGAGGTCCTGGGTTCGAATCCCGGTAGGGGCAGATAGTTGTATGATGAATACGAATGTTTGTGCCTAAGTCATGGATGTTGTATGTATTTAAGTATATATTTATCTACATTATATAAGTATGTTTATCCGTTGCCTGGTATACCCATAGCAAACCCTCCAATACACGGAGGAGGCCTATGCGATGAGGCACGCCGAATTACGCGACAATTTAATAATAAAAAAAACAACAACAACAATAAGAAAAAAAATGAAATTGCAGCGAATTCGGAATAAAAAGGTATATTATTATACCCATAGCACAAGCTTTGCTTAGTTTGGGGCTGGGTCAATTGGTGTAATTTGTCCCAAGATATTTATTTATATTTAGATATTTAAGTAAAATGAAAGCTTGTAATAAAAAAGGTCATGGGAATTGCAAGATAGACAAAGAAGTAAACCTTGCTTAAGAAAATGGATTGCGTACTGATTTGGGAATACCATTTGTCTTTATTAAGTCCCGTAGCGGTCTGGTGGTTTAATTTTCATGCCGGCCGAGATTTTTTCATTCTGAAAAATGATCAAGGTGTTTCCAAACAACAAAGATACTTTTAATGCATTTTTATTTGCATTAGAAACCAATGAAGACGATTTTTGGAGACTACGAGATCTGCAACTTATGAATTACGAAATAATAATAACATGAGTGCAAATCGTGAAAGCTAAATTTAATTTATTGTGATATTGTGATGAGCGATATCTTAGAGCGAGTTTTGATTCCCCTTTCCACCTATACGCCTACAATCATGCTAAACTTGATCTTGAAGTCTTGTGACCGTAGGCCCTGTCTACACCATAAGGGATATCTAGACGTGATTTGTAGTATGTACGAGAAATATCTGACGTCTGTACAGTCGACCGAGAAATCGTTTTACTATTTTTACGACAGTTACTTTTACTACTTTTACGTTTACTGTCATGATGTGTAAGTGAGACAAGTATTTGATTTTGTGAGCCATGAAACTGATATTGAACCGCGAAGGACTTTTTTGGTCAACTTAATCCTGAATTTTTAACAACAAAGATCCGAGTCTGTTCCCTGCCACCTCTTAGAACAAATCAAACATGTTTTCACTTCACAATAAACACTAAAACATCTGTCTAATTAATCATAACATACAAATCCGTGCGCAACAAATAATACCCAATTATGGCACCTAAATCACCTCGAAGTTCCGACAGGCTGGATAACGCCCGCCATAATTCAAGCAAAGCCCTGAATCTCTATATCTTTTGATAAATAAAGTAATCGAGTGTTACTGCAGCTGGGGCTCGCTTGTTTTGTTTCGCAGCTGTTGAGTTGAATCGGGAAAATAGGCTCGATAACGAAACGACTTCATCGAACAGCTTCTGTCTTTTTCTAACTCAGATAGAAGGATGCGTAGTCATAAAGACGGTAAATATAGTCTGCTTGCAGTGGGGAGTCACTAGGGTAGGTAACGCAACTAAACTTGTACGGACTGCCTAACATGGCCAATGGCCATCCCCTATTGGACGCCATAGAATACTTAGCTACTTGCCTTATTCCATCGAATCATCAGCAGATTCCCATCACCTCATCGAAAGTTATTTCTCTCTAACGCTCCTCTTTCCGTTGTTTAGGAACCACTCGAATGATACCTCCTTCCAGCGGTCGCTCATATTCTAGTGAACAAATCTCATGAGCTAGGCCAGTCATGTTCAAGTTTCCATCACGCAGAAAAATCGCGAGGTAGCTTGTTTCATAGCCCGCTGAGCGATGCTAGAGTTTCCATTAGGGCCAAGTTTGGTGACCTAGTTTCCCATCCAAAGGTCACTGGTTACATCCAGTTATTTAACAACGACAACTGTACAGTCAAGGAATTTAATTCCCAACCCACCATGGAACTATTTTATAGTAAGCGTTGTAACAATTTTCCTTGTTAAGTGATGCGATGTCACTATGATGTTTTATGTGAAGAGGTTCCTCGATGGGCCAATGAAATGAGTTTTTAATATTAACATAGTATGTAAAAGCCGTGGTAGCTTAATGGATTGACCTATACCATCTCAAGCAGAAGGTCGTAGGTTCGAGCACGGGCTCGCAAGTTTTTCAGAATTAATGAGCGAATTATCATTTTAAATTTTTTATGAGGTTTTCTGTGAAGGACAGCTTCGTGAGAAAACCTACGAGTAAATACGTTTGTGTAAAGTTCTGAATCCGTACTTGGCCCACGAGGGAACCATAATAGCATAGCCTTCTCTATATACTATATTATATACACTATATAGCCTTTCCATTCCAGCCTATGCTTGAGATGAGATGAAATGTAAAATGAGATCCGGTTGTTCAAAAGTAAATGATACCACTGCGTCTGCCTCGAGCGTCTAAAAACTGATAAATCACCAACATAATGTAAACTTGGAAATCTAATTTACTCTCCACTTTGTTAATGCCCCTCCACGCCAATGCGTCAAGAAAAGCCTTTAAAAATAACAAAGCACGGCCTGTCCCGGCCGCGGGCCGGCTCCCGGCCCTCCCGCGGGACGCGATAATTCAATGAGGCCGAATCCCGACGCAACCATTTTCTGGTGACTCACGGACCTAATTCCGGCGACGTTATTGTAAGGGCCAGTAATTCGGTTTAATACGGGACACGTCTTATTTAGGAGGGCTTCTGTGCCCCGGGAATGCCTTCGCTCGCAATGAATTCGATCCCTGTCACCGAAACTTTGACGAGCGCTAAATTAACTCCCCAAAGCATTCAACCAGGTAACAGTACACTGACAATGACAAATACCTCATTGAACATAAATATTTGTTTAATTTTAATTAATTTCCAAAGCAAAGACATTCTAATCAACACCGCCGCATTTCAAATTGTTGCGCTACGCATATTAAAGCAAATAGCAATTTCCATAATCCACCAACTAGTCTGCCGTGTTTACCGATCCGATCCGACACGGCACGTGACGCGGCACGACACGACGCACGACACGACGCCCGACACGGCACGGCAAACAACGCAAGGTTATTGGACGCGTCATTTTGCAGACACATTGTTTTAGTAATCTGGCTTTAGATTGGTTGTCGAAACGGTTTTAACTTGGATTAAATTTCAAATCGTTTGTTGTATTTCATTTACTGTTACACATACTGTTACATAAACAACAAGGTGACACATTATACACTACAAACAGTACATTGCTCTTTTCATGTTATAATGTAGTATTCATTCATTGCAAGAGAAAGAAGATGGCTAAGAAGAGACATCATTCAAACAAATGACGCTTAGGGACAAAAATTCGCATACTAACAAGGTCACGTGACAGTTAGTAACCGATAGAAAAATTCGAAGGCTTACCTACCTGCTATGGATGGTGTAGGGGAATAGCACGCGTCACGGTCCATTGTTAAGTAGCAGAGCTCGGCCTCCTTAGCAAAATGTAGGCAGCGGTACATACAATACAATAACAACACTACAAATGAGTACAAAACAATACAGAAACAAAGAACATGTTGACAATAGGCGGTCTTGTCGCTTAAAAGCTACTACCAACACACTTACATAGATCGACAGACTTAAAAAAGTTGTTTTTAGTATTTGTTATAGCGGCAACAGAAAAACATCATCTATGAAAAAGAAAGAAAAGAGAGAAAGAAGACATTTATTCCTTTTTGCAAGACACACAAATGTAAGAGAATATACACAATTTTATAGAAAATAAGAAAAAAAACACAGGCATTAAAAATAGATGCTCAGCGTTGTGTGTGTCTTCGCAAAAGTGAAACGGTCGTTGGCTCAGCATTACGCTGAGGTGTTAGACACCTGCGGCACTGATTTTCAGCCAGAACCGTCTGTGGCTCACGAAACGATACACAGATAAAATATACTACATAATCCATAAACTTTTACGTAAACAAAGCAATAAACAGATTGACCCTTCAACTGGCCAGCTATCACGGTTAGCCCAGTGACAGACAGAGGCAGACTGTGGAGTCTTGGTAATAGGGTTCCGTTTGTATCCTTAGGGTACGGAAAACGGGTAGCACGAGCGGCTTGCCCGCGTGGCCGCCGAGCAGCGACATGCCCAGCAAGCAAGTAGACAAATACGAGCTTAGTGGTGTCCGGATCTCGGCAGCGTCCGGCGGTAACTCATAGCATTGTGCACGCACTCCCGCGACATGATTGTTTAAAATCACGGAGCGTGCTCTGATAAGATTTATACACTGCCGCTGACACTTAATTTCGTTCGTGTTCGCCTCTTGACGGGCGCGTGTTATATTTTCGCGTTATTTTTGTCGGGCGGTTTGTAATCGCACCAATGTTTGTTGACGGCGGGTTGCGGATTGCTATGTGTTAGGATGTGTTTGCTTTTGCTTTTACCGTGGCGTGATCGGGTCCGATTCTAAAATTGGTTGGACCCATTTTCCGTGCGTATCTTTGTACGGCGACTTAGGAAATTCATGTGAGACTTGGCAGCGCTCTCTGTTACCAACTTCGAAGTCAGGACTCCAGGGCTGCAGTGCGGAAGGCAAGGGGAAACCATATCGCTATTTTCTCCACAAAGTCTGCATAATGGGCGAATTCTTAGGAATCATGTTATAGACGATGCGGCTAGCAACCCATCACTAGTTTGATTCCTTTTTCCACCTATACGCCTACAATCATGCTAAACGTGGCCTTTAGGTTTTGTTACTGCAGGCACTGTCTACCCCGTAAGGGATATAGACTGATAATGAAGTAATCTTACACGGGTTTCTTTTTTTTCTTTTACTGGTAACGGAATTTTAAAAGTAAAAATAAAACCATGCCTCAAGGAATCCCTTGACCAACTATAATATGTACATTCAATTTTCTTACTTAGCATTGGTAAAATAAGCATATAAATACATACATACAAATATCACGTCTTTATCCCTTACGGGGTAGACAGAGACTAAGGTAACAAAACCTTAAGGCCATGTTTGGCATGATTAAAAGCGTAAAGGTGGAAAGGGCAATCAAAATAGTGATGGGGTAGCCGCATTGCTTATAACATGATTCCTAAGATTTACGCCCATTCCCTCGATGGGCTTTTACTATCTGCGCGGGAAGAGAAGCAACTGGTAAATTCTATGTTTTTTCTTTACTCCCAGACCAGAATGGAAAAATATACCAAAATCGTTATTAAAAACAGAATTTTGCCTGCGTACAAAAAAGGCAAATTATCATAGAATAGGCACAAAGTTCCCAGAAGTCCGACCGAGTCATATAAACGGACATTATTAACATAAGTCCTAACATGAATACTTGACTCAGTAATTACGGGCGCTCTGGAGCCCCGCCAACTTTAAACAGGATTTAGGCGCTACAAAATAGCCACTAAATATGTACTTAAACAAGAAACGGAAGGAATTCATGCGGGATTGTATTAACTACTGTCGACTTCATGGTTCCAGTTCTGAGTTCAATGTACTAACGAACAAAAAATCGCTTTCTAATAAACGGCGTCTATTACTCTAATTAACATTCTAACAATCATTCGACGTTTAACGACTTCTGTGACTTCAAACACCCGTACCATCAGTTTATAATCTGGCCACGTCTCATAAAAATATAATTATACACCAGTATGAAATACGAATGTAATTTTCTCAATTATATACCTACTATTAAATAAAACAGTTCTAACGATTGATATGAAATTCTGTGTCAAAGTTTTCGGGGTCAAATATTGATCTAGCCAATTTTAACATCTGAAAAAGCGAAGAATAAACCTTCCAAGTTTAATTACATTACACTATCTCTTGATGAATATACAATACAGCGTGAAGTCTCAAGGCCAAATGGCAATGGAAAGAGCTACGCTTGGAGTGCCTTTGCGGGATCGAATCCCACCTCAGTAGCCACGTATCCTAATGGATGCTCTAATGAGCAGCCTCAGGCCGAGCAGCCTCGACTTCAGGCAAACTGCCTCAACTTGATGCTGTTCGGCCTGAGGCACGTTGCGGATCAAACTGACGCGTGAGGCTGTGATCCGCGCTGCGAGCCAGTTTAAGCTAAATACGCGATGGCACCAGCGAGAGCAGCTGCTGCTTTAATTGTTATCAGCATCATAAAAAAGAGGAAGCAACAATGTGAGCACTTGCCATTGGACATGGCGTTTGAAGGTGGCGTTCGTTCGTTGTCCATTGCGACCCGCGACGCCCGTCTCCATGAAATGCATGGCTAAGACTGAGGCTTCTTTAAACACGCCAAAAATACCGACAAAATATTGCTCGGCCCGCAGCGCCGAATTTGCCTCGTTTCGCGGCGCGCCTCAGTTTGAGGCAGCGTCTCCACTTGAGGCTGCCTCTAGCGTGGATCCAATGGTCTTTGGTGCCGTAAGGGTCTAGAGAGGTGACCCCATAAGGCAAAATGTTGATGCCTTCGCAAGATTGCCGGATGATCTGGTAGATCGCGAGATCCTTAGGAAAGCCTATGTGGACATTGGACGTTTCCCGGCTGATATGATAATGATGATCCCTAGTCGATTTTTTCTACTTTAAAACCTCTTAAAATTGTGCGCGAATAAGAAATTGACGCGAAATCTTTTCAATCGTAGACAGAAAGATGCCAATGGAGCCGTCGAACGTAAAATTAGCTCCATTGGGCCGAGTGGCGGTAATTAATAGCGGGTAATTGGGTGCAGCGCCCGCGCCGCCCGTTTCATCTCGCGACAATGCTAAATAGCTAATGAGGCTTCTTTTAATTCACTAGTTGAAAGGAATTGTCTTCCACGCCAAATTGTCTTTTCGTAAAAATGAATGAATGGGCTAAATGCAATGACTATTTGTAAACTAAATTAGTCTATACCTGAAATACGATTAGCTAAAAATATAAAAATACGTGTCGCTATTTAATGCTAAAATATGCTATCATGACTTCACTTTAGGTATATCACATCACTATTTATATATGATTAATTTCTGAACTTTTCAGATTTCACTCAAAAACGTAGTAAAGTGTAAATGTAAATTGTATTAATATTACTAGCTGTTGCTCGGGCCTTCGCCTCTGCTGCAATTTTTTTTTCAAAATTTTATTTTATGCAAACCTTGCGAATACAGTAACAAACACAACTAAAAAAGAATTATCCAATTCGGTGTAGTCGTTTGGAAGTTAAGCACGTACATCCGTACATACATTTTTTTTAATATAGACTAGCGACCCGCCCCGGCTTTTCACGGTATATTATGCATGTATTATACATATAAACCTTCCTCTTGAATCACTCTATCTATTAAAAAAAACCGCATGAAAATCGGTTGTGTAGTTTTGAAGATATAAGCATACATCGGGACATGAGGACAGAAAAAGTGACTTTATTTTATACTATGTAGCGATGATAAGCGTGAAAGTTTGTGAAGATGGGTATCTGATGTTGATTTACACTCCTTGATGGATTTTGATGCAATTAGACACACAGTTGTTTAACAGCCTAGATTAACATAGGTAAATTGCGTAAGTGCGGGATAGCTATGAATAAAGTACAATCGGTCCTCCATAATTTTATTTTCATTGCCACTGTAAAAGTTTCAGCATTGGGCCAAATGCCAGCAATTTAGTTACTAAAAATTACTAATGTTTCGTGAGTCCAGGCACTTGGTGGACCTACAATTTGGCAGTGCAACCCGGCCGGTTTCGCGTGTCGCGACCGTGTTAGCACGCGACTGGGGACCAGTAACTGTTTCAAATAGCCGTATTTCACATGTATACCGCTGGCTGCGGGAATTTATGGCCATCATCATCACCATATCAGCCGTACGTCCACTGTTGGACAAAGTCATAGTCATAGACATGCAGTTGCGTCGGTTGGAAGCGGCTTGCATCCACCGTGAACCCGCGACTTTCAACAGGTCATCCGTCCTCGTTGATGGACGTCCTACGCTGCGCTTTCTGATTCGCGGTCTCCACTCGAGAACCTTACGGCCCCAACGACCTGTTCTCTGTGTTAAATACATACATACACATATCACGTCTATATCCCTTACGGGGTAGACAGAGACTTTAGTAACAAGACCTAAAGGCCACAATTAGCATAATTGTGGGCATATAGGTGTAAAAGGGAATCATAATATTAAGTCATGGGTTGCTAGCCGTATCGCCTATAACATGATTCCTAAGATTTTCGCCCAATTCCCTCGATGGTCGTTTACCATCTGCGCGGGCAGAGAAGCAACTGGTACATTCTATGTTATTTCTTTGCTCCCAGACCAGTATGGAAGGAGTCTGTGTTATATGGCCTGCCTATTGTCGCTTCAACGAGCTATTTCGCTTGGCTATGTCGATACACTTGCGAAATGAGACAAGCGGAGTTATTCGGACCGCCTAGAGTAGGTTTATACGCAACTAGAACTCAAAGGCATTCCCGTAAACATCCTAAGTACTATAGACAATGGGCAGCGCCACATAGAACTTAGTCGCTGTCACCCACCACTGTAAATGACATAAAACAGGCTTGATATCACCGTTTATGACTGGCCACTTAAGACTAATGACATTTAGATGACGTCACGCTCAAACTGAAAGAGACAAATATATATCATTCGACAGTAGGTACTCTTTTTGGTGATTGTAGTCTTCTAAAATTTGAAATCTGTTTTGTTTGTACAGTCGAGGGCATAAATATCGATATAACTACCATCATGTCAAGTTTAGTATAATATACTTATTATGTGTCGCGGGCCTTATTGTAGGTGCCCTTGGCTGACGTAGGTACAGATACTTAAGAGTTTCTACTTGTTCACATAAATTTGGAACATGAACTTCCACTTGCTTAAATCATTTTGAATAACCTTTAATTAATTACTAGCTTCTGCCCGCGACTTCGTCTGCGTAGAATTCTACATATAAACCTTCCTCTTGAATCACTCAATGTGTTAAAAAAACCGCGTCAAAATTTGTTGCGTCGTTTTAAAGATCTAAGGAAAACGACTTTGCTTTATACTACGTATGATAATATGTTGCTCACATAGTACAGAAATACTTGCTCAGATAAATATGATGGGTGAACCGTACATATACACCGGTAATAAGTATGTTTAGCATGAGTATGGGCGCATAACTGGAAAGAGCGTACATATACTTATTATTGATTGTTTAATCTGTTCCGATATTTATGTACCCTTCTTTGTACATATATTTTGAAACCCTCAGAATGCTTATATATTTATGAACTCGACTGTTACGTACTCGTCTTGTCATCCCATCTGCATAATTTCAAGTCAATCCGACGACTACATTTTCAAGTCCAATAAACAGTAATGTATATCAACTAGTTGTTTCTTTAGACGTCGTATTTCACTAAATAAAATAGGAATCGAAATGGAAGGCTTTGCAAAGTTGTAATAAAGAGGGTCGAGTGGACAAAGGTACCGTCTCCGCGGCAGCTGGTTTCTTGTAGCTAATAATATTGCGATCAGAATAAAACCTTTATTATTTTACAGTTGGTTACATTCGTTCGGTACCATTTTGTGTCATATCTAAACGAGCATTGGTCCCAATAAACTCACTGTAAAATAAGGTCTCTTTGCCGGGTTGCGAATCGGGTTACCTCCGCGTTTGGTTAAGAGCTGCGCATCGTTTTTGAATCCGTCCGAGGGGAAGAGCAGTGCTTGGTTCGGTGCACCCTGGGCATCGGCTAATGATTTCCTGGCAGTTTCTGAGGGATATCATAAACCGTTGGCTAAGAGTCCGACAGAGTGGGTAGGGGTCTTTAGACCGTGTTCTACCGTACTACGTTGCCGACATTTTCGTCACAAGATTTTTGAATACTGTATTTATTACTTTGACATTGGCGAAATCATCGCGTCGATCAATGGGGCCGTATTAAAAAAGAAGAAGAAAAAATAAAATGCATTTTGAGCGTTATAATGTTACTTGCTGTTGCTAGTGACTTCATCCACGTAGAATAAATATAGCCGGAATAATGCTGCATTCTAATACCGAAAGAAGTTTTTAAATCGGTCCAGGTAGTTGTTGAGTTGGTTATAAAGAAAAATACGAAAATACAAATGTTGTCTCTGTAATATTCAGAAAATACACAATATCAATCGAACAATCAAGATAGATTTAGGCGAACTTGATAACTGAATATGTTTTAAACATTATGTAGAAATAAAATCAATTCAATTTGTAGGTCATCACGTTTATTTCATGCAACCAACAATTCCTACACTAACGTAACATTATAGGAAATTCCTTGGCGCGAATAAAAGCGCTTTTAAATTCACAAACTATAATTTGCGTATAATTCGCTGCGCGGGCGGTGGTTAGACGCCATTTTTGTTTCAATTACCCCCACTAATGCGCTTTCTAAGTATACGGTATAAACGGATTATTGAACTCGACATGACCTGTTAAAGGGTTATGGAGAAACAGGCGTGTCTCCGGGGTAAGAATAAAAATAATAGGAAATTATGTTGCATACTCATGGCAAAACAATTTATTTCTTGAACTGCTTTGTGATCGTTGGTTAGTACACAATAGCTGGTTAGTGAGTACCCACTGAGTTGATTTCAGTCTTGCAATTCAGGTAGAATTCGATTTTTCAAACTTCGATCAAGAATTATTGTAATGTTGATCGAAGAATTCAAATGAAACATGGTCATTGTTTCGTTGTTTCACTTGGTAACGTTCGCGGCTATCTCTCTCACGGAAATTTCGCTTAATCTTTTCTTTGTCTAAATAGTAAAGATCTAGGCTTTCATTTAGGCATTAAATATACATGTCCTCACCGAGTGCGTCATGTACGCGGCAGCGCGGCGCGAAGCATTCGAGAGCGACGAGCTGGAGGAGGACGAGCTAAGAGATATCGAACTAAAAGATGTCCTTATGTTCGGCAGGAAGATAAGAAGATTCGAGGAGAGTTGCTGTGTGGGAGCGTTGCTGGGACAGTAACCGGCGGCTCTAACCAAGGGGAACTGGGCTGAATGATCGCCACGGCGGATCGACAGCCCGTCTGACCCAGCTAGGCGTCCCCACAACATCATCATCAACATTAAATATGTTAACAGAGTGTGAAAATAATGACAGAAAGAGATGGCGAGACGATTAAAAGCTTTTGAAACGGACAGAGAAAACCTTGTCAGTAATATCTATCTATCCCGAGCAGTGGGACACCAAATGCTTACATTAAAAAACTGTCTTTATTATTTCGCAACTTTTACATTGATGACATGTCATAGTATTATTTAAGATGTCCCGCTTCGAAAATTAGTTAGGTAATACTGCTTTACTTACTATTTAGTTGGAGACCACTTCTAGATTAGACATATGAGATGAAAATGCTGCATTTTTCTTTGTCTTAGTATTTTTTACGGCTACCTTGTCAAAGGGACCAATAACCTAATATTTTTTTATTTATTTTACTGTTATGTTTTTTTATTGTAACACCTACGCTATGGCAATGACCAGTTTTTTTTAAGTATGTGTTTCTTCCATGCTGGTCTGGGAGTAAAGAAAAAACATAGAATTTACCAGTTGCTTCTCTTCCCGTGCAGATGGTAAAACTCATCGAGGGAATAGGCGAAAGTCTTAGGAATCAAGTTATAGGCGAAGCGACCAGCAACCCATCACTATTTTGATTTCCATTTACATCTATACGCCCTTAATCATGTTAAACGTGACCTTAGGCTCTGTCTACCCCGTAAGGGATAAAGACGTGATATATGTATGCATGTAAAAAAATGGAGTTAACTTGAATCGAAAATTAAATTTAACTTTATATCCGCACGTAATCCGGCAAAAATCATCAACAATTCCCACACATTTTAAAGTTAGCTCCGTGGCTAACATGGTTTGTGTTGGGTAGCTCAACGTCCACCCTTGTCGGTTTGTTTGCTGCTACCTGTAAGTGTACCGCAAATTCTAATCAAATAGGTTAATGCCGCCGGGGTTTGACGGATGCCGACCCTATCGTTTAGTCCCGCATGTAAATCGTCGTGTAAATATTAAACTCGTTCGTTTTACGATTTGCTTCGGCCCCGTGGGTCGTATTTAGCGGACCGAGCTAAGCGTGATGACTTAGAAACGTAGAATACCAAGATTTGACTTTAGTAAATTCGTTGAACTGATGATAACATATTATAACTTTTATAATATTTTATTTTATAATACTTTTATAACATATTATATTTTTTGCAAAATAAACGTATTTGTATTTGTATTTGTATTTGTATTACAAGAAATCATAACAGTATACTTCCATGCTGGTCTTCCCGCGCAGATGGTAAAAGCCCATCGAAAGAACGGGCGGAAACCTTAGTAATCATTTGTTATAGGCGATGTGGCTAACAACCCACCACTATTTGGATTCCCCTTTCCATAATTCACCCACAATAATGCTAACCATGTTCTTTAGGTCTTGTTATTTTATGCTCTGTCTACCCCGTAAGGGATAAAAACGTGATTTATGTATGTATGTATAAATATAAATATCAGGGAACATTCGACTCACACCTCTTAACTCATAAACATACACTAGTTTTAGCAACCCCATACATCTCAAACAAAATATATACCCACGGAGTGTTAGGTATGTGCGCGTCATGTGGAAATATGTCTTAGTTTATTTCTATCTAATCAGTCCACATCCACCCACTGCTGAGTAAAAGCCTCTTCATTTTCACGCCACTTTGCCCGGTCCCGTGCCAGTCTCATCCACAGTTTTCCAGCCGAATGACAGGGATGTCATCTGAGCAACGGGCTGATGGTCTGCCTACTGACCTTCAACCCAATCTTGGCAACCACTCTGTGACCGCTTTCGACCATCTGTCGTGGTTCCGTCTTGCCAAGCGCCCCGCCCATCGCCATTTCAGCTGCGTTATCCTAGTTCCAACATCCACAACTCTCGTCCGTTTCCGAATTTCGGAGTTGGGAATGTGGTCAAGAAGTGAGATGCCCAACATAGTTAGCTCCATGGCTCTTTGTGCAATTTTAATTTGGTGCATGTTTGCCTTGGTGAGGGTCCACGTTTCTGCTCCGTAGGAGAGGACAGGCAGAACACATTGGTTAAACACTTTGGTTTTAAGACATTGTGGGAACTTTGCCTTAAAAACCATTTCCAGCTTTCTGAAGGCGGCCGCTCCGAGCTGGATTCGCCTAGCAATCTCCTTCGCTTGGCTGTCCCGGCCAAAAGACAAAGAATGCCCTAGATACACATAGTCATATACTAGTTCCACAGTCTCACCATCTATTACTATTTACTATACCCGAGACGTTTACAACTTATCTAAGCGCCACGTCCTGCGTCGTATTCGGGGGCATCTGTGTGGAAGAATTCATTTTGTCCGATACTAAAGTGTAAGAGACCGTAAAGTAGGACCAACGGGAGTTTTAGTAGTTATGCAGGCTATTATACTGCACTTACTATGTTCCACGACATCAAAATAGGTGCGACATATGACGCTGAATTACTGCCTAATAACTGACAAGAACAAGTGGCGACTTTTTATGTGACGAACGTTTTGTCTTACGGCGTTTTGTGACTGTTTGTTATTTTTTGTAAGTTCTATTTTATTTTGCGCTTGAGAATTTAAAATGAAATGTAATCAAATTTATTCTTGATAACAGGCGTAACAAGTCAATAACGCTTATTCGATCTATTCTACGAGTGGCAAATCGAAGAACCAACAGTAATTAAGAGTATAAAAAACATTAGCAAGAAGCCATTTTTTCAGTCGGCATTTAAACAATTATATATTGACTTGCCGAATTCTTACGAAACGTTCGGTGCGCGAGTCGCACTTTGCCGTTTCTGTTCTAACGGTACCTACGCATATTATATTGCTCTTTCCCTTTCGTGCATTATATCACAGTATATATATAAGCTAAAGCAGTAATGAAACTACGAACAAATCGGTTGAAACGAAACACCCACACGCACGCACGAGCCTCGTGGTCGAGGTCCGCTTAGGGGCCGTGTAAAGCGCGCGCCTGTGTGCGTGTTTCGTTTCAACCGATTTGTTCGTAGTTTCCTTACTGCTTTAGCTTATATATATACTGTGATTATATTCTACATACATAATCAAAACTTGTAAAGCACACTAAAATCCACTCATCAGCGAACAGCTCCTCACGGCATCCGAACATTTGTCACTCCGTGTTACACATAGGGTGTTGTATTTTAGTATTACCATAAAAGCTGCTTATCAATTGGTATGTCTCATCCATCATTGGAGCAGGCGTCGCCAGACCATCAATCTACTATCGTATCTATGGTATGACAACAGTCAATCTGTATGTCATATAATAATAGCTAATAATACACTCAAGCCAGCCGGGCATTATCTATCATCAATATACTTCTGAGTTGACAACTATACTTTTATAATTTATAATTCAGTTTTTGATTGTATCTTAGTTTATTAAACTTGAATCTTGGGAGTCACATTTCACTCAATTTGTTACTTCATAGTCACTACATAGTATATAACAAAGTCGCTTTTCGCTGTCTGTTGCAATGTATGCTTCGATCTTTAAAACTGCGCCACGGATTTTGATGCGGTTTTTTTTAATTAATAGTGATTCAGGATGAAAGTTTATATGTATAATTCTACGCAGACAAAGTCGCGGGCAGAAGCTAGTATAAAATGAAGTCGCGTTCCGCTGTCTGTCGGTCCCTATGTATGCTTAGATCTTTAAAACTGCGCAACGGATTTTGATTCAGTTTGTTTTAATACATAGAGTGATTCAGGAGGAAGGCTTACATATATAATACATGCATAATAGAGTAACACTGATTGCGCCCGTGCGAAGCCGGGGCGGGTCGCTAGTTTGATTATAATAGGGTAGGAAATGAGCAAGCGGGTCACTTGATGGTAAGTGAGCATCACCCACTGACACCCCCAACATAAGAAAATTGCAGATGCCTTGCCAGTCCAGAGGGCTAAGATTAAGAGGCTGAGAGGGGAATACTTTATGTGCTAGCAATTTCAGTGATTGTAAGTAAGTAAGTAAATGCTTTATTGTACAAATATAAAGACACAGAGACAAATCACAACAAAAGACATTAAATATATGCACACAGGCGAACTTATCTGTAAAAGGGATCTTTACCAGTTAACCTTTGAGTATGAGAGGAGCATTAAGCGAGAGACCGACAAAGAGTGAGTTTAAAATGTCCATATAGCGAAAGCCACAATAGAGCGTACATCTCAAAATACAACAAACAATTTTATAAATGAATTACTAAATATCATTACACACATGCATACATACACACTACATACAACATAAGTATACACATACAATACTCGTAATAAGGAGAAAGGTTGTTTTGCTCTTCACGCCATAAAACAGCAGGATTGGCGAATCAGATAGTGATAGTGAACCTCACGGACAACACGGTCCTACGACCAGCAACAGTCAGAAAAAGGTCAGCAAAATATTAAAACAGTAATTTGGCTCGTAACTGTGTCGTTGGGCCTTAGACAGAAGTAGTGACACCTTGCACCATCAACATCTAATGAACGAGCCTAAAAGTCCTCCGCCATTAACCCACTTCCTGACATCATCAAAGCGGCGAGATCTCTGAGCAAACACTCATTATGCACACACAAAGCCGGGTCGAGTCGCATTCATACATTTTCCATTAGAGCCGCGTCTGCTTAGCGTATCCATTACGAATAATTGTCCTGTCCACGACCGCGCGGGACTGCCGTCGTACACAGTTTAGAAACAGTAAGCAAGCATTCGTCTCCAGCTTTTAAACGTGATACTGCTGGGCAACTATCTCGTAGGATACGAGTGCTGCAGCTCCCAAGCCTAGTGCAAGAGAACCTCTCATACACCACTGAATAGCTTTTCCAGGTAATGTTCCTCGCGGTATTCTCAGTATGTTTCCTTCTACCGAAAGTTAGTGGTGTACCGAAACCGAGGAAATAACAAAAAAAGCGAATTATAACTGACATCTGCATGCAGTGATCAGTTTGAAGGCAATGCAAGGCCAAATAGGCAGAACTATATATAGGTTAGGTACCTATGTAAATAGACTAAGTCCACAAAATGCCACGATTGCTTTTATTAATATAAGAGGGGGAAAACGAGCAGACGGGTCACCTGATGGAAAGTAATCACCATCGCCCAGGGACACCTGTAAGACTTGGGGAATCACAAGTGCGTTACCGGCCCTTTCAAGAACAGGAAGGCTCGCTTTTTAAAGACCCCTAAATTGTACCGCTCAGGGAATGTTGCAGCAGGAAGTTGGTTCCAGATCTTTGTCGTACGAGGAAAGAAATTGCGTTTAAAACGCATGGTACTTGACTGCCAACCATCATGATGTTGAGGATGGAAGGACAGACGGCTACACAGACTACACATTGCAATGAAACCGGGAAGCATAAGCATGGGCGAGCAGCTCGTTGCTGTTTACACTGCAGGGGGCATACTCGTACAACTCCATAATTGGATATAATACATGACGGTGAACCAGATTCAGAACTCTATTGCGACCAAAAAAAAATGGAAAAATTATGCAAACTCTCTTGTGAAATGATTTACGCAAACTACAAGATACACGACATTACCCGTGGTCCTACCGTTATATCCCACTGTTATAAAAATCCTCACCAGAGATAGTAAAATTAGGTTAGGTTCGTTAGGCATATCCAAATGCCCGAAGGGCAAACCGAGTAGAAATAGGAGTCCCGCGAAAGCGGGGTTTCGTCGACCTTATGTTGGAGTGTAATTCGTAATTTTTGGCACCACGGGTAGCGACCCCAAAGTACTTAAACACTTTAACTCCCAGTTACAAATCGAAGACGATCACTTATTTTTTCTCATTGCGTGGTTGTAAGGGGCGGCTCGACGCGCATTAGTACAGGAAGCGCAGCCTTAGTGAGACAATTATCTTACGACAAGATCCAAGTTATTCGGATAGTCTTTACATATAAAGCAAAATTACTCCCGCCTGTTTGTACACTTAGATCTTTTAATTTCCGCAACGGATTTCAATGCAATTTTCACCAATCGGGTCACTAGTAGACTTATAATCGTGAGTTAAAACGTGACATTTTAGAGCATGCTTTTTAATATTTCCTTACTGTTTTTCCAATACTGCTGTCCGTCCGCACAGGGGTGACTTTTCTCGATTAATGAAATTCGGACGTGTTCGGACAAATTGACTCGCGGGCGCGATGGCGTCGGTTTAAATATTTACTCCATGTTTGCGCCGCCGCGCGATTAAACACGGCCGGACACGTGTAGCTGCTGATAAAAGTTTTTGCACAACTGCCATTGGCTAAAAGTTTTTCTGTTTGGTTACATACATACATGAATCACGTCTTTATCCCTTACGGGGTAGACAGAGCCCAAGGTAACAAGACCTAAAGGCCACGTTTAGCATGATTGTCGGCGTATAGGTGGAAAGGGGAATATAATTTGTCTCTAGTTGTGAGAGCCTATAATCGGCTTTAATGTTACTACTGTAATTAACTCACTCTGTTATTTATAGCTGTTGTATCTCCGAAAATAAATAAATAAATAAATAAATAGTGATGGGTTGCTAGCCGCATCGCCTATAACATGATTCCTATGATTTTCGCCCAGTCCCTCGATGGGCTTTTACCATGTGCGCGGGAAGAGAAGCAACTGGTACATTCTATGTTTTTCTTTACTCCCAGACAATGAACAATTGACAATGTACAACTTATGATGTAATTTTTATTAAATGAATAAATAATCTAATCTAATCTAATCAGACCAGCATGGAAGTAATCTGTATGGTTGTGACGCGTTAATTCTATACAAATGGTATGGTCGCGGTAGCCTGGTGGTTTGACCTGTGGCCTCTCAAGCAGAGGGCCATGGGTTCGAATCCCGGGCTCGCACCTCTGTTTTTCAGAATTAATGTGCCAAATTACATTCGAAATTTACCATGAGCTTTTAGGTGAAGGAAAACATCGTGAGGCTAGCCTGCACACATCTGCGAAGGAATTCAATGTATATGAAAGTTCCCAATCTGCACTGGGCCTGCGTGGGAACTATAGCCCAAGCCCTCACATTCTTAGAGGAGTCCTGTGGCCAGCAGTGGGAATTATGTAGGCTGCAGAAGATGATGATGAATGACAAAGAGCGATGAGAGTAATCAAATTCGGATATAGACTTTAGATTAAGAAACACTCGTTTCATAATGGGCATTAAATATTTGCTTCTGGTTAATATCTCATGGTTTTTTGTCAACCGTATAGCCTAGTGGTTAGATAACAACTTCAAAGCTTGAGGTACATACCGGGTACGATCCTTGGTCGGAATAAATTTATTCTTAAATCTCGGAATATTTTATTGAATCTGGCGTTACTTTACGGAGGTCCATTTCAATGAACAAAATTTTTTTACCTTGGTACTCCGCTACTCACGTGCAAGATAACCAAGCCTGTGTGAAATATATATGTTTTTCATCTCTTCCTCCACTACTGCCAATAAAACACATATAAATCCCACAAACTTAATTATCCCTTACACCACACAAACACTGACGCGTTTCGATCCCTCTACGGGATCATTATCAAAGTTTAATGAGCACAACTGTTACACGTGCATAGTATACCGCAAATTTGCTTATTTAGGACAATTCTGCATTGTTTACTAGCAATAGTTACTTAAATCCTTTGATCGCACGCAGGCGTCGACTACCCGCTAATTCCGTAAAAGCATTTGCCTTGTAGTTGTCAGAAGTTATTAGCTCCAACCTTTTCGTTCAGCCCTCGAGTGCCCGGACTCTCTTCTCATACGATTATGTTGCGCCTATCGGAGCCCCTGGCGTTTGGAGGCACACACTTTTGTATTTCCGTGCGTAGCGCGTCCTTGCGAATGCCACATCAATCATCCCGGCCCGGCTAAGGTCAAATATTAGATTCTTTTATATACGATACTGATTGTTGACTTTTGACGAATACTAACAGTAATTGGTACGTGTGTGCTGTATCGAAACACCAATTATGTTTGACTGCTGTTGTTGCTTGATTTTTGTGGGTCAACCTCAGCCACAGATTATATACCATATTCATCATCAGTCTGAAGACGTCCAACAAAACAAACCCCCCCCCCCTTAGAACACCAAAATGAACGACAACTCGACCTTTCACTTCGTCATCGGTCCACCTAGTGGGAGGCCTGCCAACACTACGTCTTCTGGCTCGTGGCCGCCACTCAAGAACTTCTCCCCCAGCGGTTGTCTGTTCCACGAGCGATGAGGCCTGTCCATTGCCACTTCAACTTCACTTTAATATATTATATTCCTTAGTATTATTATTGTTATTTATTTGTATATTTCTTTTTATCTTAAGTTAGGTTTTTACAATATTCATATAAAAAGTAATAAAACAATATTACACACAAACATACACACACACACACACACACACACACAAATCACGTCTTTATCCCGTACGGGGTAGACAGAGCCTAAGGTACCAAGACCTGCAAGCCACGTTTAGCAAGATTGTGAGCGTATAGGTGGAAAATGGAATCAAAATAGTGATGGGTTGCTAGCCGCATCGCCTACCTATAACATGATTCCTACTTTCGCCCATTCGCTCGATGGGCTTTTACCAACTGCGCGGGAAGAGAAGCAACTGGTACATTCTATGTCTTTTCTTTGCTCCCAGACCAGCAATGGAAGTGACAGCACGAGAGAAGGCGCTGTTTTTCAAATGATAGGTACTATCAAATGAATCAAGAATTTTTACTTCTTGATTTTTTGTGTTTACTTTTACGGTTTTATCGTTATGAATAAAAAAAATCTAAACGACACTGAAAGTTAGAACATATAGAAAAATCCGAAAGTAAGCGATTTGATTATTTCATTTTCTAAAGCATTAAATGCATCACTGATGATTAAAAACTTTATGATGGAGTAGTAAAGTTATTAATATAGTTCAATATCAGTAAGGATTGAATATAAATGAAAATGTTAGTAAATCAGTGTTCTTACTTACAACTAAACTATTTACTTTTCTACATCTTCTTGAATTACTGTGACGGGGCACATACCTGCAACAAATGGACAATCAAATTAAATAACTGACATAATTTCTTTTATTGATTACAAGACTAGAGTTATTCAATTTCCTGCAAAGTGTAACAGCGAACATCAAAGAAACAAAAGCAAGAAATAAGGGAATAATTTGCCTTTAAATAATGGATCTTTTTTTTTTTAATTCTGATTTTTGACAAGGCTTTGGTTACTCCAGGTGATCATGTCTTTGCGGTGGTCACCGTGTGCGCCCGCAACGCCCGCAGCTCAAGGCCTGGAGGGAACGTGTGTGTTTTTAGACGGTAGGCCTCTCCCCTCCTTCCATAGGGAAGGCAGCGGCGATATGGAGAGCCCGTCAAACCTCCGTTCGTGCTGCCCCGAGCGCGGAGATGCATAAGGCGCATTTTCCACACGTTAAAAAAAAAAAAGGTGATCATGTCAGCCTCATGGGTACCCACACAATTCCCTATTTGAGGGACAAATCAATGAAATTTAATGGTACATACTAATTGCCTTATCTGATAATGGCTCCGCTAGCCAGCAATTCACCTGGCCGTTATGCATGGGGCCAAAACCCCCATAATGGATCTTAACACATTAAAAACAACTATTTCCGAATGACCATCGCTGCCACGAAGATAGAAGATAGTAAGTCAGATAACGTTCAAGATTTTCTAATTTACAAAAAACAATATTAAGATAGTTAAAAGATACAAATGAAATCAACCGAATACTGGAGTAGTTCCTGTGGGGCATTCGACTAACAGATACCTAAGTATTGTGTTATATGTCACCGAATTTATGTATATCCTAAGCCAGTTAAACTAATTGAGGCGTATGTTGATGATATACTATGTAGATCTACAATTCTACATATATAGTATTTCAAAGAACAACTCAATTAGTACACTCCTATCCCAAATTCGGGCGTCACATTTTTCAACTTTTGCAACTAAAACTTACCAATTAAAATCTAACATGACACGACCTTACGCCGCGGGCTAAAATACAGAAACAAAAAAAACTCCCAATACCTACATCCCGGCTATAAATAGCGGCAGGATTTTGAATAGTTTGACTGAAACGATAGTAAATTGGCTAATGATAGTATTATATTTTACTGCAAAATTAAGAAAAAAAAGTGAATTATACTGTTTTTTGTTTTCATTTAATTCCTATAAGAAATAGGTTTTTTTTCAAATCTATCTACTTAAAAAAAGTTGTGTGTAAGTAATCGGCAGTGGATATAACAGAAACATACATATTATAACACTACCTTTGCAATAACATAGTGTAGCTGCGTGTTTAGTCAGTCACTTGAACTCAAAGTCTGTTAGCGGTACCTATATATATATATAGAGAAGCAATCAGGCGCGAAGTGGCAGCCGGTTTTTTATCACACGTGGAGAATACAAAGACGGCGGCCGGAAACCGGACGCCGGACGCGGCGGAAATGGCGTCCCAAACTAATCCTCACGGACTTTCATCTTTAATGACGAGTGTTTCTCTTCCAAACTCGGGCGGAGGTTCTGCGACTCCACATTCTCCTGGAGACGAGGTGATGAGTGGGCGAGTGTGGTGGGGGAGTTGTTAGACTAAATAAACAGTAGAGGAGGTGAGGCCGGATTTAAGTACGCCACGGTAAGTGTGGATACTGTTCGGGCTAAAATATTGCGCCGCCAATGAAGTTATCAAGGCGTGGTTACTTTAATTTTCTAATAGTGACATATTTGTGCACAGTTTTATTATTTAGTAAACTCCGTACTCAAAGGATGTTTGCTTTTTACAGTACAAATAAAAGAAACTACAGAATTATTTTTATAATGCGGTTCCTAGAAGGTAACAGCACAATTGGAGTGACATTCTCTTAGAAAATAAGTAACGACTGTGATACAAAGCGACAAACTAAATAATTAACCCACACAACGGACCTGAGCTGGAATAATCCGTGTACGCAGACAAATAAACTCGCAACTAACGTCTACGCGAGACGTTTACACCTGTCGCCCCTTATCAAAGAAACTGTGGGCTAATTTATCGCTTAACATTCGCATCAACTTTCGTACTACATTCTGGCAAGAGCGAGCGGGTACAGCGAGGTGTTCGGGGGCGCAACTCGCGCGGGTAATGGCGCGATGCCGTGCCGCGCGGCCAATCACAGCCCGCCTGCTCATTACACTCGCCGCTAAATTATTTTAAACGGCTACCGAATTAAATGGCCGCCGAATTAACGCCATTGCGATAATCGTCACTAATCCCCGACGAACAGACGCCTGAAAGGTACGAGGAAATTAATACCGGCACGCCCTAAATATGAACAAAAGTAGGCAGCCGGGATTTATTATGTCGAATCATTAATTAATTCAGTTGAGCTGCAGACGCCGTGCCTATTCAAAAGCACGCGGCGTGATGTGTACACTCGAGGCAGCGTGCCTACGCTCGCACGCTCCGAATAAACGGCACAGTCGGCAATAAACGTCAACCCTCCGTTAAAATATTTACAGGAGCGCTCTTATATCGTCCGGGATATAAAAACGTGTTTAATTAAAGCCCTAGTGTCACGAAACTATCATTATTAACACTAAGGGCGTCACATAAATGAGCCATTCATTCCGCCGCGTCAGCCCGAGTGGCAAACCAAACGGTGCTTCACTCCCGTCCGCACAATATACATTGTCTCGTCTCCGGCTCAAACATCCGCACTTCCGCTAAGTGCGCGAGCAATGGAGTTTGTTTGAGACAATGGTGTAGCGAGTGGGAGGATGCGTACGTGCCGCGGCTTTACTACGACACCGTTGCGGCCACGCGTGCGCTTTACGCTATATCTATTACGGGTTTTCTTTGTTAGGCCGGTGCAGGTAAACAAATTAGGCGAGCGGTGTACGGCATGCCACGCGGCATGGCTGCTTGTAGGCTGGTTGCGGCGAGCAGGTTTCTCGAGGGCGCTCATTCATCGAGTTGCCAGCTTTTATGTTCGTCTTTGCAGCCCGAAACATGTAGGAAGCTATTGCATAACTAAAGTTCGTACACTTTCACGGTTCAGACACGCGCGGAGAATATTAAACGGGGAACTATCCGTATACTGAAACAGAACTGAAAATTTTATACGCGGATATTGGATTTCACGCGTCAAAACTTTATTTAAAGGAAAGATGTGTAAGAGTTCACTTTGAACTTTATGCTAGATGCAATATATCCTGGAGTAGTTCATCTGGAATAGCAATGTGGGATAGGAAAACTTAAGGAAGAAAATCAAACTCTAGTTTCAACTCTCAATTTAGACAATTTTATTGCATCTGCGTCGCTGAAATATTTTCTGGCTCTAAATTCATCCAAAATACTTCAGCAGGCGGCAGAGATTAATTCATTGAACAGCTCTGTAGGTGTTTTTCAGGTTTATTAATTGCTGACAAAATTGTTTCCATAAATTGGTCGGTGTTTAAAGAACACAGTCAAAGGC
Source organism: Pandemis corylana (assembly GCA_949127965.1). Taxonomy (NCBI): domain Eukaryota; kingdom Metazoa; phylum Arthropoda; class Insecta; order Lepidoptera; family Tortricidae; genus Pandemis; species Pandemis corylana. The sequence goes on along the minus strand of OX421852.1, from coordinate 18,189,102 downwards.
AGGAATCAGATCGGTCGGAACGGTCAGTTTTCAGTTAATATCGTTCAGAAAACCGGTATAATTACGTTCATTGGATTAACCGGTTAACGGAGGAAACTAAATTAAAAGCATTAAAATAATTCCAGTGACCGGTTTATACGAAGAACGAAATTTTGGAGCTCGCACTCACCGTTAAACTGGTTTTACTCAAAGCAACGCTGCTCCTGCCGCACCGCACGCGCTGTGTCACGCCGCGATGCTCATTCTATCTCATTCATGCATGCACTGGCTACAAAGTATGTTTTAATATAGATAGCAAAAGATGTCATTTTAACTCAAGTTAACCGGTTAATTTCGCTCAAACCAGAAATTTGCGAAAACCTGTTTCTTTAATAACCCGTTTAAAAACTGGTAACTAAACTGTACACCGCAATCCATTTCCGTTTCGGTCATTGACCCCGAATCGGTTTCCAATCCCTAGTCAAAGGACTTAATTTGTGGTGACAGAGAAAACTAAACTAACTCAAACTTTGTATAATATTGCAAAACAGTTCTAAGACAAAAAAAGCATAAAGGAAATAATTATTACATGATATCTGTCAACAGTAACGGCATGTTCTGATCGTTTTCTGCAGGTTCTTCATAATTAAAGTTCATCTTATCTACGAGTATTCATAATTATTACCTCCGATGCGTCTATCTATCTCTTTATTCCCAATAAACTCAAAAACTACTGCACTTACAGATTTTAATGTGGTTTTTACCACCGTCACGCATCTTTCCCACCAGGGTATTCAGAGACTAGGTACTTCGTTCCACCTGCTACGATCCTGACACACATACCTCTTTCGCTTCCTCCACATTCATCAAACTCTTCATACATGCTCGTCGGTTTCGAGTACTTTTGACAAATATCAATTTTCAAAACATCTCCAATTTGTTCACGGAGCGTCCACCAATAGAAGGTTTAATTGTATAAAAAAATATTTAAGTTTCTTTTGTAAATTGGTTAAAATATAACGATAATTTGAAACAGCGTCTTAGCATCTACACTGCACCCGTGCAACGCCGGGGTGGGTAGCTAGTCAATTACATTTTGTTTCTCATAACGATGACACATCGGAAAAATTCTCACAGAACAAAGCAACCAACAACCGAACAAAATACTATCAATAGACATCAACTGCCGATAAATTAAGGAGGCAAGCGTACATCGCCAGGGTACAAGTACAACCGGCGAGCCAAGAACACTGGGGTACACCCGGCCAAGAGGACACTAGAGTACAAGCCGTGACAAACGAGCGCGTCTCCGGCAGCGGCCATTGTCTCGGGAAATATGACGCGCTTTGTTCGGGAAACCTCGTGATAAAGACCTCTATGAATTTAATTCAATTATACGTACCACTACAATCTTAGTGCGGTGCTTTGAGCCCGTTCGAGGGCTTAAGGCAATAAAAGAGCGCGTGGAGCCTTTCTAAATAACTTGCGGTAAAAGCGAGCGAAAGCTTGTTTCCCGTACATAACCAAGTTACATAACCGGCACTGGTTAAACCAATGTAGGATGATTAGTTTCGATTAATTTAGATTTAGGTGCGGCGGAGGTGGTCCTCGGGCCGCGAACATGTTTGTTTTATATAGAAATAGTCTTTGTTTTACCCTGGAATGTCCTGGTTATGTAAAACAGTTATGTACGAGGAACAAGCAAGAAAAATGTAATCTTGATTTCTTCGATAAATTTATCACAGTACAGCATAGCTTCTGCCCGCGACTTCGTCCAAGTTGAATCCGACTTAAGAACTCATGTTGATAACTGCAATAACAATAATTATTTACGTTGCGGGCTCTAGACAGCTACAACCTTTGACATGTTTATCGCTATTCCGCGGAAACTATGCAATTTTGCAGGATAAAAAGTAGCCTATGTGTTAATCTAGGGTACCAGCTAACTTCGTTCCAAATTTTATCCAAATCCATCCAGCCGTTTGCGCGTGAAGAAGTAACAAACATATTCGCACACTCTCACAAATTTTTGCCTTTATAATATTAGTATGATGTGATTTTTAATTTAATCGTTATCGCGTGATAACAAAAAATAATTAATTATTATGAATTTTAATTAAAATTAAACTAAACAGTAAATTCTAGTCTCAAACAACGCAATTGTGTTTTTGTACCACAAAATACAACACTTAATTTAATTTAGAGTTGACCGCCAAATCAAATAAATCGCAATCAGCGCGATTAAAAATAAACATGGCGCCGTGTGTCGCTGCCGGCTAATTATAATTGCCTTCCATTGTTTGCCGTTACAATCAGTATTTGGTGAGTGGGGATGTTGAATGTTAAACACACCCTGTATCACGGCGCATATTGTACGTGCCTACCGAGTATCTAATAGCACAGAGCTAAAGTCGTTAGCACGAAAAAAAATCTTCCCGATTTTTACAAACACAAACACAAATCACGTCTTTATCCCTTATGGGGTAGACAGAGCCTATAACAGCTACCTACAAGCCACATTTAGCAAGATTGTGGGCGTATAGGTGGAAAATGGAATCAAAATAGTGATGGGATGCTAGCCTCATCGCTTATAACATGATTCCTATAATTTTCGCCCATTCCCTCGATGGGCTTTTACCATCCGCGCGGGTAGAGAATCATTTGGTACATTCTATGTTTTTTCTATGCTCCCAGCCCAGCGACAATTTTTTTTTTTGTGATAATTTATTTTGTTTAATTTATTTTATTTGATGTTTTGTGATTGTCATAAATAAACTTTTTTCTTTCTTTCTTTCTTTCAAGGAAGAAACGATTTCCGATTTTTATTTTTATTAAAAGGTTATAATTCTAAATGTCACTGAAAATTGGAACACAGAAAAATCCGAAAAGTAAACCTATGGCCGGGAATTGAAGCCGGATCCTCGTCATTCCGTGACGCGTGCTATACCACTACACCACCCGCAGGTGGATAGTCTTCGAATTTTTCTACCTGTTACTAGCTGCCACGTGACCTTGTTACTATGCGAATGTAGCTAAGCGTCATCTGTTTGAATGATGTGTCTGTACGACACAATTACAATTTTTGGAATCAGGCCACCAAGGGCTCTTTTACTTAGTTTTTTGACTACCAGCACTTGTGGAAAAGACCATCATTACATATTTTTTAACAATCCCTACTAATATTTTCCGTCTGTTTGTATGTAATCTTTTCATGCTTGAACCACTACTAGCTGGGATTTGGTATGCAAATAGTTTCGGTCCCGGGTAAAGTCACAGGATAGTTTTTATTCGGCAAAACAGCATACATACGGTTTCGATTTCCAGCCATAGTTTTACTTTTCGAATTTTTACGTGTTCTAGTTTTCAGTAGCAAAAAGCTACGCAATATTTTTAGAGTAACGTGGTACGGGTCGAGCAATTTTAATGAAGAGTTAGCTACGAGCTACGATGCAGTAGAACAAAATAGGTGAGATACACATACACACATACACAAATCACGTCTTTATCCCTTACGAGGTAGACAGAGCCTAAGGTAACTGATACCTACAGGCCACATTTAGCAAGATTGTGATGGGTTGCTAGCCTCATCGCCTATAACAGGATTCCTATGATCTTCGCCCATTCCCTCGATGGGCTTTTACCATCTGCGCGGGTAGAGAAGCAACTGGTACATTCTATGTTTTTTCTCTGCTCCCGGACCAGCATGGAAGAATAGGTGAGATAGGTTGAGTAAAATCACATTCTCAATCCGTTTGTGTCTGTTTCTTTATATTTGTACAATAAAGCATTAACTTACTTACTTACAATTTGTATGGGTTACCTACCCTACGACCCTCCACTGCACGCCCTAGTCTACTACTGCGGTTGTCGTCTTTACGATCCTTCGGCACCTACTTTTTACTGCCGCACGGATCTTGACAACAGATTTGATGGTACCTGTATCAAGCGAATTATCTCGTTGAAGTGCCAATTGGCAGGGCATTTAGCACGATGAACAGATGCTGGTTGCGGCCGAAAGGTTCTCGAAGGCAGCGCAAGACGTCTACCAACCTGGATGGATTACCTGATTAAGGTCGCGGGTTCACGGTGGATGCAAGCCGCTTCCAACCGAGGCAACTGGAGGTCTATTGGGGGAGACCCGATACGGCTGATATAATGATGGCGATTTGTTGGTGAAGTAAAATCATGATTTTCTTACCAATTATAACCGACGTTGTTCTAATAATACGCGCGAGTATCGATCAGCAAACATCCACTCAATCCCGTTTCATTTTGTCGCATCCCCCAAAAATACATAGTCAATATTGACATAAGCATAAAGTCATCCCTTTGAAACAAAGTGATGGGGCCCATCATTTTGGGGGCTTAAATGTGTTATGAATATTTTAGGGGCCCCGTTTGTTCAGAATTCACCGCCGATAGGGCTTTACGATCCAGAGACGCGACGCTCAATGTTGCCAAAAGAAATTCTTGGATATTTTTAAACGACTCAGGAATGCTTTGCCAACCAATGTTGTCGCGGGAACTTTGATATGAAATCCTTGTTAAACTCGACTCGCTCAGTCTTGGTTTTATTAAAAGCTAATCCTTACGTAAATATTTGCGCATAACATAAAGAACATTAATATACGCACGAGTTCTACTTGCGCCTCAAAGGAAGATAAATAAAACAAGGTAAGATAAATTAAATAAAATAAAGTTTGGTGTTGGTTTAAACAAATCAATTTGAGAAGTAGATACATACCCGACCTATGTTTTTACTATTTTAAAATAGTAAGGTATTGGAATTTCCCTTTCCATCTATTCGCTCATAAGCATGCTAAACGTGGCCTTTAGGTCTTGATACCTTTAGGCTCTGTCTTCCTCGTAATACGTGATTTATGTATGTTTGTAAGGTATTGGAACAGCGTGTGCAGTCGATTGCAATTGCTTCGAAAACCTAATATTGTCGTGCATTTTATGTTTTTTTTTTTTTTATATATATGAATAGGAAGGCAAACGAGCAAGTGGGTCACCTGATGGTAAGTGATCACCACTACCCATAGACACCCGCAACCCCGGAGGGATTGCAGATGCGTTGCTAACCTAGAGGACTAAGATGAAATGCCTCTTGTGCCCGTAATTTCCCCGGCTGTCTTACTCTCCACACCGGAACACAGCAGTGCAAGCACTGCTACTTAGCGGCAGGATTAGCGAGTAAGATGGTGGTAGCGATCCGGACGGACCTTGTACAAGGCCCTACCACCCGCAAAAATGTAAAATTTTATTCACTTGAACCTGTTTCTTGAATATTAGCGACCCGCCCCGGCTCCGCACGGGTGCAATCATTCTTTCTCTACTATATTATACATGTATTATACAAATAAACCGTCCTCTTGAATCATCCTACAAATATTATAAATGTGAAAGTTTGTGAGTATGTTTGTTACTCTTTCACGCCAGAACGACTGGACATATCTGGATGAAATTTGGAACATAGATAGATTATAGTCTGGAATAACACATAGGCTACTTTTTATCCCGGAAAATTGCGTAATTCCTGCGGGATAGCGATAAACTAATTCTACGCAGGCGAAGTTGCGGGCAACAGCTAGTTATATCTATAAAAAAACCGCATTAAAATCCGTTTTGTAGTTTTAAAGATCTAAGCATACTGAACAGACAGATAGCGAAAGCGACTTTGTTCTATACCTACTATGTAGTGATAGTGAAGTGCTGCCGACTATTGAGTCCAAAATGGCTGCCTATTAAAACTATCCTCATAATAAGCGAATAACGACGGAAAACTTAACCAAGAGACAAAGTTAACACCTGAGTACTTCTGATGCAAAGAGACTCGTGAGAAACATGAGCCGTGTAAAGTTAAATTGTAAATCAAGAATGATCCAAGCATCCACAAGAAAGAGCTCGTTTAATAACAACCCAGTAGCATTGTTCCCTGCACAATGCTCAGGTATCAACCGCGCCAATTTAATTGAAAATTCCCGCCTTTACTTGGATAAAAGCGAATGCGTAACTCGCTAACTTCTCGGTCACATCCGGAGCCCGCGACTCTAAGTGGAGCCAGATTCGTGCACAAAGCGGGGCCCGTGGCACTCGCGCGGCTTTGCTGGTGAATAAATTGAAACCGACGACACGAGGAGCGGTAAGTTCGTTAAGTTATTGATCAGCTGGCGAGGGATTAACTGGGCTTTGAGAGGTAACTGGGTTAACAAATGCAATATGCGTTTATAACATGTGAAGTGCAGTTCATTAGAGAGTCAAAGTTGAAAGCATTTAAAAATTCGCACACTTCGTGGAAGAAAGACGTAAGTCCTATTAAGGCTCTACAGGACTTACGTCTTTCTTCCACGAAGGGTGCGAATTTATATTACAGAGCTTGTTTACAAAATGTATAATAATTAACTTCTTGACGACGTGGTTGGCTTGGTTGGTAGTGACCCTGCCTGCGAAGCAAGCATCCCGGGTTCGAATCCTGGTAAGGGCTTATATTTGTGTGATGAGCACGAATATTTGTTCCTGAGTCATGGATGTTTATATCTATTTATGTATGTATTTCTCTGTAAAAGTATGTATATCGTTGTCTAGTGCCCGTAATACAAGCCTTACTAGCGTTTACTTTGGGACTAGGTCAATTTGCGTGAATTGTTCCCTAATTATTATTTTATTTATTTAATTAAATCAGAACAATACAGCAGATGGTTGAATTGACATTGTGTAAACACTTCTGTAAAGATATATTAAACAAATAAATATCTTGGGACAATTGACACTAATTGACCTAGTCCCAAACTAAGCACACACACATAAATCACGTTTTTATCCCTTACGGGGTAGAAAGAGCCTAAGGTAATAAACCCTAAAGGCCACGTATAGCACGATTGTGGGCGTATAGCTGGAAAGGAGAATCAAGGAGGCCTATGCCACGAGGCACGCCGAATTACGCGATAATTTATAATAAAAAAACTACACAATGTACTGAAATTGTAGCAAAATGGATTAAAAGGGGCTTTATTATATAACTTTCATGGACATTGTCGTGTCGAGTCCAATTATTTTAGGATTTTTCGCTAGATTTGCAACAAACAATGCTCCAATTTAAAATTGCTGACAGTTTTATCAAACGTGACACTGATTCCTATCCGTTCCTACTCGATGCTTTTTAAACTTTCGCGGTTAGTGCTCTTAATTATATAAAATGTCTTTTCTCAAACATTGTCGTAAATGTCGTCATTGTATTCTAAGTAACAGAACACGAAGGGCCGCGTTGACGGCCGAATTACATTGCAGGCGCGATTTTCTGACCATAAATCGGTTTGCTGGACTGTTTTTCATTTGTTTTTAACTTTTTATGAAGTCAAATAGACTATGGAATAATGAACAACAATGTCATGCAGCCAAGTCGATGGCTGAGGAGCGCGCGTTTGGTCGAGTTTAACGGTTTTATCAATGTCTCAAATAGCTTACGGTGACAGATGACATAAAAAAAAACTTAAGGTAAAAGGCGGGAACGTGAAAACCGCCTAAGTTGCGAGAAAGTTTAGTGCAAAATTAATTTTAATTTTCTCTCAATTTTTGAGAAAAACATTATATCTGCCTCAGCTGGAAGAGCGATTTCTGAACACTCATCTACGGTTCGTGTTTTTAAACAAGTTACTCATCCAGCAATTGGCTACTTCCCAGGCCTCGCCATTAATCTACTATTAAATCACTTCGACATTTCAACGCTTAGTGACTTAAAAAACATCAGAAGAACAAGCGTCACTCTTTTTACTCAGCATTGTGTTCTCAATTTACTTCACTTCATCATCATAGGACGTCCACTGTCGGACATAGGCCTTCCCATAGACCACCATTTGCCTCAATTAGAACCAGCTTTCATCCACTGTGAACCCGCGACTTTAACCAGGTCCGCCGTCCTCGTGGACGTCCTACGCGGTTTCCATTCGGGAACTTCCATGCAGCATTACAAATAACATAACAAAATGTTATCTCATCCAGCAGAAATAACATGGACATGTATTATGAAGGTTGAAAACGTATGCGCACGTACAACAGTCTGCCACGGCACCCTCAACCTCCAAAAGGATCCTCCGAATATATTCGTATGTCAAATTAGCATGTAATGAAATCGTCAAGACGGCGCTCCGACCGTCGCAACATCATAAACCACTTTGCTTTAATCGATCGCTTTACTTCAGATTGCAGACATCTTTTATGGAGCCATCAACTTTTCTCAGCTTTCTTTTAAGCGTTTAATGAAGAGTCGAATTGTGAAACGTTTTTTGAGTGACACAAATGACGAATCTTAATGGATTCATTTGAATCCATGGAGTTATTCTGATCGCAAACTTCGGAATAATATATATAGATAATACTAGTCATTTGTTTACAAAAACGGACACATCCTTAGGAGTATAGACCCACAACGCATTGATGAAAGCACACAAGTGAAAATACTGATTCATACGTAGATATCTTTATGTCACTGGCTGTTGCCCGCGATTTCAAGTCGAAATAATTGATAGTTGAAAAAAAAACACTATGCAACTATCTTTCATTTCAAAATTCCTATGGAATGTTAAATCGACTTATCGGGTTTGACCACACAAACCTCGATATAGCCTATGTTCATCAGGGATAAAGTAGGATTCTGTGAAATATTTTTTCTAATTAGTCCAATAGTCAGCCTATTCAATGTAAACAAACAAAAAAAAAGCATGTTAATCGTCTAGTTTGATTCTTTTTAATATGTTATTGCCGAAATAAATCTTGAAGACTTAACAATATTCACGTATACTTCAAGATTTTCTTAAAAAAACTTCCTTGTTTTTTTTTATTCCCCTTTCCACCTATACGCCCACAATCATGCTAAACGTGGCCTTTAAGTTTTGATACCTTAGGCTCGTCTACTCCGTAAGGGATAAAGACGAGATTTAGGCCAGTGTCTAGCTTTCCATCTGATATCCTGTGCGGCGCTGTGTATAACCACTTAGCTAATGTAATAACCACATCTCTAAAGGATACTGTTACCATTTTGCGATCTCCATTATTCCCAAAGGCACATTTGTAAATCAACTATCTCTAATAATTAACTTTCCATTTAATTAATTTATGTATTTCTTAGTTACACGAAGTCGGGTTCTGTCTATTTGTTACTTTATTTGTGTATCGTTTCGTGAGTCGCAGTCGGTTCTGGCTGAAAATCAGTGCTGGTGTCTAACACCTCAGCGTAATGCTGAGCCAGCGACCTTCACTTTTGCGAAGACACAACGCTGATGATCTATTTTCCATGTCTGTGTTTTTTTTCTTTTGCTATGGAATTTTGCCATAAATTCTCATGAAAGTTGTTCTGCAACTTGCACATTGCTAACCTAAATGAAGACTGGCACAAAGTACTTGACATCTATCGCAAAAATCTCACAAATGTAAACATCCTGACATTCATCCTTATATAAATTTTACGTATGTCTATCAAGGATAATGTTACTAATATGGACCGAGCGACTAAATCGCTGACCTGAGATTTTCACATGCCTAACCTGGCTGAACATGTTGTGGGCAGCAATACTACTTATAAGACCTTTATGTAACCATATGTTCATTGTGAATAAATGATCATTTCATTTCATTTCATTGCATGTACATCTAAATATCCCCATCAACCAAAGCGGTCTCGCCTATCATATAATTTAGCATATGGACCAATCTCCGCGACAGTCTCCTGTCACGTGTAATTGATGACTTCGGGCGTTACAAATAGTTGTAATAAAACCCAACCTCTCGAAATGAAGTTCTACACAAACGTATTAATAAGAAACTATCAACCCTGGTTATCTCGGTGTCGCTACACGAATGTGCCTCCCGGTGGTCCCGGCCAGTCTTGATTGCGTCAACAACCCAGTTCAAGCCCGGACGTGTTCACTCCGTCACTTGTCTGAGCTATCTGATGGAGAAACTTACTTGCTGAGAAGTTGGTCATGGAATGGTTTAAATCAGGGAATATTCCTTTGCGTGCTTAATTAACCTCTGTGAGTGAGATTTTCACGTTCGATACGATTATCGGACTTGTCACTACATACACACATAAATTACGTATTTATCCGTTACGAGATAGACAGAAGCTAAGATAATAAAAGCTAAAGGCCACGTTTAGAATGATTGTGGGCGTATAGTTGGAAAGGGGAATGCGTTGCGAGCCGCGTTGCTTATAACATGATTCCTAGGATTTGCCAAATTGGCATTGTTCATTTTTTTTAAGCTGTGCTTTTAACACCTTTATTTGATAAAATAGACTATTTCAAGCAACTAATTTGAATATTATGCTTTTACGTAGCTTTGTTAATTAATAATAAATATTTTTTCGCTGTTTGATAATTCGTGAATTTAGACAGAATCCCAATCGCCTTCGTTCGGCTGGCTATAAAAAAAACGGCTTTGTCTATGGTTTTGTAGATTTGACAGTGACACGTGACAGTTGCCGTAGCCAAACTTTTTTTTTCATTTTTGTGGCAAACATTCGATGCTGGATTCTGTCTAAAAACCCGGTCGTTCGGTCAAACAAAGGTTCAAAGTACTTTTACAAAAATATCTGCAATCATAAAGTATTTTTGAAATCGGACAAGATAAATCGGATAATTGATGGTTTTCCTCGAAATGGTTTTCGGGTACATTCTTTGTTTTTTCTTCGCGTCTTGACCAGCTTGGAAGAAACACTACTGATAGAACTATCTTGCATTGTTGTCGAATTTAAATAGACATGCCTTGCACACTTCCATGCTGGTCTGGGAGCAAAGAAAAAACATAGAATGTACCAGTTGCTTCTCTTCCGGGGCAGATGGTACAAGCCCGTCAAGGGAATGTTAAAGGCGATGCGGCTAGCAACCCATTACTATTTCGATTCCATTTTCCATCTATACCTAGCCCCGCAATCTTGCTAAACGTGGCCTGTAGGTCTTGTCACCTTAGACTCTGTCTACCCCGTAAGGGATAAAGACGTGATTTTTGTATTGTGTTTGTGTATGCCTTGTAATTCCCTCTGGCACTCCAAACAATTCTCAAAATTGGCTATTACTAAGTAGAGTAACAGCTTAATTTACCATGTATATAATCCCGATGGTTTCCAACATTGTAGAAGCGAGATCCGTCGCGGATGAGTCAACAATCCAGACAGCTTATTACACGACATCACCACAAGTTGTCAAATGGGAGCCGGAGACTGCCTCCCTCATTCATGGGCCCTTAAATTAACTTGTTAGTAAATGAAACAACCATTTGTCTACTGTCCGAGATACCCTGTTGTCCGAGAGATCTGACGATAACGATATTTCCGTTATATCAAACGGCCGGGAAATTACAAAGGGGATCTCCAGTTGGCGTTGTAATGCTGAATGAAGACTATTTTGGCTCTCGCTATTATTAAACAAAATGATCGTTTACAAGAGTATGTTTTCTGTCATTGTTATCGACCAATTACACTAACATTAATGTGTTGAATTATATAAATTGTTGGTACTATAGAACTGATTTAAATGTTAAGATTGTAATCATAGTTCTTGTATAAGGTATGGGTATCGGAAGTGGTGATCTCGTGAACCAGTATGAACTGGGATGTGTGCCTGGTGACAGCCGCCTCCGTAACTCTGACTGGCGTCACTGAAAATCAGCGTCACGACATTATCCGGGATATTGTCGTGACACATAGCTGAGTGGCGGCCATTTGGCTGGTTGGAATAATTATCCATATGTAATATTCGGTGTGTATCTGTATCAGTCAATAAAGTTTTCTTATTCTTATTCTTATTCAATTCCGAAACGATGTTTCTTGTTTCTTCGTCATCTCATCCCGTTCTCATTTCTAAGGACAGGCCTGTTTTCAGTATGTGATGGCTTGCAATAGTTCTTGGAAGGGCCCGATGTGGATTAGGAAGTCTACAGCATTAGACCGAAAAACTCATGGTAATTTTAAATGAAATTGCATTCCGAGCCCGGCTTTTGGATCAGCGATTCTTTTCTTAAGAGGCCATAAGTCGAAACACTAGACTGCCACTGCTTTTCTTCTCTTTTCCTCATTTGCTTCTCTTTATTAGCAGCTTCTTCTGTCTTTTTAATTTTGTAATGTGTGTAGTCTGAAATCCTCAAACAACACGTAAAATTCATTTATTATTCACGTGAGGTGAGATAAAAGAAACATGACTGGAAACTTAGTTTCGAAATGTTTTAAAAAGTATCACCATTTGTCACAACTTCCAAGAACTGAACTCACGTGCTTTCATTTTAAAATTTATAGGGACGTAGCTGACAAAAACAGACATAAATTTTGAAAAAAAAACCTAAGCATTTTTATTGCAAGAATATTTTAAGAAATAACAGTACATTGTAAATTCACGACTCAATAGTAAAACATATTAATTGGTATCAGGTTAGGTTTCGACGCGGAAGAAGCAAGATTTCCTATCTTACAAATTTTAATTATTGTAGTTTGAATTCTATTGAGAGAACCAATAGCTCATAATATCTTATATTAAACTGAAATTACAAAATTGAAATGGGACCACACGGGAAGCACCAGCTTTCAAATAAACATAAAAAAAACATACAGACGAATTGAGAACCTCCTCCTTTTTTGAAGTAGGTTAAAACAAAATAGGAGATCTTTCTTCTTCACCGTCCGTTTGTTCTATGTATAACAATCCTGTTAACTTGTATTATATCCGATAAATGTGGCCTGTTGGTACCTTAGGCTCTGTCTACCCCGTAAGGGATAAAGACGTGATTTGTGTATGTATGTATATCCGATAAATTTATGTATTGTGGCTCTCAGTCTTCGTAATATTTAAACACACTATGTCCGTCCCTAATATAATACCACTCTCATCCATTGAAAGGTTGACGATATCCCTCAGGATAAGTGCGCCTTCGTGCGAGTTGCTGTGTTTGTCAATAAAATTGTATTTTGTTTTATGTTTATTTTGCACAATAAAGAGTGTACATGCATACATAGGTACACATGCTTATCAACTTTCTGAGGAAATTGCATCGTAAATGTTTACTCAGCAGCACAAAAGGTCCTGCTTCTATACAAAAAATGGTTGCCTGTAAAGTCGGTATACGGGCGAAAGTTTTACGTGACAACGACTTTGAGTGGTAAAATAATTTTAATGTGAATATTCATTCGTATAGTAGGAAGAAGCGCAAGACATGAACCGGTGTGTATGCCTATCTCTCTCACTCTCTCTCTCTCGCTCTGTCTCTCTCGCTCTTAGGCGGGCTAACTGTGCTCGAGTGGAAGGGACGCGTGCCTTTCACTTTTTATGTCTGTCTCTCTCGCTCTTAGGCGGGCTAACCATGCCTCTCACTCGCTCTCATTGTGAGCGCATAACGTGAGCGGAGCGTAACGCAGTTTCTTGAAGTGTCACCCGGCAAACCAATTTATAAGACGTTGTCACGTCAAAAATACCTAAATTTTGCCGCCGAGTACATTTTGAACAAATGTGTCGACCCACAGACTACAAACTTCATGTGTTTTTATAATACGTGCCCAAAAACAATCTATACTATCTATAATCTACTACTCGTATAGTTATTTGGTCACGTCGCGTCGACGGAAGCAAATATTTATTTTAAAAGTTCGCTCTCTGCAGAACTCTGACGTCCGTATTTTATAAACCAACAACTAGACGTAACTCAAATACTTTATATAATTAAATGTCAAGTGAGTGAGTGATCATTTCATTCTCTTATCTGTTTTTAGCTATTGAACGTTCGCAGCGATGTAAATATTGTGGTGTCGGTAGCGTTGAACTAAACACAAATACATTAAAAAGAAATTTGTAAACGAAATTGATAACTTCACGTTGCTTCTTCGCGAAATTGAGCTCAACTCAAGAAATACATTTTATTCGAAAATATGAGTAATGTAATACAAAATTATGAGTCAAGTGTAATAATATGTATCTAGTCAAAGTTTCAAAAATAAGTATCATACGCTCTTACACCGGCGTAATAAGGTCGTGGGACATATTTTTGAGAAGTTCATATCGATACTTATTTTTGCACTTGACCGTACCTACACCAGCTTCTGCCCGCGACTTCGTCGATATGATGATAGTTATTTATAATTAATAAGCTTAATGAGATTCAAGATTTAAAACTTTGTTTCGGCGCCGATATTATACAGTCGCCTTTGACAGCTATACCTCTGGATCTTAGTCAACAGTGGCGCCAACTGGTGAGCAAAGAAACGATAGTCCCCATTGTGATAGCATGATTTTTATAAGTTTTGGCCATTTCGGACGTACGTAGCCTCTTTTAGCCTGAATGAAACACTGGATAACCTAATTCAGGTATTCGATTAACGCAGATTATATAATTATGGTATTTTTCTGTATTTATAATGTTACTAGCTTCAGCCCACGACTTCGTCCGTGTAGAATTTGATTGAAGAACTGATTTTGATAGTATTACTGCAATAATTATTTACTTTTGACATGTTTAACGCTATCCCGCGAGAACTATGCAATTTTCCGGGATAAAAAGTAGCCTATACGTTATTCTAGGGTACCAGCTATATCTCCGTTCTACATTTTCTCCAAATCCATCCAGTCGTTTCAGCGTGAAGAAGGAACAAATACTCACAAACTTTCGCATTTATATTAGTAGGATTTAGTGCAAGTAAATTGCATAAATTATCTTAAAATGATTGGTGTAGGTAAACTGTAAGCCTAAGCCCTCTCATTGTGAGCCTGAAAATGATGATGATGTAAGCTGATGCAAACGTAATGGTTAAGCTGGTTTGAAGTAATTCCTCTGAAAAGGGCGGTAAGATCACAAATAGTAATCCAACGGAAGAGTTTTAGTTGCGGGCGGGCGAGCGAGATAAACTGCAAAGTTGAGCGGTCCGTAAGTAAGTCATGACGTGACCCACCGACGGGGCACAAGGCGAAAGAACTAGCGGAGCACCAATGTAATGGGCCAAGAAAGACTGCATTCTAACTGCGACGTAACTGCAATTGTCACCTGCCCACACATTACAATAGCAGTTAGCTTGCAGTTGCTTTCAAATGCTTTTAAATAACGGTACTTTTTTTTCTAGCTATAATTTAATTATACTTTGTAAGGAGTTAACTAATGTAAGTGCAATCTTGCTACTTTCATGTGTAATATACATTAAATTACTTTTAAATAAAGTTAGTCTTTTGTCGGCATTCAAGTTGTTTACTTGTTCCTCCAACGCCCCACCTCACATGGCGACCTTGCCAGTGCGGCCTTGGCCACCTCACAACTTGTCCAAGTGTGTCTGTCTGTGTTCGAATCTCTAAAATTTGACTCAAGTTTATTAATTAATCGTAGAGACCACGTTTACGTCAATTTGAACTTTTCTCACAGTGAATTGCACCAAGTTTAACGATAAATATTACAGATGATTTTGACGTATACTTGACAGAAAATATATGAAATATTACCCCGAAATCTCTAGTTATGGTTAGTCTCTCTCGCTTAGCGTTTTTCCGCAACGCCTCGTGGCTTGCGTCGCCTCTGCCCCTTCAGTGCGGGCCAAAGTTACGAATTAATCCAAACGCCTATTAATTAAGCTTTAAGGGTCTTTCATGTGATTGGGATATAACCGCAGCCGGTGCTTACGTTGGATTTACGAAGCCAGAAAATTTTACAAGCCGCTACTCGCTTTTTGTGCGCCAAGCGGCCAAACTAACGTGGGAATGTTTAATTGCAGACATTAAACTGGACGGTAATAATGTGCTAGGTGCAGCGGAACTACAAAATCCACACATTTACATACTTGATACATATTTAAACTAAGTAGGTAAGAATGGTTACGTCATTTAACTTATATGTTCTCTATAAACAAATTAGCTTTTGCTAGACTTCGTCTTTCGCAGATAACGTCAGAGTGACGACATACCCCATACATCCACTCATGTCTCCAAGTATAAGGTTTTTATTGCCAATCCCGTGGGAAATTCGGAAAATCCCTTCTTAGAGCGCCTACATAATCCTCTAGGAATATTATCTAATAATTATAGCCTTAATTATTTACCTCGTGTTTTTATCCCGTGGGAAATTTGAAAAATTCCTTAGTAGTGCGCCTTTATACTAATCAAGGAATAATATGTAGGTATGCCAAATGTAATGTAGCTTTATTGGTACAACATTTCGGGATTTTCCAATCCCGCGGGAAAATTGGGATAAAAAGTATTCTATATCCTTTTCCTGGTTCTAAGCTACCTCTCCACCAATTTTCAGCCAAATCGGTTCAGCCGTTCTCGAGTTATAAATAGTGTAACTAACACGACTTTCTTTTATAAATATAGATTTAAGTATGATTAAAATAAAAACGAATTAAAAACTAAACTAAAACTAATCTTAAAATAAAATAATTAGAAAAGGAGAGGCCCCTGTGACATACTTTCACAGACGCTGGCACCATCCCCCCTTTGGACAGCGATACTAACACGCTGTCCAATGAAGCTGCCAGCTCTGCGGTCACCCGCGCGTCTATTAGCCTCTTTGAAATATCTTTGAAGAAGCTAATAGCGCTAGGACCCCACGGACCAAAAGACAAATCCTTCACAGTTCACTCTGCTAGGCTGTGGAATCGGTTACCGACCTCCATCAGGCACTCTGCCTCCGTGGCGTCGTTCAAGGAAAGGCTTGAGGAAGATGTGGCTCACACCATCTCCTTAGATATTTTGTGTGTGCTCTCTTATTGTATTTTGTATGTATGCATGTGTGTAATGATATTTAGTAGTTTTTTATGTTTTGTTTATTGTACTTAGATATGTACGCTCTATTGTGGCTTTCACTATCTGGAATTTTAAACTTTCATTTTGTTGGTCCCTCGTTTAATGCTCCTCTCATCTACTCATAGGTTAACTGGTAGAGATCCCTTATAGGGATAAGTTCGCCTTTGTGCATTTATTAATGTTATTTTTATTTTTTTGTGAATTGTATCTGTTTCTTTATATTTGTACAATAAAGCATTTACTTACTTACTTATTTACAAATAGGTAAGTAGGTACCCAATCCGTACTGGGGCCGCGTGGGAACTATAGCCCGAGCCCCTCTCACTCTGAGAGGAGGCCTGTGCCCAGCAGTGGGACGTATACAAGCTGGAGATGACAATGCCGGGCCACAGATAGTTTTTATATAGGTATGTACTTACAGTAGACTAACTAAACAGATCTATATGGGGAGTTTGAATGGTTACGTTGGGAGGGGAAGTTCTAGAAGAACGTTCCGAGAAGAAATAGGAGACGTTTTGGAAAAAGGTCAGGTCAGGAGTACCCGAAACCGACGAGCATGTATGAAGAGATTGATGACTGTGGATGAAGCGAAAGAAATATGTCAGGACCGTAGCAAGTGGAATAAAGTAGTCTCTGCCTACCCCTGTGGGAAAGAGGCGTGACGGTATGTACGTATGTATGTACTTACAGTCAAGGGCATAAAAATATGTATGTTATCAAGACAAAATCATCTGTACACCTTTATGCCACAAACAATAAGGTCGGTAATACATATATTTGACGTCATGGCTATATCGACATTTATGCCCGCGACTGTAGCTACACATACATACGACTGTAGGTTATAGAATCAGTGCCAGGTTCGACCCCCGGTCGGGCCAGATATTTGTACAAAAAATAAGAATGCCTTGGATGTTTAATGTATATTTAGGTATGTATTAGTATATAGATATTTATGCCCTCGATTGTACATCAGATTTAAAATACTAGTTTAAATCAATAAAAAAAATAAACGGCATTCTTCATTTCAGTCTGTGTTGCTGATCACCGACAGTACATTATGTCTGTTATTTTTATATCACAGCCTCCGCAATAAACAGATAAAGCCTTGTCCCATTCACGTTTCGCAAACATCTCCATTATGATCCCGACAAAAACGAAGTCGGATCAGAGTAAACCGAGGCGTGCACGGAACAGGCCCGGGACAGGGCTGGCGACGCAACCAACTAAGAAAAAACAACTTTTCATTCCTCATACTCTGAAAATAGGTCGTTGATTATCTGGATAACGGGCCGAAAGTGACTCATCGCGACACTTGGGTTAAAAGTAATTAAAAAAAAATCTCAACCCTTCACAGCTAATCCAAATGAGGTACATATACAGCCATGTAATCTAATCTATGTTTTATTATAATCATCTATACAAATATGTAGTTCCTTTTTAATTGTAAAAGGCAAATAATCTTTTTTGAAAATAACATTCGCGCTACATAAGCTTATGCAAGCGTATTTTATTTATTTATTTATTCATTCATTGTCACGTCATGCGGCATGCGTATGCAACGCGAATTAGGAATTATTAAGTTCGGTATTTTTTTTAGCTTGAAATATAAGTCGAAAATTAATTGATAGCGACCTCCGTGTCTGCAAGTTTAAAAAAAAAACTAACCGGCAGCCATTGGTGCGCGAAGAAATGCGCAATGCGCGCAAATCGCGCAATAAGAAAGACAAACGTAACAAATATTAAGTGCGACCGTGCGACGTTAGTGAAATTTGTCACAATACCTTCTTTTACTTTCCTCATATTCGAAATAAAAAGTAGTGTTGAACTCGGGAGAAAGTACCCATTTAAACCCTTGTTTATTAATCTACTATTTCATAGCTGCTCTTCGCATCGGAGTAAGAAATAATCAAAGAAATCACAACCAAACCCAGATCAATTAATACTACCACTACATGTACATATATTCATGCCCTTGATTGAGCTGTTATTTCATGACCCTAAGAGCTATTCCTATATTTTAAGTGTCAGAAGTAATGCTTCTATCTCTATTTGTTACTTTTTACTTACTTCTAATGTACAGAGATGGTATCATATATATCTGACACCTAAAGTATGAATCAAGACCCAGTGAGAGAGAACTTGGAACACGCCCTAAATCTTGGAGATTTATAAAACGAAATAAAATAACAACTCGGCAACCCTCCGCGAAAATAGAGCGGCCGCGGATTGCGCCAAACATCGTGACAAAAGCCGTAAAGGAATAGTTGAGCAATATGAAAGTTCAGGGGCCGGGACGCTGAGTCATGGCGAAAATTGAAAGTATAACGCGAAACGCGGCGGGGAGCTGCGAAGAGACCCCGTGGAGGCGGCTCGCGCAAGGAATAACGAGGATATTCTGCGGGTGGTTCGACCTAGCAGCGCTCTGTTGAAAGAGAATCGAAACCTTTCGGTATGAGCTGGCAGGAGCTGGCAGCGCGCGAGATCGCCCCAAGTAAAAAAATATGCTGAGAGCCCGATGTGAGATGTGCTTGTGCAAAGTCCGTCTTGCGCATGGAATGTTTCCGCTACTGTGTTCCAACGTGGAGAGTAAAATATAATTGCCATGAAACTGCTCGTATTGCATGTAAAGACACGAACGGACGCGACGACAGACGTTCAAGTCCGGCAGTTGAATTTCCTCCAAACGGCTTGCATCGCAAAAGACGAACGGAGCCGATGCGTCGCAGCATATTCAAGCCACGATCTCGTCGCGGAAGGTGCTCGACATAAAAACTTTTTAGTTGACCTAAAATAATGCTGGCCACTAAAGCGCCATACAAATGTTTTTATAAAAAAAAATATTCTTCTGCTGTCATAGGTGAAAGCATTGTGGTTTCAATATCACTACATAATATAAAACAAAGTCGCTTTCTCTGTCCTTATGCCCCTATGTCCCTATGTCCCTTTGTATGCTTATATCTTCAAAAGTACACAACGGATTTTGATGCGGTTTTTTAATGGATAGAGTGATTCAAGAGGAAGGTTTTTATGTATAATTCTACGCAGACGAAGTCGCGGGCAGAAGGTAGTTATTTATAAACTAAAATTATTTAAAAAAATACGCGCTGGTTCATTGGAAGCTTGTAAACTCCATACCGATCTGAGCAAAGCTGCAGTGCCCTGAATTTTGTAACAAAATTATCATCATGAGTAAATAAATATTGAAATAGTGATCCGCGTGAGTGAATACTCCAAACAATAAATTTTAGCTGATTGAGTACCCACTGATCTGGACGTGGGTAAGCACAGTCGGTTTCACGTGCATTTATCGCATAATGTTGCAATCAATTTAAGCACCTACATATCTGTTAGTCGCCGTACGGCTCCGAATAAACGAGTTTCTTTTTTCCTTTTTATTCACTGCACTTGCATAGTACATAAGTGTTTTTCTTCTTCAACCTTTTTCTACCCAATGCTGAGTAAAGGTCTCTTCCGTAGCCCTCCAATTGCTGCGGTCTTGGGTTTTCCGCATCCAGTCCTTCCCCGCTATTTGAATGAGGTCATCGGCCCATCTTCTGGGCTGTCTCCCCACGTTTCTGCGCCCAGTCCTTGGCCTCCACTCCAGCACTTTCATATCCCATCTTTTATCAGATCTGCGGCATATGTGGCCAGCCCACTTTCACTTCCTTTGGGCTATGATTTTCGCAATGTCAGTGAGTCTTGTTCTGCTACATAAGTGTTGCTTTCAAGTTAATCCGATGACTGAAACTGACTCAAAATTGACTTGCCAATTTTGTTGACAACTAACTTAGCTACACCCGAACATTGAAAATTAGAGGAGAGCTTTCAATAAAGACCAAAGACAGAGTTCTGCGAATCATGTGCATATACTTAAATTGACATATGCAATTAAATTTCACTATTCTGAATCGTAAAATTTTGCAGTTTGCAGAATTGCCTTCTTCCTTTTTATAAGCTTTTATTTAACTTGCAATGTAAGTAAATATTATGTTTGTCCGAGTGGAATCTTGCAACTCAATTTTGAAGCAGAAATCTTCAACCGATTTAGCTAAAATTTTGCAATCTTGAGTAAGTCGGATGACAATACAATAATCTGGCAGTAGAGTGACCCTGCCAGGACCGTCTCCGCAGGAGGGAACTCTTCCACTGTTGGTCCCATTACCATGAAATTTGGTACACATAATTGTAGAACGAATGACAATAAAGGTACAGTCAGCAAAAAAAAGCTTGTATTATAAAATAAATTATTGACAGAAACTTACTGTTGGAGAAAGTTATACAAGTAATTATAATTATATTAACTCATTACAAATCACAAAACACCACAGTATTGGGTTATTCGAGAAAAGAGAGTTAAACATTTTTAAGGGCCGGCCGGCCACACGCATGCGAGTCCTACGGTTTTGCAGGCGTCCGTAGGCTATGCTTACCGCTTGTCACTAAGTAGGCATGCCGTACGCTAGTTTGTCACCGTCGTAGCAATAAAAAATTGGGTGGTATTTGCCCCGTGATATTTATTTCAATTCAAGTTTTTTTACCTTACGCTCTGTATACCCCGTAAGGGATAAAGACTTGATTTGTGTATGTATGTCTCGGAAATCACATCCTCTTCTTTCGTAGCTCCGTGCCGCTCAATAAGCGCAGGCCGCACAAACTACCCTCAGAATAAATTCGTTTGCGTTTCTTCACATGCAAACGATTATTATCGCGTATTAGCGCCTGCGCCGCGGATGCCGAATTGATTCCGTTATCGGCTCGGCGGTGGCAATGTCGTTTTGTTTCGGAAATTGAACCCGAAGTGGCTGTCGGAATGGTTTTTATTGTCGCATTGTAATTTTTTATTGAGTTTGCGCGTTGGTTTTCAATGGTGTCATGGTGGGTATTATCAGGGCTTCGTATCTTAAAATTTTTCTTCTTCTTTTTTTAATATGGCCTCATAGATCGATGCGATGATTTCGCCAATGTCAAAGTAATAAATATAACACAGTCAAAAGAACCCTCCCCCCTGATGGGGCTCTTAGCCAACGGATAATGATATCCCCAGAATCTGCCAAGAAATCATTAACCAATGCCCAGGGTGCACCGGACCAAGCACTGCTCTTCATCACACGCGGAGGTAACCCGACTTGCACCCCTATCTTAAAATTGAAAAGGGAACTTTTGTTACATCACTTCTTTGTCCATCTGTTAGGTATCGATTCTTGTAAGGGCAGACCAATAGAGTAAAGACAGACTTTTGTGATCAGCAAATTGACGATTAGTATGCAATACCTACGTATTGTCGTGCGCACATTACACACACAAGTGTAACTGGTTGAGGCGTAGTTCTAACCAGCGTCACTGTGCTGGTGTTTGAAAGAAAAAGGCTTAAAACTGCTCAGAGCAAAGTTATGACAGCGACAGAAAAGGGACGTTTTTCGACTTACAAAAATAAGTTGATAGAAAATTGTTCACATTCTAGCGCTCTAGTTTAATTTCTACTCTTCACCATCGTACTTTACTAAGCGTATTTATTTATAAAACTTTTTGTATTAAACTTCCACGGTCACCCATCCTAAAACTGGCCAGAGTCAACTTTGCTGAACGTAATCGAGTAAGCTATACTTATCAAACTCTGAGCTATTCGTCCGATTCAGTTTATGTTCGCTCGCTGTCAGATTCATATTAAAGATGACAGCTAAAACCTGAACTGAGTCGGAATTGAATCGCACGTCATAGTTAGGCCCCTAGCTAAAATACTATTACAATACTTTTGCTGTCGCTACGTCCTTAAGCATGGCATGGGTTAGACGGTCAAAATTATCATGCAATCCACACATACATACATACATACACAAATCACGTCTTTATCCCATACGGGGTAGACAGAGCCTAAGGTGGCAAGACCCACAGGCCACGTTTAGCAAGATTACCTATGGGCGTATCGATGGCAAAAATTGGAACCAAAATAGTCTAGCATCGCCTATAGCATGATTCTTTTTTTTTTTTTTTTTTTATTATCAATATGAAGGCAAACGAGCAAGCGGGTCACCTGATGGTAAGTGATCACCACTGCCCATAGACACCCGCAATCCCGAAGGGATTGCAGATGCGTTGCTAACCTAGAGGACTAAGATGAAATGCCTCTTGTGATTCCTATGATTTTCGCCCATTTCCTCGATGGCCTCGATCATTACCAACTGCGCGGGAAGAGAAGCAACTGGTACATTCTACATTTTTTTCTTTGCCCCCAGACCAGCGTGGAAGTATATCCACACATGTTGCGAAACATATCACGAAATACTGATGTGTATCACAGTAAATCCGGTCGTTTTGAAATCCACAACCCCAAATTGACAAGCCAGTATCAAGATAATAAATACCGTTCAATCCATGCAGGTCTGAGAGCAAAGAATGAACAGAATTTACTCGATGCTTCTCTTCTCGCGCAGATGGCAACAGTTCGAGGAATCCATCACTACTTTGAACCCCTTTTCCACCTATACGCCGCACAATCATGCTAAACGTGACCTTAGGATCTTTGTTTACCCCGTGAGGGATGAAGACGTATATGTATATCCCATCAAAAACAAAACTTGGAAAAAAAACCAAGTCTCGCAACTCAGTTCTTCTACCGTAAAAAGTTGTGAGATCCATGTCGGTTAATTTATTCAGTCCCTACTAAAGAGACCTCCTGTCTTAAGTTATTACGTAATTAGCTAACCTAACAACATAATAATGCCCATATCAAAATTAAAAATCGTTGACTTGGCATTCGCATTAAGCCATCAATTTAATATAATCTGTATTACTTGTGAGAAAAGTTGTGTTTTATACTGTAAGAAACTTTGACTAGTTATAATTCTTAAACTACTGGTTCAATTTGAATGAAATTTTAAATATGCAGTGTTTATACAATGCCTGCTTGGTTACAGAAAACTCAGCAGTTTTATCCACAACGAAGTTAAAGGGGGGTCGAAAATGGCCTGAACTGCTTCGAGAAAAGGATGGTACGGCCGTGCCGCTTTTTTTGCTCGACTTGGCGGGGTCACTGCCGTGCCCCCAGATTGAGATTGCGAAAAGCTTATACTAAAGGCTCAGGTCAATACTGCATCTTGTCAACACGACCAATCCACGTTGTCACGTTACCATAACAATGTAACTCCTAACGTGTAACAGAGTAACTCACAAGAGAACTTAACGAGATAACCATATTTGTACACTCTCCGACGCTCGCGCTATCCGATATATCAGAAATTGGTCCAAATGTGATTCCCGATGTTCGTGTAGCGCTTGCTAATACCCGTCTGGTACAAGCTACAGCTGAAAGCCTTGTGATAACAATACGAATTTACTTTACCAAATGGTAAATGAAAACATATGAAGTCGTGATAAAGAGCGAGCGACGAATCACGCTGGCCGATGTTTTTTTAAACTTAAATAAAACACTGCCGCGGCTGAATTTTGGAAATGAAGCTAACTGTAATATTTTTTTTGTGAAAATAGTCGCTTATGAAACATGGGCATAAAATGCATAATTTTCACAAAGATAGTTACATCTGAGTTGCAGATTTCATGAACTAACATGAGCGATGCTTTGATTGCGAAAAAATTTAATAGCACCATTGTAACTAAATTCAATATTTAATTAAAATGATTTTGAAACAATTTCGAATCACAAAACAAGTGTAAACAAAAAGTAGAAAGAATAAATAAAGACTTCCTGCTACTGTGCTTTTTTTTCTAAACGTAAAATATCTAAGGTCTAGGTACATAAGACTTTAGTTATGTATTTTAATAATTTATGAATAATTTAGTAATGTCAAATTCTAATTTCAGCTGTAGCGGGCGTGATGGGATAAATAAAACCCAATATACTGCCTCGCACATATAAAAATATATTTTTTAAAGTTTTACAAAATGCCCTGCGTGCAGCTAAAGGAAAACTATATATTAGAAGTGACAGTTGCCGAAAATGACAGCTGTCACATCAAAGAAAATCACGAATTATTTTATGTATCGTACACTGCTATCAAAATGTTCTGATGAAATCTTTCAGAGTCATCTCACAGTAAATTATCGATTCGCAATATTATAGTACTGCAAAGCTAGTGCTCACAAGATATCCTAGTGTGCGTGACTGACGCTACCGGCAGCGACAAGTCGCGTCCATGTTACGCACACATGGACGTGTGATGGTACTTTTAGTGAATGCGAGTTAATAGATTTATAAATATTTGTGCCTATAACTATTGGGCCTTGAAGGTTTAAATTGGGTTAATTGAACGTGTTACTATTCTCACAGTAAGCAACAAAACTAGTATTAAGTTTGAAACTTAAGTAACCGGCACGGCAGTGTTCCCCCAAATTATTTACAAGTACTTAAATGAGTGGAACTTTCCGCGTACGACACGTGAGACGTGTCCCCGCCTTAGTTAACTTTGTGTTAAAATTGACGCTGTTTTCTGAGAACGTGTGGGTGCTAATTGTTTTTCGCCTTCAATTATTTTTTAAGACAAAATTAAGGTTTTATAATTTAGACGTCAATGTCTATGTGTGGCATCGTAGCTCTCAAGTGGATGGACCGATTTGGATGCGGTATTTTTCATTCAAAAGCTACCGCCACGCCTCTTTCCCACATGGGTAGGCAGAGACTACTTTGTTCGATCCTGACATACTTCTTTCGCTTCATCCACATTCATCAATCTCTTCATACATGCTCGTCGGTTTCGGGTACTCCTGACCTGGCCCTTTTCCAAAACGTCTCCTACTTGGTCTCGGAATGTTCGTCTATGCTCTCCCCTCCCAACGTAACCATTCACACTCCCCATATATAGATGTTTAGTTGGTCTACTTTCATCCATCCACTCTACGTGACCAAACCAACTAAGCATACTTTTCTATCCTAGTCATTATATCCTCTTTCACACCCGCACGTTCCCTTGCCACACTATTCCTTATTCTGTCTTTCAGTCATACACCTTCCATATACGTACTTCTTAACGCTCTCATTTCTACTGCATTTATTCTACTTTCGTGCTTCTTTTGCCATACCCAAGTTTCGCTACCGTACAATGTTGGAACAAGCACTACTCTGCTGACAAATAATTACCAACAAAACCACCAAATATTACTATATTAATACATGCAATTGATGTATCATTTTGCAACGGTTTTGGAAAAGGGCACGTTCGATTTTTAAATGTAACTAATTGGAATAAGCTTCTCGTTTGAACAGTCACGTGGCTTTGGTATATCATGCCGGCCTCCGCAATATTAGCTGCACGATACAAATTTAGTGCAAACCGTTGTTCGACAAAACTGTCCCGAAAACTTTATTTCAAATAATTTCTAAATGTCTGTGAAAATCAGAACACATAGAAAAATCCGAAAAGTAAAGCTATGGCCGGGAATCGAACCCGGATCCTCGTCATTCCGTGACGCGTGCTATACCACTACACCACCCATAGCAGGTGGGTAGTCTCCGAATTTTTCTACCTGTTACCGACCGTCACGTGACCTTTGTTACTATGCGAATTTTTTGTCGCTAAGCGTCATCTGTTTGAATGATGTGTCTGTACGACACAATTACAAACTCCCGTGGAACATCTACTGCTCACCAGGGACGAGAGAAGGCGCTGTTTTTCAAATGATAGGTACTATCAAATGAATCAAGAAATTTTTATTTCTTGATTTTTATGTTTTACTTTTACGGTTTTACCGTTAGAAATTCAAACTTAATTCATTCATTCGTTATTTCAAATGGTGAACGGGAATGTTTCAAATAGGCACAATGAAAAAGTTCCCGTTCGTTTATTTTGCGTATTTTTTATTTTACCTGCAATATGTAAGCTTTAGTTCATCGCCTCGCGAAATAGACTACCTATCTCTTTCTAGGACTAACAGTAAAATTATTAGTACACAAACTGATAACTCGCGTATAAAAGTCGAGTAATGCTCGACATGTTTCGTACTAATTCGTAGTCCCTCCCATCCTTCATTGCTCGTAATTCGTAGTGTTCGTTTCGCTGCCGCCGACACGAGCGCTCCGAAGGACTATTTAGTCCGAAACCTGTCGAGCATTACTCGACTTTTATACGTGAGTTATCATTGTGTAATTATGATTGAGTCTCACGAAAGTTTCAAGTTGAAAGATAAGTTATGT
This sequence comes from Pandemis corylana, assembly GCA_949127965.1. Taxonomy (NCBI): domain Eukaryota; kingdom Metazoa; phylum Arthropoda; class Insecta; order Lepidoptera; family Tortricidae; genus Pandemis; species Pandemis corylana. The sequence continues at coordinate 18,162,213 of OX421852.1, read as the reverse complement.
TAAAAAATCCATTTTGAATACAAGCTCTTTCGGCTGACTGTACTGGCATTGTCATGCGTCCTACATTTGTGTACCACATTTCAAGTCAATCGGACCAACCATTGAAGAATCCCCATTCACCAGAATTCTACTACCTACCAGAATATTGTATTGCTATCCAACTTACACAAGTACGTAAAATTTCAGCTCAATTCGAAAATAATCTGCTTCAGAATAGAGTAGCAAGATTCCACCCGGACATATACACACATTCATGCAAACAAGGCAAGTTGAAAGCTTGTAAAAAATACGGGTAGGGTAGCCGATCTGGCGGGCGACTCTCGCACCCACTTCTGCTAGCCGTGCATCGAATTAGGGTGTAGTTCTATATTTATAATGGACTAACGACCTACCCCGATTTCGCACAAGTTATTAAACAATATAGGAATCAACCTAGGCTAGGTTGAATCTATCCGGTAATACAGACGATGGGAGCAAATTCCTTATCATAATAGTCCGGTTAAACAAGAATAGCTCGTTAAAGTATCGAACTAGTGTGGTGACGTCACGCGGCGCCGGACGCGCGGTGCTTAGCCCGTCCGGCGCCGCTCCGGAAATAAATCCGTTCCTTCCCGGACCGTCCCGCGTAACAGGATATTTCTCTTATACGCAAAAAATGGGGTCGGGCAATTTGCGAATCCGTTTTTGCCCGCACGGCTGACGTTTCAACCTCTAGAGTGTTTCAATTAACAATACATAATGTACAGACACATACATTGATCACGTCTGTATGTACGGGGTAGACAGAGCCTAAGGTAACAAGACCTACAAGCCACGCTTAGCAAGATTATGGGCGTGTAGGTTGAAAATGAAATCAAAATAGTGATGGGTTGACAGCCGCAAAGCCTATAACATCATTCTTATGATTTTCGCCCATTCTGCGCGGGAAGAGAAGCAACTGGTACATTCTGTTTTTTCTTTGCTCCTAGACCAGCATAAAAGTACCCGAGCCCCCCTTGAGTAACTAAGAAAAACGTAAAATTGTCAAAGCAAGTGACAATAATTTGCATATCGGTATCAAAAACATTCAATTTGACACATCGCCGCAAAAACAGTAATTTGAATGACAATTACTACCGGCAAGATAACGAGGACTAAAACCCGCTGCGCGAATAACCCGAATTATCGTAAACTACCCTCGATACGCTAGAAACGTGACTCTTTCACTACCCGCGTTGTGCCAGCGGGGCCGCCAAAAACAAACTCTAAAGGTAACACAACACAGATCCAGCGCAACGCATACTACGCGGCCGTTAACAGTGTTACGATTTGAACTCTGTTGGCGTAGTGGATGATTCAGAATTGTGTGTCTTTTGTCATTGATTGTGTTTACAGCCGATGCGGTATTTACGGGCTCAAAGTGGGGCGATTGTGTTAAAGTGAGGGTCATTTGAGCTGAACATGTCATTCACTGTAACATGATGTTTGATTTCAGTTATTTGTGAGCAATAACTGATCACCGGGCATTTATATGCGCGTGTTAAAACGGAGCGCGGAGCGACTGGTTTTCAAAGCGTGGTGTGTTTTTGTACCGGATTATTCTCTGACTATTATTTACTTCACAAAAACTGCACCCAAATTTGTCCTGGAGAAGAGCTATAATGCGCACACACACGCACACGCACACGCACACGCACACGCACACGCCCACGCACACGCCCATGCACGCACGCACGCACACAAATACTCGGACGCATTGACTCTGAGAAATTTAAAAGTGAAGCCCATCGAAGGAATGTGCGAAAATCTAAGGAATCATGTTATAGGCGATGCGGCTAGCGACCCATCACTATTTGATTCCCCCTTTCCTACTTACCTTTATACGCCCATAATCATGCTAAGCGTAACGTTTACGTCTTGTTTTACTCTAGTCTCTGTTTTTCCCGTAAAGGGTTAAGACGTGAATTATGTTTGTATTTACATACGTGTGTATCTTTACTTATTATTTTTCTATCGAGAAAAAAGGCTCGGTCGCCCCGATAATAGATAAACAAATTTGCTTGAGTTTGTTCAATAGTCTTGGCTAACTTTTGAAATAGCTAGTTGAAATATTCATCAGCCCCCTATTGGATAGTTCAGGTCGACGGCTAAACTCCCCCCCTGCCCCCGGCCCCCCTCCCGCGCACGCGTCGCCGCGGCGCGGCGCGTTTATTAGGCCCTTCATTAGACGGATGTTATTTGGTTCTCGTGCACCGCATAATTTATCATCCCGCCTGCCGATGCCCGCACCGCCATGTTAGGATTGCCTGATTGAATTGTAACAATTTCGGATTTTCAGATTGATTGGTGGGACCTTCATGAAATTTTATGGCGCGAAACATTTCTATATTCATGACGATGTCGTTACAAGAAAAGTATAAACCGGCCAAGAGCGAGTCAGACTCGAGCACCGAGGGTTCCGTACGAAATTGTCAAGTGATTATAAAATCTAGTGTAAGGAGAGCCCTCCTCTTAAGCAAAATGTAGGCAGTATGAGGTCAGTGAGGTATTCTGTTTTTACAATACAATAACAACTCACATGTACCTAACAACCAAAACAGAAAAAAGATATACAGAATATTACAAGGTAACAATAGGCGGCCTTTTCGTTACCAGGTGTGATCTCTACCAGGCAACCATAATGGACTGGAGAAAAGAACAGATCTTAGCAGGTGGTGCAATATTTTATTTTATATTTTATTTGGTGGTTTAATATTTGTTGTTATAAAATTTCAATTGCCTATCACGGTTCATAAGATACAGCCTAATGCCAGGCAGACAGACGAACGGTGGAGTAATAGGGCAATGTTTTTACCCTTGGGTACGGAACTCTGTAAAGGGGGTAACAAAATTGGCATTGTTCATTTTTTTTAGTATGGTACAATTCGAAAACCATTTCGAGGAAAACCATCAATTATCCGATTTATCTTGTCCGATTTCAAAAATACTTTATGATTGCAGATATTTTTGTAAAAGTACTTTGAACCTTTGTTTGACCGAACGACCGGGTTTTTAGACAGAATCCAGCATCGAATGTTTGCCACAAAAATGAAAAAAAAAGTTTGGCTACGGCAACTGTCACGTGTCACTGTCAAATCTACAAAACCATAGACAAAGCCGTTTTTTTTATAGCCAGCCGAACGAAGGCGATTGGGATTCTGTCTAAATTCACGAATTATCAAACAGCGAAAAAATATTTATTATTAATTAACAAAGCTACGTAAAAGCATAATATTCGAATTAGTTGCTTGAAATAGTCCATTTTATCAAATAAAGGTGTTAAAAGCACAGCTTAAAAAAAATGAACAATGCCAATTGCTGTAAATTCAAATGCGCTTTTTACATCCGTAACCCAGTGAGACGCGCAAAGACTTTCATTAACGCAAATCTTTTTAGCTCACATTCCCCATGGCGAGGCTTTTCACCCGTCTTGAAGAGTTCAAGAGTTCATCCCCTTCATTAGAGAGAAACTAATCTACGAGTACAAGACGGACTGGCTTGTTCATTACCCCGAAAGCATTCCGCGACGCGCCCCGTCTGCCGGCCCGGAGAAGGAATTTTTAAGAGCGCTTTATACGTTCCAAAGGGTGTTGGGCAGCGTGGCCACACGTTCCGATTTTGGCGGGACGTCCCAAAATTTTAAAATAAAATTAAATGTCCCACACGGGACAGGATCTGTCCCTCTTTTCAGGGATGACTCGACTAGGAATACTCAATTGCTTAAAGATAAAATGTGATTTAATACATACATACATTAATCACGTCTTTACTTTTACGAGGTGTACAGAGCCTAAAGTAACAATACCTAAAGGCCACGTTTAGCATGATTGTGTTCGTGTAGATGGAAAGAGGAATCAAAACAATGGTGGGTTGTTAGCCGCGTCGTCTATAACATGATTCAGAGAATGTTCACCCATTCCCTCGACGGGCTTTTACCATCTGCCCCGCTAGCACGAGAGCACACGAAAGTCGCGTCACGCGCGAGTTGGACTACCCGTCTCTTTCTTGTTGGTACAGTAAGAAAAGGACGGGCAATCTATCTCGCGCGCGACGCGACTCTTGTGCGCTCTCGTACTAGACGTGCTGCTCGGGAAGAGAAGCAGTCTATGTGTTTTCATGGAAAAAACGTGATTTAAAATATCATATTTATGTTAAAATAAATTTCCATGGCTGTCTTTGTCATCTGTCACGTAAACGTAATTTAAAACTCAAACAAAGATAAATATTTAATATCTCTGATTATATACGTTTTTTGGCTGTTTCGCTTTTGACGAAAAAATCCCGCTTTTTTCACTTAAATTGTATCAAAATCCTGACTTGGAAAAAAAACTCTGGCAACACTGATACAGGTTGGATTGCCGGGCTAACCGACACCGCGACGGAACCCTCTCAGTGAGCCAACGAACGGTAAAATTACGCGAGAGAAAAAACCCAAAAACGGCCGAAGCAATTTGTCTTAAGTGGCTAAAACGGCCAAATATTTGGCAACTTTTAAGGCGTTTATTCTTCGGACCTGTAGCGGTGATACGCGAGGCGTCGACGCTTTTTAATTAATACGCAAAGTTTGGCGTACGCGTTAATTATTTACGGGCTTAATGAACAGGTGACGCCTCGAGGACGGCGCTCGTACCTGCTGAAACGTACGGGCGTGCTCCCTGATAATGACCTTCTTTTTGAATGCTTTTTAATTAGCAATTTAGCAACTCGCTAAAACTACTAATTGGGCATACAGATAATCAAAACAACAATTACGGGTGGTAATACCTTGTTCAAGATATGTTACTCAAAAATCCTACCACTAAGCAGCAGTGCTTGCACTGGAACGTGATCGTTGGCGTTGCTGGTGGCCATGGGTGGTGATCACTCACATCAGGTGACCCACTTGCTCGCTTGCCGAACTATTTGATAATTTTAAAAAAACTATACATGTGTTGATGATATTGCTTCAGTTGAATAAATACGACTTGCTTTGAATAAAATTGTAATAAATAAGAAAGACAGATCGTATAGGTACATGAGATTTGGGCACGTCCTGAGAGGTCGGTCGTCTGTTGGCAAGTGGGGAAGAAGCGCGGCGCAGGCGGCGGCCCGCTGTTGCTTGACGCGAAACGTAAACATCAAGTCCCAAATACGGTAAGTACAACGCCACCTACCGACGAGTAGCGAAACTATTTAATTTACCCTTTAAACTTAGACTGTTTATCTCCCCATTACAACGTTTAAAGACGAGCACAGTCGAGATCCGTCGAGATCTGCAAAATCCACTCTCATGAATTCAGGAGCCAGCGCGTGCGCAGGGTACGAACTTGCCAAGAACTTTGGACACATGCAGCTTAGCTTATAACAGCACAATTATAAGTATGTAGGCTTTAACTTTCATGAAAGCGCGTTATGTTAACTAGGAAACTTGAGATTAAAAGTTGGAATGCTGATAGTTATTTCTAAGGAGTGACGCAAAGAGCCTCAAGTTGTGCTATATTTGTTTTTGTTTTAAATTAAAAATCAAACAAACTAGTAACCTGGCAGAGGTTTATAATGTACTACATACATACATTCATACATAATTCACGTCTTTATCCCTTACGGGGTAGACAGAGCCTAAAACACAACAAGACCACGACAAGACCTAAAGACCACGTTTAGCATGATTGTGGACGTATGGATGGAAAGGGGAATCAATTATAACATGATCCCTAAGATTTTCGCCCAATCCCTCGATGGGCTTTTACCATCTGCGCGGGAAGAGAAGCAACTGGTACATTCTATGTTTATTCTTTGCTCCCAGACCAGCGTGGACGAAAATAACTACACTAAATAATAATTCGTCAAACAGTTAAACAACCACTCTGCGTGACTCTTAAGAAGCATTTAGTGAAGTTATCATTATTTTGCAGGATGACATTTGGTTTTACCTATTATACTGCAGTAAATAATTTATCTGACTTAAGCGAAAACAGAGATAATTATGTACTTCTATAAAAAAAATGTAGAATTAAATATAAAAACGTCCTCTTGAGTCACTATATTAAAAAAAACCGCATCAAAATCTGTTGCGTAGTTTGTTTTTTTTTTTTATATGAGAGGGGGAAAACGAGCAGACGGGTCACCTGATGGAAAGCAATCACCATCGCTCAGGGACACCTGCATGACCTGAGGAATCACAAGTGCGTTGCCGGCCCTTTGAGATCCCTAAATTGTACCGTTCAGGGAATGCTGCAGCAGGAAGTTGGTTACAGATCTTTACCGTTCGAAAAAAGAAATTGCGTTTAAAACGCACGGTGCTTGACTGCCAACCATCAAGATGTTGAGGATGGAAGGACAGACGGTTCCGCGAAGTACGGTAGTGGAATTTAGACGCAGGCAGCAATCCGAAGAGTTCATCGGAGCACTCCCCATGATAGATACGGTACAGTATGCAGAGGGATGCTACATCCCTCCGCACAGCCAGAGAATCGAGAGAATCGAGAGTTTTAAAGATATAAGCATACATAGGGACAGATAGACAGAACGGGAAAGCTACTTTATTTTATACTATGTAGTGATTTTAATCTTGATACTCGTACCGTTTACGCAGAACAAAGCAGCTGTTAATTTATTTCAGACTATTTCTTATCCACTAGGATTCCAATTTAGAAAGACAGGACTCTTGGAGTCACGGCTTGGTTTTACGAACGCCACGGATACGACAGTTTCATAGTGTCATCATTTTTATGTCACAACTTGACACGATGACGAAAACTCCACCTTTTACGCTCACAAAATAAGGAGCACGTTTTAATTAGATTCATGCTTTATCTGATCTATCCCAAGACACGTCTCCATCCTCGTACCGAAAATCCGGCACTAAAGGCATCAACGCCAACTTTTCGAGTGACTAACTCGTGAAAAAAATATTTAAAAAGCTATCAAAAATTTGTCCACTTCGTAATTTAAGAGCTGGCAAAGTTTCAATGTTTTATCTAAGTTGGTGATGACGTCACGCGATCGGGCCAAACCGTGTTACGAACTCTTAAAGATTGTGATGTTCTCCCAACTTAGTTTATGGCTGTTTAAATGCTTCATCTTTGCCTTTAAACCAGTTTCATGGTGCGCGCCATACTCGTAAGTGACGGCGTATCTTGACCCATAAAATACCGCCTCTTTGTCAAGTTTTTATCATTCTGTCACACAATATTTTTTAAGGTCCTCAGCGTTCTATTCGAATGATCTCATTTTCACTGACATCTAACAATGAAAAGGTGACACACTTAATTTTTGCTCATGATTTTAACTCCTATAAATAAAAAGTTTAGTTCTAGAACAACAGATAAATTCAACATGAAACTACCGTGAGACTTAATCATCATTACACATAAACGGATAACTCGTAACATGACGATGAAAACGAGGGTAGTTGTGCGCCGCTGTCAGTTGCGTCGAACAGCCGCGCGAGCAGAGCGCTGGCGCGCAGTGTCCGTGTCGCTGCCGCCGGGGCGAGCGCTCTTGGAAAAAGGACTACGAAATAGTCCGAAACATGTCGAGCATCACTCGACTTTTTATACGTGAGTTATCCGTTTATGTGTAACAGATAAATTCTTCTGTTCCGTTAATCCCTCGCAATGAATGGTTTGCAGTGGGCCTAAGTTTTCCATCAGAAACAGGTCACAATAATCAGAAGAAAATGGTTGATTACAGTGCAGTCTTTTGTCATTCGGTTTTCATAATGATGTCTGAACTGAAGAAACACGAATTCCATCTTCATCATCAACATCCAGCCGAAACTAGTCCACTGCTGACCATAGGCCTTTCCAACTACACGCCATTGCGCGCGGTCCTCGGCTACTCTCATCAGCTCTTGCCACCTTGCGAAGATCATAGCTCCCTAGTCTGAGGGCGTCCTACACTACGCTTGCCGATCCACAGTCTCCACTCAAGAACTCGTTTCCCCACCGGTTGTTGGTTCGTCGGCTAATGTCGCCAGCCCACGCCAATTCAGTTGGAGAGCTGAGATACATTCAGAAACTAGAAGAACAATACTGAAAATGTCACAGTGGCATCGCTTCGCTTTTACGCTTTTCGCTTTAAAGAAAAAACATAGAATGTACCAGTTGCTTCTCTTTCCGCGTCAAGCATGCTAAACGTGGCCTTTAGGTCTTCTTACCTTAAGCTTTGTCTACCCCGTAAGACGTGAGACGTGATTTATGTATGTACCTATGTACATCGTTTTGACAAGGAAAACCATTGCGACACTTCCAGTCCAGTGAGCCAGGAATTAAGTGGTTTAACTGTAGAGTAAGACACCATAACATAAAAGTTACTCTACATACAATACGCAAAGATCTCCGGAAAACGTACACACAAACTTTTACCACAAGGCAATTAAAAGCAAATAACTTTGGCCGCAAAAATAGTGTCTGTCACCGCACTCGGCGCTCGGCGGGTTGTTCGGCAAACTTCGGCAAACTTCGGCAAACTTCGGCAATTATCGCTCCGAGTCCGCTGCACTCGGGCTGATTATGAGGCGTGCAGTGAATTTCAGGAAACGCAGCGGTTAAAAACTTAATGAATGACACGACTGATGAATGGAAAGGCTTCATAAATTATGTACTAGGAAACGATGAGGTAAACTTTTTTTTTAACGGGTGGCAATTGTTCAAGTTGGCATGTGAGTCGAGTAGATAAGATCCTCAAATTAAATGGCTGTTTTATGCTTTATTCTGGAGTAGAATAGCACTTTTGAGTTAGCGAATAAGATGGTGATAGCAATCCGGACGGACCATACACCAAGACCCTATTTTTCGCACAGTTGTGAATAATAGAATATTCAATGCATTTTTAAATGGACTTTTATTTTTATGTCAAAAATGGCTTACTTTTTGAAAAGAACGGATACTGTTCAAAGTTCTGTACCGATTTTTACCAAATATGGCTAAGAACCACCGCAAAGATCTGCATCGAAATCGGTCTATCCGTTTTAGAGATACGATGCCTCACAGACATCAACGTCAAACATATAACACCCCTCTTCTTCCGGCGTTAGTAATATTTGCTAAGTGTTGAATGCTCGTTTTTTTCTTCAATATACCTAGATTAGGTTCTCATGTAAGAATTTGTGTTAGAATTCTTTATGAGAATAAAGTTTTTAAACCATATTTTTGCTGTTAATGTTAAATATATCAGTTTCATAATAAGTAGATGGTCATGGCAAAAATCGTAGCGATGCGGCTAGCAACGCCTATGGCATGAAAGGTAGCGTTTACTGACCTGTAGAGCGGTATGCCGGCGTCATCGCGAAACCAGAAGACCATGTAGACCTTGTCGTTGGCGGCTGTGCCGAGGTCGCAGGGGAACTGCGCCACCATCCCTTCCACCGCCTGCACGTCAACGGTGCGCACGCCCGCTGCAACAATAGCACAAGTCAATTCACCATCATCATCGTCATCATCTGAGGCCTATATACGTCCCACTGCTGGGCACAGGCCTCCTCTCACGATGAGAGGGCTTAGGCTTACGGTTTACATTCACCAATCATTTTATGATAATACCTAAGATAATTTATGCAAATGACTTGCACAAAATCCTGCTAATATAAATGCGAAAGTTTGTGAGTATATTTTGTTCCTTCTTCACGCTGAAACGACTGGACGGATTTTGGGAAAATTTGGAACGGAGATAGCTGGTACCCTAGAATAACATATAGGCTACTTTTTATCCTGGAAAATTGCATAGTTCTCGCGTTAAACATGTCAAAATTCGTTCAAAATTTCCCACGCGAGCCCGGTGCGGATTGGGAACTTTACACACACCATTGAATTGCTTCACAGTTGTGAGGCAGAAACCGCACATAAATTCCCAAAAGCTCAGAGATGCGAGCCCGGGATTTGAACCCACGATCCTCTGCTTAATAGGCCATAGGCTTTGACCTATAGGTTTTGAGGCTACGATCACACATACATACATACATACATAAAAAAATCACGTCTTTATCCCTTACGGGGTAGACAGAGCCTAAGGTAACAAGACCTAAAGGCCACGTACAGCATTATTATTGGTACGAGTACCACCGCTTAGTAAGTTAATGTTTATGTAAATCCTATGTAAAATTATAGGCGATGTGGCTGGCATCCCATCACTATTTTGATTTCCCTTTCCACCTATACGCCCTTAATCATGCTAAACGTGGCCTTAAGGTTTTGTTACCTTAGGCTCTGTTAACGCCGTAAGGGATAAAGACGTGATATGTATGTATGTAAAATTCATAGCTGGTGCATAAAGTGACACTGTCTCGTGACTCTTTCTCTCTCTCTCTCTCTCTCTCTAATAAGGCTTAAACAACGGCCCGGGGTTAAATTTGCTTGACCGTACTATAGTTTATTCATTTGCAGTACAGGATGGTTCAGAAAAATATGCAGAAAGGCCTGCGCCTGGCACAAACATCCGCACCTCGCGGCCATTTTGCAATCGGCCGCATTAACGCAGCTATTGGTGCAGTTAAACAGTCAAATGCGTAATTAAGTCCGCTTTTATTGCGCTTTCTGATTTCTGGATCTGAATTGTTCCGATGAAATTAATTTGTGGCGAATATTATTTTTTGTTATGCAATAATCATTTTTCATTCATGTTTATTCAGAACACGGCAACTGTCAAACACATTAAGAAACTTGCACTGTAACTCCTTATACCAGGGGCTCCCAATCTTTTTCAACCTGCGGCGCAGTTACAAGTTTAGTATTTTGTAACGGCGCCCTGCCTTAGCTAAGTTGTATTGTTGCTATATTATTTACCGATGCGAGCGCTCAAATAGGTACCAGCGAATATTTGTGGCTTCGGATAATGATAGAACTCACGGCGCCCCTCTTTACTTTCTACGGCGCACCAGGGCGCCGCGGCGCACACTTTGGGAACCCCTGCCTTATACTAAACAACTAATTTTGCATTTTATATTTCGTCTTAGAATATTTAAGGCCTGTATTCAGCATAAATCCAAGATCCATAGACAAATGGCCTGTCTTTAATAACTTTTTCCACTTGCCCACGCAAAAGATAGCTTCCTAAAGTCAAAAATTATGTGCGTAGATGACTTTGAGCTCTTCGACAGCTTATCAACTTCTGGTGTTGACTGTACTAATAATGATTTGGCTTTTGTTCGTCACACTGCACGTATTTAGACGAACATTGAAGGAAGTCGCTGAAATTTAGTACATTAATGTATAATTCAAGTTATTTATAAACTTGTGCACTATAATATGAAATGCAATAAACTATTTGAATTTCAATTTGACCAAGAAAGTGCTTTGGCATTTTTTATAACAGCTCATGACGTTACATCAGATAAAAAGCAATAAAGGTGAATGTTGTGTTTCCAAGCTGGTCTGGGAGCAAAGAAAAAACATTGAATTTACAGATTCTTCTTTCCGCGCAGATGGTAAAAGCCCATCGAGGGAATGGGCAAAAATCTTAGGAATCATTTATCGGCGATGCGGCTAGCAACCCACCTCTATTTTGATTTCCCTTTCCACCTACACGCCCACAATCATGCTAAACGTGGCCTTTAGGTCTTGTTGCCTTAGGTTCTGTCTGTTTGTGTGTGTATGTGACTTGTACGTGATAATAGTTTTTAAGTTTTAAGCTGACATTAAAGCCTAGAAAGGTAAAAAAAATCTTGGTCGACTCGACTAAGTGTATTTATGATGTGGTAACATCATCAAAAGAAAAAACGAGACTTTTTGACGCTACAAAACGATATTCGGTATGAAATAAACATGAATTGAGTAAGCCTCGTGGCGGCTCAACTGTCGTACGTGTTAATGTAATAAAATCCAAATAAAATTTACTTTTCTTTTACTCTCTGACAAATATCAAGATTCAATATCCAATGTACTTATTGGTATTTCGTTATTGCCTTGACATCATATTGTGGGTAGGAGTCGCACAATATTATTATGTGACGTTAAGAAATTAAGAGGTGTGAACTCTCATTTAGAAAAGTAAATTTTGCTCCCCGTCGAGAGGAATCAAAGTGCAACTTTTCTGTTCAAGGCTTTTCTAAGTGTTTTTTTGCACATGCAATTTTTTGAAGTTGATAATTGTAAAACCACGCCATTTTCTATGCTGGTAGCTGTTTAATTATATTTAGAATAATATTTTCATGTTTTTTAATGTTCGGTGTGAAAAGTTGTATGAGCCACTCGGGAACAAAATTATTACCCTCTGGATTCAATGTAGCGCCCTCGCCGTAAATACATCATTTTGCTCCCTTATGACACAAATAACTATTTAAATCCTTTGTATCTTTTCGAGCGATTCAGCTACTTGGCTGCCGGTAGCCAGCATCGGCTACGGTTAACTAAGTTCCTTTTTTTTAAAACTTACTCGAAATTCTTCACAGTCACCGACCTCCATCAGGCAGTCTGCCTCCGTGGCGTCGTTCAAGGAGGGTTGAGGAAGATGTGGCTCACACCATCTCCTAAAAATTGTATGTGTGTACTCATATTGAATGTAGTGTGTATGCATGCATGTGTGTAATGATAGTTAGTAGTTTATTTATGAATTGTTTGTTGTATTTAGAGATGTACGCTCTATTGTGGCTTTTACGTCTTTGTTTGTGATTTGAGTCCGTTTCTTTATATTTGTACAACAAAGCATTTACTTATTTACATATTTTTGATGTCATCATCATCATCATCAGCACAGTATATATATATAAGCTAAAGCAGTAAGGAACCTACGAACAAATCGGTTGAAACGAAACACGCACACAGGCGCGCGCTTTACACGGCCCCTAAGCGGACCTCGTCCACTCCGCTCAGGCTCAGGTCCCCTTAGAGGCCGTGTAAAGCGCGCGCCTGTGTGCGTGTTTCGTTTCAACCGATTTGTTCGTAGGTTCCTTACTGCTTTAGCTTATATATATACTGTGTCATCAGCCTCAACTGCAACAACTATAAATAAATAAATAAATATCTTGGGACAAATTACACCAATTGACCCAGCCCCAAACTAAGCAAAGCTTGTACTATGGGTACCAGGTAACGGATAAACATACTTATATAATGTAGATAAACATACTTAAATACATACAACATCCATGACTCGGGCACAAACATTCGTATTCATCATACAACAGTCTGCCCCTACCGGGATTCGCACCCAGGACCTCTAGCTTCATAGTCAGGGTCACTAACCACTAGGCTATCCGGCCGTCAATAACTGCTATAGAACAGTTGCTGGACTAGGCTAGCACGGCATTACATAAGAGGTTTAAGTTAAATCAAAAGCCTAACTCGCTTGTCCAGCCCACAGGACCGAGTAGCAACTCCGTAACTTCGATTTCCGTAACTCTGTCCCGAGTTCCAGAGCTCGTTATCATGCTAATGGAGCCGTGTACATTGTATTGTTCTTGGGAACCCGTGAGACCTTGAAGATAGTTATTTGGTTATTCGGTTATAAGTTATCCCAGTTGTTGAGTTAGTTTGAAGAACGAATCGCTTACGAGTGTAATAGATTCGGGTGCTGTTTATTCTGATGTGTTCCACAAACACGATGATAGCTAATTACAACGAATGTAAAGCATTTGGAGGACAGCTGAAGAGCCTTTTTCTCCTTAAGTAATCATCATGGTATCTGGGAGTAAAGAAGAAACACTGAATCTACCGATTGCTTCTCTTCCCGCGCTGATGGTAAAAGCAAGAAGGAATGAGCGAAAATATTAGGAATCATGTTATAGGCGATGCGGCTAGCAACCCATCACTGTTTTGATTCCTTTCCACCTGTACACCCACAATCATCTAAACGTGGCCTTTAGGTCTTAAGAACCATGATGGGCTTCCTTTATTAAATCACGAGTCAATAATCAATAATCATTTCTCAATACAATCATGCACGTTTTCCAAAAAAAGTTCACATGATAATTTTTTCCACAATTTAACTGTTTTGGGTTTTTCTTATTCAGAATCGTTTACCCCATCGATCCTCATACAAGAAAAAGTGTGTCCCAAAATTTCCATTCCAGTTCGTCACTTTTTGAATATAGGTGACGAAGAGGAAAAAAATCCATAGTAAAATCTGTCGTCAAAGGTTAACTAGAAGAGATCCCTTATATGGATAAGTTCGCCTTTGTGCATGTGTGTTGTCCTGTATTCATCTTTTTCTTGTGTTTTATCACTACATATTATAAAATAAAGTCGCTTTTTCTGTCCTCATGTCCCGATGTATGCTTATATCTTCAAAACTACACAACGGATTCTCATGCGGTTTTTTTAATAAATAGACTGATTCAAGAGGAAGGTTTATATGTATAATACATGCATAATATACCGTGCGAAGCCGGGGCGGGTCGCTAGTGTACAATAAAGAGTTATACATATATACATACATACAAATCTGGGACACATTTTTTCTTGTATGAGAATTGATTGGGTAAACGATTTTGAGTACGAAAAACCCAAAATAGTTAATCTGGAAAAAAAAATCCTGTGGACTTCCTGGAAAACGCTCCCATATCTACCTACTTGATTAGTAGAAAAAATAATCCTACCTATGCAAAATTCATATCTCTTATTCTAGGAACATTTTTTATAAAATTCCAGTGCATTGAAAAATTCAACATTGATAAAGCGTCCCACTCACGATGCGATTCACACGGTCGGGTCTGATCCCGCGATTTGTCGAGTGCAGAGTGAGCAATATACTTCAGTTCAACAAGGCCATCGGGTAATGTACCGGCATCGCGCCGAACGACGTCATGTGACAGTATCATCTTGGGCGCCGCTTTACACGTTGCGACTGCGGCACGATTCTGGTGAATTATTGTTTATTTGCGAGACTAAAAGGTCTTAATCCGAATCTAGGGGTCTAGGATACACTTTGATCCATTTGTGGATCTTTTGCGTAAAAAAGAAATAAAAGGTAGTATATGTGTTGATGCCTTTGATAGTTTTTTAAATCTCACTGGCCTGATCAAATAAATTATATTATTATTATTATCTGTCACAGAAAGTTCAAATATTTTTATTGAATTAGGCGTTACTTTGCGAACGTCCATTTCAATGAACAAAAAAAATGTTTTTGCCTATAAAAAGTTCGGAAAATGAAATACATACGTACATATCTAAATAAATGAATGAAGCGAAAGAAATATGTCAGGATCGTAGCAAGTGGAATAAAGTAGTCTCTGCCTACCCCTGTGGGAAAGAGGCGTGACGGTATGTATGTATGTATATCTAAATAAATCACGTCCTTATTCCTTACGGGTTAGACGGGGCCTAAGGTAAGAAGACCTAAAGGCCACGTTTAGCATGATTGTGGCCGGAAAGGGGAATCAATATAGTGATGGGTTGTTAGCCTCATCGTCTATAACATGACTCCTATGCCCATATCCTCGATGGGCTTTTACCATCTGGGTGAGAAGAGGAGCAACTGGTACATTCTATGTTTTTTCTTTACGCCCAGACCAGCGTGGAAGCAGAAAATGAGAGCCTGATACTATGTGTAAGTGTGATACGATTTTTGATAATAACCTTGACTTCAAAAATCTTTAACTCCTAAAAGGGTGAGGACCAAAAAGTTACACACCGTTAAAGTTGCGTTAAAATTTCCACTAACTTTAATAATGCCCAGTCAGCTCAATTAGAATCACTTTACACATATTAATGCTACATTGTGGACCTTGATGTGTATGTATTTATTGCCCTGACATTATTTATTCACCTGCCGCACAGTGTAAAAGGCTTGTGCGATAAAAAATGCAATATCACTTGTAGAAGGAGCCGCGCAAGTTCGGCTGTCGTAACGAGGGCGCTTTGTCATCCGCCAGGGGGCGCTAATGAGCACCTGTCCTCATCGTTTACACTAATAAAGGCTTCTGGGGGTTGTCCATGATCATTTATCTACCAGTTAGTTGTAGTTTTATTACAGGGAAGTTAATAAAGGAATGAGCGAAAACGTTGGAATCATGAAGCGATGCTAGCAAACTGTCACTAATTTGATTCCTTTCCACTCCACGCCCACAATCATGCTAAACGTGGCCTTTAGGTCTTATTACCTCTGTCTATCCCGTAAGGGATAAAGTAAGTAAGTAAGTAAGTAAATGCTTTATTGTACAAATATAAAGAAACAGATAGACAGAAGAAACAGAGAAAGACGAGATATATGTATTTATTAGCTGTTGCCCGCAACTTCGTCTGCATAGAATTAGTTTATCGCTATCAGCCTAAAATTGACAAAGTTTCATACAAACTTTCATCCCCGATTTTATCCCCTTGGGGATAGAATTGATCAAAATCCTTTCTTAGCGGACGCCTACGTCATAACATCTACCTGCATGCCAAATTTCAGCCCGATCTGTGCAGTGGTTTGGGCTGTGCGTTGATAGATCACTATGTCAGTCAGTCAGTCGGTCACCTTTGAGTTATATATATTATAATGTATGTAAGTTATAAGTTTTGCGGGTTATAGGATATTTTTTAAGGTCCGCCCGAATAGCTACGATCATTATAGCCTGGAGATGGCGATGCTGATGATGATAAAAAGAAGAAGGAAATCAATCATCTGGGCTACCTGATGGTAAGCAGTCTCCGTCACCCATGAGAGCTACAACCCCAGAAGAGTTGCCTAGAAAATGTCCGTTGAATTGAAAAGAGTTTCTTTCTAATAGCTGATGAGTGTCACGCTCACGTTTCTTTCTTCTAGACTGAATTAAGCTAAATGTCAAAGTAACAGATAAGGACAAACGATTGCAGGTAGCAGAAGCCTACAGAGCGTTTATGAATGAGGGGGTAAAAATATACACGTTTGTCAGAATACAGTATTCCCACACATCTACGTATCCTTCCACTGACCCGTTCACTTTATCGTAACGTTTAGTGAAAAAGGCGCGTCCTAAGCAGCGTTACTATTTCCACGAATAAAAGGGAGATTTTCTTGTGAAAAGCGACAATGACATTCAAATGACTGGCCAGATCCCGGCACCTAATTGCCTGCCAGTCCTCATCGCCTGTTGAACACCGACTGACATTTATCGCTTTATCTCCCTTTTTATCAATATTGACGTTTCAAATTGTTTTTACTACAATAGAAGCTAGACTTGGTATGTCTTTTAAGCAGAATTTATCGTTTCAGTTGTTATAAATATTTAAATATACCTATTATTATTTACATGATGATTAAATAATTACATTAATCTTTATAACGTTTATGATTGGAGGTAGTTGTGTTGCCTTGTTGTGATTGGTCGAGATATTGACAGTTATCGACGACCAATCACAAGCAAGTAAAATGGCGGGAATAAAACTAATCAGCAGAATAGTATAAATGTGGGAGTGAGCGGAATGACAGAAGGAATGACTGAGATGTGTTCGAGAAATAATGTGAATAGGACGGATGGCGGCCATGAGAGGCTAATACAGTGCTACAAGAGTTTAATGAATCTTTTATTATGACCCGTCCTACATAAATATTTTAAAAACCTAGCCTACAGAATCGAAATAAATATACTAACTAATAATAATAAAGCATATCAATTCCAATAGACAGTAAATTATGTTGTGTACGTGTACAACAATTAAATTCTACTAATTATAAATTTATTCAATAAAAACTACATAAATGGAAATTGATACAAATTAAACTATTAAATTAAAAACGAATTAAAAACTAAACTGAAACTAATCTTAAAGTAAAATAATTAAAAAAGGAGGGGCCCCCGTGGCATAGTACCACAGACGCTGGCAGCATTCTACTTACCTACATTTTCTACTGATTTATGATGACCATGACGTTACTATGCCGCTATAGTTGCCGTTATGTTTTTATGAGAATTGATTATATCGGATTTACACGGAATTTTTCATAAAGTAACACAATTTTATCGTCTGGTCAACAGGCAGTCCTCGATGCTCCAATTATTGACGCTCCGCCATTTAATTGCCTTCCAATAACCTGACAGTATTCCATTTCAAACTTTAGCTTAACGCGCTACGGTTCATAGTCGTAGTGCTCAGCAGGCAACTTTAAAATTAATATAATGTTTAACTGAATTTTTGCGAAAACAAAGCGTTTGCTCTCGTTAGTTATTATTATTAAGGTTCTGTATGTGACTGAAAATTACATTTGAAATTTGCCATGAGCTTTTTCGGTGAAGGAAAACATCGTGAGGAAACCTTGCACACATCTGCGAAGAAATTCAATGGTGTTTGTTAAGTTCCCAATCCGCACTGGGCGCGCGTGGGAACTATAGCCCAAACCCTCCAATACACGGAGGAGGCCTATGCCATGAGGCACGCCGCATTATGCGACAATTTAATAATAAAAACAACAACAACAACAAAAAAAAAATGAAATTGTAGCGAATTCGGAATAAAAAGGCTATATTATTATTATTATGTGACTGTTTCGCGCTGCCTGTCGGTTTGTCACGCGACTGAACCTTTTTAATTTATTTTATGTGGGTAGTCTTACAATTTATGTATGTGTCTATATTAGATTCCCATCAGAGCACGCCGAAGCTACCGAACAACGGCTGATTGAAAACAAGTAGTGTCGTCTTCAGCCTCGACATTGGCAGAATCATCGACAGTATCAGAAGCAAGTGAGTGGTTATTTTAAAGTCCATACAATATGAACCAAACTCGTGCACTAAAGACTTCACTACGTAATATAAAACAAAGTCGCTTTCCGCTGTCTGTCCGTACCTGCTTATATCTTTAAAACTACGCAACGAATTTGAATGCGGTTTTTTTTAATAGATAGAGTGATTCAAGAGGAAGTTTTATACGTATAATTCAACGCAGACGAAGTCGAGGGCAGAAGCTAGTTTATTATAATATTGGTTTAAACTTGTTCGTTTTCATCAGGGGCGCCGACTCCGTGGGTGCTCGGGGGCTCTAGCACCCATGAGAAATAAACAGTGGGTGCCGAGCACCCCTGAGAATAGACATCACGAAACAGATCAGTAATCGCCTTTTAGGGATAGGTGTTTTTTCATTACCTGACGACCCGTTTTCGAGTCATCAAATAAGCCACCCACTAGGTTTTCTAAAAGTCGGCGCTCCTGGTTTTCATCATCTAAGCGTGGTTTTTGGGTACTTACTTAATTTATGTATGTATGTATTTGCATTTTTATTATTACTTTTGTTAGTTGCAATTAGTGTCCTTAAAATAAACTTGTATTCTTTCTTTCCTTTTTGGCGCGTGTCCGACTCGCCCTTGGCCTTTTCACAACGTCAACTACCAGGCCTGCCCCGTCATCGGGCCGGACCCGGCATCCATCTTCATTACATGCGGACAGGCTAAGAAAGCGAACGGTATTACGGTCGCTGCAATCATTACGTTAGCTGGTTAGAAATGGTCGTGTCGTTACGCTAAGTGTTCAAAACATGCGGATTTTTTGAAGTCGCTCAAATTAGTGTTGCCGTTGAAATAGAGTAAAAGTTGGATAAACAAAATATGGAGTCGAAGAGCGCTGAAACTTGTGTTCAGAAGTTCATAAAGTTCATGGAAGTTTCACTTGAGTTTGCTGTCTGTTCTTTTTGGATTGCGTGAATACACAATAAAGCAGAAAGCAAAGTTGAAAAAATAAGTACGTGCCGTGTTATACAATTAATTTGGGCGGTTAAAAAAATATAATCAAATTGCCCGTAGGCGGTATTGCCTAAGCAAAAACAAATTAAAACATTTTGTTTACTAATCCAAACGATAAAGCATCGCAGAAAATTATAGTGGAATAATGAACAAAAGACAAATCAATTATATGCCACAAAGACCTAAGAACCAATGGTTTAATTTATTTAAAATGTTAATACAAAACTAAAACTACTATTAAATTAAAATAACTAAATAACTAAATAAACTTTAAAATTAATTATATAAGAGAGCTGGGCCTCTTGGCAGGGTGCCCATCACGCAGGCAGCATTCCCGCGCTGAACTGCGATTGCGATTCTTTGCGCGAGAAAGCTGCCGGCGCGAGGGTCGCCTGTTGCCTCTCTCAACCTCTTGCTGAGCTCTTTGTGTAGCTCCAGCGCACCTTTACCCCAAGGACCTAGAGTCTCGACACCAAAAGCAAAGAAATGATATTGAGCGCCGAGACAGCTGTATTTTGTAGTGGAATAATTGTTTTTATTGGTCATAATAATCGTTAGTCTTTTTTTCGGTTGTAACACATGAAATTACGAGTATGCATGTGACAATGAAAATGCCTCTTGAGTCTTCAGAAAGTATAATCATCGGAGATAAGAGAGCGAGAGAGCGATGCGGAGCGAGCGAGAGAGGTGGCGCGGATGCGTTCGGAAACTGTATAAAGCCCGTGTTACATGCATTTTCAGGAATTTTGTAAATGTCATCAGAATAAGACTAGATTAGGTTAATTTTAATGTCCACTTTAAAAAAATACTTACTGTTTCAGAAATGAAACCTTTTGTGATTAACAAACACTAAGTACTTAAAATTTTACTGTTTTATAAATGAATTTTCTAAGCGACACTGAAAATTAGAACACATAGAAAAATCCGAAAAGTAAAGCTATGGCCGGTAATCGAACCCGGATCCTCGTCATTCCGTGGCGCTTGCTACCTATACCACTACACCACCCAGAACAGGTGGGCTTCAAATTTTTCTATCTGTTACTAGCTGTCACGTGACCTTGTTACTATGCTAATTTCTGTCGCTAAGCGTCAACTGTTTGAATGATGTGTCTGTACGACACAATTACAAACAGCCGTGGAACATCTACTGCTCACCAGGGACGAGAGAACGCTGTTTTTCAAAATGATAGGTACTATCAAATGAATCAAGAATTTTTGCGTCTTGTTTACTTTTACGGTATTACCGTTAGAAGTTAAATTTCTAAACGATACTGAAAATTAGAGTAGGAAATTAGAAAAGTAAAGCTATGGATTCTAATTAACCCAAATAAATACGTTCCCACCAATCCAAGCTTAGCAATAGGCGAATAGATGGAGGCGATCGGAGAACCGAATAATGTCCCAACTATGAATTCAATAAAACTTACAGCGTTCAGTTCTCAAGGGTCCCATTGTCTTCCAGGGAACTGTCATCTGCACAAGTTTACTTAATTTCCCAAAATACCCGGCAAATTAATCTGTATCCGCGGCAGAATCATGAGCGGCACGCGAACCACAATTAATATCACACCAGAACTAATGGGTTGAACTTTTCGCGCTTTATGTAGCGTCTAATTTATCAAGCAGACAAACAAACGCACCGAGTGTACCAAGTTGTCTGTTCAGGTGGGGAGTCGGGAACTGATGGGTTGACAAGTATAATTTTGGTGGAGCATTACGCGGTGGCGCCCTCGCCGACGGCAGATATAAGTTGGTGGCAGGGTAATTCGGTGGGCGCACTCAGCCGATTGGGGGCATCTGCTTTTGTTTACCGCCCCCGCCCCCCGCCCCTGCCCTCCAGAGGTAATTAATATTCATAATCGCGTTAAAGAAACAGCGGCTTAGTTGACGGTGCAATTTTACGGTTCGATGTTTAAAGCTTTTTTGTTAGTTCATTAATAAAATTGTGTGACAAATCGCCGTTAATGTTTCCATTATTCCATTATTGAGTAATATGCTACGAATAATAATGTCAAGAAGCGTAATTCCCTAACAGTTGCCGCTTCGATTGTCATTCCACTTACGCACACAAACTAACAGCAATGCAAACGTAACACCTGTCACTGAGTGACAATAGCGCAGGGTGTCGACGAGCTGCTAGGTATTGCTTGTACGAGTTATTATATACACATACACATACATACATACCGTCGCGCCTCTTTCCCACAGGGGTAGGCAGAGACTACTTTGTTCCACTTGCTACGATCCTGACATATTTCTTTCGCTTCATCCTCAGTCATCAATCTCTTCATACGTGCTCGTCGGTTTCGGGTACTCCTGACCTGACCATTTTCAAAAACGTCTCCTTTTGGTAACAACACAACACGTTTATTTAAATAAACAAAAAATATTTACCTTGCTACTCCGCTACTCACGTGCAAGATAACAAAGCCTGTGTGAAACATACATATGTTTTTCATGCAATCCCTCCCTTCACTAATAATCACATAATGAGTACGACGTTGGTTTGCATGTGTAACAGTTGTGCTTATTAAACTTTGTATTTATTTAGGGATAAATAAGTTTGTGGGATTTATAAGTATTTTATGTGGCAGTAGTGGATATTTCACACAGCCTTGTTTATCTTGCACGTGTGTAGCGGAGTAGCAAGGTAAATATTTTATTTTCATTGAAATGTACCTCTGCAAAGTAACAGCTGATTCAATACAACATTTATTTACACATAGGTGAGATAATTTCACAAATTGCCTTGCAAGGACAACCTGATTTCTTATCAAAGATTGGCGACTCTCGTGGGGTTGTATTGTAATGTTTAGTTACTTAAAAATTACTAGCTTCTGCCCGCGACTTCGTCTGCGTAGAATTATACATATAAACCTTCCTCTTGAATCACTCTATCTATTAAAAAAACCGCATCAAAATCCGTTGCCTAGTTTTAAAGATCTAAGCGTACATAGGGACAGACAGACAGCGGAAAGCGACTTTGTTGTTACTATGTAGTGATAAAAATATCAAACATCTTTTGATAAAATGTAAAAGTTTGGCAAACAAAGGCAAATATTTACTTATATAGTTTGCTCAAAGTAAATTAACTGAATTTGTAACTATAATAATGATGTCAGTACTTAATCCAAACTAATGAACTACGGAAAGTTTTTGTTGAATTTAATAGTAAATAACTTTGAAAACTTAATAACAGAATACAAACCGGCCTTGATTTATCCGCACTTCATTGTACGCGTTTACAAGAGGTTTAAGTGAATTAAGTCTAAGTTTATAGAAGCCACTTGGAAAACAAATTCAATGGGGGCTATCGCTTGTGGATTTGCCACTAGAGGCGCTAGTGTCGCGTGAGGTCCAATAACATCCACTTTTCACTGGTTTTGGCGGGCTTCGTGACATAAATTATAATTTCTTTCATTTACCTGTTGAAAAGTGATCTCCTTCGTGAAATTATCGCAAATATGGATTATTTGGCGATGACTGTGAACGCTTTGATAGCGGATTATTTTTTTCCGAACAAAACGGAACTGCACAACATTGCGGCATAGCTACTCGGTATGATGATAGTTATTTATAATTAATAAACATAATAAGATTCAAGATTTAAAACTTTGTTTTGGGGGCGATCTTATAAAGTCGCCTTTGACAGCTATACCTCTGGACCTTAGTCAACAGTGGCGCCAACTGGTGAGCAAAGAAACGATAGTCCCCATTATTCTGAACATTAATCTTTTGTGTTAAAGTAAATGCCTACAAAATTATAAATGCGAAAGTAACTCTGTCCGTCTGTTACGCTTTCACGCCTAAACCGTTGAACCGATTTTACAAAGTTAGTTTTAGTCCGGGGGAAGGATAGTGTAGTAACTAAACGCAGCCCTTTCCCCCCTCCTCTCTCTCTTGTATTTAATGATTGTACGAGTGCGAATTAGTGCTACAATAAAACTCCTGAATTAATTAATTTCTGTGGGTTTTATTCAACCAAAACCAAGTTATAATTACGATAGTCCCTGCGGGACGTAAATCTCACATTGGCGACGAGAAAGTTACGGACTAACGCACGAAAAAGCTGCAAAAGTTTACGCGCGAATTGGATGTTTTGAGGTTATCTTCGTTGTAATTGAAATTTTTCGTCGAAGGTGACAACTGTGACAAGTGACAACTACAAGAACGCAGTATTACCAAAACATCACTTTAGCAAGTTTTAAAACGCAAAACCAAGCGCCATATAAAAAAAAAAAAGAACAATACAATGAAGAAGCTTATTGAACAATATGGAGGAAGTTCTTGCAAAAATTAGCAGCGGAAAAACATCGTGGATTCAAGAAGCCTCAAAAGAGTTGTTGTTACAAATAGTTACGGAATTAGATTTATTCGTGAGTGCAAATCCTACCGTAGACGAATTACGAAAAGTGGTACGACAATACGTGAACTCGGAAGCTGCTAAAATGCCGGCTAACCAACAAACAATACTACTGCCATCCAGTTTGGAGAATTTTAATGGAGGGAACTGGAGCAGCTATGTGGAACAATTAAATTGTTACATGCTGCTACATGATATCCCCGAAGCAAAGAAAGTGCCGCTGCTACTAACAAAGTTGAGCAGTAATGTCTACGATAACCTGTCGGGCTTATGTTCCCCCGACTCACCTCTTAAACTCACTTATGCGGTGTTGTGCCAAAAGCTACTGGATTTTTATCATCCAAAATCAAATATGGCTATGCACAGGGCAAGATTTAAAGACAGAAATCAGGAAGAAACTGAAAGTATTAGAGACTATTTGTTGGCATTACGAAAAATGACAAAGGACTGCAGTTTCAAGGATGTAGACGATCAGTTAAAGGAGCGGTTGTTAAATGGAGTCTACAGTGAAACCATTAGATATGAACTATTGAAAGTAGCCGACAAATCACTGGCTGACCTGGTAGCGGTAGCTGAAACTGCTGAAATGGCATTTAAATTATCACACAAAAATACGTCAAAATCAATGGAAATGTTTTCGTTTAAATCAAAAGGTAAAGGCAAACTGCAGACAGGAGCAGTACCTAATGTGAAGCGTAATGTGGAACAGAAGGAAAGCAAATGTTTTTGCTGTGGAAAAATTGGACATGTGCGGGAACGGTGCACCTTAAGGTTCAAGTATTGCAGTGACTGCGGTAAACAGGGACACATATTTAGGGCATGCATGAAGAATAATTCTACAGTGAAAACATTAGTGGTGGACCAGGACACTGAAAGCCATGAAAAGGACATTCCGTGTGAAAACTATACGCAAGAAAATGAGTACCAAGTACTGAATATTGAATGTAAGTCATTAAAAAAAGTGCCATCAATGTTGTTAAAAATAGAAATTGAGGGAATACCAATTGAGTTTGAAGTGGACACAGGTTCAGATATCACTACCATTACAGAAAGTGATAAAAATAAGTATTTTCAAAATTTTAACATACTTCCATCAAATTTGACTATGGTAAATTTTAATCAGTCCATTTCAAAACCAATTGGAATTATAAAAAATCTACATGTAAAATATGATCAAATATCCAGTAATGATTTGATTTTAGTGGTAGTAAAAAATGGACTTCCAAGAGTGATTGGAAAAGACTGGCTATTGCATCTCAAATTGTGGCCAATAAATTTAAAACAAAATGTAAATAAATGCATGACTCAAAGTTTAAAACAAAAATTAATTGATGAATTGAAATCTGAATTTCAAATAGTTTTTGAACCAGGTTGGGGTAATTTCAAGAAGGCATCAATAACATTAAAATTAAAACCAAATACAAAGCCAAAATTTTTACCAGCAAGAAGTGTACCATTTGCATTAAAATCGAAAGTTGAAGCAGAAATAGATAGACTCCTCACAAATGGCCGTATAGCTCCAATTGAATTCTGTGAGTGGGGTACACCGGTAGTTCCTGTTCTGAAGGGTGATGGATCAGTGCGGCTCTGTGGAGATTATAAAGTGACATTGAATCCAAACCTAGAAATAGACCACTATCCTCTCCCAACCATAAATGAAATATTATCAAATTTTGAGGGAAATAACTATTTTTGTGAATTAGACTTAAAAGAAGCATATTTGCAAGCACCACTTGATAATGAATCACAAAATTTAACTACCATTGTAACTGAAAAAGGAATATTCAAATATTTGTACTTGCCATATGGTGTCAGCACTGGCCCTGGCTCTTTCCAACGACTAATTGTACAATTGTTGTCGGGCATTGAGGGTGTAAAAGCTTACATCGATAATGTTTTCATTGCAGGAAAAACAATACAGGAAGTGAACTCAAGATTGAAATTGGTTCTTCAACGCTTTTCAGAAGCTGAACTAAAATTAAAAATATCCAAATGCAAATTTTTTGAACAACATTTGACAGTATTTGGTTATCATGTGTCAAGTGAAGGTATTAGTGTGATAAAGGACAACATTGAACCCCTTTTGAAAACACCTCAACCTGAAAATTTAAAGATGTTGCGTTCCTTTTTAGGTAAAATAAATTACTATAATAGATTTCTTGAAAATATGGCTACAATTTTAAGACCACTGTATAATTGCCTTAAAAATGAAAAATTTGTTTGGACATCAGAGTGTGAACACTCTTTCTTACAGATTAAAAAGGCTTTAACACAAACCACTACACTGTCTCATTACAGTATTGATCTACCAGTTGTATTAGCTTGCGATGCATCTGACTGTGGGGTGGCAGCAGTTTTGTCAGTTAGGACTGAGGATGGTGTGGTAAAACCAGTTGCTTATGCTAGCAAAAAATTAACAGATACCCAAATGAAATATCCAACCATTGAAAAAGAGGCATTTGCTATAATTTTTGGTATCACAAAATTCTATGAATATTTATTTGGACGAACTTTTGAATTGCAAACTGACAATTCCGCTCTAATCAGTATTTTTGGCCCAAAAAAAGGCATCCCAAAAATGGCTTGTAAAAGATTACAGCATTGGGCAATTTTCTTGTCAGGATTCAACTACACAATTCATCATATAAAAACAGATGGAAATCCTGCTGACTATTTGTCACGTAATCCTATAAATGATAATAATGATTTTAACCACCCTTTATTGGAAAGCAGTGAATTGAGTGTGATAAATTTTCTATCAATGTCAAACTTTGAAAATATAAACTGGAAAATAATAGAAAAAGAAACAAAAAAATGTGTTGTGTTGGCATCGGTATTGAGACATTGTGTGGATGGTTGGCCTGATAAAGATAAATTAAACGAAGAATTAAAACCCCTTTATGATAGGAAAAATGAGTTAAGCATAGATCAGGGTTGTTTACTGTGGGGAACAAGGGTCATAATTCCAAAGAATTTACAAAATACAGTAATGAATGAGTTACATGCAAGTCATTTTGGTGTAAATAGGATGAAACAGATTGCTCGATCATATTTTTGGTGGCCATCCATTGACAAAGACATTACTGAAATTACAAATGCATGTAGAATATGTTTAGAAAACAGAAATGCCCCAGAAAAAATATCTCTAACACCATGGCCTTCTGCCCAGTCAGCTTGGGAGCGGTTGCATGCTGATTATCTGGGTCCTTTCTGTGGTAAAATGTTTCTTGTGATTGTGGACAGTTACTCAAAGTGGCCGGAGGCTTATTTAATGTTGAACATCACAGCAACTAAAACTATTGCAATATTCAAAAATTTGTATGCTCGATATGGTTTCCCGCTACATCTGGTGGTAGATAATGGCACTACATGGACAAGTAATGAATTTAGAGAATTTTGTAAGATCACAGGTGTTAAAATAAGTTACACGCCACCCTATTTTCCAGCTACTAATGGGGCTGCTGAACGTTTTGTTCAGAGTTTTAAGAGCCATATTAAAAAAATTATGGAAGATGGTCATTCGCTAGAGTATGCCATGAATTTATTCTTATTAGATTACCGGTCCAGTGTCAACCGAGCCACTGGTGTCAGCCCTGCGAAACTGTTGTATCAGCGAGAATTGAGAACGCGTTTTTCATTGCTTAGACCACAACCAGTAACTTCAAGGCTACAAATTAACAGGGAAAAATTGGTAGAGTTTAGTAAAGGTAATCGCAGAATTACCTTTGATATTGGAATGAGAGTTATGGTTAGAGATTTTAGAGATAAGAAAAAGAAATGGATTTTAGGTGAAATAAAGGAATGTTTGACACCGGGGGTGACATACCTGGTTGAGGTAGAGGGGAGGACTATTAAACGACATGTAAACCAAATGCTCAAATGTAGCTTGTAAGTGGTTGCTGTTAGAGTTTTAAGCAATTGTTTGTACTTATGACTGAGTAGTTTATGTTTTTAAGTTGTTCATTTTTCGTTATTAATACTCTTGTTCTAAATAATATTTAGAGTACAGTTTATATAAGTTGTAGACATATTATAACTTTATAAGTGTTACTATACCTACTAGTAAATAAGATTTATATGTGGTGGGGGAGAGTGTAGTAACTAAACGCAGCCCTTTCCCCCCTCCTCTCTCTCTTGTATTTAATGATTGTACGAGTGCGAATTAGTGCTACAATAAAACTCCTGAATTAATTAATTTCTGTGGGTTTTATTCAACCAAAACCAAGTTATAATTACGATAGTCCCTGCGGGACGTAAATCTCACAGATAGGATAGTTTTTATCCCGGAAAATCGTACAGTTCCCGCGGGATAACGATAAGCGAATTCTACGCAGACGGAGTCGCAGGCAACCGCTAGTTCTAAATATATTTTCGAAGATTGAAAGCTATTAGGTCTCAATCGGCGTATGTTGGGTTTTAACTCCGATATTTTGCTGAAAGAAATAGAATTGCTAACATCTTTACTTGCGCCATATTAGCTAGCAAACCCCTGAATTAAGTGCCGCGTAGGTAATAATTTATATTTAACTAATCTGAAAGCTAGATTGTTTTCTGCTGCAAGTACTACGGAAAAAATGGTGAAGCACTCAGAGGTACTCGGCCGACTGTACTATACATTTTGACCCACAAACTTCCAAGAGCCTCTCATCAATGCGTGACCTAATTGCATCTCAATAGTTCTCCCCGCTGCGTGCCCAATCTGGCCCCCATCGGTGCGTGAGTCCAGCACTTCGGCACCCCCAGCACTTCAGCTCGGCTAATAACACCCTGCAAAGTGCTGACGGGACGAAGAAATGTAGATGGGTCATGTTTTTCTGCGTTAAGACCGTTGGAGTGGCAGGCGTTTTTATGGTTTTGTTTTCTTTTAGAGGATGTCTGAAGATGTTCACTTTTACGGCTTTTTATGATGCACCCTAATTTTCAAGAACGAGGGTATATACATAATGTAGGTTCATTACTTTACTGAGGTAAATGTAGGTACGGAAACCACAGAGCCATAGAAGTGCATGAACGTTATTTGGAATACTTTAATTTGGAATTACGATCTTTAGAAATTTTGGTCGAATCTTGAGGAAAGTTTTCTTAGATCATAAAATTTAATTTTGTTAACTTGGAGTTGCAACAAGCAAGACTTTTGCTAGGTAGGGAGAGCACGGAGTTACTGACAATACAGTGTTTTTAGTTCCAGCCACTACTCCACCTTAAGCGCCCTGTAAACGATCAAATTTGTTTGACAAATTTGTTTGTCAAACTTCACGTTTTCATGAAACATAAGCTTAAACGATCAAACCAAATATCAAACAAATTTGTTAAAGCGCCGTGTTAAACGGTCAAATTTGCTTGACAAATTTGTTTGTCAAACTTCTTCTACCGAGATCTTGTTTGACATGCTGGACTGGGAGCAACAAAAAAAAAACAAAGCGTACCAGTAAAAGCCCATCGAGGGAATGTGGATGTGGCTAGCAACCCATCACCATTTTAATTCCCATTTCCACCTACACGCCCACAACCATGCTAAACGTGGCCTTTAAGTCGTGTTACCTTCGTCTCTGTCTACCCCGCAAGGGATAACGACATGATTTGTGTATGTAAGTTCCCATAAAATTCCGAAGTTTCCAAGACGCAGCAGCCATAAAATGAAAGCCACAATAGCCGCTGTGGCATATCTAAAAATGTGGCCCTTCAGGCGGTCTCGGCACATGTCGCTGCGGTAATTATAGCGGACGGGAACTCATTACCGCATTATCGACTTTCGCCGCCTTGCCGCTCTCGACGCGTGATACGGTAATGACATCATTATTTATACCTGTACAAGTATCAGCTTAAATAAATACGGGATTATCGCGCACGTTTTGTCTGTAACGTTATTTTGGAAGTCTAAAGGTAAGCCTGTCAGCGATCTTTTTATGTTTTGCTCATTAAAATTATAAGGTTTTAATTACTACGCCGAGTTGATGATGCTTTTGATTACAGGTGATTGTAGCTTCCTTCGAGGGATTTGTAATATGAAGGGTGCATGATGTAACAATTAGCAAAAGATACATACATACACACATAATCACGTCTGTATCCGTTACGAGTTAGATAGAGCCTAAGGTAACAAAACCTTAAGGCCACGTTTAGCATTATTAAGGGGGTATTGGGACCGTGCGCGACGACAGCGCCACGTGATAGGCGGCCATTATGGACAATATTGTCACCGCTGTCAAACAAGAAGTAAGTAAATATTGTGAAAAATATTAATGAAATCTTGTGTTATTTTACTATATTACACAATTTTGGACAATGGTAGTCAGTAACATTATTGCCAATAATATTAAAATTGTTGTTTTCAGTGAAATTTTAGAGGTTAGGTAACTAAATTTTTTTTTCTTACGGCAAATATCCACTTATTTCTTTGGTCTCGTTTCCACCATGGTCTTGGAAATTGGTAAAATTTACAGTCGCTATTCTTCTTGGTGTTATTACAATTCACAACAACACATCTTGCCTGGGGCCCGATTTTTGGAAATCATACCTATGAAAATATCGCTCGAAAATCGTTCAAATCCGTGAATTGCTATTTTTGAAAGGCGAGTAGTAGAAAATCACCGCTCGAATTGAAAACGACTGGTCTCTAGCAGTCGTTTTAGAATTCGAGTGGTGGGATGGCTTGTCAAAATTAAAAACATGGCGAGTTGGCGGGTCTGAAGAATCGGAAGACGAAGTTGCGGAAAATCAAACTCGGGGTACACGCACCCACCTGCGGCAGCTCGGAACAACTCCACCAGCCTTTTTCTTTGTAAAGGCGACATATGCTTTGCCATTTTAATTTTTGTTTCGCTGTTTAAAACTTAGCAGTCGTTGCAGAAAACTTTTGACAGTAACACAATACAAAGGACGCACAGACGATAACAAAGTTTTCGTTTTACGTAATTTTTTTTGTAACAAATTCGCAATTTAAACTAGTTCTAATAAGTACTTTAGCATAAAAAATAAATAACTATTACGCAAAAATACTTTGCAATTTATGTTAAATTAATTTGAGCTGAAAATATATATTTCCAGGTGCCCAACAAAAAACCGGTAATTATCGACTTTCTGCGTGTAACGAGACGGGACTACTTTTTACACATCGACTTAGTCTTTCACTAAATTTCGAACGCGGATTTCAAAAATTGGGCATTTGAGGACCACTCGCAAATGGATGTGACTAATTTTCGCGTGTGGATTGAATTCTATTACTCGTCGTGAATTCGAGCGATATGATTTCCAAAAATCGGCCCCCAGGACCATATTTTTATCTCAAAAACGATTAGAAAATGTTTACTGCAATATGGATTTGACAGCTCAAGTCAGCGACATAAATGACAATTTTAGCCGTAGCGAGCGCTGTGATCGTTTAGGCTACCCCCTCCACCCGCTTTGCACTCTGCCAATAGGTTGAAGGGACCAAAAGATAACGCCTATTTTTTTCCATTCAAATTATAGTACGCGTTCGAAACAAAAGCTACTCTAATAGCTACTAATATACTGTTCCCTTAAAGGCCGACAATGGATCGGCATCTTTCCTGGGGATGCTGGTTCTCATGCGTGGTGCTGGTCGCTTACCAGGTGGCCAGTTTGCTCGTCTGCCTCCCTCCTTCCATAATAAAAGTCAGTTACATTGCCTAGTGACAAGAAGCAAATTAATGCTGCTAACGCACTGTAAGTACGGTCGAAGACACTGAATCAAGTACCTCTATTGGAACCTTCTCTAATACAACTTTGCAATAATTTATTTTCGGCAAGTGTATATGGTTAGCCGTAATAACATTAGCAGTGAAAAGATTCTTACGTGGTTCAGTTTCTTTCACTGTACACTTGTTATTAAGAAAATGTAAAAAAGTTTCAAAACGACTTTCTAAGTAGCAAAAAGGCACCGTTTGTATCAGAAACGGTTTCAAAGGCAAAAGTGGCAATAAAAAACGGGGTGAAAATACCGCTATTTCGAATATAAGTGATGGCTGTGGAGAGTGGAGAGTGGAGAGTCGTTCGGCGTACATTGTCCGCCATCGATGGCTCTCGCGTAACGCCTCTTACCCTCGAAACCTGCTTCCGAACCACCGTTTAAATACTAAACCTAACACCCAAGCTTAGAGCTCAAATTGTGATAAATATTCATGGGATCAAAGTAGTCGACGACAGAAAAGAAGCCGTATTCGTTCGATTTAGAGTTGGAAGTTGAATGTGTAAGCTCGTGTATATGAGATGTAATGTAGAAATTATGGTAAAGTTCCTTGTGAAATAAATAAATTATTTATTTGTACCTAGTATATACATACATAAATCACGTCTTTATCCCTTACGGGGTACACAGAGCCTGAGGTAGCAAAACCTAAAGGGCACGTTTAGCACGATTGTGGGCGTATAGTTGGAAAGGGGAATCAAAATAGGTTGGGTTGCTAGCCGCATCGTCTAAGATTCCTAAGATTTTCGCCCATTCCGTTGATGGGCTTTTACCATGTGTGCGGGAAGAGAAGCAACTGGTATATTCCATAGTTTTTTCTTTACTCCCATGCCTGTACATCTCTGTGCTAATTTGTGAAAGAATAAAATTTACTTGAGCAGTTTCAAGTCCCGCGAAAAATAAATTTCTTAGTATCACTCAAAGATCTTCTGATGACAGCCAAATATAAAGTTTCTTTATCAGCCAGTCGGCTTGTCCTTTTTTAATTCCTCAACAATTTCAGAAAATTCTTGGGATAGTATTTTGTTGTTATTATCACCTATTTATATGTCAAATGTGGAGTTTCTAATAATTATACTTGTGAAGATATTTGGGTAGCACTTGATCTCACTTTGAAAGCTAAATTCTACGCAGACATCCATTGACCGTCGATTTAAATAACAACAATTTGAAATTAATATAAAATCTAGGCAGTATTGTAAGCGGTCTAATCTATTTTAGAGTATAATAAAATGCATCGACTATAGCTAAACTCCAATCATAAAGCCCATCGAGAGAATGGACGAACATCTTAGGAATCATGTTATAGGCAATGCTATCAACCCATCACTATTTTGATTCCATTTTCCACCTATACGCCCACAATCATGCTAAACGTGGCCTTTAGTTAAGTCTTGTTACC
This sequence comes from Pandemis corylana, assembly GCA_949127965.1. Lineage (NCBI taxonomy): Eukaryota > Metazoa > Arthropoda > Insecta > Lepidoptera > Tortricidae > Pandemis > Pandemis corylana. Next base: position 18,129,168 of record OX421852.1, on the reverse strand, counting down.
TTAGACTCTGTCACCTCGTAAGGTATAAAGTCGTAATTTATGTATGTGTATGCAATTTAATCTGGACTTGTATCCATTTTTAACTGGGTGTCGCAATATCAGTAATGCTTTTCCATTCGCAACGTTAAGGAAAATATACAAAAGGTTACCTAATAAATATTGCTCGCTGAACGGGTAGGTCGTATGAAAAGTAAAATACTGTTACAAATTGACACCCGAAGGCAATGACCTGGGCCGGCCCAGGGGGTATCACTCACCCACGCCTTACCCTTTAAAGGGAAGTACAGGGTGTATCATAAATCCAAATAAAAATTGACAGCGCGATTTGCAAATCCGCTGGCGGGAATCACTCCTGCGGCATCAATCTTCATAAGCGGTTGAAAGGCATATTTTTCTTCGTCGGGCGAGGCTGTCAGTCAACCGATACGCGATAATAACCCCCTGTCACATTTCAGCCGCCTCAAAGGCAAGAATCAAAGACGATTGCCGGCGTCCGCACGTCCAGCAAGAGGTGCCGAACAAAGGCTTTGTTCGCTTTGTCTTTACGCTTCCTTTGTGATTATTTATTGAATCGATCCCTAACACCGGATCTGTTTGTGCCGTTTCAATAAATTGATAAATAATTACGTTCGGGTGTCGGAGTCGATGCCGGGTGCCGATAGCGGGAGTCTTTGCTCGTTGCCGCGGATATGCTTAGCTAAAACGACGGGGAAAGATTTGACTGTTTGTTTGTTTGCATTGATTAAGCTCTGCAACTAATGGACTGATTTGAAAAAATCTTGCACCATTAAAATTCTAAATTATTCGCGGATGAATAATCGCAGACAACAGCCTAATAAAGTACCTGCAAATTATGTTTGATAATCGTTCGGTAGTTTCGTATGTATCCGGGATTCGTAGTTTAAATGATTATTTACGAGTACAAGCTACAAGGAAAAACTAATTAACGCCAATGTTGACGTAGTCCCAAACTAAGTACAAACTAGACAAAGAATAAACATACTTAATTAGGTGCATATAAATAAAGACAATTATTATTGTTGGTACGGATTTATAAATAGAATAAAATAAATATCTTGGGACAAATTACAGCAATTGACCCAGCCCCAATACTAAGCAAAGCTTCTGCTATGGGTACCAGGCAACGGATAAACATACTTATATAATGTAGATAAATACATACTTAAATACATACAACATCCATGACTCGGGCACAAACATTCGTATTCATCATACAACTGTCTGCCCCTACCGGGATTCGAACCCAGGACCTCTAGCTTCATAGTCAGGGTCACTAACCAGTAACCACTAGGCTATCCGGTCGTCAAATTTCCTATCACGGGCCCATGGGGACCCGGTCATCTGTAAGGCGCTCATGGGGCCGAGGCCAACATGAAGAGGTCTTTGGTACCATATTATTACAAGCTGTACATAAATTGCAACCTTTGTATGTATTTATGTAGGTATGTATTTTTGCATGTTTGGCCGGGTGGAATCTAGCGACTCAATTTTGAAGCAGATATCTTCATCCTATTGAGCTGAAATTTTGCATACTTGTGTAAGTCAGATGACAATACAATAATCTGGTAGTAGAATTCTGGTGGTCCAGCCAGGACCGTCTCCGCAGGAGGGAAATCTTTAATGATCCGATGGACTTCAAATTTGGTTTACATTATGTAGGACAAATGACATTGCAAGTACAGTCAACAAAAATAACAATTAGGAAAGAAGCTTGTATCTAAAATGAGATTTTTAGGCTCGCTTATTTCACACATGTCATGTTATCTGCCCCGACGGGCATCGAAACCGGGATCTCAAGCATCACAACCAGGTTATTTAACCACTACGCTGCAATCGTATGTTTGTTGGGTTTGGGTCGCAGGCGCAGCGCGGTAGGCAGCGGCGCGGGCGTCCCACGCCCGACGCTGAATTCGAATCGCCATGGTGACGCCTAATAAAACTTTTCTTTTGATTACGTTACGTGAGAAACTCCGAAACGCTTAATGTAAAGCTATAAATTGTTTCCAAACTAATTAATTCTTGAAAAAGTTAACTCTGCTTCCCCGTCAGCGCTTTAATTTGAGATTCTTTAAGATTTAAACGTTGTTTTCGACGTTCATTAGAGTTAATAACTCTTAAACAATTTTTACGGTGCCCGCAAAAAGCGTGTCTGGAGCGCTGAAGTCGAGTTACGGCCAGGACTGATATCGATACCTAAAATTAATCAATATCTTTTTTTTTTTAATTCCGATAATATCAGAATACCGGATATCGGTGTCGACAGATACCGACCACAAACACAGTAATCGTATCACTATCGAATTTAACTATAATAAGTATCTATCTATAAATTATCTATACCTAGCTTCCATGCTGGTCTCGGAGTAAAGAAAAAACATTTCTCTTCCCACGCAGATGGTAAAAACCCAACGAGGGAATGGGCATAGGAATCATGACTTTTATAGGCGAAGCGGCTAGCAACCCATCACTATTTTGATTCTGCTTTCCACCTATACGCCCGCAATCATACTAAAAGTAGCCTTTAGGTCTTGTTTCCTTTGGCCCTGTCTACCCCGTAAGGGATAAAGATGTGATTTGTGTGTGTGTGTGTGTGTGTGTGTGTGTGTGTGTGTGAGCGTGACCAGTGGCTTCTCAAGCAGAGGGTCGTTGGTCAAAAACCCGGGCTTGCATCTCTGTGTTTTCGGAATATATGTGCGAAATCGCATTTGAAATTCACCACGAGCTTTTCGGTGAAGTAACACATCGTGAGGGAACCTGCACACGTCTGCGAAGCAATTCAATGGTGTGTGTGGAGTTCCCAATCCGCACTAGCCCTGGGTTGGAACAGCCCAAGCCCTCTAATTCTGAGAGGAGGCCTGCGGCCAGCAGTGGGACGTATAAGATGATGATGATGATGATGATGAGGTATCAATAATTTTTCAATACTTGGTACTTATATAGGTACTACAACAGACGAGGACACGAGTAGGTAGGTACCTACGGCGCGGGATAAAATACCGACACCGATATCAAATATCGGTGCTATTCCGATATCCAAATATACCTACCAACAAAATATCGGTATTAACAATTCGCTCTACAATCCACGCTCGTTTCTTACAGAAATAATTCGAGAACAGGAACCAAGGAAGCGGGAAGTGTCGCGCGTTGTCCAGCGGAGCGAGCGAAGTGAGCGAAGTGAGCGAAGCAGGGCGGCGCGCGGTGCAGTCAAAAGCGAAACATCCGCTTCGGATATTCCGTAATAATATTAAATATCCGGCGCAAGCGGACGGCAGTGCTGCCAATTTAGCAAGTTTGTCGCTAGAAATGGCGACTTTTGTCTTAGCGATGAAAATTTCAGCGACAAAATCAATAATAATTACTTTAGGGTCACTTGAATATTGTATTTTGTTATAGTTTCAGGCAGATATTTTCGTTTTTATTAACTTAAAAAAAGTCTTTAATATAATACGAAGTACATGCCTACTTCCCTACTTAAGTATTATTATAGTGTATGAATGAACACTTTTGGTCGACATTAATTGTATAGGTATCCAAAAAAACGTGAAATGAATACACATACACATACACAAATCTCGTCTATATCCCTTACGGGCTAGCTAGCATATTAGCACCGCAGCTCCCTTGTGTTTTTATAGAACTAGCTCCTCATTTAGCGACTTTCTGGCGACTTTTGACGTTGATCTCGGCGAATTGTACCTTTTGTAGTTGGCAACACTGGGGCCGGTCTCGCTCCGCCGGGCTCAGTTTACACTGATTGACCTCTTGTTAGACAACTCTGAACTTTTAATTTTATTGAATTAATGGGTGTTTTTAACGTTTTTTCACTTTGCCCGCTTAGCTTATTTTAAATTTCATGTAGATTTATGTTAATCGCTAGCGAAGCACGTGCTAGACTGGCGAAGGCGAGATGTATGTATTCCAGGACGTACTTAAGTATAGGTACATATATTTAAATTACCACCATTGCACCATTTTTTATTTCTCAGTCATATCAGCCATAGAATGTCCACTGTTGGACAGTAGGCCTCCCCCAAGACCCAGAGACCATGTTTAGCATGATTGTGGGCGTACGGATGGAAAGGGGAATCAAAAAAGTGATGGGTTGCTAGCCACATCGCTTATAACATGATTCCTAAGATTGGCCCATTCCCTCGATGGGATTTTACCATCCGCGCGGGTAGAGAAGCTTCTGGTACATTCTATGTTTTATCTTTGCTCCCAGACCAGCATGGTCATTTATAAAAATCAGAATATGATCACGCGTCGTGTATTATTAGAAGCAGCTTCCAAAATATTTAGGAAGATATATGGACGTTTTTACATGTCGCAATATTCCATGAAAACCAAGCATCGTACTTTCAATTTCTTCACGTGGGTGGAAGTTGCGTACTTTCGTAATATTACGTAGACGTTATAAAGACGTGTACACATGTTGCGCAAGTCCTAATCTGACGCGACGATCATAACCATCCGAATGCCGTTTTCCGCCGCCATAGTAATATTCGATGTGTTTACGACTTTATTAGGCCAACAAGGTGAGTTTTAAGGCCAGGGCCTTACCATGACAGTTCAGGTTTTAGCTGTCATTTTTAGTATGAATCTGACAGCGAGCGAATCCAAACTGAATCGGGATTTAATCGCATTAAAGACGGCATGGTAAGCCAGATATCGACAACGCGCTACGGGCGAGCTATATTGCCGTTCATTGCGCGGTTTAAACACTAACTACAAAAGAGTTAATTAACAAGACATGTAATGTACAGCAAAGCTAGGTAAAGTAAGGGGCCTGGATAAGACAAGTCAGAAACCCTTTAGCTGGAACTTAAGTCTCGATATTTTAGGTGTAGGACATAACTATCAGGCAGTAGTTTTTTTTTTCAACTTTTTCATGTAAATTAGATACATCATCTAATCTAATGTTAAGTATCGCTATGGTGTCAACTGTCATGTTATATATTAAAAGGTAAATAAATAAATAAATAAATCATTAGGAAAAGAAGTGTGAATTACAATGACTATTATTTTAAGATCATTGTTTACTTTTACTGGTAGGTACTGACTTTTGTAGCTGAGAGAACTGATTCTCAAACTCAAACTGCTGGCACAGTTTTCGTTAGTGATCACTTTTTATCTCACCACTCTCTGTAAAGTTCCGGTGACAGATACAGGTTTCTTAATGTAGGTTATTTGCTAATCGTTTCTTAACATATCGAAGGGAAGTTATGATATGAATCTTGATAGAAATCATTAGAATATCGCTCGCTTGTCGCTCATAGTAGTGACCCTGTCACAGCCCCCGTCACAAGGGCGAAGGGAGGTTTTTTCGTATCAAGATCTGGCAAGCACGTGTTCCGAACACATCTTATCGATATGGCCATAAATTGTTTCAACTTTGTACCTAACTCGAAGGCGGATTTTTTTAATCGGACGCCGACCTTGGCGCGGAAACTTTACGAGGTTAATGGTAGCTGTTTTATGGAATTTGAACTGGTTCCGTAAAAATTTACGCGTGACTTACTTCAATATTCTTATAAATAAGTTTCCGACAAAAATGTCATCACTACATAGTATAAAACAAAGTCGCTTTCCGCCGTCTGTCCGTATTCGTAGATCTTTAAAACTACGCAACGGTTATTGATGCGCTTTTTTTATTAGATAAAGTGATTCAAGAGGAAGGTATGTAATGTATAATTCAACGTAGATGAAGTTGCAGGCAGAAGCTAGTTTATAGTAACTATCTACTATTTATTGTCATCTACATTATCTATACCAAATTTCAAGTCAATCGGACCAACCATTGAAGAATGCCTTCCTGCAGAGACGGTCCTGACCGGGCTACCAGAATTTCACTACTTGTTGTATTTTCCGATCTTCAAAATTATGCAAGATTTCAGCTCAATCGGTTGAAGGCATCTTTTTCAAAATTGAGTTGCAAGATTCTATCCGGACATGCATACCTTGCAAGATAAATTAAAGTTTTTAAAAACTACATTTACTATTTTATTAAAAACAAAACAATATCTCCGAGTGTCGGACGTGATGCCGAGCGTCCTACGTCTTGAACCCTGAGACTCGGAGCTTTGAAGACATTGTCTCATAGTTGCCGAACGAAGACTTATTTTAGAATAACAAATGCATTTGGTGAATGTTCCATTGCTCTGCATTCAAGCAATTGTTTCTTGCAAAGTGTGCGTGTCTTACGGAGCGATTTTCGAGTGAGATTTCTTTTTATACTTACCACAAAACCCGCCTTCGCACTCACGCACACTTTGACACGTATGCAGATGCGTGTTTACCACAGATATAGCTCAATCGCTATCGTGAATTGCAAAAGCTTAAGATTTAGTAGATTTAATATTCTTCCATGCTGGTCTGAGAGCAAAGAAAAAACTTAGAATGTACCAGTTGCTTCTCTTCCCGCGCATATGGTTTTTTTTTTTTTTTTTTTTTATATGAGAGGGGGCAAACGAGCAGACGGGTCACCTGATGGAAAGCAATCACCATCGCCCAGGGACACCTGCAAGACCTGAGGAATCACAAGTGCGTTGCCGGCCCTTTGAGGAACAGGAAGGCTCGCTTTTTAAAGATCCCTAAATTGTACCGCTCAGGGAATGCTGCTGTAAAAGCTCATCGAGGGAATGAGTGAAAATCTCAAGTACCAGATCACAACTATTTTGTCTGATTGAACATACATACATATTCTCACTTCTTTATTACGTTTAGCGTGATTGTAGGCGTATAGGTGGAAAGGGGAATCAAAACAGTGATGGGATGCTTCATCGCCTATAACATAATTCCTAAGTTTTTCGCTGATTGATTGAACTCATCACTATTTTGATTTCCGTTTCCATCTATACGCCCACAATCATGCTAAACGTGGCCTTTAGGTCCTAAGCCTGGCAAACTTAGGCTCTGTCTACTCCGTAAGGGACACGTGATTTGTGTGTGTACATTGTTCGAGGTTGTGCTAGGTAAACTACAAATTGACTCCCACGTCTCGTATATATTTACCGAAGTGTTTTCAAGTAAATTGTATATTGATAAATGCAGATTTGTTGGTGTTCTCGTTGCAGCCAGGTGCATGGTAACGAACGCCGAACTAAATGTTGTTTCAAAACATATTATAATGCACCGAAGTTGGACGAATGTTGTTTCTGAAGGGGAATATCGTTGCGCCCCGGAACAAAGTAACTTGGCCAACGTTTACGTGGATTTGGAAGACGTTTTAATAATTCAACAGGTGAACTGTGTAAGTGGTTCTGAATGCTGTTCCAATGCATTGGTATTTCTGTACAAAAAGGCAGGGTGGTAGGGCCTTGTGCAAGGTTCGTCCGGATCGCTACCACCATCTTACTCGCTAATCCTGCCGCTAAGTAGCAGTGCTTGCACTGCTGTGTTCCGGTGTGGAGAGTAAGACATCCGGGGAAATTACGGGCACAAGAGGCATTTCATCTTAGTCCTCTAGGTTGGCAACGCATCTGCAATCCCTCCGGGGTTGCGGGTGTCTATGGACAGTGGTGATCACTTACCATCAGGTGACCCACTTGCTCGTTTTCCTTCCTATTCATATAAAAAAAAAAAAAACAAAAAACAAAAAGGCAACGCCAGCAGCTTTTCTTTTTCTTGTCTTTGTAACTATTATCTATGTCACGAATAAATGTTTTCTTTCTTTCTTTCTTTCTTTCTTTCTTTTGGGTATGTAGTCTTGAATTTTAAATTTTATACTTTAGTTCTAAATTTAGTTCTTGCCTTCTACGCTGGTCTGGGAGTAAAGAAAAAACAGAATTTACCAGTTGCTTCTTTTCCCGCGAGGGAATGGGCGAAAATCTTAGGAATCATGTCATAGGCGATGTGGCTAGCAACTATCACTATTTTGATTCCACTTTCCTCCTATACGGTCACAATCATGCTAAACGTGGCCTTTAGGTCTTGTTACCTTAGGCTCGGTCTACCCCGTAAGGGACAAAGACGTAATTTATATAGGTATGCATGTATGTATGTAGTTCTTAATTTAAATCTATTAAACGGCTGGATGAATTTCAACAGTTAAGGTACAGTCAAATTTGTCTTAAAAACTTAAATGTTCAAATAATGTCCTTAGATAATACTATGGATATTAAAGAAAATGGTGGGTTTACGCGCTTTAATGTTCGAACAAAAAACCTGATTTCATGATTAGTTTTTGATATTAACGTCCGAATGCTATCACCTTCGACACTAAACGAAGCCGGGTGTCATTGATTTAACTGTGTATTATTCCATTAATTCACCCTCCTTGAGAGCTAGTTATCATTTGAGGACATGAACCTTCGTGACAACTTTCTTAGTAATGTTTTTTTTTTTTATATATAAGAGGGGGCAAACGAGCAGACGGGTCACCTGATGGAAAGCAATCACCTTCGCCCAGGGACACCTGCAAGACCTGGGGAATCACAAATGCGTTGCCGGCCCTTTGAGCAACAGGAAGGCTCGCTTTTTAAAGATCCCTAAATTGTACCGCTCAGGGAATGCTGCAGCAGGAAGTTGGTGATGATGTGGTGGTTTCCCCTTACCTACCCCACCGCAGTGCTGGAGTCCGAGGTTCGAGTTGACAACAGAGAACGCTGCCCACTCTCGTCCCAAGCCCTTTAGCCGCCTTTTATGACTCCCACGGATAGAGATGGGACCGTCCTAATCAAAAACAGGGTACTGTGTACCTACCTTGCCCTACTTCACCAACGCATTAGAAATTTTACCAGAAGCAAGCGCAGCACATAACTCAGAATCACTTTGTTTTATGCTCCAACCCTATCTTGTTTCGTGTACGCTCCGTCAGTTTTAACGACATCCTATTAAAATTTTCCACAATGAAACATGTGGCAGACGACCACGAGGTATGAAAATAGCTAAAATGAAGCTTATTTCGCTATACAAACAAAACCCGCTCAGTTTCCTTATTTAAACACAAAATGTATAGAGTTTATTTAGCGGTGCCATTCCATAAATGCAATTTGCATTGTGGTTGCAATGTGCAGCGGGAGCTGCAGTAGATACTCAGCTGACTAGATTTCAGTGTAGATTTAAGAATTCACTTACGCCACGGCCGCGTATATCCTTAGCTAGAACGCGGTAACATCATTTTGCTCGAGATAGTTCTACGTGAATAATTAAAACATGCGCTTGGACTTCATAAGGTTGGAGCTAGTTTTGGTGTGATAAATATTATACAGTTTTTGCAGCTTATTTTATAAAATAAAACACTAAAGAGTGGTTATATATTCTTTATCCGCGTGAGATGAAGAACGAACCATTCAGTTTGTTATTTACTTAATTTAAATGTTACTTATAAAGGTAAAATCTTTGGTTGTTGGTATTTCATGAGAAAATTTTCAAAACTGAATATGCAGTCTAATACAGACTTTTCGTAAAAACCATTTACATTCGTGCAAAATATCAAAGTTAATATTGATTCTAAGTAAAACCTAAGAATATTTCAAGATCTACATGAAAATAGGGGTCAGAACTATCATTACCGGAATAAATCACAACCAAAGTTGTTCATTAAAATAAGCCTTAATGTGTACAATTTAAGTTTGGAACTCGCGTTAACGCAACAGGATTGCGTGCAGACGGCTGCGGTAGGGCCAATGCGAACAACTTATGCTCTAGTTTCACTCGAGTTTTCGGTGAAATTTTCATTCATAGCAAAACAATAAGTTAGTTACACTAACGAGTTTCATTAGTTTTGAGGACAACTGCGATATTATTAAATCTATTTCACGTTTTGAGCACGTTTGAGTTAACCCGGTTTTATCGTCAACGAATATTTTGTAAAGTGCACATATTATGTTTTCTGTAGTTTTTTTACTTCCTCATTCCCCTCTGACGCAGGTATTAGATATTCTCAGGAAAAATGACCTGAGATTTGTAAAATCCACTGAGTTATCACTATACACGTCTAGCAAGTTGCGTCAAAGAACAAAAACAGCCCGTCGCCAATACTATTTAAACTAACAAAATATAAAAGGTAACTTAGATGCACGTGGTTATATTAAATAAATAAATAAATATCTTGGGACAAATTACACCAATTGACCCAGCCCCAAACTAAGCAAAGCTTGTACTATGGGTACCAGGCAACGGATTAAACATACTTATATAATGTAGTTAAATACATACAACATCCATGACTCGGGCACAAGCATTCGTATTCATCATACAACTGTCTGCCCCTACCGGGATTCGAACCCAGGACCTCTAGCTTCATAGTCAGGGTCACTAACCACTAGGCTATCCGGTCATCAAATAACAATTAACAATAGATTAATCGACTCTTATTTGTCTCTCAGTGTCTTTATCTTACACACTTAGTTAAAAAAGGACAGAACGAGCTACAACGCAAGAAAAGGTACGCGAGTTACCCCCATCGGTTATATTAAGACGGTCACGCTGCGCCATGACTGTCTAATGAACGACAGACCTTAGTGACGTCATCGCCCTTCATAGTAATGCTAACGCACCGCAAAATTAACGCGTATGGTTCTGGATCCTCATTAAGCATTACAGTAACGGTATGGAATAGGACACGTTCCATTCATTAAATGAGACTCGGAACGGCTAGCACGCTGGGCTGAGTAAGAAAGCCGCAAATTGAAACTTTGCTGTTGGCGTGTACAATAATCGTAATATATTTTTTTTTAGTACAATTTTCAATTTTCTTTTAATCCATGAGTACTCTTTGCGAGCAAATTCGAAGTAACATAAATTTTGACTCATGGTGAAATTTATTTGGGGTTTGATAAATTTCTCGTGTAATTTTATTTCTCTGTACATTGATGATTTTTTAATAAAAACAAGTGAAGTTAAGGATTCAAATTATGTACCTAGTTCACTGTACGAATACAAGTTTAACAGCAAATGGGATTTCGGTCCTTTCTTCGGTTCCGACTAAGTTAACTTACGCCGTTTTAGCATAGCACCACGCCACGGCGAGGAGACGGAGCCAGCGACGACTGAAACCCGACTCCACGTAAAACTTGGCGTTTCCTTACATCAGCCGCCATTAGGCCGCATTAGCGCGAATGCTTATTATATATTGCATTTGGGTAATGTGAATGCGGTATACATTAGCTTTTATTGTTATTGTCTCAGCTCGTTACGAGTACGTGGGATGACAATTCTTGTTTATTTGTTACGATGAACCCGTTGAATTTATGTTTTGAGGACAGAAATAAAGGGATATCTTTCTTATTAATAAACGTAGAATAACAGGTAGGTGGTTTTGTTGACCGCCTTTTAAACTCGTGTTTTCGAATTTTTATTAGGTATTTTGAGTTTGAATTAAATTTGAATCCAGTGAAAAAGATCATCGTAAGGAAAATATGCAGGTCACGAAGCAATTCAATGGTATATTTTCAATTCCCATGCATTCTAAAGTCGTGTGGGATCTGTAGACCAGCTTCTCAAACTCAAAGAGGAGAAACTGTGCCCGTCCTTACCTAACTGTTGATGTGATTAAAAATACAGTAAAACTCTTATACCTATTATTTTCTGCAGGAATGGAACAAGTACGACTGTTTTTTTGTTTTTAACAAGGTGTTTGAGCTTGACGCAAATTCATTCATGCGAATAAAGGTCTTGCAAAGAATATTTTAATTGTTTTGCCCTATAACGTCTGAATAGTCCTTAGTTCTTGTTACGTTCAAAGAAAATCGTTTTTAATTACTACCTGAGTTAATTACGGGCAATTTCTCAGAAATAGCCTCTTTTGATGTCGATTTTTCGGTTAGTAATTTTCATTTCTATTAGCCAATAATCAACGCCCAGTAAATTAGAAGTTTATGACATTTCTCGTCTAAATTAAACTCAAATATAAGTACGGCGATACAGATTATATTTAAATAAATAATAAATAAATATCTTGGGACAAATTACACCAATTAACCCAGCCCCAAACTAAGCAAAGCTTGTACTATGAGTACCAGGCAACAGATAAACATACTTATATAATGTAGATAAACACATACTTAAATACATACAACATCCATGACTCGGGCACAAACATTCGTATTCATCATACAACTTTCTGCCCCTACTGGGATTCGAACCCGGGACCTCTAGCTTCATAGTCAGGGTCACTAACCACTAGGCTATCCGGTCGACTTAAATTCCAAATCCTCCTCATCGGCATCATGGCCAGTCTAAATACGATATATTTCTGGATACAGGCTTACTCAAAATGAATGTGCTTGGGCTCTAGCTCCTATGTGAGTCTAGAGTGGATTGGAAACTTTACACGCAGCATTGCATCTATCTCTTTGGCAGCCAACCTTACTTACCTTAGCTTAGTTAGATTTTAATCAGGTTGGAGACTGAAAACCAGCGTGCCTGCTGAGTCTCCTCTCCTATTTACCTAATAGTCTAGCCGACAAGTTCAAAATGGTATAAAATAGAGATACTGCTCTTAAAATTATGTGCGATAGCTCATTGGATGCGGAATGACGCCTAGAAAATTGTGCTAAAATAGTGTATTAGCACATAAAAAAATGCAAAAGTTATAAACAATTAAAGATGAAAAAAAAGGCATTTATTTTATACCATTTTGAACTTGTCGGCTAGACTATAATGCATGTAATTGTATGTGCCTAATGGATATATTTTTTTGTGTATTGGTAAATAAAAAATCTTTTATTTATTATTTATTATTATTTTTCATTGCAAATTGCTTCACTAGTGTAAGTTTCCTTACGATTTTTTTCTTCTTTTATCTAGGTAAATTTTAAATGTATTTTCGCACATAAGTTCCGAAAAACTCAGAGGGGCGATTATATAGATCTAGTCCAGAAACACTATCGTTCGAAGGTTACCTGAAAGAGATCCCTTTAAGGGATAAGTTCGCCTTTGTACATCAGTTTTTCTCATTACCTGTAAAATTGAATGTGTTTTATGTACAACAAAGAGTTATACATACATACTACCTAATAAAAGCAGTTGCAAGGCGTAGTTACCGCCTTTTAGCCTAGTGTTGAAGTGTTGAGGGTATAACCGCAATTGAGGTCTGACGTCAGTCGCGTACCAAGTGTCGTCTGAGAGGGTACCACCTCCATCACTAATTATTGCTTTGTGTCGCGCTACTTGAGCGAGTAAAGCTATTAACTGCTATTTTGACAAGGGCTCTCATGAAGAGGATGATAGCGGTTGCAAATGTTGCAACATTGTAAAATATTGTTCAGTTCAGCAGGGAGTGACTCATTTAAGACACATACATACACAACAAATCACGTCTTTATCCCTTACGGGGTAGACAGAGCCTAAGGTAACAAGAGCTAAAGGCCACGTTTAGCAAGACTGTGGGCGTATAGGTGGAAAGTGGAATCTAAATAGTGGGTTATGCTAGCAGTATTGCCTATAACATGATTCCTAAGATTTTCGCCCATTCCCTTGATGGGATTTTAACATCTGCGCGGGAAGGGAAGCAACTGGTATTTTCTATTTTTTCTGTACTCCCTGACCAGCATGGAAGAAACAACTAACTTTTTTTAGAGTAACAACTTAATTGGATATAGTTTGTTTAATTATAGTTCATAGTACGAAACCATTGAGCATGTAACCAATAGAGTTACTGCCCTGCCCTGTCTTACTGCCCTGTCCAAGGTCAAACACGATACTAGAGTCGAGCATCCGGACTTTAAGTTTGTAGTCAAGTTTTATAACCACTGTTGTTTGTTGGTTACCTATTCTATGTAAGAAACTAAAGTTAACAATGTCACCAATCACAAAACAGTCAAAAGTAGGTCAAAAGCAAAAAAGCATTCATTTTAAATTGTAAAAAGGCCTGCTTTATAATTTACAGCAACTAACATGTCAACAAGCATGTTGGTTTACTATTCATGAAAGTTAACTTCATTATGTGAACGTAATTGCATAATTATGTGAGCGAATATGAGTACAGCTTTATTTAATGCTTTATTTGTTTAGGTTAAGTTAGGGTCTTTATACTCTGGTTTCCCTTGTCGTGTGAAACGTTCGAAGGTTAGCTGGAAGAGATCTCTTTGAGGGATAAGTTCGCCTTTGTACATCTGTTTTTCTTATTACCAGTAAAATTGTGTTGTTGAATGTGTTTCATGTACAATAAAGAGTTATACATACATACATACTGCTATAAAACAAGTGAGTGAACATAATTGTATGTATTTGCTGCAGCTGCAGTCATGTTTTGAGATCAACTTTGAAACAATTTTCATTAAAAAAAACTGTTTTTAAGTCAATTCGAAAAGATTAGAAAAAAAGTAAGTAAAATATTTGACTGTGAAAAATATCTATCGTTGAAAACAGCGCCATCTATCGTCTTTGTTGAATAAGATCTTATTACTTCAAAGGTCATCCTCATGAGGCGTTGATTATTGAAATCACAAAAACATCCCAGCATTAAAATTCCACAACACACCATCCGTCTTATTAATACAAAAATAATAAACGACTTTGTTTGTAAATTTTTTGTCCTTAAATTCTCTGGATTCACTGAACCATCGAACTAATAGAAAACCGTATAATACACGCCACTTTTCATCCGATGAACTTGCGAATTCTCACGAGACGCTAAAGTTGGCCGCAACAGCTTCAACATAAAACTATGCACTCGTAATAAAATGCGCAACTCGCATCCCGGCAACTAGGCGAAACTTTCCTTCGTGCACTTGTCAAAAGTTGCCTGAGAAATCGATGAGGCACAAAAACGGCTCGAACGAAACAGCGTGCAAATAAAACGCGACGCGGACAAGAATGAAAGAGCAATTGGGGGGCGAAACAATTCGGAAACAACGCTATTCGGGTACCGCAAACATTTGCATGAGAAAACGGAGTGTCGGGATAGTGCGACCGGAATTGCTTACACGACTGTACGACACAATGCGGCGTTGTTAGTGCGTAAGAAATTATTTACTGCTTTTATGCTCTGTTTTGTGGCTTTTGTTGGCGAACAAAACTATTGGAAAAATCATTGTATGTATAACTCTTTATTGTACATAAAACACATTAGTTTTACAGGTAATGAGATAAACAGATATAAATAAACAAAAAGTATTTACCTTGCTACTCCGCTACTCAAAGGGAGTTGAGTAGCGAGGCGAGTTGAGTAGCGGAGTAGCAAGGTAACGCCTGATTCAATTAAATTAATAAACACAACATAATCGACTGCTCAACAGGGACGGGAGAAGGCGCTGTTTTTCAAATGATAGAGGTACTATCAAATGAATCAAGAATTCATTTATTGCTTTGTTTACGTAAAAGTTTATGGATTATGTAGTATATTTCATCTGTGTATCGTTTCGTGAGTCATAGACGGTTCTGGCTGAAAATCAGTGCTGCAGGTGTCCAACACCTCAGCGTAATGCTGAGCCAGCGACCGTTTCATTTTTGAGAAGATACAACGCTGATGATCTATTTTTCATGTCTGTGTTTATTTTTATTGTTTATTTTTTATAAATGTGTGTATATCACTACATAGTATAAAATAAAGTCGCTTTTTCTGTCCTCATGTCCCGATGTATGCTTATATCTTCAAAACTACACAACGGATTTTCATGCGGTTTTTTTTAATAGATAGAGTGATTCAAGAGGAAGGTTTATATGTATAATACATGCATAATATACTGTGCGAAGCCGGGGCGGGTCGCTAGTTCTCTTATATTTGTGTGTCTTGCAAAAAGGAATAAATGTATGCTTTCTTCTTTCTTTCTTTATTTCTTGATTTTTTTAAGACGAATAGTGCACTACTTTATGGAGGCTGCCGTTTTTTCTCCGCAACGTTAAAAGTAAAATTATAAGCTTAAGTAGGTCACGCTGAGCGTCGCCCCGGAAACGAACCCGTTATTGCTTTCCGTTGTTTACAAAGACAAAATGACTGACAGAAACAAAGGAAATATCGTTTTCGCAATAATTAAGATTGATAGGTCCTTGGCAGCTGAGTGGAATAAATACGGGAATTCGCGGAAAAGCCTTACAATACGTTGAATCATATTGACAGTTGGTAGCGCGAGAGCTGAACGTTTTGCCAAGGTACGTCGTTGAGGCAAAATCAGCTGAGGCACACCGAAATTTGAAATTCAAAGTTCACGTCGTGTCATCTCACTGTCAAATTAATGACTGTTAGTGTAAATGGCTCGCAATGAACTTTGAAAATCGAATTTTGGATAAAGGCAGTCTACTTCTGGCTTTTTGCTACGCACAGTGAAGGTGAAGCAGCTTTCAGCGGCAATATTTCTGGACTGCTACTCATACAATTCAGGGATCTACAAATCCTACTGATTTCTAGAAAGGTCGGCAACGTTTTTGAGTTATGTGTGTCTGTGAACGACGATGGTTGCTTTCCATTAGGCGAATTGACTGCTCGTTTATGCCCGATGTAATATAAATGTAAAACAAAAAAGAATATAACAAAATATTTTTCCTTAATGACACGATTCATCGACATTGAACCACAATTAATATCTAAACATGCATACGTCGCTAAGAAAAAGTTCGCATCATAGTAGCTACAGTGAAGTACCAAAAAGATGCCAACATAAAAGTCAGCTTTTTTAAGATGAACGATATCCTATGTAAATTATTCACTGCCCCCAGTTTTGCCGTTTCACTCATAAACGATCAAAACTTTTCGGTCAGTTTAAGCGAGGTGTTGCAAAAATTGCCCCAATGACTTAGCCTAAATGGTGGGAAGCTCTCCGCCTACACCCGGATCGATGGGACAGGGCCCACTGCACGCGTTTGACGTCGTTCTGAATTATTCTAGTAATGAGATTACTATCGGAAATAAAGTGAATTAAATTTGAAGACGATATTGGTTTTCCCATTGCTGTTTATTTTGAAATAATCGGCGGTTTAATAATTTGATGTGGATCGCAAAACAATTGTTTTACTTTCCTTAGATTACGTTTCGTGTTATACATACATATATCACGTCTTTATCCCTTACGGGGTAGACAGAGCCTAAGGTGACAAAACCTCAAGGCCACGTTTAGCATGATTAAGGGCGTATACCTGGAAAGGGAAATCAAAATAGTGATGGGTTGCTGGCGGCATCGCCTATAACATGATTCCTAAGACTTTCGCCCATTCCCTCGATGGGCTTTTACCATCTGCGCGGAAAGAGAAGCAACTGGTAAATTCTGTTTTTTCTTTAGTCCTAGACCAGCATGGGAGAACCAAGGCCCCAAATATACACGGTGTTTTTAAATGTATCTAGAATACTTCAGGAAGGTGATTGAATTTATTTGACTGAATATCCATCCCTGTAATGTTTTTATATCTAAGAAAAAAAATAACAATATCTCTTACATTATACACGTCACTAAAAAGTTAGTCAACTTTACAGTAACATTTTAAGGTAAGTATACAGTTTCATCACTTACCCGCAAACAAAGCCACGGACAACAGCTAGCGTTATAAATCTTCAAAGTACTCGAGCACAAATACATAAATCTTGTTTAAAATTAATCAAAGATACGTCCCAGAGGATAGCAAAAAATTCAAACACTCCGGTACTTTGGAGGTATGAGAAATAAACTGATACAACTCCCTGAGGACAATGGCAAATTAGATACCTACAAGCGCCGTCTAAATTTCAAGAAAAGGGCCCTTTAAATATGTCACCGCCTCTATTGTGTAGATAGTTGTTCAAGTTCTGAATCATTTTGTTCACTCTATTATAGTTTGGTGTTTACTCGTTCAAAATGTTCAACGGTGTCTGCTACGCGTGCTACGAGTACAGTAGCTACGGCGTAGACGCTCTACGCAGCTTTGCTTGGGCGAACAGAAGTGTGTGTAGCGTATCGTAGTAAAGTTTTACGTCAATACATACATAAATCACGTCTTTATCCTTTACGGGGTAGACAGAGCCTAAGGTGGCAAGACCTAGGCCACGATTAGCAAGATTGTGAGCGTATAGATGGCAAAAAATTGAATCAAAATAGTGATGGGTTGCTAGCCGCATCGCCTATAACATGCATTCCTATGATTTTCGCCCATTCCCTCGATGGGCTTTTACCATCTACGCAGGAAGAGAAGCAACTGGTACATTCTATGTTTTATCTTTGCTCCCAGAGCAGCATGGAAGTAACTACTAAGTACTTGTTAAATTATTGTTCTTGTCAACGTATAGTTTTGTCTGCGTGTAAAGACAAAAAAACAAAACGTTATTTAAAATTAATATGGGCTTAGCGAATGTCTCTTCAAGGGATTTGTTGTTTGTAATTATTATAAAATCTAATTATTTAATAACAAATTTCAAAAAATGATTATTACTTGCAGCCTAAGGCTGCGGCTCCACTGAGGCGGAGACGAGCGGAGCGGAGAGGAGACGTGTGGGGATCGACCAATCATATTACAGATCGGAGACAAGATGTGGGTTTCATGTAATATGAATGTAATGTGATTGGTCGGTCCCCACACGTCTCCACTCCGCTCCGCTCGTCTCCGCCTCAGTGGAGCCGCACCCTTACACTTATAACACATACAAATCCCTCGCTTAATGCTCCTCTCATCTATTCGAAGGTTAAATGGTAGAGATCCCTTCTCTCTCTCTCTTATAGTGCCTCTCCAACTAGTGGAGGTTGGCAGTCAGCTCCGCATATTTCCTCCGAGATCCCTTATAGGAATAAATTCTCCTATGTGCATATATTTAATGTTTTTTTTTTGTGATTCGTATCTGTTTCTTTATATTTTTACCATAAAGCATTTACTTACTTACCTACTTATAAGTAAAACTCTACACAACACCCAAAAGTCCTCCAACAAAACAAAACCTGAACCGGTTCCAACCGGTTCGCGTCCGGACTACATTTAGCCGGGTCGTTCTGTTCCGTGCGTCGTTTAATTATCCGGTGAGAAGTGATTCCCGTCAAAGCGCCTCGGTGGCAATTACAGACGCAAATTGGACCGCGACACCCGGCCGGCACGGCAACCGGCAACCGGCAATCGTCAATCGGCACGGCACAGACAACGCCACCGACTGATTTGATTGCTACTCGTGAAATCATGCTTTGCCTCGGTTTTTGATCTGATCTGAGATTGTGGTTGCGAGATTGTGTACGCTTAACGTCTATTTTGCAACATTGTCTTGACTTAAGGTCCTGCAAAACTCAAAATGTTAGTTTTGCAAATAGGCCGCCAAAGGCTCTTTTACATTTGTCTTTTTTTTTAAGTACTAGCGCATTTGGAAAGACCATCATTGCCAAGAAGAATGCGCTACAAGAAACTTGGCAGAAAGTCATGTTTTCATTATAAAATAAACTAGGTAGTAGGTAGTTAAGTAGGTATCTACCTTAAATTATATTAGTCTATAGTAGATATGTATAAAGTCTCTACTGGTCTGCATCCCGTAAGCCTGGTAGTTATATGCGCATTGTAACCGAGTTGCACGTCATAGTAACCAAAAACCCTAGTAAGGATGTTGCTTGTGACCCTGTCACGACCGAACTGCGTTGCTCTCGCCACCAGCCAAGAATCACTAGGTACGCACTTTGTTACCGTACCCGGTATACGTTACTGCAACCAAAGCTAAATCATCTACGTAGATCACGAGCTTGTCACGAGCGAACCGCGTGGCGCTCGCCACCAGCCGAGAATCACTAGGTACGCACTTTGTAACCGTACCTGGTATACGCTACTGCAATCAAAACTAAATCGTCTACGCAGATCCCGAGCTTGTCATGAGCGAACCACGTGGCGCTCGCCACCAGCCGAGAATCACTAGGTACGCACTTTGTTACCGTACCCGGTATACGATACTGCAACCAAAACTAAGTCGTCTACGTAGATCCCGAGCTTGTCATGAGCGAACCGTTTGGCGCTCGCCATCAGCCGAGAATCACTAGGTACGCAGTTTGTTACCGTACCCGGTATACGTTACTGCAACCAAAACTAAGTCGTCTACGTAGACCACGAGGCTGTCACGAGCGAAACCAAGAAAAAGAGCAAAATAACTACGCACAAGTGCACGGATTGTGACAAACGTTGTTCCTCTAATAAAAACGCGTAATAATAAGAGCCAAAAGCTAGATCCATAACTAAATGGCATCGCTTAAAACAAATAACAGTTCAATTATAGACGTCGGAAGTCGTACAGCCAATTTATTAATGCATGCTAATTCCGAACCAATTGAACAATAAGTTGGCAACAGAAAACAACAGTTTAATGTTGAATAGTTTGTCGGGTGCTTAAACATGCCGCGTTAATTCACAAGCTTCGCTTCGGTATTGTTTTAATGGAGTTTAATTTCCATTTTTTTAGAATCCCGTAGGCTCCGTTCTCTCAGCTGGGGCACTTATAAAATGCATTAAGTCTGAATGCATCGTCAACTGTATATAATGGTCCACTGGACATAAGCCTCTCCAACTACACGCCATTGCGCGCGATCCTCGGCTACTCTCGTCCAGGGGTCTTACAGTTTAGGTTTGCTCGCTGTCAGATTCATACTAAAAATGACAGCTAAAACCTGAACGGAGTCATGGTAAGGCCCCAGCTCTTGCCAGCCACCTTGCGAAGATCATAGCGAAGGTCCACCTAGTCTGAGGGCGTCCTACACTGCGCTTGCCGATCCGCGGCCTCCACTCAACAAAAGAAGCGACCAAAAAGATTCCTCCAGCTTATAGGTTTACCTATAATTTCAGTTATGTATTTTGACCCGCGCCCTTAGCTGTCAGTGTCAAAATTGACAGTCAATCTTCTTTGCGTGTCATATACAAGACTTTACCTTGATTTTTTTCTGAAAGTGCGATTAAAGTCTGTCAAACTCCCACGTCGCCATGCAGCGGTTAAATGCGAAATTTAATTTAAATACCAACTGTTGCCGACTGAATGTCGATAGCTAATATTTCCCAGTGAAATGCTGTACATGTTTTTTTTATTTTTATTAGCCCGTAACATTGTCCTACTGTTGATCAAATACCTCTCCCCTAGATTTTAAACGCACCCTGTCCGTACTTGACGTTTTCCAAAAAAATTCCACATGATCATATTTTCCAGAATTTAACTATTTTGGGTTTTTTTTACTCAGAATTACCCTATCGATCCTCATACAAGAAAAAATGTATCCCAAAATTTCCACGTTTTTGGAACATGACGAAGAGGAAAAAAAATTCATAATAAAATCTTGGACACATTGGGTCAATCGCTCAAGAACGTGTCTAGGTCTTCCCGCTATCTCCACTTCGGCTGCGGCACCAGTAGCCTTCCTGGGGTATCCACTGAGTGGTAACATAATGTCCACCGCTCTGGGTGCATGCGGCAGACGTGGCCGGCCAGTCCCATCTCTTACTTTGTTACTTTCTTAGTGTATTCTCCACTATTTATTTTATAAAAAAAAGCATTTAATATGCAGTAGTACAGAACCTTCTTTGTACGAGTGTATCTTACTTGGCGTGTTATTTTTTCATCTCCGCACAGCCCGAGGACACTTTATTATGCAAATTTATTCCTTCGACAGTCTTTAAAAAGTTGGACAGCTTTGAAATTGTTCGCGTATTGCGTTAGGAGTAGTTTGAAACAGTTTGTTCATCATTTTTCGTTTTGCCAGAAACTATTAAACTTAATAAATTGGTAGAAGTACCTGATGCGGATTTAAACAACATGCATAATGTATAAATTACATCTTTATCCCTTACGGGGTAGACAGAGCCTAAGGTTACAAGACCTAAAGGCAAGGAAAAGGGAATCAAAATAGTGATGGGTTGTTAGCCGCATCGCCTATAACATGATTCCTAAGATTTCCGCCCATTCCCTCAATGGGCTTTTACCATCTGCGCGGAAAGAGAAGCAACTGGTACATTCTATGTTTTTTCTTTGCTCCCAGACCAGCATGGAAGCAAAATATTATCTTCAAATTTATCTGGAATGCTGAGATACCGCTTGATTTAGCCGACAACGCTTAAGCGCAAGCGTATGTAGAAATCGAAACGCTTTGGAGCGTTTTGTAACTCCATCCAGGGTTGTGCTAGACGTCCTAACAAGGCTGAATAGATAACGCGTGCCTGAGACCAGTAACTTTCAGTTATTTCACAATATCATCCATAAAATACCGACTGCATCGTTAAAAATGGAAGATAAGATATTTTACGTTCCGTTTTATCGTCGTTAGTATACAGCATGATTGTGAAGAGCAATCAACCGACTTACGAGCATAAAGGCTGCTCTCAAGTTTTGCTTCAAACAAAGTAGCAGCTTGTTGCAAGGAAGGACGTTGGAGTACTGTTTCAAATGTACTATGACACGAAGTAACCCAGAACCTTTTTACAGTAAATATCAAAGTGACGTTACATTGAAATAACAAGTAAAATCATGTGGCGTTTACTGTGGGAACGTTCTAGAGTGCGAATCAACATGTTCAGTACATCCCTCCTAACTGTTGATAGGATAACAATTTACCCCTTGATTGAATTTAATTCTTGATAGAAATTTAGTTGACTGTCATTTGTTTATTATAAATTATATGCAGAGAATAGGGTAGGTACGCAGCGCAGGACTAAAAGCACTACACAGATACGGCCCCAGTACACAATGGCGTATGCTGCCCCTTGCGTATAGTTTTGTCCGCCACTATATACCATTACCCTCTGTACACAATGGCGATCGACTGAAATGGGCCAGCATACGCCATTGTGTACTGGGCCTTTAGAGTATAATATTGCAAAGTTTCACTTTTTCATCATTATTAGAGCCAACATTCAGTCGGAAAGATCTCGAAGTTGTAGTGTTATGATATCAAAAAACAAGTCTAAGGAATTCGATAAAACTGGCATTTAATTTTCCATTTAGCTATAATATAAGAGTAACCCAGATCACCCAGGTACATGTTTTTTTTTATTTATAAAAATATTAGCTATTGCCCGCAACTTCGTCTGCATAGAATCCGTTTATCGCTCTCTCGCAGGAATTACGCAATTTTCCGGGATAAAAAGTAGCCTGTGTGTTATTCATGACTATAATTTATCTATGTCCCAAATTTCATCCAGATCTGTCCAGCCGTTCTGGCGTGAAAGGGTAACAAACATCCATCCATCCATACTTACAAACTTGCGCGTTTATAATATTAATAGGATGTGTACCAAATTAATTATGTACAATTTAGCTTACTTAAAAATTTCACGACAAACAGTTAAAAAATAGAATTACATTCTCAAATCCTAATTAGTTCTAATTAGTTCTAATAGAAAATCGATAACCCTTTTGTGAAACGAATTCTCTAATGATAGCGCTCGCCAGCGCTTTTATGGCTTCGTAATGTTAACTGCTTCTGCAGAACGCCGTTACAGCTTCCTTAATGAATCGATTGCATTCGCCTATATACTTCTTTTTTTATAAAGAAAGAAAGAAAAATTTTATTTATGACAATCACAAAAGTATTTAAAAACAAAAAATATATAAAAAGCTACAGATAAATAAATTTTCACAAAATGATCCCAACTCAGCATTTGCTAGCTGGTCTTCCGTTGGTGCCATCGGGTGCCAACCCTTTCTCATTCCACCCGGGTCAAAAAGTTACAAGTCGCCCCACAATCTCCCTCTTGGTCTGCCTCTGCTTCAGCCAAAGTGGTTATTTTTGCCCAGTGATCCGAAAACATTCGGCCCAGTCCCTTTTAAGTTATTTTTTCCATTTACTTAAGATCGTTTTATTACGAACCAGACTGCTAAACGGAAATCATTATTATGGTAAAGTTGCAGTTACATATTATTGCGTTTTGCCATTGATCTGCTGCAGATTTACTTCACAATTTTCCGAGTATTGCAGGAAATTGCACCCATGTGGTTGTATATAATAGCAGTGGTTATAAGTTTCATATTTTTATGCGCTTTCACAAATCACATTATTCATCGGAGCGTCTGTAACCGCTGATAATGCCTCGGAGAAAGTAAAACGCGTGTTCTATTATGATGGTGGTGGGTTAGTAAAAGCCTTTAATTTAGTGTATGGCATTGAGTGTTTACTACATTGGCTTTAGTGTAGGATAGGCGTGGCCAAGACGTAGAAGACGTAGAAATTTTAGGTAGCCCGCGGAAGCGAAATTAAATATTACAAGTGAAATTAACGGGCAAATTTCAACCTTCCGATAGTCGTGTCGTGCTGACTAGGGACATGGCTCCAGGGCATGGCAGTTAGTTCCGAAAGCACCAAGTTACCAAGTTCTCAATGAACACACACACACACAAATAACGTCTTTATCCCTTACTGGGTAGACAGAGTCTGAGGTAACAGGTACCTACAGGCCACATTTAGCAAGATTGTGGGCGTACCTATAGGTGGAAAATGGAATCAAAATAGTGATAGGTTGCCAGCCTCATCGCCTGTAACATGATTCCTATTATTTTCGCCCATTCCCTCGATGGGTTTTTACTATCTGCATGGGTAGAGAAGCAACTGGTACAATGAACAAGATTAATTTAAACTGTAGGGTATAGTCAGTTAGTTTTTTACTATCTTTATTACCTTTAACCTTTAACCTTTAGCAGTGGACGGACAATGGCTGTAGATAGATAGATAGATAGATTACCTTTAATCCACGTGAGCCAATCAAACGGCGGCGACCATCCGACGAGCCGCAGCTACGATCTGTCTAACATAGTACAGTAAGTGGATGAATTCGCGCACAAAATAAATATCAAGAATGCTTTTTGGCCCGTCCTCGATCGTTATTTATTATTTATGGAAATAGACCTGGAAACTCCGCCGAGGGAAGGTCGTCATATTTTTCTTAAAAAAAGTAATGTCCCCTGGTGCGGCGAGCGTTTGTCATGTAAATTTATGCGATCCGTTTAGCGTTCGTTTTTAAACCGATAGCGATTTCTAGACGGAATATTGAATCGTGTTGCGAATAAAAAGAGTTCATTCGATAATGTCGCTGTTATTTTCGCTCGACACGAACGTATTTAACTGTATTCATAAATCCGGATGGCAAGGAAACATTTTCATTACAATGCCGCTGCGGCTGCGGCGCTCCGGGCTAAGGTTCTTTACGAATATCATTTGAATGTATTATTATAATCTGCCTCGATTTATTGTGCTGTTATTTATAACATCTTGATGTAAACTACCGTTATTCGTTGTTTCATCATACATACATACAATCACGCCTCTTTCCCACAGGTAGGCAGATACTACTTTGTTCCACTTGCTACGATCTTGACATACTTCGTTCGTTTCATCCACATTTATCAATCTCTTGTATGTATGTATGTAAACTCTTTATTGTGCAAAATAAACAAGACAAAATACAATTGACAAACAATGAGATACGTGCACAAAGGCGGACTTATCCCTTTAAGGGATCACTTCCAGTCAACCTTTGAGTGGATGAAAGGAGTATTATATTAGGGATGGACGAGTGAGTTTAAAAATTGCAAACACTGAGAGCCACAATACATAACTTTACCGAATATAATACATAAACTCCTAAAACCTACCAGCAAATAAACTACTTTATACTACCTATAATATATATCAATAAAATATACTACATAAAATAAATAAATAAAGAGCACAATAAACAAAGGAATATTTACCATTGATTTAAGAAGATGGTGCGAGCCACATCTTCTTCAAAACTCTCTCTCTTCACACATTCTCGCCGCTTTCGGGTACTCCTGACGTGACCTTTTTCCAAAACGTCTCCTATTTGGTCTCGGACCGTCCGTCTAGGCCTTCCCCTCCCAACGCAACCATTCACACTCCTCATATAGATCTGTTTAGTTAGTCTACTTTCATCCATCCAACGTGACCAAACCAACTAAGCATACTTTTTTTCTATCCTAGTCACTATATCCTCTTTCACACCCGCACGTTCTCTTATCACATAAAATGTGGTACAATAGGTGATAAAATAATAATTTCAGTGCAGAAACATATTTTGCTACATAATAGCATGCAAGTAACCTTAAAACTAGACTTATATAGACACACTATTCCTTATTCTACCTTTCAGTGGTACTACCTTCCATACATCTTAACGCTCTCATTTCTACTGCATATATTCTACTTTCACGCTTCTTTTACGTACGTGTTTCATCATAGTTACAAAACAAAGCCAACTAGTACACACAATGTACCAGCTGCTTCTGTTCCCGTGCAGATGGTAAAAGCCCATCGAGGGAATGGGCAAAATCTCAGCAACACATCATAATATTTTGGTTTGGATTCCCTTTACGCCCACAATCATGCTAAACGTGGCGTTTAGGTCTTGTTACCTTAGGCTCTGTCTAAATTATAAGGGATAAAGGCGTGATTTATGTATGTAGGTAGAACTAAATGGCCAATCTGAATACATTTTAGTTAGTTCGTGCAACGCACTGCGGACCAGCCATATAGTTTTCAAACTATGTGTTAACTAAAAGGGTAGTCGCTGCTGCGGGTAATTGAGTTAAAGCTAAAGGAATTAAAGTCGCTGCCAAAATGGTCGTATTATCAATATGGGTTTAATTCTAACGGGAGTTCTCTTGCTTGCAAAACGTTTATTGTCGGAACTATTTAATTTGAGACATTGTGCCTCGCAGACTCATTTATATTCAAAACTAGTGGTTTCCCGCGGCTTCGTCTGCGCCGAAGTCACTTATCGCTATCCCGCTGGGACTATGAGATTTTCCAGGAAAACTCCTCGACCAACGGAACTCCGTAAATTGCCACGTTTTCGTTTCGTTTAGCTATAGCATTTTATACAACCGTAACATAATGAGGGTCGTTAAAACACGGGTGTGGTTTTTTGAAACGAGCCTCCGCGAGTTTCAAAATAAGATCACACGAGTATTTGAAGGCCTAATGAACAATTGCATACGTATTTGAACACATGCAGACCAACCAACGTAGTACGACGTTGGTCTACATGCGTAAGTTGTGCTCATTAAACTTTGATAAAGATCCCGTCACGACGTGACGTCGAAACGCGTCAGTGTTTGTGTGGTGTAAGGAATAATTACGTTTGTGGGATTTATATGTGTTTTATTGGCAGTAGTGGAAAAACATATATTTCAAACAGGCTTGGTTATCTTGCACGTGAGTAGCGGAATAGCAAGGTAAAATTGTTTTGTTTATTGGTAGAGATCCCTTATAAGGTTCGCCTTTGTGCATATATTTAATGTCTTTTTTTGGGATTTGTCTCTGTTTCTTTATATTCGAACAATAAAGCTTACTTACTTACTTATACGTACGTAGATAAAGCCACCTTAGCGCCACATGCAAATCGTCCAACATTACCAGGTGCCCCAATAACAATTGAAAAATAGAAATAGAACAGATGGCTCGTACTTTACGAGTGGTGAAAAAATTTAAACTTAAAATACGACTTGCCTCTGCTTTTATTACAACTAAGTGCGTCCGCGGTTATGACCTGATCGTTTTACGACCGTACTTGAGTTGTAAAAATTTAACGCCGTTCCCGCTCTGATTTTTAAAATTTTGCTCACTTTTAAATGGCTGGACGTATGTTGTAATAGATGTTGGACGGTGAAGTAGTTCTGCGTTTTAAAATATGTATTTTTGTTTCGTTTGTTGATGTGCAGTCGCGGGCATAAATATATCTACTACTTTATGCCATCAATAAGGCCGGTGACACATAATATTTCTTCTTCTCCTTTTTTAATATGGCCCAATCGATGCGATGATGTGGCAGTAGTGGATTGCATGAAAAACATATATATTTCACACAGACTTGGTTATCTTGCACGTGAGTAGCGGAGTAGCAAGGTAAATTTTTTGTTCATTAAAAGTAACAGTACACATGTTTAGCAAAGGGAACCAATCTCAGCGTATGCTGGGCTCGAGAGCTCAGCGCTGGTTTACAGAAAGGCCCCTTGATGTGATAATCACGTCTTTATCCCTTACGGGGTAGACAAAGCCTAAGGTAACAAGAACTAAAGGCCCCGTTTAGCGTGATTGTAGGCGTATAGGTGGAAAGGGAATCAAAATAGTGATGGGTTGCTGGCCGCATCGCCTATAACATAATTCCTATGCCCATTCCCT
Organism: Pandemis corylana; assembly: GCA_949127965.1. Lineage (NCBI taxonomy): Eukaryota > Metazoa > Arthropoda > Insecta > Lepidoptera > Tortricidae > Pandemis > Pandemis corylana. The sequence goes on along the minus strand of OX421852.1, from coordinate 18,101,164 downwards.
CGATGGGCTTTTACCTGCGCGGAAAGAGAAGCAACTGGTACATTCTATGTTTTTTCTTTACTCCCAGACCAGCATGGAAGCTCTATAACGCTCTATATGCAAAGCCACTGAAAATTTACTGCATTCTATCTATAGTTACCGCATCAGATAGACAGACAGACGTACAAAGAAGTGATCTTATAAGGGTTAATTTTTCCTTCAGAGGTACGGAACCCTAAAAATACACAAAATAGGGATACAAATACATACAATACACAAACAGATAGACACATTAGATAACACGCTATAAATTATGTACAATTAATTGCTCGTGCCAGTAATTGGTGTGTGACAGTGACACGTAACTGAAACTTGATTTAATCGGCTGTAGATTGCGTTCCCCGTTTTATAACGGCGATACTAGGTTACACACACACACACACACACACACAAATCACGTCTATATCCCTTACGGGGTAGACAGAGCCTGAGGTAAGAAGACCTAAAGGCCACGTTTAGCATGATTGTAGGCGTATAGGTGGAAAGGGGAATCAAAATAGTGATGAGTTGCTAGCCGCATCGCCTATAACATGATTCCTAAGACTCGCCCATTCTCTTGATGGGCTTTTACCATCTGCGCGGGACGAGAAGCAACTGGTACATTCTATGTTTTTCCTTTGCTCCCAGACCAGCATGGAAGTACTAGGTTACATGCTATTCAATTTCAATCAAAAGCAACCCATCTCTATTTTGATTTCCCTTTCCATCCATACGCCCACAATCATGCTAAACGTGGTCCTTAGGTCTTGTTACTAGGCTCTGTCTACCCAGTAAGGGTAAGACGTGATATTATGTATGTAAAGGCATTTCAAACACAGGTGTTGGTAGTTAAAGATATCGTCGAGGTAAACGGTACATATATCACGGGCTCAGCCGCGTTAACATAGCAAAAACTATGAAACTTTTACGTTTATGAGCGGTTACGCAAATGCTGACAAACGCTTTTTGTAAATTGTGCTCGGGACTTCAGCTGCAATATTTACAAGCTTTCATGGGTTAACTTTTTAAAACTAAGACTTAGGTGTTTAGCATGCCTGTGCTAATTCTGGGCCCCTATCCTAAAGTGATAGTAAATGATTATAAATATATTTTTAAATAAGTTGTTTAAATCAAGTATAATAATAATTAATCGCGTTATTAGGTTAAGTTATGCTGCAGTGCCCTGCTACAGGGTTTCGTGTTGGGAAATTTATTAGCTTGTAAGATCCATTGTACGTATGAAAGCGACGAATAAATGACTTATGACTTATGATGTAGCAAAATATTTTATCGATAAAAAATATATCGATGCTACTGTCAACGTCTATGTTATCACTACATAGTATAAAACAAAGTCGCTTTCCGCTCTGTGTGTCCCTACTCTACCCTCCTAGTGTGAAAGGCGACTTATACTGTACAAATGGTAGCCAGTGTTAAAACACCACCTAACACGTACATAAATATAACGTCTTTGTCCCTTACAGGGTAGACAAAGCCTAAGGTAACAAAACATCAAGGCCACGTTTAACATGATTAAGGGCGTATAGGTGGAAAAGGAAACCAAAACAATTACATGATTCCTAAGACTTTCGCGCATTCCCTCGATGGGCTTTTACCATTTGCGCGGAAAGAGTAGCTACTGGTAAATTCTATGTTTTTTCTTTACTCTCAGACCAGCATGGATGCACCAGACCAGCATGGAACCAAATACTGCCGCATTTATAACAATAGAAGGGTAAGTCCTTTAGGGACATACGACGCTTTCATATCACAGTGCAAGTGCACTAGGATACGAGCGGTGTCAGCAAATTCTTTTTATCTGGGTTTAGCGGGACCAAGCGCCCGCTCCGGCAGTCGTTCCCCAGCTCTTGTGTCAAACGTATTTATGAATAACTTTATCAAGTTTAATACAATAAGTATCCTGACTCTGATTTTCATTGACTATCCACATAGCGACCCTGGCAGTAAACATTGGTGACAGCATAGTGGTTGATTGACAGACTACAATAACTAATAACCCACGCCCTATAATCCCACAGTCCTGTTTCTAATAGCTTACAACTGTTAATTTACACAACCTTAGCGCCTGTTCGTTATACAGCTTGATTTAGCTTACATTAACACCTAGTTAAAATCCGGAGTGAGTCGTAGTAACGCTATGTTAGCGTGATACAAGCACATCAGCGGAGCATTCGCGTACATTACACCGCGAGCAAACGAATGTGATGACGGGCAAACATCCAGTCTGTTTGTAGTAAATCAAGGTGCGAGTCGGGTTACCTCCGCGTGTGGTCAAGAGCTGCGGTTCGTTTTTGGATCCGTCGGGGGGGAAGAGCAGTGCTTGGTCCGGTGTACCCTGGGCATCGGTTCATGATTTCCTGGCAAAACCCGACAAGGGGAAGGTGTCTTTTGACCGCGTTCTACCGTACAACATTGCCGACATTTTTGTCACAAGATTTTTGAATACTGTATTACTTTGACATTGGCGAAATCATCGCAGCGATCGATGGAGCCACATAAAAAAAGAAGAAGAAATCGTGGGTAGTTGTAAATTACTAGCGGCTTCCTTTAGGACGTGGCCTTTAGGTCTTCTCACCTTAGGCTCGGTCTACCCCGTAAGGGATAAATTTACAGTAAGGGTATTCAAGTACCACCGAAGAACACTTACACACTCTGTCCCTATGTATGCTTAGATCTTTAAAAGTACGCATTAGATATTGATGAGGGTTTTTTTAGTAGATAGAGTGATTCAAGAGGAAGGTTTAAATGTATAATTCTACGCAGAAGTTGCGGGCATAAGTTAGTTTTTGTAATAAAATAATAAGCACCTTGTCATTTGTATTTGACAAACGCCCCTAAAGTTGCGTTTGCGAGATGGCGCTGCCGTCGTGCACGGTGCCAATTACATTTATACATATATAGTGTCGGACCTCGTGAGAGTTGTTGGCCATTCAATGGAGGCTATCGCGTGTGAATTTGCCACTAGAGGCGCTAGACCTCACGCGACAGCGTGAGGTCTAATAACATTCACTTTTCACTAGTTTTGGCGGGCGGGAAAAGCGATCTCCTTCGTGAAATTATCGCAAATATGGATTATTTGGCGATGAACGCCTTATAAGCGGATTTTTTTCGAACAAAACGGAACTGCACAACATTGCAGCATAGCTCCTAGATATTATGATAGTTATTTATAATTGATAAACTTAATGAGATTCATGATTTAAAACTTTGTTTCGGCGCCGATCTTATAAAGTCGCATTTGACAGCTATACCTCTGGACCTTATTCAGTGGCGCCAACTGGTGAGCAAAGAAACGATAGTCCCCATTACTTTTATATACGTGCGAGACCTCGTGGGAGCCGTTGCCCATTCAATTGCATTAGAGCCGATAACTATCATTTAACGGCTTTTATTGGAACATTTTTACTGAACTCGCACGAAAGGTTTATTTATGTTAATTATCTATTGTGGGTTACTCCTGCTGACTGTAAATGTGGGAGTAATGTTGGACGGTTGATGCCTTGTGTTAAATGTAAAGAAGAGGGTGACAGAAGTTAATATTCCTGTCTTTTTCTTTCGTGTAACGCATCCTGTGCAACATGTGTGGAGCCGGCATTAGAAATGTTTCTCATCATTCGTAACTCAGCCTAAAGAAAACCACAAAGTAAGTTCATGTTTTTCATCCACCGCGCAAAGAAATCTTTGTTTTCTTCTTTGTTCTTTTATTATTCAGACGCAGGGTCTGAAGTACAAAACGAGCGCATGAAAAAGAAATTGAATCAACTTCTAAATTGCTTCATTTCTGCAGTGCACTTGGAAACTGTTAGTATTTTTCCTAACTAAAACTATACAGCTGTTTTGCAAAACAGAATCAATGCCTTCGAAGTTGCCGCGCCGAGGGTCTCCGAGCAACTGGCAACTTTCTCGCGCAATATCTCCTTTTTAGAGAAAAATAAAAAGCGAACAGAAACTCCTTCGTATCGCACCTAGTTGCGAACTTGTCGGAATTTCCCGCAATATGTGGAAGCGCAGTGGAAGATTTTTTTTTGTGAAAAACTGTTTATCAGGTGTAGTTGGAGACGCTATATCGTTTTTAACATTTTTCTTTTAAGAAAATTGAAATACGCTTGGATAAAGCACAGTTTCATTGTTACGTTGATGTGTGAGATTTATTTTCACCGGGATATTAACCGTGATAACCTTTGGGTTTTAAATTGATAGCATCACTGAAGAAATTACATACATAAATCACGTCTAAATTCCTTACGGGGTAGACAAAGCCTGAGGTAACAAAACCTAAAGGCCACGTTTAGCTTGGTTAGGCGTATAGGTGGAAAAAGGAATCCAAATAGTGATGGGTTGTTAGCCGCATCGCCTATAACATAATTCCTATGAATTTCGCCCATTCCTTTGATGGGTTTTTACTGTCTGCGCGGGACGAGAAGCAACTAGTATATTCTATGTTTTTCCTTTGCTCCCAGACCAGCATGGAAGTAAACTGAAGAAATTGCTGTTGGAAATTAAAATCGAGCGGCTATGACTTATGGTCCACCAATAGTTTGTCCTCCTGGTTTTCGACGGAGCTCCGCTCAGGGTAGCCCCTTCATGTGGATATTTTGCCCTTCAGGCCAATGAAGTTACTAAACTAGCACCTACTTAGTTTTGTTATTAAAATTGATTATTAAATCAGTGATTCAAAATAATGACAGCATTAGGTGGACCACGACCCATAGCCTAAATCGAGTTCCAAACGCTATTTTTGAAAATACCATTAGAAAATGGTAAAATGTTTGTTACTAGATAGCTATAGCTTGAATCAAAATTTAAACTACTTGGGGCTTGGGTAGATTAATTAGAGGCGTAATTTTCTTCTTTCTCACAATGCAGGACAATTCACTGCTTTCGAGTAGTATTTTCACGTTATAAGTGCTTTCAAAAATAGGATCTTACGCAAACACAAACCTTTAAACTAAAAACGATCGCATATCGCGGTAAAATCAAATTATATTTTTTCCCCTTTCCCACACTAAATTTGTGAAGCTACCTCAACCAATTCCGTGCTTATTTGTATCGTTTAGAAAGCACCCAACAGGGACGCATTAATCTTTATCTCATATAATGTCATGCTCGCGGCGGGTGGCGGGCCTCTAGCCTGATTCAGCATAAATACGGTGCCCTACTTCACCAGTTAGAATGTCATGGGGTGGGAGAGTGACATAGATTTGTAAACGATACTTTTCGATTTCGATTCTACTGACGTGAGGCACGCACGGGACCGACGATTTAGCCTTGAAGATTTTAACACGGTACTCCCTTCAACGAGGCTTCGTCAGCTTGGACAGGTCATAGCAAGAACAGGTATGGAAATAGAACAAGACTCTGTAGAATTGATACTTATGATTATGATTACTTATAGCGAATATTGTCTTTCGTAGATCTTTTTTATATTATTCTTGAAAATGGTTTGTGACAATTCAAATTAGACAGTTAACAAAATGTGCTTGTGATAAATTATAAATATTTTAAATATCCTTCCAAGCTGGGAGCAAAGAAAAAACATACAATGTACCAGTTGCTTCTCTTCGCGCAGATGGTAAAAGTCCATCTAGGGAATGGGCGAAAATCTTAGGAATCATGTTATAAGCGATACAGTAGCAATTCATCACTATATTGATTCACCTTTCCACCTATACGCCCACAATCATGCTAAACGTGGCCATTAGATTTTGTTACCTTACGCTCAGTCTACCCCGTAATATCATCGTCATAGTGGATGAGAAACTGATGAAATGTCACGCAATTTGGTGTACCTACCTACAGCATGTGACATTCGTATTAAGCATTGTGTTGCTGATCTTCAAGCAGAGAACGAGGAAGATCTTTTTGAACGAAATCTGTTTTTAAAAAATACTACTCGATTTTTATCGAAAATGGGGCCAACGAGCATGCGGGCCTCACCAGCTCAGAACCAGCAACCTCAAGAGAGCTGCCGGATCTGATCGGAGTCTAATCACTTTGAGACCTTTCCGTGGACAATGTAGAAGTTCGGTAGCAGTCGACGCGGAAATTTTGCCAGTCGGCGGCGGCTGAGGAATGTGTGCGATGCGAGTCGGTTTACTTGGAGAGGAATGCGATCCTCAGCTGAACTCGGTCTCAGCCAGTCGAAGTTGTTCGTGGCCTCGTCGAAAAACGATATTAAAATGTTGAGTTAGAGCTGGAAACTGAGGCAAACGCTTTAAAGCAATAACCAAAATCGAATTGAATAGCAGAAAACCCAACCCAAAACAAACTTTTTAGATACAAGCTTTTCTGCTGGCTGTATTTTGTTGACTGTAGAGTAAACTCGGGTAATTACGTGTCTCGCTTAATTCCGTGATACTATGTTTGAAGCGAGAATAAGGAATAGTGTGATAGAAAACGTGCTGGTGTGAAAGAGGATATAGTGACTAGGATGAAAAAAGTATGCTTAGTTGGTTTGGTCACGTAGAGCGGATGGATGAAAGTAGACTAACTAATATTAAGTATAGCTAACGCGTTGGCATGTTGTGTTACTGATTGGCTCTGACACATGTTGATTTATGTTAAAACAACGGGACGGTGGGTTTTTTGCATGAAAATATACATTTGTCACTAGACAGCTGTCGTGCAAGCGCGGTCACGGTGCAAAGTAATTGCTTCTAGTTCATGTTTGTGCGGCTTTTACAAGAAGAACAGCAAACAAGTCGACCCAAGTTAACAACGCTCTATTTCTAACCAGAAAATCATGGTTCCCCTGAAAACTACACTAATAACAATTACAAACTAAAGTTTCTGGACCGAGGCGCAGCGAAATTTACTTTCGACTTAGTTAAGTCACTTAAAAAGGCAGGAAATGAAGTCGTCGAGGAAGTAGCAGTTAATTGTTTATAACGATTATGGTACACGAAGGAGCGTTGTACCGCAGTGTAACGATAAATACCAAGTTTCGCAATATTGTCGGATCTTATAGCAATTACTTGATTACTACGCGGTAAAGGCGCGGCGCGAGTGCGGGCGCGCACAAAATAATAATTAAGTAAGTAAGTAAATGCTTTATTGTACAAATATAAAGAAACAGATACAATTCACATAAAAATAAAAATAATATATTCACAAAGGCGAACTTATCCCTATAAGGGATGTCTACCAGTTTACCTTTGAGTAGATGAGACGAGCATTAAACGAGGGACCGATAAAGTGTATTAATTAATTGAGGGCCTCTTCATGGCAGACCTGTAGGCTTATAATCTAACTTGTTTGCAATCGCCATCTTGTTCATTTTGACAGTTCATGTATGGGCTGACAATTGGTATCAGAATCAGCAAGCTGTCATATTCATACAAGAATTGATGCTTAATGGAAAACTCCTTTTTCTCTCCTTGCTTTTTACCGTTAATTGGCTTGCCAGAATAAATGAACAGATATTTTCAAATCATGCAATGCAATCCTATCCGACGGTACAGTCAAGTGTATGTAATAATATATATCTAGTCAAAGTTTCAGAAATAAGTACCATACACTCTTACACCGGCGTAATAAGGTCGTGTGACATATTTTTAAGAAGTTCGTATCGATACTTATTTTTGCACTTGACCGTACATACAGGATCTTCGTTAATTGCAGTTTATTGTAACATTTATTATTAAATTTTCAATTTTAAAGCATCCCGCGCACACAGGAGCCCCGCAGCCCTGTATTACAAGCGGCCTGATTACCCTCAAACCACCCTACACTAAATAACAATTACTACGCCACTTTAATCACTCGCTGTTTCGCAAACAATCGCTACGAAACACACGCGACACTGATAGCACAACATGGCCGACCTCGCGAGCCGGACGCGGGTATTGTGACATTATTATTTAACAAACTAGCTTCTGCCCGCGGCTTCGTTCGCGTAGAATTAAAGTTACAGCTGATGTTGATAGTATATTCTGCAAATATTAACGTCGCGACTGTAAGCAGCTACGACCTTTGAAATGTTTATCGCTATCCTGCGGGAACTATACAATTTTCCGGGATAAAAAGTAGTCTATGTGTTAATTTAGGGTACCAGCTATCTCTATTCCAAATTTTATCTAAATCCATTGAGTCGTTTAAGCGTGAAGAAGTAACAAACATACTTATACACACTCATATCGTCACATCCATCCGTCCACCCTCACAAACTTTCGCATTTAAAATAATTTATTATCACTACATAGTCTATACATATAATAAAATCGTTGAGACCAAAAAATCTGTACATTGAATATTTAAAAAAAAAAACCGACCAGGGTGACTTAAAATCGGTAACTGAACATATTAAAACCATTTTTAAAATTTTTGTTTGTTTGTTTGTTTGTTTGTTTGACTGAGCATCACGTAAAAACTACTGAACGGATATTAATGAAATGTTTACAAATCGATTCCAATAAATTCAGAATAGGATATAGGCTACAGAAATTGTGGAAAATTTTGGAAAAAGGGGGTGAAAAGGGGGGTTAAAGTTTGTATGAAAAAAGAAAATTAGATTGTTCTAGAATCATGAAACTCAGAATAAATACTTAGTAATAAAAATAAAGGAATACCTGTTTTAGCATTTTTTTTAAATCTCATCCAGAGGCGCAAAAAAGAGGGTTTTGTGTTTAAAATTAATTAACTTCATACACCTATACAATAAAAACCAATGAAGCGTAACCTTTTGAAATTGCTAAATAATACTTCCAATTTAATACAGGTAAATATAATTTCTCAGTTTTCTTGAAATTTGATTTTTGAGGTGATTACGCACAAAATAGCGGAACTCAAGAAAATCAGCTTCCTCGGTATAAGTAGTTGGTAATAGTTACAAACAAAATAATACTACGAAGAAAATAGATAGATACAAATGTACATAAGACATAAAAGCCGGAAAAGCGTGTCAATTTTGAAAAAACATTAATATAATAATTACATGCTGTACAGGCATTTTTTCAACGAAGAGATTTTTGTCGATCCTAAATCAACCTAAATTGGCGTCCTAAATTGTGTTCTTTACCTAACACCTAAAGTTCAATATGCAATACCGTTACTTTTGTTTTTATTTATTGCGCCATTATAAAATAATAAAAATAAAATAAAATAAGTTTCTCCACTTTTTGCCATTTTAGGCGTACAAATATTTAGGAGCGTTGTACCAAACGACAACCACAGCAGAACTAAGCATGCACATTTATAGTTCTAAAAAAATGACTTAATAAGATTGACAAAATAAATTGAATCAAAATCAATACAAATAATCAAATCAAGTAGAATAAAATAATAGTCAATTCAGGTCAAATCAAATTATTAACAACGTGTTCGGTTTTTGAACGCACTCTTATTTGAAAACCTGATATTAATATGAGGGCGGCGTGAAACGCTTGGCTGTATGTTCTTGGTACCTTTGCCTATAAAAAGCAAAATCAAAGGGCGCGTTTACGCCTGCGCTACGAACATGTCAGGGCTACGTTCAGTAACTAAAGTGTCAGTGTGATTATCGTCGGGTGAAAATCGTCCGATCATGAACACACTTACTGAACGACTCGGGGCGTTCTTCTGTCAAAAGTGTCAATTGAAGTATGATTTCGTATTCGTAATAATAAGTTTATATCCCCAGGGGTGCGTTCAGTTTGATCACCCGACGACGCCCGACGACGCATTGGCCCGTTCAGTAAGTCAGTGCGATCATCGGACGATCACACCAAGTCGTTCAGTAACATCGTCGGGCGTCGTCGGGCGATCGTACCGGTCACCCCGTAAAATAGATGGGTAAAAAACGCACAGACGTCACTTTGACAGTTGATATGAGGCAAAATTTATAATTCGAACGCTGGGGATATAAACTTATTATTACGAATACGAAATCATAATTCAATTGACGCTTTTGACAGAAGAACGCCTCAAGTCGTTCAGTAAGTGTGTTCATGATCGGACGATTTTCACCCGACGATAATCACACTGACACTTTAGTTACTGAACGTAGCCCAGCGTTCGAATTATGAATTTTGCTTCATATCAACTGTCAAAGTGACGTCTGTGCGTTTTTTACCCATCTATTTTACGGGGTGACCGGTGCGATCGCCCGACGACGCCCGACGATGTTACTGAACGACTTGGTGTGATCGTCCGATGATCGCACTGACTTACTGAACGGGCCAGTGCGTCGTCGGGCGTCGTCGGGTGATCAAACTGAAAGCACCCCAGAATTTTATTGTGAAAAGTTGGTGCTTTTAGTATAAATCTGACAGCGAGCGAACCTAAACTGAATCGCATTAAGACATCATGGCAACTATGGCAAGGCCCCTGTAGGTAATTAATTTGTAGAATGATAATAAGTGTTAATAATCTGTAATTACGTACCTACTTAAACCAAGAAAATAAATTAAAAAAGCTTCTGCTAGAAAAAATTGAGTCGCAAAATATTAATTAAAACGGATTAGTAAATGAATTGTTAGTTGTAAGGTAAAAACAGGTAAACATTTATGTATTATTTGGTTAGAATAGATTTTATTTTTTAATTAATCAGGGTACAAATATCGTTAAAGTGAGCGCAGTATTCGCCAATAAGCGTCATAGTTTGGCGAAATTAATAGTGATGTAATTAAAACTGTACTTGGCGTTTTTGAATAAAGAAACTATAAACAAAACTATAAATAAAACTATTTGTAAAATAAAGTATAAATAAATGTGATGAGTCATTAACCAGTTTGCACTTGATTTTTTTTTCAAGATTCCGTGTCGCAAATTATTATTTTCATGACGTAATTCTAAAAGTATAGTTTCGTACATACTTTCAGTGGTTCATGTGACGAAGTTAATAGTCATAATAATAATAATTTTGATATCGAGAAAAGCCGTAAGTATCACAAAAACACACGTGGACGAAGTCGCGGGCAACAGCTAGTATAAAATAAAGTCGCTTTTTCTGTCCTCATGTCCCGATGTATGCTTATATCTTCAAAACTACACAACGGATTTTCATGCGGTTTTTTTTAATAGATAGAGTGATTCAAGAGGAAGGTTTAAAATGTATAATACATGCATAATATACCGTGCGAAGCCGGGGCGGGTCGCTAGTAGGATAATAAATGAAGGCGATTGGTCGTGTAGTCTGCGGAATTGTAAAAAGAATATAGTTTCTATGGCTGTATCCAGTCAATGCTTTATAAATTTGGCTGACGCACTGCTGTGTGTAAATATTTATCGCCGCAAAAATATTTAGGTAACTGAAAAGAAGAAAAACAAGACTTGAAATTCGCACCCGAATTTTCTTTGAATTAAATACTTTGTTATTTTGGTTTATCCCCGCCACCTGTATTAGCTTTGTTTACATGACATTACGACTAATTCTCATATAGATGTAGGATATGATCGGGTGAAACGGGACGTATCTAAGTGTGTGTGAAGGATGGAGAGAGGTGTGAGAGAGACGGGGAGAACAGTTTGAACGGCGAACGGAAAAGTAAGATGTGCGTGTGTAAAAATTATATTAAATAGAATTTGGAGTTAAAATAAAAAAAACCAGTGATCAAACGAAGTTGTTTTATTGAGGCAAGATAGATTCCCACATAGACATCACCTTAACTTTTGCAAATGTTAATGTTTTCACTTCTGTACTTGATATACTCTTTGTTAAAGCTTTTCATATTGGCGTTTTTACCTTTTAATTTGTAAAAAGTTAAAAACTTTACGTTTTCTCTAAATCAGTACGTTGTACCACGTACTGCGTCGTTTGTTAGCACGCTTAACAGTTGTGCACGTACTTTTACTTTGAAGATGATGTCGTAGAGGGATCGAAACGCGTCAGCGTTATGTGTGATAAATGATTGTTAAGTTTGTAGGACTTATGTGTGTTTTATGTGGCAGTAGAAGATGGAGGCACATAATTATATTTCGCGCAGGCTTGGTAATCTAGCATGTAAGTAGTGGACTAGCAAGGCAAATGTTTATTGGACCTCCGCTAAGCAACGCCTTGTTTGAGTATACCATTTTAATGTTTCTTCTCTCTTGCCTGAACGGTTTGAATGCGCTTCCTAAGTCCCAAGAATTGACTTATCGATTGTCATTCTATAAATAACGCGTGCTTTAACATTCGATGATGCTGGTCTGGGAGCAAAGAAAAAACATAGAATGTACCAGTTGCTTCCCTTCCCGCTCTGATGGTAAAAGCCCATCGAGGGATTGGGCGAAAATCTTAGGGGTCTAGCAACAGTAGCGACCCATCACTATTTTAATCTCACTTTCCACCTTGCTAAACGTGGCCTTTAAATCTTGTTACCTTAGGCTCCGTCCACCCCGTAAAGGATATGTTTGATCGTCGTGAATTGTTCGAGGCAGTTCTTTTCATCCGAGCCCAGTACCAGTTATGGCCGTGTTAATTTTTAACAACAAGTAATCACTCGATTACAGCTAAATGGGCTTTGTTTAAGCAATTTTGTTATATTAATTACGTGGAACCAAATTACAGTTTGTAAGTGCTTTTCGTGAACTTTGCAATTCTTGATTACGGTCGAGGCGATCGCAATAAAGTTATTTAGTGATCGTTCGTAATTACTGGGTGGGTGGATTTAAGCTGTGTAATTTGTTACTTAACCTTTGCTTAGTTCTGCGTGTATTTAGCGGCCCTGTTTGTGGGTGGGTTAGGCTTGATTGGTGGCTAAGCGCTGTCTTTAGAGGCTCTAGTTTGTATCGTGCTGTGTTTGGACGTTTCTACTTGTCCTAAATGTAATTCAGTCGCTAAACATGGTTTTTAGGTCTTGTTACATTAAACTCTGTCTACCCCGTAAGGGATAAAGACGTGATTTATGTATGTATGTACGTGAACTTGTATATCGAAAATTTAAGTACAAGCGGCTAATTAATATTGTTACATACATATCACGTCTTTGTCCCTTACGGGGTAGGCAGATGCTAAGGTTTAAACCTTAAGGTCACGTTTAGCAAGTAACATATAGAAAACTTCGAAGGCTGCTATTGGTGGTGTAGGGGGTATAGCACGCGTCACGGAATGACGAGGATCCGGGTTCGATTCTCGGCCATAGCTTTACTATTCGGATTTTTCTGTGTTCTAATTATCAGTGTCCCCACCCATCAGACGTGTCATCCCATAAATTTGATAACCCTGACACATATCCATCATTGTGTATCGCACGACACATAGCCCGCATTGTTCCAGCAGACAACAGATGACGACTATGGGTGGTTTTAACACGACATTGTCAATGTTGGAGTGTCTTTTACATTGTTCGCGATACGGTATTGAATAATTTGATTGTTTTAATTTGTGCCGCAACAATACCGTAAAGTTTTATGAGAGTTGCTGGTAAAAACAATGGATTCCAAAATTCCAATCGAGCGCGTAACAATTTATGATTCGAACTGCGACCCTAGTGCCACCTAGTTATCGATTATATTAACTACTTGCTTATGCCCGCGACTTCGTCCGCATAGATAAATCCCGTTTTTCCTTATCCCGTGACAATTTCCAAAAATCCTGAAATTAGTTTCTTAGTTATGTAATCACCTACTTTTGTATCAAATTTGAAGAATCTAGTTATTATAGTTACTGAGATAGCGTCACTCGGAATCGAATATATCATTCCCGTTTTTTCCTTATCCCGTAAGAATTTCCAAAAATCCTTCCTTAGTGGATGCCTACATTGTATAAGGTATCTATGAGCAAAATTTCAAGTCTCTAAGTCCAGTGGTTTGGGCTGTGCTGCCCCGCGGGAACTATGCAATTTTCCGGGATAAAAACTATCCTATGTCCTTTCTCGGGACTCAAACTATCTGTATACCAAATTTCAACTAAATCGGCCCAGCGGTTTAAGCGTGAAAAGGTAACAGACAGACAGACAGAGTTACTTTCGCGTTTATAATATTAGTAAGGATAGAGTACATCGAGGGCATAAATAATTGATACAGCCATCATGTCAAATGTATCACCGACCTTATTGTTTGTGGCATGAAGATATATATAGAATATTCTAGACGTCTAGGTAACGTATATATTTATCTCCTTGACTATACATTGCGAAAGTTTTTCAAGAGACTTTCAAGTCTGTCTTTCTGTGTCTCTCTCGGGTTTGATACTTGAATCGACCGATCGTACCCGAAACCCGAATGTCGTTCTAGGAACTCATGGACTGTAGCTAGCGCCGGTGACGTCATCATGTCCAACATCGCACTATCGAAGTTCTTAACTCTCTCCAACGTTCTTCGGATTTCGGTCCCCAAGAATAAAATCTGCCAGCAAAGAACCTCTATAATGGGCTCTCCCCACAAGAACTTACTTACAATCATCTTTGTGTAAGAAGTTAGCATTTATTTTTGCTTGATGTATCATAGTTTTAAAAAATAGTGTTATTAATAAAAGTAAAAAAATTGCTAAGAAAGGAAATAAAGAAATCCTGGCAAGTAATACATAGTATTGCCTTCATCTGCTGCCAAAATAATTATATATTTTTAATTAATTTCAAGAATCATTAGTTACAAAGTGGCTGGAAAAAGAGCTGTTGGGCGCAAGAAGAAATCTTGGCTGCGAAATATCCGGGAATGGACTGGAATCACAAGTGCAGCGGAGCTGTTCAACCTGGCCAGGGACCGTGTGAAGTATGCGGAGCTGACTGCCAACCTTCACTAGTTGGAGAGGCACCATAAGAAAAAGATTAGAAAGAAAATAAGCAGCTTCCATTCAAATTCAAAACAGATTATTGTCATTTCGCAAAATCTGGCAAAAGATATAGCCAGACGCGAAACTTGTTTAATTCCAAACTTAATTGTTTTATCACATGATTGATTATACAACCTAAGCCAACAAATTCGGACGCTTCCGAGCCCTCTCATTACTTTACTAACGAATATTAGAAACACTTGAAGTGCGAAAAGCAAGTATTTTTCCATGGAAGTATTTTTAATAACGATTCGGAAGCACCTGGAAACTGGTGTAGGTGTTTTTTTTTTAATTAAAGTGAATGTCGAGCAAGGTTTTTATGGAAAGGATAGCTATTTTTGGTAGAAACACTCGGCTTCTTTTGCCACCGTTACAATAACTACACAATAAAGGCGATAAAAACGAGGGTAGTTGGGAGCCGCCGCGCCGTCAGTCTTGCTAAGTGACCATGCAAACAGCGTTGGTGCGTAATGCACATTGTTGTTCCAAATATGTCAGGCAACTCTCGATTGCAATTACGTGAGTGATATTGAACTAGTACCTATGCGACTATTTACTCAAGGTCTTTCTCTGCACCATACCATGACAATTAACGCAACGCCGTCAGGCTGTTGCCTCCTGAATCTCTGAGCGAGCCTCATTCATGAAAACAACCTCGCAGTTTATATAGTCTTACGTCAAGACACCTGATTTTGTATAATGCCAGCAAACGGATTTAAGTTATGATGGTCTCTAGAGCGCCAGCAATTGCTTCATATGCAAGGATCGTTCAGAAAAATTTGAGGAACAAGCTAAGAAATGGCGTGCGTTTTATAACAAATAACATTTTGGAATGATTCATTGTTTTATACGTGAGTTATCCGTTTATGTATGTATGTATAACTCTTTATTGTACATAAAACACAAGAAAAAGATGAATGCAGGATAACACACATATGCACAAAGTTTATGTGTAATTATGATTCATTGTTGATTATATTAGACATTTTTAGGATATAATTCACCCAAAATTGGAAGCGAGAGGAGGAGGCGGCCTATTCCATAGGAAATCTACGGGAAGGCGGTCAACTTTATAGGTAGAAGTTGTTGATAAGAAATGTCGTTACTGAAAAATTCAACTTGAAATCACTCGAGGCACAAAACAACTGAAAAACTTTGAAGTGTTATTGTTTAATTTTGATAAAAACACAGTTTGCGGAGCCGAAAAAGTAGCGGCGGCCGGATAAAACATTTGTCCCGGAGACCGCCCAACTGGCCCCGGGCGTCAAAATGGCAATAAAGATGAATTGTTTTGAGAACAAAATTGTAAGAAACGACGAGTTAAGTCAAAAACGCTTAGTTTAGGAAAACTGGAAAGATGCTCTTGCATTAAATTCGTTGGGACCAATCAAAATTATCATGGTTTTTGGGGTGACTGAGAGCACGTATCTGTACATCGATCATTAGAGCGCCAAGCATGTGCATTCGAGGCACCCGGCACAGGTGGAAGCTGGCGGCCAAGCTTTTCAGCTTTGATGACGGTGCAGCTCTACCGCACAACTAAATTGAAAACCTTAATTATCAATAGTCAAATTGTATTGTCTGCTTATAATAATGGTGTTGAGACCCTTGGTCCGTGGGATCCTAGCGATATTAGCCTCTTCAAAGATATTTCGAAGAGGCTAATAGACGCTACGGGTGACCGCAGAGCTGGCAGCTTCCTTGGACAGCGTATAAGTATCGCTGTCCAGAGGGGGAATGCAGCCAGCGTCTGTGGTAGTTATTATGCCACGGGGACCCCTGTTTTTTTAATTATTTTATCTTAAGGTTAGGTTTTTAATTCGTTTTTAATTTAATCATAGTTTATTTAGCATTTTTTTCAATTTCGGGCACCCCCAATGGCAACGATCGGGGCAATATTAGTAAATATACGTATTTAAGATTGGGATAAGGTAGTTTAAGGTAATTTTAGTTTTTTATACATCAATTTCTATATTTTGTACCTACCTACATATTTTTGTTTAAAAAAAATACTATAACCCACCGTCTGTATTTCCGGACAGATACAATCTGGGGCTCTTCAAGGCTAGAGTGAATAGGCTGTTACTGAACCAGTGAGTTACACCTTTGGCCTCATCTGCACCTTCCACCAAGTGAGATAGAGGCCAATCACTGGTCAGTTCGTAGTAAAAAAAAAAAAAAAAAACTTAGGGTAAAAAAACAAAATAAGATTTTTTTAATTTTTGGACACAATATCGTGTCGCAACGGTCATTCTGAGTCTGTACTGTTGTCCGGACATGCTTACGAGCTTAGTTATCTTGATCACAAATTATCGATGATACAAGCACATTGAGCTGACATTCTTAACCGCCAGCTACTTTACAAAATCTATTTAAGCCTTTTTAGCTGATTCCACTTGTTCCAAACAAACAACTATATCATTATGAACACACGTAACTCCCGCAAAACTAGGAGCGCAGGAAGCCTCAGCCGTGTTCACTCAAAACGTGCCTAACGAAATTGCATTTGGATTGTACTCGCTCCACTCTCTCGGCTGGTCGCAATCATTTGATATTATTGCGTTTTATTACAGCGGAGTCATATTAAATTCTCGTTTTCACGAAAATGTCATCTTCCATTTCAGCCGACGCAAATTGGATTACTGGCCCGGAAACCCAGGTTTTATTGTTTCAGGTTTCGTTACTTCTTAGTGCTTGTACCACTTAATTTCACACCTCTAATTCAGATTTTTGTAACCTTTTGTCAGCCACAGACCGCTAGAAAATCGATTACAATTTTCAAGGGCCCCCTAGAAAAAAAAAAAAGAAAAAAAACATGCTTATAGCGATCAGGTACGGGAACTTTTCGTCTGCGCAGAAGTTGCTTATCGAAATCCCGCGGGAACTATGCGATTTTCCGGGATAAAAACTATCCTATGTCCTTTCCCGGGACTCAAATTATCTCCTTACCAAATTTCATTAAAATCGGTTCTGTGGTTTATTCGTGATAGCGTAACAGATAGACAGAAGAGTTCGCATTTATAATATTATAGGGATAGGGAATGTTGAATGGTCCACAGATGAGGCTGCGGACCCCCATGCATACACTCATGGACCCCCAGGGGTTCGGGGACCACGGGTTAAGAAACACTGCTCGAATTTTTTGTAAATCTCGGTCACCGTAGACATTGTCGTTTCCTAAAGTATCTTCGCAATCTTAATGCAAATGTGAAAGATGCTGAAGCATAGATTTAAATAAACTTTGATATAGATGTCCTGCAAATAGACATAGGCTATTTTTTGCCCTATTAAATATCAGAATCACTGCACGCTGCGAGAAATCAATAGACATAAGAAATGTTGCTTACGTGTGAATAAATGATACTTTTTCTACTGCGAACTCTGCATCAAACAGCGAAATTATTGGCATTTATCTATTTACTTACTGTGGGGATTTAAAAGCGCAATCCTTAACAAAGCTAAACGATTTATAAAAAACAAAATACCAATAGTTTCTCGCGCGACGTTTAAAAAAAACTGTAGAATCCTGTGGGAAAACAGGTTCGCTTCCGAGCGCCTCGCGCGAAGGTGACATTGATTTTCAATCCTCTAAAACATTCGCCGTGCATTTACAGTCAGCTCAAGATAAACGAGCTCCAAATAGCTCGCCATTTTCTATTCAAGAACTACTCGTAGTGGATTTTAGGAAGTGCTACCTGGAAATAGCATTGAGAGCGCAGCACGTGTTCCTGCCACGAGGTATCCTCTGAGATGAATGCGGAATGCGCGATTGTCCGTCAACGAGACTTGTAGACAGAAAATATCGCAATTTTTCTGGTGACTCCACAAACATGAAAAGCTCAGGGAACGGTTCGAGTTGCATACTTAATCACATTCCTCTTAGGGAAAGATAGAGCTTAGGGAACGGGGAAATAAATAAATATAAGTATAACGAGGAATCAACAGTGATAGGTTGGCCGCATCACCATAACATGATTCCTAAGATTTTAGGTCATTCCCTCAATGTGCTTTTACGATGAGCACGGGAAGAGGAGCAGCAAGTAAGAATAAAGAATAAGAATAAGAAAACTTTATTGACTGATACAGATACACACCGAATATTACATATGGATAATTATTCCAACCAGCCAAATGGCCGCCACTCAGATATGTGTCACAAAGTGTATTCTGTTCTTTCTTAGCTCCCAGATCTGGATGGAAGAACCATTATAACACGTGATCCCTTCTTAAAAAATATGACAAGCAATGGCCGTAAAAGATGTCCGCAAAGAAGGACATCTCTTTTCGTAGGACCTTTAAATGGAGAGGGTATTCCTAGGGGTATGTGGGACTCCCCCCGAAGGAGTATACTCAAACTGTCCGGCGTCTTCTCGATCCGGTGTGATGGGGACGCAGTGGGATGCCACTAGGGTTTCACCACAAACGACTGGTAGCCTCGGCTTCCACCAGGACCGCGCCTTTGCCTTAGAGGGTTACCATACACGTCCTAATGCAACTCTATTCCTATATGTATACTCATGTGTGCGTGTTTAACAGTGCAAAGAGAGAATTCTAGGCATAACTGATTTGCAGGGTATTCGAAACAAGAAGCTGTTAGCCGTAAATCGTTTTGCAATTTCTCTGGGACCAATCGGCTTTAACGGGATCCTGAAGAGGCTGTGCAATAGCGACGTAATTTTGTAGAAAGCTAAGAGTTTATGAGCTCTCCTCGATCTTAATATGATCGCGCAAGGAAATCGGGCGACGAGACGCAATCCATGTTCGGCCGGGTATTAGGACCGTGGAGTGAATGTAATTAATATGAAAAAGGTCAAAACAATAAAAGCAATGTAGAGAATTAAAATAGAATATTAAGCAATCCAAGCAATTATAAATGCGAAAGTTTGTGACGATGGTGAGTGAGTGTCTTTGTTCCTTCTTTACGCTGAAACGACTGGACAGATTTGGATCAAATTTGGAACGAAGATAGAGGGTACCCTAGATTAAAACATAGGATACTTTTTATCCCTGAAAATTTCAAAGTTCTCGCGGGATAGCGATAAACATGTCAATTGCTAATTCTACGCGGACTAATTCGCGGGCAGAATTCAACCTTTTACGTCTTTTAAGTATCAGTGATGTTTGTAATTGAAGAATCCAATAACTATGAATATCAAGTCTTGAATCTATATCTTGTTTTTTTTTTCTCTTCCATGCTGGTCTGGGAGTAAAGAAAAAACATAGAATGTACCAGTTGCTTCTCTTCCCGCGCAAATGGCAAAAGCCCATCGAGGGAAAATCGAGTGAGCGAAAATCATAGGAATCATGTTATAGGCGATGCGGCTGGCAACCCATCACTATTTTGATTCCCCTTTCCACCTACACGCCCACAATCATGCTAAACGTGGCCTTTAGGTCTTGTTACCTTGGGTTCTATCTGCCCCGTAAGGGATAAAAATGAGATTTATGTATGTATGTATGTATGTTTTTTTTATGTTATCTACGTCAGACGTCGTAGTGATTCCCATTCACTGTCACACCTCATGTCGTCAATCAACGCACACAACACACGATATCGGATGCCCGTGAATAGGAATAAATACGCGGTAACAATATTGTCATGTCGGTTTAATGCGGTCCGGGGGGGAGCAGTGGGGGAGGGGGCAAAGGGAGGCTGTGCCTTCTTCCACTCCGCTGCTGTGATCGGCGACCTCTGCTACAGCGTTTTGAATATTCCAGTACGCTTTTATTGTGGCGGTTCGCGAGGAACCAGTGTTAACGTAATTTTATAGGTAGGAACATTTTGATATTTTTAAATAGTACTTTTTAATATACGCCATGGATTTGTAGCCAGAGACTCCGGTTTTTGAAACAAAGATGCTGAATTTTAATAACGAGTAGATTAAAGTAAACTACATCTCTAATCAATCTATTCAACTAGTCGAATACTTTATTTAAACTGTTAGATTCGTAGCCATACATATACTACTTACGAATCTTTAAAAACCGAACATAAACGTTTTGAACCCGCCATTATCGTGACTTTAGTGACCCTGACTATAAAGCTAGGGGCAGACAGTTGTATGATGAATACGAATGTTTGTGCCCGAGTCATGGATGTTGTATGTGTAGGCGACGCACCTATTTAGGCAGCTACCTTTATTATTAAAACATTATATTTTGGCACTGGCCACAAATAAAGTTAATTGCACGCAGCGCTTAAAAGAAAACAAAAACAAAAGAGAGTCGTGTCTTGGCTCTTGTCAGCGCTGCGTGTGGAATTTTTACTATAATATAAATTGTTTTATTTATTAGTTTCTACAGTCTACAGTATGTATTTAAGTTTGTATTTATCTACATTATGTAAGTGTGTTTATCCGTTGCCTGGTACCCATAGTACAAGCTTTGCTTAGTTTGGGGCTGGGTTAATTGGTGTAATTTGTCCCAAGATAATATTTATTTATTTTTTAGTCCAAGCTACATTGTGGCAGATCATCCATAATGTAACTGCTAGTTATATTCCGACTCAACTCACGTTTCAGCTGTCATTTTTAGTACGGATCTGACAGCGAGCGAACCTAAACTGAATGGGAATTAAATCGCTTTAAAACGTCGTGGTAAGGCCATGTTATTTCATTCAAATACTGACAAATGAAATATTATTATTACGAGCCTATTGTGTCCCATTGGTGAGCAAAGGCCTCCCCCCAACACTTCTGCTCCCGGTCTGCTGCGTTACGTGTCCAGTCCCTTAAGGTGGCCAACGTATCGCATCGCCGTCTAGGCCTGCCAGGCCGCCACTTTGAGTTAGTGGGACTCCAATTAATGGACAAATGAACATACACTTAATTACAACTCAGCTGTAACAGGCAAACTTTCATAATAACGAGACTAGTGAAAAATTCAAACGTTCCATCAGCGCGAGCACAAGTTATAAATTAGCAGCAAACGTGTAACATTTTGCGAACAAATTAGTTACAGCACAGTGCGTACTATAACCAAATTAATTCGAGCAAATTTCACAAGCGAGTAAATAGCGGAGTTAGCGGAATCCAGACCACATTATTACCGCACAAAGGAGGCCTGTGCATTGAAATAGGCGCTGAAAACAATAGAACAACAATAGTTTAGCCCGAGGTGTGGACGCAAGGGGCAGAGGCACGGAAATGTACCACTAAAGCCGGGTACAATTCAAATTCAAAAAATTCAAAATACAAAAATTATTTTTGCAATATGGCCGTCAAGGGCAAGGGCAAGAAAGCCCATCATTGCCAAGAATGTGCTGCAAGAAACTTGGCAGAAACTTTTTCAAAATAAAATTAATGTGTTCTGAATTGTCTTTGACATCCGCAGTCATTAAACAGCGTTTCCTAAGAAATCTGGCTTTGAATTCTTAATATTAATCCTTGTGTTTCCCAACGTTCCCGAACATATTAACTAGGTACCATGTTTCGACCCGAGAAGTCAAGAATGGGAAATACCATCATTGCCAAGAAGAATGCGCCGCTAGAAACTTGGCCGAAAGTCATTCTTTCAAAATAAAATACATTAAGCTACTACAATACTTAAATTCTAATAATGTTAGCGTAACAACGCCACGTTTACCACGGTTGTGGGCGTAGGTGGAAAGGGGAATCAAAATAGTGATGGGTTCATATGATTGTGGGATATGTGGGCTGAATTACGATTGTCTGCCTATCACCACTATTCACTGTCAGGCGCGCAATAAGGTTCGTCAATAAAATGCAGAGTTCTGATACTGGTTGTATTAACTGTTCACAAACACAATCTACATGAAATGGGCAGATAATAACCGTCACAATATAT
The DNA here is from genome assembly GCA_949127965.1 of Pandemis corylana. Classification (NCBI taxonomy): domain Eukaryota; kingdom Metazoa; phylum Arthropoda; class Insecta; order Lepidoptera; family Tortricidae; genus Pandemis; species Pandemis corylana. Next base: position 18,078,648 of record OX421852.1, on the reverse strand, counting down.
GAGCTGAGAAACTTACGATCTACACAAAGGTTAGGGAACGACTGGCGGAGCGGGCGCTTGGTCCCGCTCAACCCGGCTAAACAGGAATTTGCTTACACTGCTCATATCCCAGTGCACTTGCACTAGGATATGAAAGTGTTGTATGTCCCTACAATATTCCCCCCCTTTCTCTTTTTAAAAAAAAGAAAGGAAACAGAACTTGTAAGAGCATCTGCATTACAATGTAATATCTTAAACAATAACATACCGCACAGAAGGTACGGTCATCCGAAACCGATATCGTGCATGTGTCTACCGCTGATGCCAGCGCGCCCACCTGCGTGGTATCGAGTTCGCTTAGCACGAATTACAAACTATACCTATTATAAACACAACAATGTTTATGCGAACCAAATATTTGTTATGAAATTTCTTAGTAACTAATAAACTTAAAACTAACACAACATTTGTTTAATTTTAACCCTCACTGATATGCCATCTGCTCCTGGGCCGGTTGAGGCTGTCTGGGCTGCACTCTGATTGAGGTGGGTGGTAGGTTCACCACGGCATCCCTCACCCAAGCTTTGGCGTGACGTCTGCATTTGGCACGAACGCCGTAACACAGCAGGGCTGCCAAGATCACTGCAATCACTATCAGCGCGATGCCGACATAATTGAGCTTGGACTCTACTTGGCCCGAGAATGACTGCACCTGGGCTATGGCGATACTATGGGTCTCGTTGTCTTTTTCCTTACTCTGACCCCAGCCCATATTTACTGCACAACTATCTCACTCAAACGAATTAATTTAGGATATAATTACTTTGTGTCCACGTGACCGTGATTGGTATTGGTAATGAACCGAATTTCTGTTATTACCTCAATAAATACGCAATTACGTGCTGACATTTCGTTTTTCAATAGGCATTGTGCATGCTCTATAAAAAAATTAATAAAAGGTATTGACACAATGAATGCATATTTGCATTGTCAGAAACGCTTAAGTAAATAATATTTATAATGCTTAATTACAAATGAACTCTCTTCTGGGTTCGGTTGGTTAATCCTTCAGTATGACGCTAGCCTTATAATGGCTAGTTAGTGTAATCAAATATCATGCAGGTGCGCGTTTCGCTGACCCTGCGTGGCGTGTAACTGCAGGATATTTCGTCACTGGTTAATGAATACAATGATATTTGATTATAGCATAGTTACCTATGATTTAGCATTATATTAGTCTTAACAATAACAATGCAAGTACTAGGGCTAATGATTGATCAATCTCGCATTTCTAAAATAGTTGACCATACTACTACAAAACGATCAATGCTTCATGAGCGGATTCGTACTACCTATCTTATACTGCCTACCTAATACTTATCTACGTCCCTAATTACGTATAGGTGTTGCTAAATCTTACAGGTGGTCTGACCGTACGCCCACTTCGCGTCGTGTACGTGTGTGGTATAGGTATAACTGGAACGTTGCTATCGGCTTGTGGTTCTAAAGACTGTGGGATGTCTAATGCGTTATCCTCACTAAGTAGATAGGCTGGCTTCAATCTGTTTATTGAAATGCGAGCCTGTCTATTTGGTAGCTGAACCAAAAATATCTTCGTACTTCTTTCGATAACTTTATACGGTCCGTCGTAAGGCGGTTTTAACGGTTTGCGAACCGAGTCGTCTCTTACGAAAACGTAGTTACATGTTTGTAAATCTGGATGAACGAAAATATTTTTGTTCCCGTGACATTTCGACGTAGGTTTTATTCTAGCAATAGTCTCCTTAATTTTTTCTACTAAACTAAATGGATCGGTTACGTCACGTTCCGTCGTACTATCATAAAAATCTCCGGGCAAGCGAAGGGTGCGGCCGAGTGTCAATTCCGCTGCGCTTATGCCACTATCACTTCTACTCGCTGCGCGGAGTCCTAGTAATACCGTCGGCAACTCGTCTATCCAAGTGCTATCGCTACTTAGCCTTGCCATAAGGGCTGCTTTCAGGGATCTGTGAAAACGCTCCAAAATCCCGTTACACTCTGCGTGGTACGCAGTGGTTCGACTTTTCTGTACACCTAGTAACTTCATTAGCTCTGTGAATAAACGACTCTCAAACTGCCTACCCTGGTCACTAGTGAGTCTAAGGGGACAGCCGTAGCGTACTATCCATCCCTCATAAATAGCTTTGGCTACAACGTCAGCTGTTATCTCACGAAGTGGAAATGCTTCCGGCCATCTTGTACATCTATCTATGATCGTTACCAGGTATCTGTAGCCATGCGGAGAGGTAGGCAATGGGCCCACCAGGTCTACATGGATATGCTCGAATCGCCCTGATTCCTGAAACGCACCTAAATCAGATACTGTATGACGGTTGACTTTCGACTTCTGACAGTGTATACAAGCTCGCGCCCACTTTGCGATGTCTTGATTCATGTTAGGCCAAAAGAATTTTTTACACACTAGTTTTCTAGTTACACGAATGCCGGGATGGCTTAGGTTATGAATACTACAAAATGCACTTTCTCTAAATTCTTTTGTAATATAAGGTCTGGCTGTGTCTTGAGACATTTCACAGAAAACAGCTTTGTTGCATGTAGGTAAATAAACTTTCTTTAATACGACACTACTGGGTGACAAATCGCTCGAACTTGCGCTGCGCAACAAGTACTCGTCTTGCTCTTGCGCATCCGCTAATCGCTCGTAGTCGAGCGCCGTGGGACAGACAATGGTATTTATCCGTGATAAGGTATCGGCGACGACATTGTCCTTGCCGCTTATGTGCCGAATGTCTGTCGTAAACTCGCTGATAAATAACAGTTGTCGGGTCCGTCTGGGTGTCTCTTTGTTGTCACTACCTATCTTGTCAAATGCGTAACATAAGGGTTTGTGATCTGTATACAGTGTCAGTTGTCGACCTTCAAACATCTTACGAAAGTGCTTTATTGCCATGTAGATGGCTAATAATTCACGATCGTACGTACTGTATTTGGTTTGGGCAAGAGTTAATTTTTTTGAGTAGAATCCTAACGGTTCCCATGTTTCGCCAACTCTTTGTTGAAGTACAGAACCTACACATTTATCACTAGCATCGGACATTATAGCTAACATCGCTTCGGGCCGTGGGTGTGCCAATGTAGCGGCCTGTAAGAGACCTGCCTTACACTGGGAAAACGCCTCTTCTGCCTCCTGTGTCCATACTATCTTTGTCCGATCGTTCTTTTTAGAATTACCTAAATACTTATCGAGTTCAGACTGCCATCGTGCTGCGTTTCGCATATGCGGTCTGTAGAAATTTACCATTCCAATAAATCTGCGAAGTTCTACTATGGTGTCAGGTTTCGGAAAGTTAGTAATGGCGTCTACTTTCTCTTTCAGGGGCTTGATGCCTGATGGCGAAACTTCGTGTCCTAAAAATTCTATTACCGATTGTCCAAAACAACATTTTGCTAAATTAATAGTTATGCCGTATTTGGAAAATCGTTCAAAAACAATTTTTAAATGCTCTTCATGTTGGTCTTTGTCACTGCTAGCTATGATGACGTCGTCTAGATAATTAAATAAGAAATCTAATCCTACCAGCACAGTGTTGTTCATGAAGCGTTGAAACGTCTGTGCCGCATTTCTTAAACCGAACGTCATTCGAGGAAACTCGTATAAGCCAAATGGTGTGATAATCGCGGTTTTCTCGATATCCTCCGGCGCTACGCTTATGCAGTGGTACGCCCTGTTAATATCTAGTTTAGTAAACAGTGTTTTACCCGTTAAACCTATAGTGAAATCATGTAGCCTTGGAATTGGGTACCTATCGGGTTTCGTTATCGCGTTTAACCTTCGATAATCGCCACAGGGTCGTATTTCGCCGTTCTTTTTGGCTACCACGTGCAGTGGGCTAGCCCACGCACTTTTTGATGGTCTACAAACTCCCAATTCCTGCATTAACTGGAATTCTTTTTTAACCTGAATGTACCTGTCGGGCGGGAGTGGCCTTGCGCGAGCGTAGGCCGGCGGTCCTGTCGTTTCAATGTAATGTAATACGTTATGTGACGCAGTTTCCTTGAATGACGCGGGCTTTGTGATATCTGGGTATTGCGAAATTAACCTACGGAAAGGATGTTTCCCGTCTACAGTATAAATGGAAGGTTGATCAATACTCACATAGGATGCAGAAACGTGTAAATCGGTCACTCTATCTACCAACTTACGTGCACTCAAGTCCACCAACAGCTTATGATGCGTCAAAAAGTCGGCACCCAAGATTGGTTGTTTGACGTCTGCTAACACAAACTGCCATTTATACGGTCGTCGTAGTTTAAAGTTCAACAACAGGGTTTTCACGCCAAATGTCTTGATTTCTGTCCCGTTAGCCGCGTAAAGTTTATAGTTCGCACATTCACTTACACGATTTTTGTTTCCCACCGGTAAAATTGAAATGTCCGCACCGGTATCAACGAGAAATTTGAGTCCTGAGTTGAGGTCGGTTACACCAAGGCGACGGCTCGAAAATATAGCGCAGACCTCCGCCGTTGACTGCGCTAGGCCCACTAGTTTTCCGGATGGGCTGAATTTGCTGTCCTCGTTGGCTGCCATGCACAGGGCTGAACACACTTTTCCGCCCTGGAGCCGAACCGGAAGTGGTAATAACATAACCAATCGGGGTTGTCCTTCCGCCGTTGCCGGTACTGCGATGTGCTCCTGCCCCTTGCTGCTGATCTTGAGCTCGGGCGTCTGTTGCGGCTATGATCACGCCGCCGTGGTCTCGATCGCTCTAGATCCATGACCCTCACGCTAAGCTTGGCGATCTCCGCCAATATCGTAGCTGTAGCTGGATCGTGCGATGTTACTGGCGCGATGTATGAGCTTGACTGCTGCAGCACCTCGGAGACACTAGCTGTGCGCGTGGCCTCCGCGATCTTGTCCGCTATTATGGCTAGCTTGTCCAGGTCCTTCGTGTCTGACACCACCAGCACTCCTCTCACTGTGACGGGCAGATGGTTTTGCCATAGGATCCGTAAGGTGTCGTCTGGGAAGTTGTCTCTCGCCAGTGTCCTCATCCTATCGAGCAACTGCGATGGCTTCTGATCGCCTAACTCCATCTCTCCCATAAGCTTCTCGATCTGTCGATTTTTCGTGTCTTCGAACATGGTGAGCAGTTTCGCTTTCACTGCTTCAAACTTGCCCGATGACGGTGGTTTGGCTAAAAACTCCGCGAGCTGAGAAATTACCTCCTTCGGAAGCTTCGAAACCACTATGTCAAAGCGTGAGTCGTCCCCTAACCGCTGTGGTGCTAATATCGCCTCCAACCTGATAAACCAGACGCGGGGCTGGTCCGCCCAAAAGTCCGGTATCCTCGCTGACAGGGATATGGCCATGATGTCTGAGTCTTGGTTTGCCTCTGGCCTTCCTTGCATCGGCTGCTGTCGCTGTGGCTGCTGACCTTGTGATGGGATCGGCGCGCTCTGGTTATCTTGCATATTCTCCGTCGGGTATTTCTTTTATCGGGGTCACCAATGTGGGATATGTGGGCTGAATTACGATTGTCTGCCTATCACCACTATTCACTGTCAGGCGCGCAATAAGGTTCGTCAATAAAATGCAGAGTTCTGATACTGGTTGTATTAACTTTTCACAAACACAATCTACATGAAATGGGCAGATAATAACCGTCACAATATATGAGCTGAGAAACTTACGATCTACACAAAGGTTAGGGAACGACTGGCGGAGCGGGCGCTTGGTCCCGCTCAACCCGGCTAAACAGGAATTTGCTTACACTGCTCATATCCCAGTGCACTTGCACTAGGATATGAAAGTGTTGTATGTCCCTACATGATTCATAAGCTCTTCGCCCATTCCCTCGATGGGCTTTTACTATGTGCGCGGGAAGAGAAGCAACTGGTACATTCTATGTTTTTTTTTATATGGAAGAAGAAGTCATGAGGGCTTTAAAATTACAAATTACATGATTATATTAAGAGTGGTTATTACAATACCCGGCCATAAAGATTACACATCGGTCTTCGTATAGCGTTGTCTCCTTCTAACTTACTTGACACCAATTATCTCTTTCCAAAGACCGAAGTGCAATCTTTAAGGCCAGGTACTGTAGTTGATTATGAGTGACAACCACGGTTTGTAATTGGAAAGGTTTATAAAAATTATAAGTAACAAATCAGCGAGTCGGTTGCAGAGCTTTAAAATAGTAGCAGTCAGCCGTAACCTCATGATTGGAGCGATCGCCATTTTGAAATTAAATTACCTAATTGGCAGCAAAATTCGACGTCAAGCTCCACCGACGGCGAGATTTCCAATATAGAAATAAATTCTGTGTAAGGACTTTAAATATAATTAACAAGTCTTTGCTCATTGTCACTGTAGAATGAAAACTGTATCTGACAGAGCAATACGTGGGGCATTAATTACTCCAAAGTCTCGTCATAGATGATTCATAAAAGCTACAAAATAAACTGTGTAAGTATTTAACACAAAAACAAAACATAAAATGCAACACCGATTGAACGAGCGAAAATTTTTCATTATCATGTTACAGACGAATGCCGCTAGCAACTCACCACTATTTTGATTCCCCATTCCACATACCTCCACACAACCTAAAGAGGTTTTGATACCCTACAGTCTGTCTTCCCCATAAGAGAAAAGAGGTAATGTGCGCATGTCTCTCTGCGCGGTCGAACGGGCGGCTCGACGTTAGTGCGGAGAGGGCTGCAGTTGTCGTAAGCACACACTTGAAAAACATCTTCAGATAATTGGAAAATAGTCAGATCTGCGACTTGTTAGTTAAACCTTATAGTTTCTTAAACCGTCGTCATTGGTTTGCCGACCGCCCTCATCCCTCGGCCGGTCCGCTCACGACACGGATGCGTCATTGCGCAGTGTCGCATCACGCCTCCATTAGCCTTTACGACCACCCTTTATACCCTCATTTGGAGACAGCAGAATTGATAATTTTAGCATAATTTGCCACCTGTCTGCCGTTTTTTGGGGATAAAGATACTAATGGGACTAAACAATTTAGTCCCGGTTTTGGTTCCGTGTTTATTTGCTTGTACTTTTAATAATTGTGACGGGAAAATTTTCACAGATACCGGCCAAGTCATGCAAGCTTTTGTGTGCCTTGAAGTGTAACTAGTACTCCAATGCTAAACAGCACCAATTTTTTATAGCTACAAAAAGGACACTTTAAAATCAATTTAATTTGTCACTAAATACTGTAATATTAAATGGATACAGTAGCATGATTTGATAGTACCTATCGTTTGAAAAACAGCGCCTTCTCTATTCCCTGGTGAGCAGTAGATGTTCCACGGGAGTTTGCACTCGTAGATGACGCTTGTCGACAAAAATTCGCATAGTGACAAGGCCACGTGACAGCTAGTAAATTCGACGGCTTACTCACACACTTAGTGTAGCGGTTTAGTGCGCGTCACGGAATGACGAGGATCCGGGTTCGTTTCCCGACCATAGCTTTACTTTTCGGTTTTTTCTATGTGCTCTAATTTTCAATGTCGTTTAGAAAATTAGTATTAAAATAAATAAATAAATAAATATCTTGGGACAAATTACACCAATTGACCCAGCCCCAAACTAAGCAAAGCTTGTACTATGGGTACCAGGCAACGGATAAACATACTTATATAGTGTAGATAAATACATACTTAAATACAAACAACATCCATGACTCGGGCACAAACATTCGTATTCATCGTACAACTGTCTGCCCCTACCGGGATTCGAACCCAGGACCTCTAGCTTCATAGTCAGGGTCACTAACCACTAGGCTATCCGGTCGTCAAATGGTATTAAATGGACTATCTATTAACGTATCTCAGAAAATGAAAACAACTTGAAATACAGCTATTAGTATTATTTCAAAGGATTTGTTAATCAGCTAGAAGTCGGAACTAACCTTATTATCCCGTGTATCTCCTAAAAAAAGGTTCAAACAAGTCGGCTTACAGATCGGGATCCTAAAAAAGGCTAACAAATTACGTTTTATCTCATGAAAAATAAAAGTTCCGACGGCAAAAACCGATCACGGCGGACAAAGCCATAAGGCAAAGCACTACAACTACATAAATCTTAGTACAAATTCTTACCAGCCACAAAGGCCTCAAAGGATCCGAGATAAAATAACTAGTTCGGGATCCCGTGCCCACGACCGTACCTGATCCCCGGTCGATACACGTCCTGACTTGCCACGTAGTGACTTACTCGACTCTCGGCCTCGGCTTTCGCTTCGGCGATCGCTTTTGTTTAATCCCTACGCAAATTTTTATATAAATCACGTCTGATGACAAGCGACGAGGTCTAAGCAAAATTGACCGATTTGAAGACTGCCGTTAGTAGGGAATTCAATAACAAAACTGTCCGGATTGTGGTAACAACGTTGTTTCACATGAAATCCAAATAATATGGATTTACCTAATAACTATTAGGTAAATCCATATGCATATCCTGATTATATTGTTGCTACTAAAACAATACTGATACGACCCATTAATTATATTTTATCGAAATGCTGTGAATTCTGACTAAAGCTCAATTTACACACATAAATTAAACGGCTGAATAAATTAACCTGTTTTATTAATTACTAGCTATTGCCCGCGACTTCGTCCGCGCAGATAACGTCAAAGTGACGACATGTTTTTTTATTATTTTTAGTAAAAAGTATCCTATGTTACTTCTAATACCTCCAAGAACATGTGTACAAAATTTCATGATGATCGGTTAAGTAGTTTTCGCGTCAAAGCGTAACAAACTAACTTACATTAATTCGCATTTATAATATTAGTAGGAAGTTCTTCTTCTTCCACGCTGGTCTGGGAGCAAAGAAAAAAACATACAATTTACCAGTTGCTTCACTCCCCGCGCAGATGGTAAAATTCCATCTAGGGAATCGGCGAAAATCTTAGGAATCATGTTAAAGGTGATGCGGCTTATAACCCATCACTATTTTGATTCCCTTTCCACCTACACGCCCACAATGATGCTGAACGTGACCTATAAGTCTTATTACCTTAAGCTCAATCTACCCCGTAAGGGATAAAGACGTGATTTGTTGTATGTTACAGTTACTGGCCAAATTTTGACAAACAAAAAACCGTTTACCTTGCTATTCCGCTTGCTTGCTTATTTAAGTAACGCAGCAAATTAAACGTTTTTCCCGGCCTTACCATGACGTCTTAATGCGGTTCAATTCCGACTCAGTTCAGGTTTAGGCTGTCATTTTTAGTGGATCAGATAGCGAGCGAACCTAAACCGAATCGAAATCTCATTAAGGCGTCGTGTTAAAGCCCCTGATTCAATAAAATGTTCACAAGCTGCGTCAGGCCGAAAGTGTCAAAAAATCGTCCTCGGCTATCATTTTCGGCTACCGTGGTTTATCCGGTCGCTCCTGAATTATTTGCATGCGGAAAACATCGTCCGTGGCTTATTGATGCCTGAGTTTTGATAAACAATCACGCGCTGAGCCGGGGACGGGTATTTGTCTGTTTTAGAAATGTCCTATCTGGCCTCGTTTATTTTTATTAAAATGAAACTTGCATTTTACGTTGGAGCGGAACTCGTATTAAAACTATTGGCTCTATCTATTGGCTGGCTGCGTTGGAGCCTCCTTTTAGTACATAGTTTGTATATTCACTACTTAAGTTCCATTACTTCCATGCTGGTCTGGGAGCAAAGGAATAACCTAGAATGTACCAGTTGCTTCTCGTCCCGCGCAGATGGTAAAAGCCCGTCGAGGGAATGGGCGAGTCTTAGGAATCATGTTATAGGCGATGCGGCTAGCAACCCATCACTATTTTGATTCCCCTTTCCACCTATACGCCTACAATCATGCTAAACGTGGCCTTTAGGTCTTGTTACCCCGTATGGGATATAGACGTGATTTGTGTGTGTGTTTGTGTGTGTGTGTGTGTGTGTGTGAGAGTGTGTAAGTTCTATTTTTAAAATACCTTTCTTTTGTGTTGACATCAACTTTCAAGACAGTTGCTCGGTAGGGTTGCTAGCGTAAACAGCCTGTTCCGTATTAGGCTCCTCGTTACTTTGTTTTTGTGTTAGTTTGTTTAAATGTAAACCATAGAGGAAGCGTGTTTATATTCCGTCGTCAACAGTATTCTCAAATTGTTCTAGAATATATTTTAGCGGGCTGGTCCAGTCTGATTGAACACCCTGTAGAGGTATACGTCGTCGTTTTGGATTTAAAATTAACTCCTATGACGTTGTATGTACTTTGAACATGGATGGACCAAATTTTATGGAAATATGCGTCAGTTACAATTAAATAATCAAAACTCAAAATTCATTTTTGCAATTTGGCCGCCAAGGGCTCTTTTACATGTCTTTTTTGCAACTACCAGCGCATTTGGAAACACCATAATTGCCAAGAAGAATGCGCCGCAAGAAACTTTGCAGAAAGTATTTTTTTCAAAATAAAATACATTAAGCTACTACAATAGGTACTTCTATTCTACTTAAATTAAAATACATACATACACAAATTACGTGTATATCCCTTACGGGGTAGATAGAGCCTGAGGTAACAAGACCTAAAGGCCACGCTTAGCATGAATGGAGGCGTATAGGTGGAAACGGGAATCAAAATAGTGATGGGTTGCTGGCTGCATCGCCTAACGTAATTCCTGAGATTTTCGCTCTTTCTCTTGATAATATTTTCCACATTTCTTGACCGATATTACGTTTAATTTAACTTTTGTCACCTTTTGCGGTATTTTCGTATTTTATTAAGAAAGAATTCGTTTATCGCTATCCCGCAGGAGTTTCTTGCGGCGCATTCTTCTTGGCAATGATGGTCTTTCCGAATGTGCTGGTAGTTTCAAAAAGACATGTAACCCATGTTGCCCTTGGCGGCCAATTTGCAAAATAAAATTTTCATTTTCATTTTCATTTTCATTACACAATTTTCCTGGATAAAAACTTACCTTTGTGTTATTCCAGACTAGAATCTATCTATGTTCCAAATTTCATCCAGATCTGTCCAACCGTTCTGGCGTGAAAGAGTAACAAACATCCATCCATCCATACTTACAAAGTTTCGCTTTTATAATATTAAGTAGGATGTGATATTTATTTAGTCCCCGCTCCCCTCGCCCGCGCCACCGTCGCCTGTAATTAAACGTCAGTGATCAAATGACCCTGTACGTCTAGCACGAAAGTGTACAAAAGTCGCGTCGCGCGCGGGATAGATTGCCTTTCTATTTCTTACTATTCGTTCTAGACAGAGACGGGTAATCGACTTTCGTATGCTTTCGTGCTAGGCATACTGTTTGGCTGCGGCTGCGGCTTTGGTGCTGCTCTTACATTACTCTATCGCCATCGCTGACAATTACTGCGTGAAAGCTACGCGCCGTGAATTGGGGGAATGCATTATGCAAGGCGCCGCCGGGAAGGCATAATGAATAGTTTAAAGGCAATTGGAGGGGTTTATGCGAGATGAATAATCATGGCAATATGATATTTTGTCGTGAAAAGCTAGTGGTTGGACCTGTGGCCTCCCAAGCAGGTCGTGAGTTCGAGCCCTGACTCACACCTCTGAGTTTTTCGGAATTATGTGCTATGCGAGACGAATAATCATGACAATATTATATGAAAAAAACCGGTCCATCGGCTCAAGAGCTATGACGCCACAAACACACACACACACACACATACACACAAAGAGACATAGACGTGAAACTAATAACACCCCTCTATTAAAAATAAATTTATAAATTAAAATAAATTATCTTGACTTATCGTCGAGAAGATCTCCAAACGTTCACGTCGAATAAAAAAGTCGAGCACCGGCTTTTTTAATATAATATTGTTACGTATGCGTGGTCACGGATTCGGACAATGAAATTAAACAAATTGAGCTCTTATTGCCGCAACGTAGGATTGGAAAGGGTTATGTCAGTGGGTAACTGCAATGCTGCAGTTTACAGCAGCACAGCTTTTCAATACTATGTGCAGGTAATTATGAGCTCAGCGAGTAGCCTACTTGAGGAATTTACCCCGATTTCGGGGTAATTTCGGAGGGAAATTTGGGTGAACAGTTTATGCAATATATTTGTGGTATGTGAAGAATATTTTAAGTAGCTCTGCAATGTGAAGTTTACATATTTTTGTAAGTCGTACATTTAGTCCGCAGTACATTGATAATGTATCATAAATTTTACGGTGAAAAAAAGAACGCGTGAGGAAATTATGCATTTTTGAAGCAATATGGTCGTGAATTTCCTGATTATCCAAGCCTTTTCATTGTGAGACGAAGACTGTGCCCAACATTGGGACGTATAGAAACTGAAGCCAACGAGACAAATGCAAGTACAGTCAAAGTCAACAAAATGAACAGTGAAAAAATGTTTGTCTTGAAAAAATAACAAACATATTTTGTCACACGAAATTGTTCAAATAAGTTAATAAGATTTTTTTTTGCTGACTGTATTTGCATTGTCATCCGTCCTATATATTATGTATTCATACCAAATTTCAAGTCTATCGGAAAAACCGTTGAAGAGTTCCCTCCTCCGGAGATGGTCCAGACCGCCCACCAGAATTGCATCAGATTATTGTATTGTTATCCGAATCCAAAATTTTAGCTTAATCGGTTGAAGATATCTGCTTCAAAATTGAGTTGCAAGATTGTACCTACTTACATACATACATATATCACGTCTTTATCCCTTCCGGGGTAGACAGAGCCTAAGGTAGACCTAAAGGCCACGTTTAGCACGTTTGTGGGCGTATAGGTGGAAAAGGAATCAAAATAGTGACGGGTTGCTAGCCGCATCGCCTATAAGATGATTCCTAAGATTTTCGCCCATTCCCTCGATGGGCTTTTACCATCTGCGCGGGAAGAGAAGCAACTGGTACATTCTATGTTTTTCCTTTGCTCCCAGACCAGCATGGAAGATTTACTTACATACATACATTGTAAATCACTACATCACTACATAGTATAAAACAAAGTCGCTTTCGCTGTCCCTATGTCCCTATGTATGCGTATATATCTTCAAAATTAGACAACGGATTTTGATGCGTTTTTTTTTAATAGACAGAGTGATTCAAGAGGAAGGCTTATAAATATGTATAATACGCAGACGAAGTCGCGGGCAGAAGCTAGTAGTAGGTATAAAGCAAAGTCGCTTTATCTGTCCCTATGTCCCTATGTATGCTTATATCTTCAAAACTACACAACGGATTTTGATGCGGTTTTTTTTAATAGATAGAGTGATTCAAGAGGAAGGTTTTATGTATAATTCTACGCAGACGAAGTCGCGGGCAGAAGCTAGTTGATTATAAGCTTGTAAAAACGCGTATTTGAGAGCACGTCTTGGTTTATTCAAGCCATGGAGAGTAATTTCCAAGGTCTACTAAACAATACAACTACATTCCATGCTTTGGAGGACCCATTGTACTGTAATTGAAATGTCAGAGCTGTTCTGTCGATCCACGATATAATGTTACCTTCTGTATTGTGTACAAATCTAATCACACAAACTATTATCTGTTGTGACAGTTTCATCAGTGCTTTTAGAATACAGTACAATAGCTTGTACTGGGGGTTACCAGATTCAGTTGAGGTTCGCTCGCTGTCAGATCCATACTAAAAATAACAGCTGACATGAACTGAGTCGGAATTGAATCGCATTAAGACGCAGTAAGGCCCCTGTGCCCAGCAGAACGTCATGCTAGAGATGATGGATAATTTCAATCTGCATTGTTACGAGCTATTTCATAAAGGCAAAAACAAACGCGTGACATCAAAGCATACATCGCATTATTACACAAGCATGTTGGCAAAATATTAATATTCCGGTGGTTTCTTGTTTGCTAGCCCGGTTTTTACGGATAACTGAGAAAGCTGGAAGAACCGGGCTTGTGAGACATAAAACCGGTATACGTGGCCGCGGACTTGTTACTTTGGCATGACGACGGTTCTGATTACACAGCCCGGCTAGCACGAGAGCGCGCGAGAGTCGCGTCGCGCGCGTGATGGACTATCCGTCTCTTTCCAGAACGAACAGTAAGAAAAAGACGGGCAATCTATCTCGCGCGCGACGCGAATTTTGTGCGCTCTCGTGCTAGACGTGCTGAAGGATCACTCGCGCAAGGGCGGATCCAGCTTTGGGCCAGGAGGGTGTCACATAGTCGTGGTCAAGTCAAGAACTTATAATTTAATTTTGATAACAATAGATACAAGTAAAAAGTAGTGGTCCACCTGGAACCAGCTCAGGGGGGGGGGTCATGACCCCCATGACCCCACCCTGGATCCGCCCTTGAACTCGCGTATAAAAGTCGAATGTTTAGTTTTGATGGTGTCTCATGACAGTTTCAAGGTGGAAGCACAGTTATGGTTGTGAAGCGGCCAGATTCATTACCCCCCTGGACGCAGTCGGTTAAGCGTGCTGGCAGTCTAGAGTCGGAACATGTGCCGGCGCGTGGAACTGCGCGGCCGGTCGAAATGCCGAGGATCCTCATTCGCCTTCGATCCAGCGACGCAGACGTCTCACGAACTAGCCCCCTGGTCCTCAATATAACTCTCAAACTTAATATCCTTGTACAGTACGTTCATTTATTGTAAACTAGCTTTTGCCCGCGACTTCGTCCGCGCAGATAACGTCAGAGTGACGATATACCCCATACATCCACTCATGTCTCCAAGTATATGGTTTTTATTGCCTATCCCGTGGGAAATTCTGAAAATCCCTTCTTAGAGCACTTACAATGATCCTCTAGGAATATTATCTACTAATTATAGTCTTAATTATTTACCTCGTGTTTTTATCCCGTGGGAAATTTGAAAAATTCCTTTGTAGTGCACCTTTATACTATCAAGGAATAATGTGTAGGCATGCTAAATTTAATGTCTGTAACTTTATTAGTACAACATTTCGGAATTTTCCAATCCCGTAGGAAAATCGGGATATAAAGTATCCTATGTCCGTTTCCTGGTTCTAAGGAACCTCCCCACCAATTTTCAGAGAAATCGGTTCAGCCGTTCTCGAGTTATAAATAGTGTAACTAACACAACTTTCTTTTATAAATATAGAGATATTCCATTCCCTTTTTATATCTTTACTAGCGACCCGCCCCGGCTTCGCACGGTATATTATGCATGTATTATACATATAAACCTTTCTCTTGAATCTATCTATCTATTAAAAAAAGCCGCATCAAAATCCGTTATGTAGTTTTGAAGATATAAGCATACATACGGACATGAGGACAGAAAAAGCGACTTTATTTTATACTATATTTATTTTATATTATACATTGGTGTGCCTATCCTGTGTTATCATTCTACGGACCCTCAGGAGGCGCATCTACGGTTGGCTTCCAGAGCTATCTCAGTACTCTCAGTGTACATGTAAAGTAAATAAGCATCTTTATCCCTTACGGGGTAGACCGCAAGGTAACAAGCAAGTCCATGTTTAGCATGATTGTGGGCGTATAAGTAGAATGGGGAATCAAATTAGTTATGGGTCCATTCTCTCGATGAGCTTTGTTAATTGCGCGGGAAGAGGAGCAACTGGTACATTCTATGTTTTTATTTGTTCCCAGACCAGCTTGAAAGGACAGTACTTTAGAGTTCCGTAACTGACAAATTAACATGCTCGACTTGGCGGACAAAAACAGATTTTCGGAAAAAAACAACTTGACGTCCTTCCCCGTGGCAAAACCTCATACTAAATTTACTGTCTTTATACAACATTTTTGGATTTTCCAATCCCGTGGATAATCGGGATGAAAAGTAGTCTGTATTAATCCAGACAACCAGCTATTTACGTATCAAACATACCCGTTCAGCCGTTTCAGCGTGGAGTAACAAACACACAAACTTACACATTTATCCACTTCAAAATCATCAAAGTCTGTCTAAACTTTTCGTTTCAAGCGTCTCAAAGAAACAAACCCATTTTCATTCATAGTTTGTAAAACACACAACCCTACTTCGCGTCGCGCAGTCGGGTGAAAGCGTAAATAGTAAACATACAAAGTAACAGCAACGCGTTACCTGGAGTGAAGTATCCTTGGCCTAATGCAGGTACACGGGCATAGAGGAAACAACCAGTAGAGTGGTAATCTGACTGTACTAACAGAAATCATTATAATAATAATGTATTTCTTCCACGCTGTTATGGAAACAAAGAAAAAACATAGAATGTACCAGTTGCTTCGTTAGCCTTTGATATAAACCCATCAAGGGAATCGGCGAAAATCATGTTATAGGCGATGCGGCTAGCAACCCATCACTATTTTATTTCCCTTTTCCACCTATTCGCCCACAATCATGCTAAATATATTATGGTCTTTAGCTTTTGTTACCTTAGGTTCTGTCTACCTCGTAAGAGATAAAAGCGTGATGTGGTTGAAGATTGTAAATACCTACTAATGCAACTTTAACGGTGTGTAACTTTTTGGTCTTCACCCATGTATGTATATAATTAAATTGTTGTGTATTTTATAACGTAAAACGTAAACTTTTTTTTTCGTTTCATTTTAATTTATGAGCCATTCAATCAAATGAACAAGTGTAAAGTTTCCTATTCACACTTGGCCCGCGTGACATAGGCCAAGTGGAGTGCAGCCAGATGAGGATGGCCAATAATGGACAGGCCGGCAAGCCTTTTTCACGCATTCATAGCTTTTCTCAAACATGCAATGAAATAAAATTAAAGCACAATAACGGAAAAAGCCGTTAAATAATTTAAAACGTTATATTTGTCTTGTGAGAAGTATGGAAGGTGTATCACTGAAAGATAGAATAAGGAACAGTGTGATAAAGGAACGTGTTGGTGTGAAAGAGGATATAGTGACTGGGATAGAAAAAAGTACGCGTAGTTGGTTTGGTCACGTAGAGCGGATGGATGAAAGTAGACTAACTAAAGAGATCTATATGAGGAGTGTGAATGGTTGCGTTGGGAGGGGAAGACCGAGACGAACGGTCCGAGACCAAATAGGAGACGTTTTGGAAAAAGGTCAGGTCAGGAGTACCCGAAACCGACGAGCATGTATGAAGAGATTGATGAATGTGGATGAAACGAAAGAAGTATGTCAGGATCGTAGCAAGTGGAACAAAGTAGTCTCTGCCTACCCCTGTGGGAAAGAGGCGTGTATGTATGTATGTATGTATGTATGTATATTTTTGTTGTAACGCCTCGCATTCCGACTTGCGTGACGTTTCTGCTCTATGCGCTATGTTATCTATGTGGGCGGGTTTTTGGCGGTTAATGGTACTGACCTTTAGTGACCGGTACAATTTACTTTACGGTAACGGTAAGTACAAGCTGTTTGGTCACTATACTTAGCGTTACCATCTTGACCGCTTCGTTGTTAAATATTTAAATCCACTCGCGGTGAGTTAAAACGGAATTAGTGATAGAAAATTCTCCGTTGAATTTTGGTTTCTTACTAACGTGTTCTTTTGTTTTCCATGCTGTTCTGGGAGCAAAGAAAAACATAATGTACCAGTTGCTTCTCGCGCGGATGGTAAAAGCCAATCGAGTGATTGGGCGAAAATCTTACATACATGGTAACAGTGGTGCATTTTGTGTTTTTTTTTGCGCTCAAACCAGCATGGAACAGATTAAAGACATAATAATTAAATGACACTTCATACAATCTATCTAGAGCAACTTAACGTCCTCAAAACGCGCCGGAACAAAACAATCAGCAAACACCAACACCCATAACCTGGTAAATAATTATTTTAATGACATGCTAAACTAGATTACGGTACAGATAAAACAAGTTTGATTAAATTCGCGAATACTTGAGCGGACGGAGCGGCGGGAATGCCGGGACCCCGCCATTCAAACTTGGGCAGCAGTCGCTGCACTGGCCTGCCAGCTACACAAATTGGTTTAGGTTAACTACTAAGAAACCGGTTAATACCCATGAGTTGCTTGTTGAAATCCGGCTCGAAGGACCACGTAGAGCAGGCACTGTATTTGTCGTACTTTATTTTAGGTGGCTCAAATTGGCGTGAAGGTGATAAATAAATAAAAATGCACCTTAGAAACGAAACGCGTGTATTCCGCTAAGAGAAGACACAATGAAAGAGAGAGAGAGGGGGAGGCAATACAGAATAGATTACTCATTATTGGTGGTGTTGCCAACCCTTATTTGTTAAGGAAAGATAACATTATTGTTTATTACATGAATAATTACTTAACTTCTATGAACCTCACCTCCCACCTCATCCCCCAATACGTCATTTTAACCTTCGACACAAAAAGAGATGATGGTTCCTAAACAAAATTTTCACTTTGACAGTTTAACGAAGGATTTTAAAAATGAGGCGTACGTTGCTCACGCCGCGGTGGTTAAAATAGTTTGATATAGAGTCTATAAACGAATGTAACCCTTTTAATACATACATTGTATGCTCATATAGCTAGGTAGTTACAAATCAAACAAAATTCTCGCAGCCAATTGAGTTACGCCGCCGAACGTTCCGAACACGCTAAGAGCGCTATCATTTATCATGGCCGGGCATAATGGTATGTGACGTCATTATGTCATGTAGCTCATTTTGTTAGTGGAGAGGGCATGACGGGCGGTTTCGTGGCCGGGACAGGAGATGCGGATACTAAGTTCGCACAATGTTGGCTGAACGTTAATACATAAATCACGTCTTTATCCCTAACGGGGTAGGCAGAGCCTAAGGTAACAAAACCTTAGAGTCACGTTTCGTATGATTAAGGGCGTATATGTGGAAAGGGTAATCAAAATAGTGATTGGTTGCTAGCCGCATCGCCTACAACATGATTCCTAAGACTTTCGCCCATTCCCTCGATGGGCTTTTACCATGTGCGCGGGAAGAGAAGCAACTGGTAAATTCTATGTTTTTTCGTTACTCCTAGACCAGCATGAAAGAGTACATACATACTAATATATACATAAAGCACGTCTTTACGTAGACAGATCCAAGTATAATTGGTTGGAATACTGCTGGTCATTTTCCTACTGCTTCTGAAGCCATCTTAGATTACTTATGATACGTGTGTAGATAAAGTAATTAGTATACAACTGTACATTATTAAGCCTAAAAAAACTCGTGTGATCTTATTTTGAAACTCGCCAAAGCTCGTTTCAAAAAACCACAATCATTGAATAGGTACTGAATAAATAAATTGCCACTCCGCGATATAGTGAGGTCCAATCATGCAACAGTGCCACCGTCGAATCTCATTCATGCAGCCAATGTTCAAGAAAACAAAGACAACACAAAACAAAAAAAAAAAACAACCGAAATGACAATCAGAACCACTACCAACACAGAATATTCTGGACACGTGTTTCATCTCTCTCCGAGGCATCCTCAACGGGAAGAAGTGAGCTTGCTCGGAACGGTTGGCCGTATTTCTACCTTCAATAATACTAAAGACAATGGATGAAAGTAGACTAACTAAACAGATCTATAGGGGAGTGTAAATTACGTTGGGAGGGGAAGGCCTCGACGGACGTTCCGAGACCAAATAGGAGACGTTTTGGAAAAAGGTCAGGTCAGGAGTACCCGAAACCGACGAGCATGTATGAAGAGATTGATGAGTGTGGATGAAGCGAAAGAAGTATGTCAGGATCGTAGCAAGCGGACAAAGTAGTCTCTGCCCATCCCTGTGGAAAAAAGGCGTCACGATATGTATATACGTATGTAATACTTTTAGTAATATTAATTCTTTGAGGATAAACATCGCGCGAGCACCGCCTGGTAACAGCCAGAGTTTTACGTTTTTAGTGTGTACAAGGAAGGAGGCTTTTAAAGTACAGTCTTATTTTAACGAGGGAGACGTTTTGGCTTACACTTTTCTAATAAAGTCTCTGCGACCAAGCGTTTTAATTTAATAATGATTTAAAAGCAAATCTGTGGTGCGGCGGTAAAATATATGTGGCTTACCAAAATAATGCGAAAAATCTAAACGTACCTATTCGGTTTATATGGTACGTAGTAGGTATTCACAGGTAGGTATTTCTAAATAGATTATGATTACATTTGATACACACACATACATACATACATAAATCACGTCTTTATCCCTTACAGGGTATACAGAGCCTAAGGTAACAGGTACGTAAAGGCCACATTTAGCAAGATTTTGGGCGTATAGGTGGAAAATGGAATCATAATAGTGATGGGTTGCTAGCCTCATCGCCTATATAACATGATTCCTATGATTTCTGCTCATTCCTTCGATGGGCTTTTACCATCTGTGCGGGTAGAGAAGCAACTGGTACATTCTATATTTTTTCTTTGCTCCCAGACTAGCATAGAAGACACATTTGATACATTGAAAATTTCATGTTTAATACAATCTTTGATTAATTAATAATATAATACAGTACTGCATTTTTGTCAATCGTTTACTCTCACCAGTCTATGCTACCACGAAAAAAACGAGATCCAAATTCACTAGCTAAATAAGAAAATAAGAATGAGAAAAACTTTATTTTCACCACAGAAGTTACAAAGTGCATAACAAGGACACATTGTTACATAGATATAGGTAGATGACATTTTATGCGGTAAGTGAAACAGCGGCCTTCGCACTAGACTCTGACTCTGTATCGCGAGTGCCAAGTGAAGTAAACAAAACGCAAACAAACCAAGTGAAATTCATAGGTACATTGGAGCATGTACAAACCAATTTTACAGACACATTTAGTTGAGAAACCTCGAATAATGTCCTGTATGCCACGATCTAAAGAATCGTCATCAGCCTACTTCAAGAACCGGCGTTACTTTCTTTATGTTTACTCAGACCTCACCCTATCGACGATTACAATTCAAAAAAGTTGACCTTAATGTTGACTACGCAAGTAATACTTTGTTAAACAAAATGTCAAATGACAACGTTAAATTAATTTAAATGTGACACATTCCGACCTTGGTTAACGTTGTTTTTTTGTGGCTAAAAGTGCGGCTTTTAAAGCCTATACCAACGCTATACGCATGTAGGTCGGCAACGCTCAGCTTTGATCGCTCGTACGGAACCCTTGTGCCTTTTTATGGCTTTTAAACGCTTGCCATGAAATCGGCCAGCACAAAACATTTATTATTAGACGCACTTTGTGTTAAGTACTCTTAGTGCCCGAATTTGGAGTCTGAGGGCGAAATGCAAAATGTTTTTGCCGTTTGAAAGGCGGAATACCTAAAAAATTTGGGTAAAGCGAGATGTGTTTTTAGAAATCATGTTTTTTACTTAACGTTGAAATACCTCGACGGATTTGATGACATTTGGGTACCTTTATCCCAGAAAATTATGGAATCCTAGTGGGATAGAGACAAACAAAACGAGTGTACACATTAATTAGGCGTAGTATAACAGAAAAATCACAGAAAGAATGTTCTAGAACGCAAAAGATGGCAGACAGAGCCGACACAACTTGTCCAAATTCCTGGTGGTGTGTAACATTCATATTTGTAAAAATCCTCACCGCATTTGCATGACAACGGGCCTGAGATTGCTCTATTTCAAACTAGGTATTATTATACCCATTTTTACTAGCTTTTGAGCGGCTGCTTTATTACGAAACGTTAAAACATAAGTTGCATTCTCTTGAATATTATTCTTGCTGAATTATTTCCATGGCAACCTACTTTAGAGTAGTCTTTCGCTGTTGGTGGTGCACGGTGAAATGTATTTTATTTACGGGTGTAGGAATTCCGTTTGAAACCCTGACACTTTCAGTGAGTGTATATAATATTTTTCTAAATGCATCGTTATGCTTGGCATGCCGGCCGGTTAAAGGTGAAATTTAGAGATGAAGTAGGTACATAACGTTCCGATAAAAATGCATCAACTAAATAAATAGGGTAGAAGGTTAATAAAATAAGAAAGTCATTAAAGTATAGTTTGAAAAAAAAAAGTTATACGAGTTTTTTTAATCGGTTTTCGATCACTTTTCTCACATTTTTCGATTTTGATTTTTGCCAAAACGGTGTTGACGACGATATTGATTCTTTTTAACGAGACAAACGTAGAATTACCTCAATTATGACAGTCGGTATTAGCAAAACTGTCTCTGCGGTCGCACTTTAACAGAAGACGTAAAAAGTCCAATTAAGTTTAGGAAACTACGAAAATTCGTTGACATACACGTTGGTGATTCTTATCTCCTTAAGATGCGCTACGTCTAGACTTTCGCTAGGTTCTTGTTCCTAGGAGCTGCCTAGATTGGAAGTATGATAGACTCACCTAGCTTATCCTGCTGTACAGTCTTCGTGTCCCCCTGCACGAGACACAGCAGCAGGAGGGCGGCGAGCGGCGGCATGGTGGCGGAGCGGCGTCAGCCCCACCACGCCCTACCACCCCGCATCGTACCACACTGCAAGCACACAAACAAACAATGCTCACTACTTTAACAACTTCAAAAAGGAAGAATATTCTACAAGAAGGGAAGAAGGTTTTCAATTCAAATGTATATTTTATTATCACACTAGCTTCTGCCCGCGACTTCGTCTGCGTAGAATTATACATAAAAACCTTCCTCTTGAATCACTCTATTAAAAAAAACCGCATCAAAATCCGTAGTGCAGTTTTGAAGATATAAGCCAACACATACATAGGGACATAGGGACATAGGGACAGAGAAAGCGACTTTTTTATACTATGTAGTGATAGTGATAACAAGATTTTATTTAAGCAATTTATGTATGTATGTATTTAAGTATGTTCATCATCAACCATCGAGGGAATGGGCGAAAGTCTTAGGAATCATGTTATAGGC
This sequence comes from Pandemis corylana, assembly GCA_949127965.1. Classification (NCBI taxonomy): domain Eukaryota; kingdom Metazoa; phylum Arthropoda; class Insecta; order Lepidoptera; family Tortricidae; genus Pandemis; species Pandemis corylana. Next base: position 18,055,913 of record OX421852.1, on the reverse strand, counting down.
GATGCGGATAGCAACCCATCACTATTTCGATTCCTCTTTCCACTTCCACCTATACGCCCTTAATCATGCTAAACGTGGTCTTAAGGTTTTGGTACCGTAGGCTCTGTATACCCCGTAAGAGATAAAGACGTGATTATTATGTATGTGTGTATGTATCATCCGGATAGAATCTTGCGACCCAATTTTGAAGCAGATATCTTCAACCGATTGAGCTGAAATTTTGCATACTTAAGTAAGTCGGATGACAATACAAAAATCTGGTAGTGGAATTCTGGTGGCCTGACCTAGGGTCGTCTCCGCAGGAGGGAACTCTTCAATGATTGGTCCGATAGACTTGAAATTTGGTACACATATGGAGGACGGGTGACAATGCAAGTACAGTCGGCAAACAAGCTTGTATTAAGAAAATTATTTTGACAGAAACCTTAATTTGAATTGATGTTAATTTGAGTTGAAAAATGTATTGATTTTTTTTTATACAAGTGGGATTGAACCTAGCCACCTAAACTGAATTCCAAGTTAGAATACAACCAGAATATATGTACAGAAAAGTTTGCAAAACTGCCAGCCGAGTTGCAGTCGACGATAGATCTCTTTCTGAAACTTCGACTTGCAAACCTAACCGGAATGTTATGTCTGTGGTACAATTTGTTATGAACAACTTGGCTATAGTTTAGACGTTTTTAAAGTACAGCATGACACACTCGTTCATCATTTCAACTATGCTTTGAGCACTCAAAGCCCGTATGGAAACTAACACTTGTTTTCCCATCATTTACAACTATAACGGACATAATGACATTGGTTATGAGAATTGTTTAATTTTGTGCATTGTTTTAGTATAAATTTATAAGAACACTAAATGAATGACTGCAAAGTATAAGAACAGACACACACACGAACACAAAATCCCGTCTATATCCCTTACGGGTAACAAGACCTAAAGGCCACGTTTAGCATGATTGTGGGCTTATAGGTGGAAAGAGGAATCAAAATAGAGATAGGTTGCTAGCCGAATTGCCTATAACATGATTCCTAAGCCCATTGCCTCGATGGGCTTTTACCATCAGCGCGGGAAGAGAAGCAACTGGTATGCTATGTTTTTCTTTATTCCCAAACCAGCATGAAAGAACGAACGAATGGACGGAATAACGGTTTTCCAAATGCCAAAAGCCGTTCTAGTAAATATTATAACCTCTTAATTCTTCAGATTTGCTAACTTTGGTACTCTAGAAACTGTGAGGTCAAGTCACGCAAAAAAACTGTTAAACACAGTTGAATACTTTTGTTCACACCGTTAGCCTCTACGCTGTAAACGGAATAATCAACAAAAAATTCCAATCAAGACCACAACCAACAATAATCTGAACGGCGAATAATTCTTTTACCTCTTTCAGAGGCATTTTCAGCGGTTGTCAGTTAAAATTGATAAAAAACTACACAAGTTTATAAGTTCTAACTGCAGATATTCCAGTTTTTTTTGCCGTGATCACCGCCGAGGACGTCAGAGGAGCAAACTATCAATTTCTAATTTAAGTTTTTCAATCATTTCTTCGCTTTATTGACTGAAGATTAAAGATGCAAACAGAATAGAAACTTCGCTGAATTACTGGACTCTGAGTGGTTTTCTAGATCCGCTAACTTTGAAGATTACGGAAATAATTATGGTTGCGTAAGACACATATATACAAGCTTTTATTTTTGTTTTCAGTCAGTTTGAGGAATTTCCAATATGAAACTATCGTGAGACTTAATCATAACTACACATAAACGGATAACTCACGTATAGAAAGACATTTGACAGTAGTAAAAATGACGATGAAAACGAGGGTAGTTGTGCGCCGCTGTCAGTTGCGTCGAGCAGCCGCGCGAACAGAGCGCTGGCGCGCAGTGTTCGTTTCGCTGCCGCCGGGGCGAGCGCCCCAGGAAGAAGGACTAGGTACGAAATAGTCCGAAACATGTCGAGCATCACTCGACTTTCTATACGTGAGTTATCCGTTTATGTGTAATTATGATGTAAGAAATTTTTGGAAAAAAATATTTTTTATTTTATTACGGTTTGTTAACTCATTGTTTCCATACATCGATGTTCAAGAGTCGGGTTTCAAAGGTAAGACTTGATATGAATTGCTCCAATTGACTTCGACAATAACGCTTACCACAACCGACTCCTATCCTGGTCTGGTACTTCTCTTCTCGTGCTGGTAAAAGCCCGTCGATGGAATGGGCGAAAATCTTAGGATTCATGTGTTTCAATCATGCTAAACGTGGTTTGTCGAAATCGTCGGTAATCGTAAAAGTAGCTTGGTGTTACTCACGCTTAATTTTGAATCAAATTATAATGAAACAAGAGAGCTCAAAGCTTAAGCACACTAACTCAATCATCTTCTGCATTATTCTAAAACACCTATAAATTCAGCTTTCAACATTGTACAAAATAATTCAATGTTTGACACAGTGTGAAGAAAAATCGATAGCGGAAAAGCGGTCGCTCCGGTCGCCAAAGATAAGGCGATTTTACTTAAAAATAACACTTTCAGCACCACTCAGTAACGGGCGGCCCCGCTGCAGAATTTCAAAAAGGAATTAACCTGCTCTCCTCCGTCACACGACAGATTTTATTACGGCCATGAATAAATTCCGCCGGGGACGCCGCCTCGCACCTCGTAAATCATAACGACACGGCTTCAGCCGTCAACTCGATTTACAATGCTGCGTCGCTGCCCACCGGCTTCAGTGTAACCTGTTTCGACACGGCAGTGGATACTGAGCTAAGTGATATTCGCTGCGAGCGCCGGTCGCGGGGTGCCGGTTAGTTTAGACGTTTACATTATATCGTGCAGTTTAGTGTTGTCCGCTGTATCATATTTTACGATGTTGATGTTTATTCGTTTGTTGGCGGTTTTTAATAGTTTTTGTGGGTATGATGCTTATTAGGCTTCGGCTTTGGATCATGTCTGTTAACTGTTATTTAATTCAGCACGCACGACATAACTACTAGGTTGAAGTGTCGATTCAGTGAGTGAACAAATAAACGTATTTACTTTCAGGGGGCTTACCATGACGTCTTAATGCAATTCAATTCAAACCCAGTTCAGGTTTTAGCTGTCATATTAGTACGGGTCTGACAGCAAGCGAACCTAAACTGAATCGGAATTAAATTGCATTAAGACGTCATGGTAAGGCCCTAGCCTTTATTTAGTCAATGCCACGGCTCAAATATTTATCTTACTTTTATTTGGAAATGGTAAATTATATTGGACAAAATGTTTTTCTCAAACACAAAAGACCTGAGCTTATTGAACCTGATCATGAAGTTTGGTGTCCCGGGTTTGATTCTCAGTCGGAGCAATATCATGTTTCAAAAATACGAGTGTTCGTTCTTAGGCTTTAGTTGTTAAATGTGTTTATATGAATATATTTATCTACCTAATTGTAAGTACCTACGTTCATCCGTTGTCCAGTAACTACATACAAGTTGAAGTAGTCATTAATCCTGAGTTTCAAGAGATAATTTTACATTTTTAAGCACCAATTGTTTGATTTTTGTTTTGCTTCCATTTCACCTGTGTGCAAGTCAGAAGCCCGGTAAAAAGGAGTAAATTAAGAGTTGTTTATATTTATTTACATCATGAAATCGTATTTTTCTCATTTTCCACGCAGCCCTTAAATCGTACGCTATAGTAACTATATAGTATATAGTAATACTCGTATTTTCGTAGCCCAAAATTTATTCATATAGACGAGGACCTATTTAATCTAGAAACGCCTGATTCAGTAACCCCTAACTGGCGCATTTCCCACCTGCCTTCATTCCCTCTCGTTTATTTCCCCGTTCAGTTTTAATTCTGCCTGCAGGTGCTCGTTCAATGTATCTTTTTTACAATACAAACTTACTTTTACCGACGGCAAAGGCTCCACTTCCAAACGGAATCTTCGAAACAGGCGTAAAAATGTCCAAGTTCATATTTCGGCCAACTGTAATATTAATTTTGTTCCGTAGTTTCAAGGAAATTGTCAACGGATTGAATTGGAGAATTATTGCTTCAGGCTTAACGTATGTTCGACAAAGAGAGCGATAATTTTGGACAGTCAGTAATTCGGCGCTTCTCTAATAGGTATAAATATATGGTGAGAACGGTAGACATGAAATATGTTTCATGCTGTCGGAAGCTGAAATCGTTTTGGATATGAGCCATGTGAAGTCAATTTAAACGAATTTCCAATTAATTAACGGCTATTGACAAAGTATTATGACAACAACGTACAATACAATACAGTACAATACAATTGAACACCAGAAATCAGTACAAAACAATGCAGAAACAAAGAACAAGGTTGACAACGTAGTGGATTTGCGTCAAATAATTTTGTAGCGGAACTATTAAGAATGTTAATGTAATGAGAGGCTGAAGAGCAATCTTCCAACGTCTACACAGAGATAGGAGTTGCAGAGACTATGTTAAGGAATTAACAGTATCTATAATATCCAAGTTTTTCGTTGTTAAAATGGTTAAAAATAAATGAATCGTAACGTCTTCATTATGTTTGAAGAGGCCCAAAGGTGTGTTTACATTATCTATATATACTAGATGTAAATGAAGCTCTCATAATCGTTATTTAATTTAAATTACGAGCGCATTACCTTCGACTTTATACAGTATTATCTATGGTGGCATCAGTGCACTGTGTTCATTCTAGAAATTTGTCTATAGAAAAATGCTCTCTGGTCTTGGACAATAAAAGAGGAAATATGTAATTTCATTTGTGATTGTAAGAAATAATATTTGAAGCAGTTTTTAATGTTGTTTCTCTTTACAGGTTAGTAAAAAATAGTTATTTGTAGGTACATAAGTGTAAAAGTCGTGTTAGAAAAATAATCGTTTCATTAAAAAATAATTTATGTTTACAGAGCTACAACTTAAGTTTTTGTTTCATTAAAAATATAATTACAAGTAATATATAAAAATGAATCCCTATTTACTTTGGTCCCGGCATCACGCGTGAACGGCTGGGCCGATTTCGCTAATTATTTTTTTGTTGTGTTTGTTATTGTCAGGAGAAGGGTCTTACGTAACAATATTGTGAAAAAAAAAACTGGCACGGGGGCGAAACCGTGGCTAACATCCAAAAATAAAATAAAATATTTTTTAAGTAACGACGGCGTCCTATTACGGTGTCACTTGAAATTGTTCCGGGATATCATCAGGTGAACAAAAAATTTTACCTTGCTACTCCGCTACTCACGTGCAAGATAACCAACTTAGTAGTAGTGTTTGTGTGGTGTAAGGGATAATTAAGTTTGTGGGATTTATATGTGTTTTATTGGCAGCAGTGGAGGGAGGGTTTGCATGAAAAACATATATATTTCACACAGGCTTGGTTATCTTGCACGTGAGTAGCGGAGTAGCAAGGTAAAATTTTTTGTTCATTGAAATGGACCTCCGCAAAGTAACGCCTGATTCAATAAAATATCATCAGGTGGTTCAATTAGTTTGATTAAATAGCCCTGTCAATTTTTTTAGGATTTTTGAATCATAGTTGACAAATGATTCCATACATGTTCAAAGTGACCCCCGTCAAGGGCGGGACTGAACAAATCAAGAATTTAAATGAAAAATCTTTGCAGGTGTGTTCAGTCCTGAGATGTCTGTTTCAACAAACAACTGCCGCCCGCAGAACATTCTGAAGCAAGCAGTTTCCTTGTTAAATAAAATGTTGCGTAAAATATAATTCGTTAACCAGAACTCCAGCATCCCGTACAGGAGTTACGGCGTGTCCCGGATTGCATAATGCATCGCTGCGCCGGACTAGGGGTGGCGGCGCCCACCGGTACCTAGAGGTTTATTACTATGTACATTTTGCACTTACGAAATGTAATAATGTAATAGCTAAAGATATAAGTAGTTATTTAAGAAGTTATAGTGACTTGAAAATAGGAAAATGATAATTATGTAAAAAAAATTGGGTGTTATTTTTTTTGTTTATTTTTGGAGTAGTAACAGTTATAAAGTACAGAGGGGTAAAATCGACCAAGGCCTTATGGAACTTTCTCAAATATTGCGTGAATATGTTTAAACCATGATATTACAAGAACGTGACCGAAAAAGAATTAAAACACAGTTCACCTTCTTCTAAAGCGTAATTTCAATTAAAATTAAAAATAGCTGAATATCAAAGCGTATCAACACAAAAAGGATACGATAAACATACTACCATCTCCTTAGATATTGTATGTGTACGCTTATTGTATTTTGTATGTATGCGTGTGTGTAGTGATATTTAGTAGTTTGTTTTATGATTTGTTTACTGTATTTTGTTATGTACTACGCTCTATTGTGGCTTTCACTATCTAGAATTTTAACTCACTTTTTGTCGGTCCCACGTTTAATGCTCCTCTCATCTACTCAACGGCTGGTAGAGATCCCTTATAGGGATAAGTTCCCCTTTGTGCATATATTAATGTTATTTTATATTTGTGCAATAAAGCCTTTACTTACTTTCTTACTTATGAGAAAAGCAAGCGAAAGGAGATACGATGTCCGATGAGTGAATGAAGGTATTTGAAGTCAAAAACATTTTAATTTAATAACCAGACACCCTTGTGCGAGGCACATCTCGCTGCACAACGCACCGCTGCACCGGTATTGTGGTGTGGCGGGCGAAAAGATTGCATTCTCTTACTGAGATACCGCGAGCCGTGTTGAGCACGCGGCGCCGGAGAGATGCGAATGCAAATTAATTGTCTGAATATGGACATGGGCCGTTTAGATAAATCTAAAGATTTAGATTATTACATATATCACGATTTTATCTCGTACCGGGTAGACAGAGCCTAGGTAACAAGACCTAAAGCCACGTTTAGAATGATTGCGGGCGTGTAGGTGGAAAGGGGGATCAAAATAGTGATGGGTTGCTAGCCGCATCGCCTATAACATGATTCCTATGCCCATTCCCGCAATGGGCTTTTACCATCTGCGGGGGAAGAGAAACACGGAAGCAGGATTTACTCATTCAATAAAAAATACAAAAGTTGTGCCTGCATGGTCAAGTTAGGTGAATTTAGATTTTGCGGTGGTCACCGAGTGCGCCCGCAACGCCCGCAGTTCAAGGCCTGGAGGGAACGTGTGTGTATTCAGACGGTAGGCCGCTCCCCTCCTTCCATAGGGAAGGCAGCGGCGAGATGGAGAGCCCGTCATACCTCCGTTCGTGCTGCCCCGAGCGCGGAGATGCATAAGGCGCATTTTCCACACGTTAAAAAAAAAAAAAAAGGTGAATTTAGATTGAAATTGTCAAGAGTACCTAAATTGAATTAAATAATAAAAATCGATTAAATATTAAAAAAAATCACAAAGCCAAAAATTTATAATAATAATCAATTACAATCTAGATAGGTTCAATGTAATAGTAAAATAATAATATGAAATTCTGATAGGTTTTTTTTTTTTTTATATGAATAGGAAGGCAAACGAGCAAGTGGGTCACCTGATGGTAAGTGATCACCACTGCCCATAGACACCCGCGCAACCCCGAAGGGATTGCAGATGCGTTGCCAACCTAGAGGACTAAGATGAAATGCCTCTTGTGCCCGTAATTTCCCCGGCTGTCTTACTCTCCGCACCGGAACACAGCAGTGCGAGCACTGCTACTTAGCGGCAGGATTAGCGAGTAAGATGGTGGTAGCGATCCGGACGGACCTTGCACAAGGCCCTACCACCCGCAAAAGGTATGTCAAAAGTGAATGTAAAAAGAAAAAGCGGCAAAAGAAGCAGCTCTGCCGTGTCATGCCTATGTCATGTAACTCTAAAAGCATAGTTTTGAGTAAAATCGGTTTAAAGTTTTTTTCGTAATTCGTAGTTTATTTTGAAATCAAGCAGCAAAAGTGAAAATCAAAATGCTCAAATAGATTTGTGTTAGGCTTATGCATATTATGTAATACCTAGATTATTCGTGTTTTGTATATTATATAAGTTATAGGCTATAAAGGAGTTAGGCATAACAGGTTCACCATACAAAGTCTGTTTTGCGGTGCCCTGTATCTCAAGATACATGACTTAGGCGTAACACGTTAAATATAAATATTTCTCTCGGTTGTCTACCGGTTTACTTATGTAGTCGTAATTATACCATAAGGCTATATAATTATGTACCATGATAAAAACTTTTAGTAAAAAGGATAAATAAAGAAAAAAACACCCCAAAAATAAAAATAAAACAACTATTTTAATAAGATTGTTCAACATAAATATAGAGATTTACAGTTTTTTTCTTCAAGTTAACTGACATAGGCATGACACGGCAGAGCAGCTGTACATGCCGTTTCTTCTTAACTTCCAGTCCAGCACAGATAAAACAACTGACCGTACACAATTTCACCACTTCTTGCCCCTAGCTTTTCTTACAAATAGCTTTTCCACTCCGTAACGTCTAACACCTTTACTTGAAGCACGTGCCTTGTCAGGCAGAGGCGTGGGAAGCCAGTCGGCACTCAGGCATTAACACGGCGAAACTTTGTGCAACCGCAACCTTACAAAGTCGTTTTTAATGACGCAGTGTGCTAGCCTTTTCAAAGTTACGTAGGGTGGGTAAGAGCCGTGGCACCTTGACCTGTGCCCTCTCAAGTAGAGTGTGGGTTTGAATCCCTCGCAACTCTGAGTTTTTCGGAATTTCGGTGCGAAGTTACATATGAAATTTACCATAAGCTTTGCGGTGTAGGAAACCTGCACACACACACACAAATCACGTCTTTATTCATTACTAGCGACCCGCCCCGGCTTCGCACGGTATCCGAATACGAATCCCTCTATCTATTAAAAAAAACCGCATCCAAATCCGTTGTGTGGTTTTGAAGATTTAAGCATACATCGAGACACAAAAAAAAGCAGGGGACAGAAAAAGCGACTTTATTTTATACTATGTATTGAAGGTGACAAGATCTACAGGCCACGTTTAGCAAGATTGTGAGGCTAGGTATAGATGGAAAATGGAAACAAAATAGTAATGTTTTTAATGGGTTGCTAGCTGCATCACCTATAACATGATACCTGCACACGTCTGCAAAGAAAATCAATGGTGTGTGTTAAGTTCCCGATCCGCACTGGGCCCGCGTGGGAGCTATAGCCCGCCAGACTGTCTGTCATCAAGGTTGCATCTCATGAACCGTGTGTACTTCTGTTGACGGTACGACAGCAAATACTAAACAGGAAAATTGTATAGTTCCGCAAGACGAAGTAAATCTTTATTGTACTTAAATATATAAATTTAACAGGTAATGAGATAAACAGATGTACAGGGGCGAACTTATCCCTCAAAGGGATCTCTTCCAGTTAACCTTCAAACGATTGAAAGGACAACAGACACACTAAAAGGCTAAAAGAGCAATGAAGGTAATTTCATTTCAATTTAAACCTAAACAAACAAAACCGCGACACCTAAACAAGCGAAACGGAGTCGCGGGCAACAGCTAGTCTGTTATAGCCGGGAAAGTAGGACAGTAGCGCGTAAGTTGCTAGTTTTCTCCCGCATCACGCTCCATTGTGACAATCCCATTTAGCGCCCGATCGGCTTACACGTGACGTGTAAAACCAACAAAAAACCATCTATTATTTCCAAGCAAGCCCTTTCCGAAACAATTCCGATCCTACACCTTCGACCATAAAGTCGACATTCGCCTTAATTACTTTAAAAGGGTACGCCTGAAAAAAGGTATTCGTTGTGACAGCTCCAATTAGTTTATGTTGCGATGAAATTAACCGTATTCACGGACGCCATGTTTTGTCCTTATCGCGCGTTGTAGGATTGTTTATGTCAGACAAGGACGTTTGATCACGTTTGGAAGGGGGTGAGGTCTCGCCATAGAGGAAATAAAAAAATAGAGTGGCACTAGCTTATCCAATTATGGCAACACATCAGTTTATTTCCACTAACGCCATACTTAATTTTTAATTAATTAAAATTTTGATTATAATTTATTTACCTTTTGCATTTTATAAAAAAAAACTAGCTGACCCGGCAAACGTTGTTTTGCCTTATGAATTATTTCTAGTTGTGACATGGAAATTTTATATATTAGATGGAAATTTTATATATTAGAAGATAGATAGTAGCCGATTCTCAGACCTACTGAATACGCATATAAAATTTGGTAAGAATCGGTAAAGCCGTTTCGGAGGAGTACGGTAACTAACATTGTGACATGGAAATTTTATATATTAGATGTCGGGTTTCATTCAATGGAGCTGCATGATCAACTCTAGTGAACTGCTTGACCTTCACCTGGCCAATCAGAGTGCAGTAATCGCCAATTTCGTCTTGTCTTAATTTTATTCCCTATGAACTACATGACATCCACTCTATTAGGCTGTTTGCTCTACGGGTCTCATATTCTTGCCGTGACATTTCCACGTGTTGGATTTAATTTAGACGTAGCTCTTTAACGAGCCAGCTCTATTTTGAGATAAGTATCACGTTTTGTGTCATTTATTTAATTGTGAGCTCGTAAGGTTGTGTAAAACAGGTGATTACTTGCATGTACGAGGAAATGCGTAGCTTCGAAATGAACACTTCTACTTTACTGTCGCAAAGCTTAATAGAAAACTAGCATGAAACTCCGGCTTACTCGTGTCACGGCAAAATGTTCGCCGCGCTGTGCACTCCAAGAGTTACCTCGAACAGATTCAAAACTGCTGAACGATTATCCGATGTTTTAATAATCCGCTCTAATTGCGTTAACTCTATGTCAATACACTCTCAACATGAAACTACCGTGAAACTTAATCATAATTACACATAAACGGATAACTCACGAATAAAAAGTCGAGTGATGCTCGACATGTTTCGGACTATTTCGTAGTCCTTCTTCCTGGAGCGCTTGCCCCGGCGATGGAAACGAGGGTAGTTATGCGCCGCTGTCAGTTGCGTCGAGCAGCCGCGAACAGAGCGCTGGCGCGCAGTGTTCGTTTCGCTATCTATGTCACTACAATTTGTAAACGGCACTGAAAATTAGAACACATAGAAAAATCGGAAACCCCCCCGGCCATAGCTTTACTTTTCGGATTTTTCTGTGTTCTAATTTTCAGTGCCGTTTACAAATTCAATTTCTAACGGTAAAACCGTAAAAATAAACATAAAAATCAAGAAGTAAAAATTCTTGATTCATTTGATAGTATCTATGTCAGTTAATTAGGAAAAAAACCATTTGCAACTCGAAATATTTCAGCATCTCTTACTTAGTGTCAACATGACTCGTATGAAATTAGTACTTTTCCTCCCTAGAGAAATAATCTACTACTCCAAGCTGAATACAACGATTCACCGTCAATTCTCGTTCCCATGTCAGTACATATTTTGTGAAACGAGAGCCCTAATAATCCAATAGAGTGTAATAACACACCGCGTCCCGCCTTGTTAGCCGTCATCGACGCCAGTCTGACCAAGCCACAGTAACATGATATACCAAATTAGCAGTAGGTATACGTGCATTTAGAAAAAGAAAAAAAGAAAAATGTTTATTTATGACTAGAGACCGGATTATATGCGACATAAAAAGCTTGTTATATGAATGCAAATATGCATGAAAAATGCTTGAAATATGCACGAAAATTGGCAGAATATGCACCAAATTTCGCACAAATAAATAAAAACTAAACTGCAGATCAATGAGCATGCAAAAGTAAACTTAAAAATCAAGAAATAAAAATTCTTGATTCATTTGATAGTATCTTAGTCTCTTTCTAACGTATAAGAGACATAGCGTGGTTTTTGTGTGTAGATTTGCAACAGCATCAAAACCATCGATATCCCTGTTTATCCCACGACCCATAATGACTGGTAGAAGTACTTCCGACGCCATTACCCGGCGGAAGCGGATGCATTGAGGCTGCTCACACAAGTAATTTGATTTTGTGGTTGTTGCGGGTAGACCAAAACCTTTCTAATGGCGTATAAGTTCGGCGGTTTAATTAAGTGGCGCGGAGATAGGAAATATGTTTGCCATGTTTTCGCAATTGTACAGTATACATTGGTGTGAAACTAATTTGAATGGATATTCGATCAACAATTACATACTAGGTAGAACAAAAATTATTGAATCAGGCGTTACTAAACTTTCCGGAGGTCCATTTCAATGAACAAAAAATATTAACTTGCTACTCCGCTCCTCACGTGCAAGATAACCAAGCCTGTGTGAAATATATACGTTTTTCATGCAAATGCGTAACACGTATGTGTGTGTGCGATGGGTTTGCATGTGTAAAGTTGTGCTCATTAAACTTTGATAATGATCCCGTAGAGGGATCGAAACGCGTCAGTGTTTGTGTGGTGTAAGGGATAATTAAGTCTGTAGGATTTATATGTGTTTAATTGGCAGTAGTGAAGGAAGGGATTGCATGAAAAACATATATATTTCACACAGGCTTGGTTATCTTGCACGTGAGTAGCGGAGTAGCAAGTTAATATTTTTTGTTCATTGAAATGGACCTCCGGAAAGTAACGCCTGATTCAATAACATACTAGGTAGATTCAACGTGACAGCTCTGAAAACGGCTAAAGAAATAAGAGCAGAAAATAAATTTGTGCCGAATCCTGCCGCTAAGCTATGTGACTACTGCTATGTAATCCTGTAGTGTTTGTTATGTCCCATTTACAAATATGCCTTCCTTGTTGTTAAGTTTATTCTATATTTTCTCCCTCATGTTTGCACAGAATATGTAATATTACATTGGGGTGCGAGTCGGGCTACCTCCGCGTGTGGTCAAGAGCTGCGGTTCGTTTTGGATTCGTCCGGGGGGAAGAGCAGCGCTTGGTCTGGTGCACCCTGGGCATCGGCTAATGATTTCCTGGCAGTTTCTGAGGGATATCATTGACTGTTGGCTAAGAACCCGACAGGGGGGAGGGGGGTCTTTGACCATTATCGTACAACGTTGCCGACATTTTGTCACAAGATTTTTTAATTTTTTTGTTACTTTGACATTGGCGAAGTTGTCGTCGCTATAACGACTTGATACGCCACAAATTAGAAGAAGAAGAAGAATATTACGTTTGTATGGCGGCCGCTTTGGAATCCTATTTGCCGTCTCACCGCGTGCACCGTTTCGCTCAAAGATTTGGCTAAAAATGATATTAATGACGCTTAATTGCTCATTAAGAGAACCATTCTTTTGTCCTGCTTTATTTCGCCATTGTTGCATTGTTCTGCAAAAAGGCGCGAAGCCGGGCTTGTTTTCATTTAACTTAATATAAAGCAAGAATAGAACGTAGCGGTACCTCCAAATTTAGTTCACGGAGTCATTATATACATACATAAACCACGACTATCCCTTACTGAACAGAAAATTGCATAATTCCCGCAGGATAGCGATAAACTTTCTAAATTAATGTCGTTTTTTTGTATCACTCGCGAGTTACATCACTACACTTAACCGTAGTTTTAATATCAGCTTGACGCCGCGTCAGCATCGTCCGTTTTACAACTCGTTTATGACGCCGTCACGTTCTAAATGAATACCTATAGTTTTTTTGTATCACTCGCGAGTTACATCACTACACTTAACCGTAGTTGTAATATCAGCTTGACGCCGCGTCAGCATCGTCCGTTTTATAACTCGTTTATGACGCCGTCACGTTCTAAATGAATATAGTTTTTTGTATCACTCGCGAGTTACATCACTGCACTTAACCGTAGTTTTAATATCAGCTTGACGCCGCGTCAGCATCGTCCGTTTTACAACTCGTTTATGACGCCGTCACGTTCTAAATCTAAATGAATATAGTTCGCAGAGTTCCAACGAATGTTGGTTCTAATAAAACAGTGAAATCCGTTCTGGGAATATTAATTTGATATTACAGTTTGTTTACTGGTACCTACTTGAAAGTTGAGTCTAAAGCTATGCTATGTAATAATTTGTATCATTGGGGATTTAAAAAAAATATAATATTATCATATTATTCCGATTTTATATAGGTTTTATTCCATTGAATTTAATTTAACGTTACAGCTTTTACGTGCAAAATTACCTAACAACGTCCATAAGTACCAATTTACAAATCGTTTCACATCAGACGTGTTGTTGTATAGACTTAGTTCCCTTTACCTTTTGACGAGGAAAAAAAGCGCGGACCGAGTCTGACTTAAACAAATTTCTATAACCTTATAGTTGTTAATCCGAACCACGCTGTGTCCGTAATTTATAAATTAGATTATAGTACCAACATCGAGATAGGAGAGACAAAACATCGCTCACCTAAATTATTGATTTGCAAACGCCGTACCCCATCTTGGAAGGGTCAGTCCTAACGCGTCCCGCGAGTCGCGCCAAATAAATTGCCAGCCTAATTGAGTTCTGTTGTCCCTTAACGGTTCTTTTTAGAGGCCATTATTGTCTCATTAGCTTAATCATTTAACTTCGCGGATATCTGTAAAAGTTTTGAGGCCTAATTAGGTTTTAGGATTAGTTATGGCGTATTTAGGGTTCCGTACCGTTACCAGAACTCTCTGTATAATGTTACCTAATTTCATGTAATGTAAAAGAGTGTGAACGTGACGGACGATACTATGAGTGAGACGACGAAAATTCGATTTGAAGAATGAGGTGACGTGTGTAAGACCGTTAGGAATTTAGTTTTGATTCAGTTAGCTATACGAATTCGATGTAATAAGAGATCTAAATAAAATATAAAATAAATAACTTGACGATACTAATTTTTCTTTTTTTTTAATATAAGAGGGGGCAAACGAGCAGACGGCTCTCCTGATGGAAAGTAATCACCATCGCCCAGGGACACCTGCAAGACTTGGGGAATCACAGGTGCGTTGCCGGCCCTTTCAAGAACTGAGACTTAATTGGTATTTTCAGTAATTTTGCCCCACAATAATTCCAAGTAAGCGTTTACGTAATTAGTTCGTACTCGTATTTACGCGCATGACGCATTAATAAATAGCTGAAACATATTATTTAGTAAGTATTAGTGTAGTTTTGCTGCTATTACACACATACATACATACCGTCACGCCTCTTTCCCATAGGGGCAGACAGTGACTATTTGTTCCACTTGCTACGATCCTGACATAGGTACCACTTTTGCTTCATCCACATTCATCAATCTTTTCATATTATGTACATGCTCGTCAGTTTTGGGTACTCCTTAACAATTTTTTTTTAATAACGTCTCCTAATTTAGTTCCGGAACGTCCGTGTAGGCTTTTCCCTCCCAACGCGCCCACTCACACTTCCCGCCCGCAAATGGGAACTATCGTTTCTTTGCTCACCAGTTGGCGCCACTGTTGACTAAGGTCCAGAGGTATAGCTGTCAAAGGCGACTATATAAGATCTGCGCCGAAACAAAGTTTTAAATATTGAATCTCATTAAGTTTATTAATTATAAATAACTATCATCATATCGAATAGCTATGCCGCAATGTTGTGCAGTTCTGTTTTGTTCGGAAAAAAAATCCGCTTTGAAAGCGTTCACATTCATCGCCAAATAATCCATACATTTGCGATAATTTCACGAAGGAGATTACTTTTCAACGGGTAAATGAAATAAATTATAATTTACTAGCTATTGCCCACGACTACGTCTGCGTAGAATTATACATATAAACCTTTCTCTTGGATCACTCTATCTATGGAAAAAACCGCATCAAAATCGGTTGCGTAGTTTTAAAGATATTAGCGTACATAGGGACGGACAGACAGCGGAAAGCGACTTTGTTTTATACTATGTAGTGATGTCACGAAGCCCGCCAAAACCAGTGAAAAGTGAATGTTTTTGGACCGCGACACTAGCGCCTCTATTGGCAAATTCACATGCGATAGCGGCTGTACTTTTTTGTTACTTTTCTAATAATACAGTTCACGATATTATTCCTTACATATATACACAAATCACGTTTTATCCCTTACGGGGTAGACAGAGCCTAAGGTAACAGGTATCTACAAGCCACATTTAGCAAGATAGTGGGCGTATAGGTGGAAAATGGAATCAAAATAGTGATGGGTTGCTAGCCTCATCGCCTATAACAAGATTCCTATGATTTTCGCCATTCCCTCGATGGACTTTTACCATCTGCGCGGGTAGAGAAGCAACTGGTATATTCTATGTTTTTCTTTGCTCCCAGACCAGCATGGAATTATTATATTATATATAAATTATTATCTCAGATAGGTTAAAAGATAACTACGTAAAAGTCGAAAAGCTGGTATTGGGTTCACTTTAAGCAATTTATGAGTTGGAAGACGCGGGAGAGGTTTGGTCAATCAATTTGGTTGGATCGACGTTAATTGCTGGCCGGTTTGTTTTGCCGGCCGCGGGCCTTTGGCAATTTTATCAAATTCCAATTTTAAATTATTAATTCCATTTAAGAAAGATGAAAGCGAGAGGATTCTTTGTGGCCAGTATCGGCGGTTACTTTTAATTGGTTGAATGTTCTGTCGTCATTACAACTTATATTGGAACTTAATTACGAATAGGACGAATAAGTTTTAGGTGAAAATATCGCTCGACAAATTTACGCACCAACTCACAACCGTCGAATCAATCAGACCACTGAAAGTGAACAAAAAATCGTTCAAATTTATTTTACATTCGTAGTTACCAGTTAAGTTGCTAAAAGGTTGTCAAAAATGTCGCTGAAATAAAGTAAAAATTCCATTATCAATCAGTAACACATGTTTTTCTAATCTTTGGTGTCTAAGACAGATTATGTGGCTGAATTTTAAAAACACACTGCCTATGTAAACTATTTTTTCACACCTCTCGTTCAGAAAAGTAAACTTTGCTCCCTGTCGAGAGGGATCAAAGTGCAACTTTTCTGTTCAAGGCTTTTCTAAGTGTTTTTTGCAAATGCAATTTTTTGAATTTGACAATTTTGAAACTACGCCATTTCTATGCCGGTAGTTCTTTAATTATATTTAGAATTATTTTTTCAAGTTTTTTAATGTTCGGTGTGAAAAGTTGTATGAGCCACTCGGGAGCAAAATTAAAATGGGCGTTAACACCTGAATCCCTCATAACTCTCTACATTGCTCTGGATTCTACTTTAGAATCACTCGCTACATTCTGGATTCAATGTAGCGCCTTCGCCGTAAATACATCATTTTGCTCCCTTGTGACACAAATAACTATTGTCACACAGCGGACAGATCGTAGGCGACCAAAGAACTCCTTTGTCACTGTAAAAGTCAATGCCATTAGGACGACTTTTTTTTATGTAAGAGTTAAAACATTGACGCCTGTTTTCACCTACACACATGTGACAGGCCTTCTTGTTTATTATTTAAGTAGGAACTGTCATGAAAAACGAAAAACGGCCGACTTCACTTAACTGATTACTTAACTTTAATAATTACAATAACAATTTAAATCGACCTGCGTAACGACAATTTTAATTTACTTCCTTGAAAGTAGTTCTAACTTTTTTCTGTACTGTAAAGTTTCGAAACGTCCATTACGTATTCCAAATCGATCGCGTGTCAAGTACTAAATTAACCTCCTGCATTTCTACATCATCGACACGAATACATCAAAATAACGCTTGTAAAACTTTAGATGTGCTATAAACAATTGAAAGCTGTTTAAAGGCATTATAAGTAATAGCGCGGACGACGCCTGTTACAAAAGGCAACATGTCCATTTATGCAACATTTAAAACTCAACTCAAAGGCCAACTAAAAGAGCACAGATTAAAATTGTAAGGGAATGGTTGTTAGTTGCTTTGTAGTGAGTCCTCAGCCGGTTGTCATGGCAACCGTTTTCGCCGGGTTTTCGTGCGACCGACGATAATTTCCGCAGTCAGCACGCACGCCGACACCTCGCCGGTGCGCGACAGCGATACAAAGTTGTATTATGTTCACAATTATTCGAACTAATAGTAAAGAGAGCTGTGATCACACTTTCCAAATTATTACTTCTTCAAAAAAAAAAAACGAAACGAGTTCAAAAGTAAAAATGTTTTTACTAGCTTTGCCCGCGACTCCATTGCGGAGAATACGCTTATCGCTATTCCGCAGGAACTATGCAATTTTCCGGGATAAAAAGTAGCCTATAGCCTGGCCGGGGATTTTCTTGACAGATTAGTAAAGTTGCATTAAAATCCGTTCAGTCGTTTTCACGTGATGCGCTCGCAAATATACAGACAAAAAGACAAAAATTCTAATAACTGTTCGGACGTGTTCTGTTATCGATTCTAAAATAAATATCCCCAGCCGCTTTTTTTTAAATATCTTCCATGTACAGACTTTCGACCGTCTTCAGCTTTATTATATGCATAGATGTCTAAGTAATTCATTTTTTCTTCTTCTTCTTCTTCTTCTTCTTATTTGTGGCGTATCAAATCGTTATAGCGACGACAGCTTCGCCAATGTCAAAGTTGCAAAAATATAATTCAAAAATCTTGCGACAAAATGTCGGCACCGTTGTACGGTAATGGTCAAAGACCCCCTCCCCCTCTATCAGGCTCTTAGCCAACGGTTAATGATATCCCTCAAAAACTGCCAGGAAATCATTAGCCGATGCCTAGGGTGCACCGGACCAAGCACTGCTCTCCACAGACGGATCCAAAAACGAACCGCAACTCTTGACCACATGTGGAGGTCTCGACTCGCACCCCAATTCATTTCATAGATTTGAATAACTTATCTCTGAAATGAGGAACGGTGACGTATACCCATAGAAATATGTAAATTTAATTCCGTTCAACGCATAACGCGCCAAACTAGTTTTATTTGACACAGGCACGGAACGCAAAACGTTTTTGTAACTTCAGTTATTAATATCCTAACAGCTACCATTTTATTAATAACAGATTTTATTGAAAAGTTGTTTACGCTGTATTAATTATGGAACGATTAGCTCAAAGTTGAGGCAAGGGGAGATAAAAATCTGGGGGAACTGGACGCGATAACTAGGGGGGATCCGCGGCGCCAATGCCAACAAGGAGGGATGAAATCATCTTTAACTTGTCCAAAAATTGCGAAACTCAGCTTCGCAGGCTGGACTCCGAATTGCTAAAATAAATAATATGTTTTACTTACTTCATTCTTTACCCTTTAGTCTTATGATTCTATATTAATAAAAAAAATATTGATATTACATTTATTACGGGGTAGACAGACCTTAAGGTGTCAAGACCTAAAGGCCACGTCTAGCTGATTCTGGGCGTACAGGCGGAACGGGGAATCAAAATAGTGATGGGTTGCCAGCCACATCGCCTATATTTATATTATGTTTTGAATTTTCTATTTTTATGGGTTTGGTACGATTAACCGATTAAAAACAAAAAGGTTTTAATTGTTATAAATTATTAGTTGCCCGCGGCTTCGCTCCCGTTCCAACGTCTTTTAAAAAAATATATGTTTAACCTTGTCCTGGCTCAAGTCATGCGCTTACATGCATATAGGAGATTCATTTTTATTCATATAGATCAAAACTTTAATGTTTGTTTATCATCTGACGCCGCAAGACTCCACCCGGACAAACATACGTTTCAAATTAAAAACTTGTAAAAAGCTTGTAAAATTACAAATCACAATGCTAAGAACCGCCACCATTCTTTTGCGTTACCGTTTACCAAGAAAGTTAAGCGCACATTAAAAGTTTATCAAGTAATTCCAACAAATTGCACATTAGAATTACCATAATCGCGTTATGTGGTAACCGCCCACGTGGCTCCCGCAACTTTTATGGCCGAATCCGGATTTTTCATCTCCGACTAATTTGAAATTATAATTTGCGGCGAAGAAATCAAATCAAAATTCCATTTAACTTGGTATTTCAATATTTGTTCGGCGCAGCTGTTCTTTGTAATAATAAGTTGCAAAGTTTTCTAGCTTCAACTTCACCATACGTAGTGTGAGCGACGAAGGCACTTAACATTAAATAAATGAAGTTAAAACATATGTACTGTAATTCAACGGCGACTCGACTCTATGCTAGACATTGAAATTTAAGCCCTGTGTCATATGTTCTAGGTTTAATTTCAAAAAATGATTATAAAGTAGTGTACAACGACACAACGAGTGGCCTACACATCGTACACTAAAGGTCAACCCCGACACGTTTGTCACGCAACGACCACACGTCGTCCACGCAACGACCGCATGTTGTCCACGCAACGACTATGCGTTTGCGACTGACGCGTGACGGGCAACCATTTGGTTAGACACCGCGTTGTCCACTCGTTGACACCGCGTTGTCCACTCGTTGACACCGCGTTGTCCACTCGTTGACAACGCATTGCCCACTAGTGACCATTCGGTGGATCAACTAGTTGACTACTCATCGAGAGTGTGAGTTGAGTTGGTGTCGGATTGGCGTGGAGTTGGTCTAATGTGCGAAGACCTTAATTCGGCGTGCCTCATGGCATAGACCTCCTCCGTGTATTGGAGGGTTTGGGCTATAGTTCCCACGCGCGCCCAGTGCGGATTGGAAACTTAGCACACACCATTGAATTTCTTCGCAGATGTGTGCAAGGTTTCCTCAAGATGTTTTCCTGCACCGAAAAGCTCATGGCAAATTTCAAATGTAATTTTTGACGACGCGGTTGGCCTAGTTGGTAGTGATCCTGCCTGCGAAGCAAGCGTCCCGGGTTTGAATCTTGGTAAGGGCATATATTTGTGTGATGAGCACGAATATTTGTTCCTGAGTCATGGATGTTTCTATCTATTTAAGTATGTATATCGTTGTCTAGTACCCATAACACAAGCCTTACTAGCGCTTACTTTGGGACTAGGTCAATTTGAGTGAACTGTTCCCTAATATTATTATATTATTATTATTATTATTATTATTAATTTTCGCACATAAATTCCGAAAAACAGAGGTTTGAACCCACGACGCTCTGCTTGAGAGGCCACAGGTCAAACCACTAGGCCACCACGGCCATTTTATAAAAATTAAATTTCAACATGTAGTCGAAGGAACTTAATCACGTACCTCTGTGAAACCTTTTCTACACGACACTGAAAATTAGAACAGAAACTAGAACAGAAAGATAGAATAGTAAGATCCGTGATGTGTTGCTATACCCCTACACCACCCATAGCAGCTGCAGGTAGGCAAACTTTGAATTTTTCTATCTGTTACTAGCTGTCACGTGACCTTGCTACTATGCGATATTTTGCCGCTAAGCGTCATCTGCTTGAATGATGTATGTACGACACTTGTTGCGAACTCTTTGCCTTTTTTATGACGTTTATGTTTTTATAATTTGAATTTGATTTTGATATGACTTTTTGTCAGTTGTTAGTATTTTGCTGTTCGGTAGTACAAGTCTTGAGCTGAGGAACTGCTTTTCATTCGAATACATCCTTAATTATACAGTCCACTCATTTTTATCCGCTTCAACACTATTACAAACTCCTAATTACACAATAATTAAAATCACAATTACACAACTCAAAATTACAATCTCGCAATAATTTCTTTGGCAAGTGTATGGTAAATCATTATGACAATTTGCAGTGAAAAACCCACCAACCAATCCTACCATGACATGTTATCGTATTAAACGATGTCAGTAACGACATATATAATTTTGTCAGTATAAGTTAGCTGGGAAATAACCAAAACTGTGTAGGTATGTAACTGGGCATTTTGAAAAAAAAAAAACGATTGTCTATTACGTCGGTTTACAGACGATAGTTTTACGTGATACTTCATAAAGAAACATATTTGAACTACCTAGCTCTGACGTCAAGCGAGAAGGTCGTACGTCTCTATCGCTTGTTCCGCGCTCTCGCTTGCACACTCAGACGTCACGCGGAACGTGACAATGAGTCATGCTTTTTTGTGAGTGCAGCCGGCGTTTATCGATTTATAAGACGTCAAAGACGTTTTTCCGACAAAATAACCTTAATTTCCCATACAATTTTTATGTGTCACTTTTGTGACGAACCATAACAAATCGTATGAAAAAGCATCACAAAATTGTTAAAAAAAACCAACGGATACTTTTTCTTTACAAAAATGTATAGTGCTAATAATTCTGATTCAGAATAACCGAAAATTTATTTATTTTGGAAAAAAAGGGTACACGTTTTTTTGACAAAATACCTACTCACTAAAACTATTTACAACCAGTTTGTTTTATTCAGTTTGTCACTGTAATAACTTACACTGCCACCACGCTGGCGTCACAAAAGAAAGTCCGTTTAAAAGAAAACAGCAATTTCGGGTAAATGCTACTTTTATACGCAGACCTATTTAGATATGAGTATGTAAGTTCTATACAAATAGCTCACAAAAAGAGCCATTACCTTGGTCTAAACAAAAATGGAATAACCGCCTTGAATGGAGCGAGCATCCGTCCCCCGCTCACCCCGTCTCGTAATTAAGTAAATTACAGTTGCCGCCTGAAACAAAACGGCGCTGAAAAGGCTTCCCTCCTGAATTGATAGTTGATGAAATTCTATAAGAAATTAAATACGCCCATTTAAAATTTCTTCCGCGCTCCCGAAGAGCGACTTTATGCTCAGCTTTAATTTTTAAAGCGTTAAATGCACCCTCTATGTTTGCTCTTCCATGCTGGTCCCATGAAGAAAAAACATAGAAACCAGTTGCTTCTCTTCCCGCGCATGGTAAAAGTCCATCGAGGAAAACCGAGTGAGCGAAAACTTTAGGAATCATGTTATAGGCGATGCGGCTGCGGCTAAACGTGGCCTTTAGGTCTTGTTACCTTAGGCTCTGTCTATCCCGTAAGGGAGAAAGACGTGATTTATGTATGTATGTATGCATGTTCACGTTTCGTAGCGGTACATCAGGCTATTCGGCGTCAAGTCGCGTATAATAACACCCTGTTCTTAGTAATAAACGGATATAATGATAATAAAAACGTTATAAACTTTTATAACGCTGTAACACGGTTTTCACTACTTTCAACTAACCGTAAAACAAATGTTAACTGCCTGTGAGTTGTATAAATCATGCACTCCGTGTCTTTTAGCTGCGAAATATCAAAAAAATCTGTCCGCTTGTGTTGTGGCTCTTTAAATGTTGGCACCCAATGCCTCATACTAAACCGAAAGAAAATATACTCTTATATTTATAGTTTTTCTTCAGTAAATTTCAGATGTAACTTCGCACACAAATTCCGAAAAACTCAGTGCAAGTATGGGATTCGATCCGCGACCCTCTGCTTGAGAGGACATAGGTCAAACTACTAGGCTACTACGGCTTTACGTAGATGATTTTTTACATCGGCTAAGTATCGAGCGCAGATGCTCAGAATAGACCCTCGTTCAGAGAGTTCAAGCTCGGAACACATATCGTAGGCCGTTAGATTTGGGAACAGATAAGCGGGGAGTGGAGTTAAAATAAGTGAGTTCTGGTGGTAACTGACCTTTGATACCATTGGTTCTGAATTTATAATAATTTATCACACGGCGAAGATAGTCCTTGCGGAAAAAAATGGTATCTTTTATCTTGGGACGGTCTACGTTCATATTTTAGCTTTCGGTTGAAGTTTTTTTGTGGCTCTTTCTTTTGGCATTGCTATGTGTTTTTGTTTGTTCCATTTCACCAGTTTTCATAGTAATAATACCTAGGGTATTTTAATCAAAACAAAGATATTTTTATAAACGGAAAATTAAAAAATATTTTTTTTACACAAGATTTAAAATGAAATGAAATATGGAAACCGGTATTTTTCAATAATCTTGTGATGCAAAATCAACTATCAAATATTTTTTATCTCGCGAAGAATTATGATGAAGATTTCATATTCAAATACAATACAAATTTCACTTTTTAAAAACGAAACTAAGCGCCGACTTCTCAAATTTTCCATGTGGCCTGTAGTACGGGGTGCTACCGGAGTACATTGGGGGGGCAGGGGCAATGGGGGGCAGGGCACAAACTGGACTCGTCCACTTTTATCTACAATTTATTGGTACGCGTCAGGAGGGTAGGTCGGGGCCATCAGGTCAGCCTTCATTCGTGTACGAATTAATTGATTTGAACCGAAAGTTTTGCTCCATTTGTTTGTTGGGTGATTTTAAGTTGGATTTAGGGGGCAAACAAAAAGCTTTGAAACATTGTTTCATTAATGGAAGCCGACGGTATATTGTAATAGTTACATATCAAATATTCTGTTTGTATGCTCTTCAAGGCCAAGCAAAATAATGAGAATACTGAAAAAGATGTAAAATCTGTAACCCTACAAAAAGTTACTAATTTTTGGTAATTTAAATACCCTGAACTGACGAGCATGTATAAAGAGAAAGAGGTATGTCAGGATCGTTAGCAAGGGAAACAAAGTAGCCTCATATAGAGGCATGACGATATGTATGTGTAAGTACCTAATCCTAGTTATAATTGGCGTTTTAGCCAGTAAAAAATGCCTTCCTGTTACGGTCATAAGATCGACCCCGGGATAAACGGATGTCAGCCGGAGCGGTAACAACTAGACCCCGTCAGCAACCATTGAAAAGGGAACCGTGAAAATATTTTTTTATAGCTTTTTTTATTCCGAATTCGCTACAATTTCATTTTTTTTTGTTGTTATTGTGTTGTTTTTTTTATTATTATTATTAAATTGTCGCGTAATTCGGCGTGCCTCATGGCATAGGCCTCCTCCGTGTATTGGAGGGTTTGGGCTATAGTTCCCACGCGCGCCCAGTGCAGATTGGGAACTTAACACACACCATTGAATTTCTTCGCAGATGTGTGTAAGGTTTCCTCACGATGTTTTCCTTCACCGAAAAGCTCATGGCAAATTTCAAATGTAATTTTCGCACATAAATTCCGAAAAACTCAGAGGTGCGCGCCCGGGATTTGAACCCACGACGCTCTGCTTGAGAGGCCACAGGTCAAACCACTAGGCTACCACGGCTTTTGTGAAAATATTAGGGTACACCAATGAACGGCTCCAGAATTCACGGTCTGTAATTCTCACCTGGTAATTCGTGTACCCCATTTGATTTCTGCACAGTACGTGAATTATCAGATTTTGGTCATGCTGGTCTGGGAGCAAAGGCAAAACAAAAAAAGTACCAGTTGCTTCTTTTCCCGCACATGGTGAAATTAATTCGGGGGAATGGGCAAAAATCTTAGCAATCACGTTATAGGCGATGCGGCTGGCAACACTATAATGATTCCCCTTTCCACCTATACACAATGCTGCGTGGCCTTTGGTTCTTGATACCTTAGAACAGTGGTTCCTAACCTTTTCAATATCACTACCCCTGTGACGAGTATGGGAATTGAGTTTACCCCTAGCTAATTTAAAATAATTAAAACCACACAAATTCGAACGAAAATACGTTTATTATATAAGAAATTGCACGTTTAGGTAACTAGTAAGTAAAGTAATCTAATAATATAAATCTCGGAGTTAACTAGTGTGATGGTTGAAAATGCTTTGCATTCGCAAGTTTGACAATATTAGGTTCGGTTTCACTCAACGCACATCATGTCATGCTCAACATTCAGACGGTTTCTGGCTTTTGTTTTTAATGTAACAAGAGTTGAGAAACTAGTTTCACATCTGTAAGTTGTAGCAAATGGAATCAACATTTTTAAAGCTCTGTCAGCTATAGGGTATTCTGCAGCTGCTTGTCGCCAAAATGTGCCGAGTTTATCATTTTGAAATCCGTGTTACCCCCCTAGAATCTCCGTTTTACCCCTGCAGGGGTAATTACCCCCAGGTTAGGAACCACTGCCTTAGGATGTCTACCCCGTAAGGGATACAGGACGTATTCTGTAGAATATGCTTTGCGCAGCGACATTGTACATTCAGAGCGCGTGCCTGCATTGTGTATGCAAAAATACAGCGCCATGTGCCACGTTAATCATTGCAATAAGTGTTATGACCGGACGATACAGGCGAGGTTTAATGGCTCATCGGAAACATATGGCCAGAAAATACAGCATAATTTTATCTTTGGAGCCCTTTCCACCTATACGCCCACAATCATGCTAAACTCGGCCTTTAGATCTTGTTATCTTAGGCTCCGTCGACCTCGCAAGACTTAAAGATAAGAAGAAATGAAGTAGAAGTTAAGAAAGGTAGACTTGATTTAAGTATGTATCTTTCGCGGTTATACTCATAAACGTAAGTGCTTTTGGAATATGGCAGAATAGGTTCGCTCGCTGTCGGATCTATACTAAAAATGACAGCTAAAACCTGAACTGAGTTGGAATTGAATCACATTAAGACGTGATGGTAAGCTCCAGTTGGCATCACATATATCGTAGCGACTACAGCGGCCCTACATATACATACATACATACATACATACATAAATCACGTCTTTATCCCTTACGGGGTTGACAGAGCCTAATGTAACAAGACCTAAAGGCCACGGTTAGCATAATTGTGAGCATATAGGTGGAAAGAGATTCCTAACAGTTTAGCCCAATCCCCTCGATGGGCTTTTACCATCGGGCAGAGAAGCAACTGGTACACACAGCAAAATAATGCGGTTAGCACAGCCACGCACACGTCTATGCGTGTTGAGTATCGACATGAACGTTAAGTAGAATCTATGACATGTGAATGTGTGAGTAAGTTCGATCATAAAATCTACCCCCTAAGTACAGATTTTTTAGCAACAAGATGAATGAGCAATGTCGCTGTAAATTACCTGTTTATTGAATAAACAACAACTTACTATAAAATAACAATGAAGAAAGTTACAACTATTTAAGTTAGTTTATAATAAATTAAGTAAAAAATAATTACAAATTAAATGAAAATAATCCCCCCCGGTA
Source organism: Pandemis corylana (assembly GCA_949127965.1). Classification (NCBI taxonomy): domain Eukaryota; kingdom Metazoa; phylum Arthropoda; class Insecta; order Lepidoptera; family Tortricidae; genus Pandemis; species Pandemis corylana. The sequence goes on along the minus strand of OX421852.1, from coordinate 18,029,207 downwards.
TCGTGTCACACTCAAAGGCTGAAAATGCAATATCTCCGGTTTCAGTTACTTCTACAAAAATAATGTAAAAGTATTTTTTTTATTTAGACTGTCCTAAAAATATTTTACCTAATCTTACATTGGATATTGTCATCCCCAGTGTAAGCGAGAGAACCGAATCGAAGCTTCCTTCGACCTTGAATCTTCAAATTTATGCAATCCCACGCATTGAACTATTATTACTAGCGAAGAGTAGTTACCATCTCACTGATGCGACGATGTTATATTATTATTTCTCAACAAGTCTGAGATTCCAATTCCAAAGCAATATTCCTCACAACCAGCATGGCCATTGAAATAACATCCAAAAATGTCATTTTATTATTACTATTTTATATTCCGTTTTCTTCGGATACGAACCCGGTTCACTAAAGCAGAAGTCAAATCTTCGACCTGCCTTTGACCGCTAGGCCACCGAGGTATGCAAGTTACATGGTGAATTTATGAATTATGTTCAATCTGCGACTACTGTATTGCAATTTGTGTAAATAGCTGTTTTATGAGCTTTGAAATAAGGTTGAAATTATAATTTATTTTTTTCCGTAACTATTTAATTTTATGGTGGTTGCATTCTGTTGTATGTTTAATTTTACTCTTATATAATATGTTAAAAACGCAAACGCATTGTGTTTTCTTTTAATATAATTATTAATAGGTATGACTCTTTTTACTGGAGTTTAAAAGTTGCTAGCTGATGGCTATTTTGGTCGTTATCGTCTTAAACAATATAAAGTGTTTTCTACCCTCAAATTTCTAATAATATGATTTTGTGAACAAACAACTGTCACCGCTGGCAGCCATTATTAGCTGCGGGATAAACCGTGTGTTATACTTACGAACTGTTTAATTTTGCCTTTCGAATACCTTGTGATTTGCAAAACATGGATTTTCATTTATCTTTGTTGAAAAGAGCAAAACAATATAACTATTTATATAAGGAATCGCTAGGCGTTTTTTGATATGGGTAAGTAGACAAACGGTGTTAAAAACAATGACTTATTATTTTATCGGTTTTTCTTTGACGAAAAATGTTTTTATTTAAACTTCATTTATTTTGCAGCGGAAGACTGTGCCATTATGGATTCACCCTTACGCAGACTTCGGACACGATAAAAATATTCGTTCTGGGCCTAAACCTGAAGCCTCATCTCCTGCCATTTGGTTTGGCATTATGTAGTTGCCGCACCCGCTAGTGACCCATTTCACAGCAACAAGACACAATGCTACGTTGCAACCTGTGCGAAACCATCTGCATGCTGCAGGATTGCATTGCCGTAGACCAGCAAAAAACATGCTTTAACGGACCAGCATAGAAGAAACCTTTGCTCGTGAATATCTTGACTTTGATTATTACATCAATCAAAGTCAAATGTAGTGATTTTTAGTGATGAAGACGAAATATATTAACTTAATCAAATATATAAACACAGTAATATTTTACAGTGCAGAACGAGTGGCAGTGTTACTTTAGGCTATGGGGTTGGATGTCATCGATGGGCCCTGGTGTCCAAATCCAAACCAAATCGAGATAGGTAGCTTAGTCGCTTCAAAGTGGAGATTATAACCCAGTGTGAAATGATGTTATTGTTAATGGCTGTTATTTAACATGTCTATTCATTTCACCACTGACTTACACGTCCGCAAATAAAACGTTTCGTTCATCTTTATCAGACTTAAACCTAATAAACCAGAATTTAAGATATTAATTATGTGTCATCTTAAAAATAGCCCTATTATGGTTGTGTATTCAATTTGCAAGATAATTATTATGTTAGTGACATAAGACTTTTTAGTAAACATAAAATCATACTGGCCTCTAAAGTGTGTGTTATTTTATGAATATTATTCTATAAGGAAGTGTGCAGTTTTATTTAGCTAATTTAATTACTTTTGGTAATAATAATAATAACACAAATAGAGGCTAATACAATAAAAATTAAATGTTGCAATAAACAATTTGAACCAATAATTGCATTTTATTGTTTTATTCTTTTACGTCCTTTTTTTCTTGTTTTAGGTAAACGTGAGTTTATTTTGAGATTAGTAATTTAAAATTGACAACAAAAAAGATACACTTGTGCAGGATTCGAACCCGGTTCTTTAGGTTTCATAACTCTAGGTCAATACACCTGAGCCACCACGCTTATAATACTGGTGGCAAAATTATGCTTCCATTGAACAAAATACCAGCAGGTTTGAATAACTATGCGTGAAGGTAGTCAGAAAACACAATTAGCACAGATAGGGCATTTTGTTGTGTGCGTAATAAGGCAGCGGATAAGTGCGGATGTGTGTATAGAATGACACACGTGGATAACTAGGGTGCTCACCGATTCGCTTTGCTGTGTGTACATTCTATGTAATTTCTTTGCTCCCAGATCAGTATGGAACTACATTAGAATGTACCTATTCTTAATCCCTTGACTTCAAGCCTTTTAGACCGACCGCGTAAATGAGTCCTCGAACGCGGCACAGGGGCGCGGGGTAGGACGACAAAGGGGACCGAGAGGGGTGCGGGTGGCAGGAGCACTACCCATCCCCAGCTCTCTCGGACCCGCGCAGGCGAGGACTCATTCAAGCGACCGATTGTCGCAAGGACATAACAGACTCACCAATGTATTTAATTTAGAAGCCCCGTACCACTGGATTGATTCCTCCGATATCGTCGCCGTGACTGTACCAGGAACTAAACAATTTAATACCTTAACTATTTCCGTATCGAAATGCACCGTTGCATTTGAGCCGGTGAAAATTGCGATCGCGTATCGCACGGAGCATCGGTCTCGATCGTTCTAGATAGCTATCGTAATCGACCCCTCGACTTTGGTCACGTATGGCATCCTTCGGTTGATAATCGATATCGTGCTACTGACCCGCGATTAAGGCTCGATCGGGGAAATTTAGAAGTAATGAAAATATCGGATTACTTATTGGATTAGTGAGTTGGCTTTGGGAACATCGGTTTATTTAGTCAGCTGGTTAATCAGAGCGCACCCTTCGTGGAAGAAAGACGTAAGTCCTGTAGAGCCTTAATAGGAGTTACGTCTTTCTTCCACGAAGGGTGCGAGTAATTAGAGTGGAATTGCTTGTTTTTTCAGACTTATATTCCGCTCTATCACTGTATCTCTCATTGAAAATTACTGTAAATTTGTTTACAATACCAATAAAAAAGCCAAAGTTTTTTTTTTTATATATAAGAGGGGGAAAACGAGCAGACGGTCACCTGATGGAAAGTAATCACCATCGCCCAGGGACACCTGCAAGACTTGGGGAATCACAGGTGCGTTGCCGGCCCTTTCAAGAACAGGAAGGCTCGCTTTTTAAAGATCCCTAAATTGTACAAATTGTCTAAATTGTAACGAATCTATATATAATAATATAATAAATCAATGATAGTTCGTGTCTGTACATTGAATACATTCATCAAAAATAGAGTGCTAACGATCAGGGTAGAGTAATAAAACACAAAAAAGTAGATTTGATAATTTTTGTCTGTGTGTATGTATGGAATGTGTCCATTTGCCTATGTCTGTGTTCACTAATCTCCAAAACTGCTGGACCGATTTAAACGAAATTTTGCATGGCGGTACCTTATATCCCTGGTCAATATTTTAAATACTTTTAATCCCGGAAAATTAAAGAGTTCTCGTAAGATAATTAAAAAACTATAATTAATTATGCAGCTCAGTACTCAACAACTTAAGCATCAAGCTTAGTACTCAAGAACTTTGGGTTCCGTCTACCCCGTGAGGAATAAATACGCGATTTACGTATGTATATGCAAATTGAATTTTTGGATAGATTTACTATAACTCCTTTTTTGTAAGTATTGAAGAAGTAATATGACTACCGAGATTGAAATTCCGAGATCTTTTCTGTGCCTACTTAAATCTTTTAATAAAGTCACTGACCTTGAGCTACCGACTCTTTTGCCGTTTCTTTCGTATCGGATGTCGGGCTCTCAGCGCGAAATGAAATAGGTTTTGTTTTTTGAATATTTTAAAGGGTAAATTCTGTAAAGTTTCTTTCGTTGGCTTCATGGCCTTGGTTGCTACCCTTTTTTATATTAAAGCCACGAAGTTAAGTGATAACCGCCACTCATACTTACTTATATAGACACCTACATACCATTGGACGGCTGGTACGTTACCGGCCTTGCAAAATGTGTTACCCTGGTAATATTATGTTTAAATTTTAACACAAAATACTATTGTTGATTGTCTTTTATTTGAATACTAGCTGTTGCCCGCAACTTCGTCTGCATAGAATTCGTTTATGGCTATCGATAAAAAGTAACTTATGTGTTATTCCAGACTATAATCTATCTATGTTCCAAATTTCATCCAGATCTGTCTAGCCGTTCTGGCGTGAAAGAGTAACAAACATCCATCCATCCATCCATACTAACAAATTTTCGCGTTTAGAATATTAGTAGGATACTTAATACTTACGAAGTCGTCCACGTATATACTACGAACCGAGTTTCGAGTAAATTCGACTAAAACTTAACCACCATTACCAAAACGACGAACCAAAATAACCTTTGAAATTACTAGCTGATTAGATAATGCTTCTATCCTTCTGTGTTGCAGGAATTGGTTGGTGGTACTAAATTCCCACAAGGTGACGCATTGCTCGATTTTCACCCTTGAAATATGTTAATAAATCTTAATTGTTCGCGTCCGCGCAAGCAACGTCATCAGGTGACGGCGGGCACCGCACATTCGCTACCAACAGCCGGCCAGAACACACGCGTCTTATTTAGTACTAAATCCATGTAATACCTAAGTTGTAAGTGGTAAACATACAAACAAACATCGCGTTTAATAAGCCGGTAATAACCATTCCGGTGCTAAGCCGGCACAACACGCCACTTTGATATTCCCCACTGAAGAATCCAATAAATCGCGATAGGAAATTATCCGTGTTTCGCGTAATACGTTTTTTACCCAATATTTTGTGTGATCCATTTAGCTCCATTTACAAAGTGAGATTAACTTACAAATAAGATAAGGTATGCCTCCCGTGTTGACGGGGCATGCCGAGTATTACTCCGGTTTATTGATTTCCCGTCAATTCCACTACGAAAGGGTAATTTTGGGAGTTATATATTTTATTATAAACACTTTTGACGTATTGACACAAAGGAATTATTGCGGCTTTGCTTATACACCGGTATGTGTTGAGTATTTCGTTCGAATTTCGAGGGAACTTTGTTTTTTCTGCGATCTAATCTAATCAGCCCACATCAACCCACTGCTGAGTAAAGGCTTCTTCGTTTTCACGCCACTTTGCCCGGTCCCGTGCTCTTATCCACAGTTTTCCAGCCGAATGCCAGATGTCATCTGACCCACGGGCTGAAGGTCTGCCCAGTGACCTTCGACCCAATCTTGGCCAACACTCTGTGACCACCTTCGAGCATCTGTCGTCGTTCCGTCTTGCCAAGCGCCCCGCCCATCTCCGCTTCAGCTGTGTTATCCTAGTTCCGACATCCACAACTCTAGTCTGTTTCCGAATTTCGGAATTGGGGATTTTCTGCGATAGAAAATATATTTAAATTCCTTTCATCATTGCCAAGAAGAGTGTGCTACACTACAAGAGACTTGTCAGAAAACGGCCTTTTTAAAAACAAACACATGCACTCACTATACAAATATAAGTTTTAAAGTTAATGTTTATGTGGAAACGCCTAGTTGTTGTTGTCATCTAATGTAAAAACTACTAGACTACAGGCCCACGTACAAAAAATGTGGGTCATATGAACCACCAGGTGACGTATATAGGACGATATAAGAGCATAAAATAATAAGATTCAGCACTATGCCGTCACTTGTAAGCTGTCCAACTGGGTGCTGGTGAGAATTCAAAAGTGCAACCCTCGATTTTTTCCTCTTGTCGCATGATTTTTGTACGGCGTTGCGGAATAATGGATTAGAAGCTGTATTGAAACAGTATGAAACTGATGCCGTACAAATAGTGCGCCACAAAGTCGGTAATTTTTTTTGATTTTCTGACCATTTCCAGGGTAAATATGGTCATTTGATTCTGTACGGCATCAGTTTCATACTGTTTCAATACAGCTTCTAATCCATTATTCCGCAACGCCGTACAAAAATCATGCGACAAGGGTAAAAAATCGAGGGTTGCACTTTTGAATTCTCACCAGCACCCAGTTGGACAGCTTACAAGTGACGGCATAGTGCTGAATCTTATTATTTTATGCTCTTATATCGTCCTATATACGTCACCTGGTGGTTCATATGACCCACATTTTTTGTACGTGGGCCTGTACTCTATACTATATTATACTGTATATTTATTTTCATCTCTAGTTAGGTTTTTACAATATTCATATAAAAAGTAATAAAACAATATTAATACAAAATATAAAAACATTATAAAAACCTAACCTAGGGTGCCGCCGGCAGCGAGGCGAGGCCTAAGCTACCGGTGGTCAGGGCGACAGAGAGAGGCACCTCCTGACTATCCGAGCCGTGTCCAGGTGTACCGCCTTCTGTATCTGGCCCTTGACTCAACCACCACCTTTATATTATATATTATTATATTATATTATTTTATAAAAATTGTATAACTTTTTGATCAACTATTAAAGTTAAGTAAGGTAACTAACTATTTGAAACGCTTAAATATTTGGATAGTAGAGTCAAAACTATTATAGAACAAATAACTGTACAATCTACGTGTATTTGTACTTCCAGTAGTAACGACATTAATTATTTAAATACTGAATTCAGTCAATAGACAAAATTGACTGATTAAATTATAAATACTTAGGCTTTTTGTTCAACTATTCATGAACTTAATACATACCGCTAGCTTGAAATAAAAACAGAATATTATTTCCTCCTCAATATTTAACAGTTATAGAAAAAGTACCTTTTGCCTGCGGCTTAGTTCACATAATAATGAGTATTTTTCATCCCGTGGGAAAATCAGGATTAAAAGTAGGGAGTATGTGTTATTTCAGCCAACCATATCCACATACCAAATTTCATCCATATCCGATCAGATGTTTTAGAGTAATGGAGAAACAAACACCTAATTTTCACAATCACAATATTAGTAGGCGACGTACATCTAAAATGTCTTTCTTTTTTGTAAAAATTATAAAGGGTAACATTTTTATGAAAACATTAACTCATTAAATCTGTACGAAGGAGGTAACTATTAGTTTAGACAATGGAATCATTTTTAAGTATTTTTAAGCAAAAAATACGTTAGAGCCTATTTCCAAAAGGCTCGTTTAAAAGCCTGCCTCAATAACACATTAAAAGTACGCCGATTACACGGCAGGTAGAAAAACAAAATCCATTACGGCCCTCGGAAGGGTTTGTAGAAGAATGAAGCGCTTTCTAAACAATTAGAATTAATGGAAATCAAATTAAGAACTGTAGGTATTCGTAATTGGATAGAAATAAAAGGCTGAGTAAGATTATGAGCTTGGGGCGCCGTTTGTTTTGGAGCTGCGGGGTAATGGAGACTCGGGATTTCCCACGTTAAGTACATAAACGGCGGCCATTGAGGAATTAACCTATAGAGTAGACGTGTCCACTTGTATTTGAAACAAAAAGGGCGAGCGAAGGGATGGCTTACTTGATGGTAAGTAATAACCACTACATGGTCACCGCAAACCCAGAGGCAGTAATTTTATCAGCTGTCCTACACTCCACGCTAGAGCATGGTAAGGCAAACACTGTTGCATGGCGGCTTCAGACGGGCCCTGCACGAAACTAAAAATCACCAAATGCGAAGATGGCACTTAGCATCATGTGACAAATTTGCTTGTTAGCCACGATACTTAACTGAGATAAAAGGGACGAATATGCTTTCTGCCTCTAGTTTTCACTAAAGTGCATGTTTTCTGCCTTTTCACTGAACAATAGGCCGTTTGGTCAGAGATCTGTAAACCGCGCCCCCCTGATCGGATCGGACGCGAAACACAAATAACACAGAAAAGAAATCTGTTCCGGCAGAAACCACTCCGTTGTCCTAAACGAAAGCGCGTGGTTCAATATTGCAAGAGAAGCGGACATTCTCAAGAATCTATATATAAAACAACAGTCAGAATGAACCAATAGTCAGTTATCATAGCAAGCTGAAACATCTATTAGACAAACTGTTGACCGTCGATGCAAGTGATACAACGGTTTTAGGATGAATGACAACTTTATTAAAATTAACACCCCTATTTCCTGGGGAACATTCCGTTACCGCGATGTAGGAATGGGACGGCCCGATACAAAATAAACAAACAACATTTCAGAACTGTACACAAACCTCCAAGGATCTCTAAAAATGATGACGCCTGATCACCAGCCCATCTTGCAGGAGTTCGACAATATTTTAGCTTCTCATACTCCGGTCTACTCCGGAACCCTAAGGCCTCAACAGCCAGTGATATTCTTAAAGCAATGTGTTCTGCCTCTTGCCATTTAAGATATGCAATTGGTTGAGATACGTCGGTAACTCCTTACTTCTCATTCGATCTCCCAAAGACACATTTCCACTTGGATGACATGACAAAAGTCGTAGCCTAGTGGTTTGACCTGTGGCCTCTCTAGCAGAGAGACGTGGGTTCGAGCTCGGGCTTGCTCTGAATTTTTCGGAATTTACGTGCGAATTTACATTTGAAATTTGAGGTGGTGTAGCGGTATAGCACGCATCACGGAATGATGAGGATCCGGGTTCAATTCCCGTCCATAGCTTTAGTTTTCGGATTTTTCTGGGCTCAAGAGTGTTCAAACCGACTAATCCGATCACCTGCTTAAATATTTCAAAATATTTTTGAGATTGTGCAAGCTAAAAAAGGCATATCAACCGCCACTTCTTGTATTTGGCAGCTTGCACAGCGAACCTTTTGATCAGGTCACTAGTTTAGGGCGGGGGTCACGCAACATGCGTTCGCTAGTCGGACCATTCAAAATTATGAAGGTCCCATATTAAATCCACTCGACCTTACATATCTTAGATAAAAAGCTTATTTCTTATTCGCATAGGTATGTCCATTGTTGAAATATTTTGAGGTTTGTGCAGACATGGAAGGGTTGTACTCGGTCTTTATTGTTGATGTGTTTGTAAAAGAACTTCGAGAATGTTCTCCTAATTTAATGTCGCTCGAAGCTTCTCATGGCCTCTACTGATGGCACTTACAGCTTATCTGAGTAAGAGACAGACAGGTCGCTTAGTCAAAAATTTGTTAAGTTTTTTAGCGTATCAAATGATTCTCCTTACTTTGGACTTCCGACGCTGCAGAAGACGCATACATACATACACAAATCACGTCTATATCACTTAGACAGAACCTGAGGTAACAAGACCTAAAGGCCACATTTAGCATGATTTTAGGCGCCTAGATGGAAAGGCGAATCAAAATAGTGATGGGCTAGCCGCATCACCTATAACATGATTCCTAAGTATGTCGCCCATTCCCTCGATGAGCTTTTACCGTCTGCGCGGGACGAGAAGCAAGCTACGTTCCATGTTTTTCCTTTGCTCCCAGACCAGCATGGAATTAACACACCCTACAGAAGAACTATAGGAAAATAATGACAATAAACAATTTTCTATGCTACCATCGTTTCAGAAAGGCTACGTTACGTCTAGATGAAAAACAAGAAACTAATCAGTTAGTTGTGCTCTATTGATAAGATCAGTTAGCAAAATACTTTAGGTCTCAAAAATTTGAGATCACGCCAATAAATAAACATTTTAAATGACGTAGCCTAAGTTGTATATCTTAGAGTTGAGAAATATTTGCATTACTAACACTCAGAATCCTTAAACCAAGTAAAATGTCAATACGGTATCTTTTGAACGGTGAAGTGAAGCCGGTTGAAACTACACCTTAGCTTGTGCGTACAGCACGCACACCAGCACATCCAATGCCAAGCGAACAGATCGAGTCGCACAATTGCGCAGCAAGGCGTAGCTTAAGCCTTCTCCTAGCTGTAAGCAGACGGAATCTCGAAGAATTTTAAACAGATTCCAATACGCCTCATAGTTCAGTTAATTTTCTTTTCGAGGAAAACGAAGCATAAAAGCCGTTATGATAACGCGCCCCGTTCCAGTTATCGATAAAGGAATAAACCTCCGCTACAAATCTCGCGTCGCAGCATCGTGTACGCTATCGCACAATCTATCTGGTCGTTGATAGCGAAACGCGTCAGAATCGAGTTCGCGTCTGAAACCAATTTGGTTAATCTGATCAGCAGGATTATAGATAAAAACAGTAAGTGCAAGCTTGAGACGCGGAGGGCTCTGTATATTAAATCAAATAATTCAATTTTAGCTATCAACTGCATGAGGTATGATATCGTTGGACGCCAGGCTAGGTATCGCAGTCGATGGGTTGATTATGTCACCAACATGGAGGTTCTTCTGCGAATGGAGAAGAGGTTTGAGCTTGTCCGTACAGTGAAGCAAAGGAAAGACGCGTATATAAGTAGGCCATGTTCTTCGAAACCAGTGTAGTCTTCCGCAAACTATCATGATGGCCAAAATAGCTGGGGAATGTAAGGTTGAGACGTAAAATGTCATGGCTTCGTAACAATGGAACAACTATTTAGACTGGGTATGGACTGGATTAGATTTAAAGAGCTGGCTACTAACCTTCAATAGTGAAGTGGCATTATTTAAGAAGAAGGTAAAGTATCTATGGAAAACAACGTCGCCATGGCGTCCCAGTTTTTTTTTTTATGTTAGAGAGGTCAGACAAACGAACTAGTGGGTCACCTGATGGTAAGCGATCTCCACTGTCCATAGACACCCGCAGCGCTTTACGCGATGTCGATGCAGTGCGTTGTCGGTTGGTTTGAGTCCCTTTTTTATGGTGTGGAAAATGCGCCTTATGCCCGCCTTACGCTCGGTACGGGCTTACCGGGGGTATGTGGGGCTCTCCCGCGACGGCAGGCGTACCCACTAAAAACCACACGGATTCCCTATTCAGTCGTATGAGGCGTTACGGGAGCACTCGGTGTCACCGCGACGCCCCACGACCACCCCGGTATGGGGTTCCCTCTGCGCGGCACCTGTGCAATGGAGGTTTGGTAAATAGTTGGTTTGAGTCCCTACAGTAAGCCATGGTGTAGTGAGCAAAAACTTTACGTAACGTACTTAATGCGGGGTTCTCAACTGCTAGTTGTAACCGCAACAGTTGCGCGGTACAGGAACCAAAAACCCTAGTGTGGGCATAGCTTGTGAGCCTGCAACCGTACCTTGCTTATAAAAGGGACTCAATGGTTTTCGTTGCCGCCACGCGGGACCAGAATATTAAATTTGGCGGCGTATTTATTTATTTGATGAGCGGCAGGATAAGCCGTGTCGTTATAAATGCGGGAGTGTTTTGTTTTTGTCGCTTCTAAAATTGATTGCCGGCACGCAATTGGTTTAAGTTAATTTTGATGATTCTATTATCGGATCCTATTGGTTCACAAAAAATTTAGTGTTGGAATTTTTAAAGGGAAGTTGCGATGGTATCTTTACGAAAGTACCTTTGTTTGGTGGTCAAATTTATTTATTTATTTATTTATTTATTTAGTCAATAAAAAATTACAGCATTACAGTCGAAACCAATGCGCTATAAAATTCAAAAAAATAGAATAAATGTTATTTAGGCGACGAAACGTTGTGGCTCCGCTGCGTCGTCATCTCCGGTGTTGGATTCGGTAGGTTGCCCCGGAACCGACGAAATACGACACTCTTCGGCCAGAAGTCAGCGCACGCGATGGTCTCCTGCAGCGGCCGCGGAACAAATACCAGAACCAAACCAATACAAATATCAGAAGGAAGAGGTAAGTTTCTTTTTTTACAGTTGTAAATCAGTGGATGTAGTATATATTCAAGACAAATTGTCACCATCAAATTTGTTTTAGATAAGAATTAATAACTTAATATGCAGTAACGAAATAAAAAAAAAACCTTTTTCCACCTATACGCCCACAATCTTGCTAAACGTGGCCTGCAGGTCTTGTTATCTTAGGCTCTGTCTACCCCGTAAGGGATAAAAACGTGATTTGTGTATGTATGTATGAAATAAAAAATACTTTCTCTCACGCCCGTATGTCACTTATTGACAAAAACACAGCGGCAATAATAGCATCCAAAATATTATATTATTTAGTAACATTAGTCTCCTCTACCTAATCAAATTTCACATACATCCCACTGCTGGGCACAAACCTTTCCACTTTAGCACAAGTAAAATCAGAAATTACTAATTTTATTTTGTATTGGAGTTTGTTCGATCAAAAGTATACCGATGTACGTTACATTTCATTTTATAGGTAAGATTTGATTAGTTACATTTGTTAATCCATTTATTGTATTGATTTACAAATATCTGTAGAGTAAGAGCCTAACGTACTTATTGTATGGTAATTATAATCACATTAGCGTGTCGTAGGTGTCGGGGCGTAGCACCAGATTATGCTACGCGCTACGCCGCGTAGCACTGCTACGAACACTTTATTTTATGCTGAATATTTTTTAATGCCTTGTATTATATTATGACGACATTTTGATATGGTTCCTAAGAACAGATCTTCGTATATCTTATAGTTTCAGACGTTCCCATACTGACCGATTTCAATGAGACATCCTGTATATTACACAAGCTTGTGCCCGCGACTTCGTCCACCAAGAATTATCAATTGACATGTTTATCGCCATCCCGCGGGAAATTTGAAATTTTCTGGGATAAAAAGGAGCCTTATTCTAAGATACCAGCTATCTCTAGCTATTTTCATTTCCTCTCAATGTTTGAGAAAAACATTATGTCGGCCTCAGCTGGAAGAGCAATAGCTGGATTCGTAACTTTGAAAAACACTCACCTGCGATTCGTGTTTTTAAACGAGTTACTCATCCAGCAATTGGCTATTTCCCAGGCCTTGGCATTAATCTACTACAGCGATTGTCTTACTCCGCGGCAGAACACTGCAGCACACCTTTATGGCGGCAAAAATAGCAAGTTAGACGCTGAATTCGCTAAACTCTGCCTTTTTTCGACTTATAATTTCGCATAAACCCAGCTTAACGATGAAACATCTAAATAATATTGTTATGTATGTTTCATACACGATACAGTTTTCGTGGCAAGCGGCCGTTAAAGCGGATTGAATAAAAACTGAAACTGTTCATGCCAACTTAATACAGCAAGGAAGTACTTTAATGCAGTGCAGTGGTAGGAATATTATAAATGCTGTTAAATAATTACATGCATGCATAAATCACGACTTTATCCCCTACGGGGTAGACAGAACCTAAGGGAACAAGACCAAAAGGCCACGTTTATCATGACTGTGGGCGTAGAAGTAAGGGAAAGGGGAGTCAAGCTATAGTGACGGATGGCTAGCCGCATCGCCTATAACATGATTCCTGATTCTGATAAAACATAGAATGAACCAGTAAATCCCATCGGGGGAATAGGCATAGGAATCATGACTTTTATAGGCAATGCGGCTAGCAACACATCACTATTTTGATTCCCTTTTTTACCTTTACGCCTACAATCACGCTGAACGTGGCCTTTAGGTCTTGTTACCTTAGGCTCTGTCTACCCCGTAAGGGATAAAACCGTGATTTGTGTGAGTATGTGTGAATGCCTTGCAAGTGTGACTTTTTTTTTTGTTATGAAATGACGATGGCTGTTAACAAGATGACTTAATGCCAGTAACTCGAACTTACATCTCATTTTTTTTTTTTTTTTATATGAATAGGAAGGCAAACGAGCAATTGGGTCACCTGATGGTAAGTGATCACCACTGCCCATAGACACCCGCAACCCCGGAGGGATTGCAGATGCGTTGCCAACCTAGAGGATTAAGATGAAATGCCTCTTGTGCCCGTAATTTCCCCGGCTGTCTTACTCTCCGCACCGGAACACAGCAGTGCAAGCACTGCTACTTAGTGGCAGGATTAGCGAGTAAGATGGTGGTAGCGATCCGGACGGACCTTGCACAAGGCCCTACCACCCGCAAAACTTTCACGGAAAGAGTTACGCATTATGAGCGGGATAGCATATTAAATTGTTCGCAGAATGCGAGGTTACTAAAGTGTCTTTTCTAGATCCTTGGAGTAGAAAAGGTGGCACTCACTACTTTGTTGAAATAGTTGGATTTAAACTTGTTACCTGTCATAGATGAAGATATTTTCATATGCATGATGCGTGGGCCTTTACCTGATGGAAACAAAACAAAACTTTAATTAATTTGTACAATTTTAAATCTGTCACAGTTTTAGAAGTGAGGAGATTCCATACAAGACACGTGTTGTGTTAGATTCGATAGATCGGACAGCCTAGTGGTTAGTGACCCTGACTATCAAGCTAGAGATCCCGGGTTCGAATCCCGGTAGGAGCAGACAGTTGTATGTTGAATACGAATGTTTGTGCCCGAGTCATGGATGTTGTATGTATTTATCTACATTATATAAGCATGTTTATCCGTTGCCTGGTATCCGTAGTAAAAGCTTTGCTTTGTTTGAGGCTGGGTCAATTGGTGTAATTTATACCAAGATATTTATTTATTATTTATTTTCAGCACTCATGAATCATAGTAGTTTGTGTACAGTCTAGTCTAGTCTTGTTTTATTGTGTCGCTTATTACTTTGGTATAATTTTCGCAGGCGCGGCGTGCACTTAGAATCGAAGAAAACTTAATTAATGCAGTTAATTGTTTGAAGCACGATAGTGGGGATACCATGTTGCTGTGCCAGTTTTTAATGGAGTGGAAAATTGTTACTTTTTAACAATTAAATGGCACAATAAAATGGGAACGTGGCAGTGGGATATAAATAATACAGAAACCGTAAAACGAACTAATTGCAGATACAAAATAAGAACTTCATTTATTTGCCAAAATACACAATTATAATAATACACGATATTGATGTATTTCAAGTACAGTATTCAGTCGTGAGAGAACGACATGCAAATCTTAATTTTAATTAAATGTCAATTTCCTTAAATATAAACGACAACAACAATACTAAGTAGGTACATGCAACATTACGACCATTATAATTATGATGGTATGTCCAATTCAGAGAAACAAATTGTATTAAGTCCATTAATAGTCTAAAAATTCTTTAACGCTATAAAATCATTTTTCAAGTAACCATGTAGTAATCTTGGATTTGAAGACATTGCTCTACAATGGTTTCAACTCCTGCAATAGGCTTCTTTAAGCACTGTAGGCACTTGAGTTTGTATATACAAACCAACTCGCTGGCAGGTAATGCGAATATTACATACATATATCACGTCTTTATCCCTTACCGGGTAGACAGAGCCTAAGGTAGTAAAATCTTAAGGCCACGTTTAGCATGATTACCGGCGAGCGGAAAAGGAAATCAAAATAGAGATGGGTGGCCAGCCGCATCGCCTATAACATGATTTCTAAGTCTTTCGCCCATTCCCTCGATAGGCTTTTACCATCTGCGGGGGATGAGAAACAACTGATACATTCTAGCTCCCAGACCAGCATGGAAGAAATCCAACTTTAAGTTGTTATAAATCCCAAATAAATACATACATACATACCGTCACGCCACTTTCCCACAGGGGTAGGCAGAGGCTACTTTGTTCCACTTGCTACGATCTTGACATAATTTCTTTCGCTTCATCCACACTCATCAATCTCTTCATACATGCTCGTCGGTTTCGGGTACTCGTGAACTGACCTTTTTCCAAAACGTTTCTATTTGGTCTCGGGACGTCCTTCTAGACCTTCCCCTCGCAACGTAACCATTCACACTCTCCCTATAGATCTGTTTAGTTAGTCTACTTTCATCCATCCGCTCTACCCAAAAAAAAATCCAAATGTCCATTCAAAATAAAAAATGGCTTGACAAACCTACTCGTAAATACGTGGCTTTTCATTCGCTCTAATACGAGTAGCAATACAATATTAGCAGAAACCGTTACTGATAGCAACCATAATAGCGGAACTAGCGAATCACCGATCAAGATGAAGACATTCCTCGCAATCCAGGATTCAATCCTTGGTGGAGCGGGATGACTTGTCTTACTCCATCAAGGGCCCATTGTCTCATGCGACCCGGCAAACAAGGAATTACGTTGTCGATAGAGGACCCTCTCCGCTGATTCGATTTGCCCTATGCGGGGGAGGGACAGACTATTCACGAACAAAAGTGGTTCCTTTATTTCCAAAAAAAGAGGTTCTATGGCATCGTGCATGAGCTACACACACTTAGAAGCGCACCGGCGTCTGTGTGAGTGTGTTTTCGGGGTTTTGTTTGTATTTACCATAGGTACTGCTTTAGCATATACTTATTCTGTGATGTATGTACAATTGTTGTATGAATGGAGATGTTGGAAGAATTTAGGATAGTGGGGACGTTTTGACAAAAAGTCAGATCAAAAGTATAGCCTAGCATGTATGAAGAGATGGATAAATAAATAATAAATAAATATCTTGGGACAAATTACACCAATTGTCCCAGCCCCAAACTAAGCAAAGCTTGTACTATAGGTAGCAGGCAACGGATAAACATACTTATATAATGTAGATAAATACATACTTAAATACATACAACATCCATGACTCGGGCACAAACATTCGTATTCATTATACAACTGTCTGCCCCTACCGGGATTCGAATTTTAAGTTAAATGCAGTCGAAGTACCAGTTGCTTCTCTTCCCGCGCAGATGGTAAAATCCCATCGAGATGGGCGAAATTCTTAGGAATCATGTTATAGGCGATGAGGCTAGCGACCCATCACTATTTTGATTCCTTTTTTCACCTATACGCCTACATTCATGCTAAACGTGGCCTTTATATCTTGTTGCCTCTAGACTCTGTCTGCCCTGTAAGGGATATAGATATGTATACTTACAACCCGGGCTAGTTAAATAAACTTTGCAGCACCTCATTATCTGTATTAACATTCATTTTACTATCCACACAGAAACCTATTTATCCTTTTTTCACTTTTTGTAGCTCCCCAACCACAGCAGTCGTAATTACTATTCTGAAAAAACCTTATTTTTAAGGTTCAATGACCTTCAGTGGGCAAGCTGATCTCTCTGGCGCCCGGCAAGGGTCCCCACAAGTGTTTTAGACCCATCCCTAACTAAGGACTCTCCTACTTGAATATGCAATCACACCGCCGTCACTAAAGATGGACTTTGATCGCAAAGGATTCTTTGCTATGTAAACAAGCTGGGATTATATTCGACCGCCCAAAGTACCTTTAATGTAAGTATACCTATTATGTTTGTGTCGAGGTAAGCCTTTGGACGCGAACGTCAGTGTGAATGTTTTCTATAGACTCAAGCCAAGAAAGAAAGAAAGAAGAAAGAAAGAAGACATTTTTATTCCTTTTTGCAAGACACACAAATATAAGATAATATACACAATTTTATAGAAAATAAACAAGGCATAACAAAAAAAAACATAGACATGAAAAATAGATCATCAGCGTTGTGTGTCTTCGCAAAAGTGAAACGGTCGCTGGCTCAGCATTACGCTGAGGTGTTAGACACCTGCAGCACTGATTTTCAGCCAGAACCGTCTATGACTCACGAAACGATACACAGATAAAATATACTACATAATCCATAAACTTTACACACACACATATAAAAATCACGTCTTTATCCGTACAGAGCCTAAGGTAACAAGACCTACAGGCCACGTTTAGCATGATTGTGGGCGTATAGGTGGAAAATGGAATCAAATGGGTTGCTCGCGTCGACTATAACGTGATTCCTATGATTTTCGCCAATTCCCTCGATGGGCATTTACCTCTACGCGGGAAGAGAAGCAACTGGTACATTCTATGCTTTTTCTTTGCTCCCAGACCTAGAAGTAATCCGGTAGAGCCTAAGGTATCAAGACCTACTGACCACGTTTAGCATGATTGTGGGCGTATAGGTGGAAAGGAGAATCAAATGGGTTGCAAGCCGCATCGCCTATAACATGATTCCTTCCGCTTTTACCACCTGCGCGCGAAGAGAAGCAACTGGTATATTCTATGCTTTTTCTTTGCTCCCAGACCGGCATGGAAGTTATGTGGTAGAGCCTAAGATAACAAGACCTGAAGGCCACGTGTAGCATAAATGTATGTATTTTATCCAGAATAAATACAGATGTTGCCTATTTTTGGTTTGTAGATTTTTCTAGTAAGAATAACAATTAAAACTAACCATACATTATATCACACAATAAAGTAATTTTATGTTTAAAAAAGTGTGTCGAGCAGTGGCGTGGCGTCCATAGAACTCGATTCCCATCGGCTTGCCTATTTTAAGGCAGTTGGGCACTTTTGCGCAGAATTAGAGGAAAATGCTAGTTAAATTCCCTTCGGCTTGCTTTCTGATATACTTGACGCCACGCCACTAGAGTTGATTAAAAATTATGTCAAGAATTATGTCAGGATCGTAGCAAGTGGAACAAAGTAGTGTCTGCCTACCCCTGTGGGAAAGAGGCGTGACGGTATGTATGTTTGTCGAGTAAAAATGTCAGTTATCACTTTTCTCTTTTCTTTCTTTGATTAAATTTAAACCAAACACAAAGTATGAATGTTTTATTTTAATCTCGCTTGCGTTCGGAGCAAAAAATATCTAAAACATAAATGTTATGTATTCCTCGGAGGCTTTTCGAGTTATTTTTAGGAACAACGGAGCCTCGTCAGGTTTTTCGGCGTATTTCAACCATTTTAGGCTATGTTACTCATTTTATTAAAAAGAACGAATTGACTTCATTATATCGCGGAGATAGCAAAGTAAAGTTATAATCTCCTTTCATCCACTCAAAGGTTGACTGGAAGAGATCCCTTAAAGCTACAAGTCCGCATTTGTGCATGTATCTCAGTGTTTGTCAATTGTATTTGTCTTATGTTTATTTTGCATAATAAAGAGTTTACATACATGCATACATACAATTTAATGATTGCAGAAATATCTACTTGCGATTAATATATTACCAGAAAAAGGATTCGCTAATTTGTTTGGATAAATTGACTGTATTTTACCAGCTTTTATTTTGTTCCTGGCAATGTTCATAACATGAGTACATACCTATTTATTGTTTTTTTATGGTATTTATTACAAATATTTTTTGGGCGAAAATCATAGGAATCATGTTATAGGCGATGCGGCTAGCAACCCATCACTATTTTGATTCCACTATCCACCTATACATCCACAGTGTCTTGCTAAACGTGGCCTGTGGGTCTTGTTACTTTAGGCTCTGTCTGCCCCGTAAGAGATAAAGACTTGATTTGTTTATGTATGTACCTATGTATTTTTTGGTATCACTTAATAATTTTACCGCCTTTTTATAAGAAAAGGTTCCAAATTTGTCTAATAGGTATGATTCTTTATATTTTTCACTACTATATCCCTCTTTAAATTCCTTTTGTTTAGTACTCGTTTTTTTATGTACTTGAGGTCATTTTATTATTTCACTTAACAAAATATTACCAGACAACGGATTTCCATAATTACAACGTTTATGGACCAACAGCCGTTATGTCACAATGTCGTAACTGAAAATTATTTTCGATTAAAATTGACGCTTCAATTATGACCCCGATATTGTCTGCCAAATTTCCGGATGCCGTTCAATAATTTACCACAAGTTTTGAAGGGTTAAGAGCCCATCGCCGCACTGGACGGGTCGAATTTGAGACCGATTATAAATTACTGACGGTTCATGAAATAATACTAATGAAAGTTACAATAACAGATATTTGCTAAACTTTGACCGATACTAATTCGTTGCGTAACGCTGAGCCAGCGACCGTTTCACTTTTGCGAAGACACACAACGCTGATGATCTATTTTTAATGTTTGTGTTTTTTGTCTAGTTTTTTTTTTCTATAAAATTGTACATATTTTCTTATATTTGTGTCTTGCAAAAAGGAATAACTGTCTTCATTATTTTCTTTCTTTTGCGCAAATTAAGTTTTTTCACTACATAGTATAAAACAAAGTCGCTTTCCGCTGTCTGTCCCTATGTATGCTTAGATCTTTAAAACTGCGCAACGGATTTTGATGCGTTTTTTTAATAGAAAGAGTTATTCAAAGGGAAGCTGTATAAATATGTATAATTCTACGCAGACGAAGGCAAAAATTTAAATCAGAAATTATATCCCATCTTGAAAAAAATCACAACTTCTTATAATCGCTCTCCTGAAAAATCGTTATGATTTAGAGATACGACCTAATGCGTCGGAGGTGTCGAAATATTACTTATATCCCTTTCCTCCCGCAATCCCTTTTCACCCCGTTGCGTTGTACGGCTTTTCCCGGCCATAGCTTTACTTTCCGGATTTATCTGTGTTCTAATTTTCAGTGCCGGTTTTTCATTTCCTAATGCAGTTGGCGCGGTAATTAGCGCGGGTATTTTGACTTGTCCACACTATATAGCGGTAGTTGAACATGAACTGGTAAGTAACACTTGAATCTGTAACTGCTCCATCTCTCGAAGTGCGTGGGATTAGATTTTCTTGGTAGCGCCTACAACGCGGCCTCCCGTGAGCTGCGGCAGCTCCTGATTGTAAGTAAAGTTATTCTGCCTAAACTTGAAATAACACGATCGATGCCTCGAGCCCGGCCAGCGATGTTATTCCTGTGATGTCGACTATGAAAATTTATCAAAATATCAAACTTCACAACGAAAACGTTTTAATTATAATAACAGTCGAGAAATTCAGGAATCTGGAATATTTTGCGTTACAAATAATTTCAAAACAGGTAAGGTTTAAAGGTAAGCTTGACGAATGCCGCGCTCCTATTGGTCGAGCGGGGTGGCTGCTCGGCTGAGTGGTCACTAAGTGAGCTACGGACGCGGACACGGGCTCCACGTCAGCGTCAAACTGTTTGTTGTTCAGAGTGGGCACGACGCGAGCACAAGACTCTTGTTAGCACAATAATGGCTTGCTAGACCCGTCGTTCATTAGACACGGGTTCCAGCCCAACTATCGACGAACGGACCCTCGAAGTAGTGTTGTGTGTATGTTGTTGTAATACGTTGTTGCTTTTAAATATTAAACGGGTGATATTTAATAACGTATTTTTATTTTTTTACTGTTGATTAAGAAACGAATTTGCACGTCAGTTAAGCAATTTTAAGCATGTGTTTTTTTCCTTGTGACAGGTCAATGATTAACGCATTTTTTTTTGAGACCACGAAAGTCTCTATCTTAGCCAGTGGAAGTCAGCTATTAGAAACTGCAACCATCTTTGAATATGGTTTATGCTTGTTTCATTGTTAGAAACAACTCCGTCTGCGGATAGAGCCATTAAAACAGTATAACAGACATTGTAAATAAACATAAAGATAGGTAAAGTAGCAGTAAACGTCTTCCTGCCGGCAACGCACTGCGCAACACTAAAATAAAATGAAAATATCAAGAGAAGTAACACAGATAAACAAGATCTCCGAGCAAAATATGAACAACCGCATCTTACCATCTTTATAAACATGGAAATGAGGTTCAAACTTCACATTACGCTACTATCAGATTGTCTCGGAGCATACCAGCGTAGGTATTTTATGCGCATTCTCCTAAATAAACAGAGAAAAAGGTTTGCGATCCGCGCCTGCCGGGCCGAGGGTTGGCCGCGCCTCTTTTTGTGCCATAATGCGTGTTTATCTCGTTACGTTTTGTCGTGATTCCGGAGATAAAGCAGCCGAGGGAAAGGTTGCCGATCCACGCCTGGGATGATTTTTAACATACAAGCCCATTGCCGCCGGCCTGTTTTCTGTGATTGGTGTGCTCCGCTTGTACACGCGAGCTTTCTGAATTGAAATTGTTCTACATTTTTAGGGCCTCCCGTTACGTGACGTCGTTATAGAGGGTGTCTCCTCGCGTGCTCTTCAGGTTTATTGCTCGTAATATGTTTGGAGCTTTATACATCGGGTTTCATTAGTAATTTAAGCGGGCTGAACGAGCACGTCTTTTGTAAAACGAAGCAAGTTTAACAATTAGTGTGAAATTACGATAATTTTCTCTTGTCTATCCTTGTCTTGTAGGGTCGTGTTCGCAATAAATTTTCGAGTAGATCAGAAAAAGGCTACCATCCGTACCGATAGTCAGTTTTTCTCTGTGAATAAATTTGTTTGGATGTTTGGTAAAAAGTGGGATAAGTACGTGCGATTTGCATTCCGATGTGTGCGAGCGATGCCGTGAAACTGTGCCGTGATTGATAGGAGCATTATGCGCGGCTTCCTCGCCTTTTTATACGGACAACGAGACGCAGTTTTAAAATAATAAAGGGACGAATCACGGGATCCATGTGGAGGCGACTCAACTGCTCAACTTCAAAAAAGGAACAAGTTATCAATTTCTTTATGTATTTTTTTTTAAAGGGACAACTTGGACGCGGACCCTGTGGCCGGATATGGCTTTGGATAGGGAGATGACAATGGAGTCCGAAAGGGGAGAGCCTTAGGGGATGCCTATGTCTAGCAGTGGACGTCTTTCGAATGACATGATGATGATGATGACAATTTAAAAAAGAATAAAATGAACTTTATTTGAATGATAGTTACACATTCAGATTTGATTCATAGAACTTATTCTTTATTTGAATTCGGTTTAAGTTTTACAAAAACTATCGTAATACACATAAGCAAATCACATAACACGGCCAAGTTCGAAACATAGTTAAGCGCCTCACCCGGTTCAACTGTACGTTGTTAAATTCACATAAATACATAACTCTTTCAACAACCATTCGCTGAGCAATTAATTCCCAACACTAATTGTTATAAATAGGCTTAAACTTCATTGAAACGAGATACCTAAGCTATTAAGAGCGGGTACGATGAGGCATGGCCCCGTAAAGTCGGCAATGTGTTTCCGATGATGATAAATACTCATGACACATGCTTGGAACCTCGCCAGCGCCAGGTCTTGGCTGCGTAGCGCTTCCGTGCAGCCTACATGGACATTTCAAAGCTCAAAGTAAGCGTTATGGGAAGAAATACATTTTCATTAGTTAAACCTTAGGCTTTAAACTTTAAAACCTTGCCCACAAACCCTTACTTCCATGCTGGTCTGGGAGCAAACGACAAACATACCCCCTTATTCATAAACGCTCTATAGGCTTCTGCTAACTTAGTAATCGTTTGTCCTTATCTGTGTAAGGTAAATGTCAAAGTGACAGATAAGTACAAACGATTGCTAAGTTAGCAGAAGCCTACAGAGCGTTTATGAATAAGGGGGATAGAATGTACCAGTTGTCTCTCGTCCCGCGCAGATGGTAAAAGTCCATCGAGGGAATGGGCAAAATTCTTAGGAATCATGTTATAGGCGATGCGGCTAGCAACCCATTTTGATTCCTTTTTTTTCACCTATACGCCTACAATCATGCTAAACGTGGCATTTAGGTTTAGTTACCTCAGGCTCTGTCTACCTCGTAAGGGATATAGACGTGATTTGTGTATGTTTGTGTATATATATGTACAAACCCTAGACTTATCATTCGTTTAAAAATCAAAGGTTGACTTTGCAAATAGGCCGAAAAGGGCTCTTTTAGAAGTCTCTTTTAGGGTTCCGTAGGTACCCAGAGGGTAAAACGGGATCCTATTACTAAGTCTCCTACTACCGTCTGTCTGTCTGTCACCAGGCTGTATCTCAGGAATGATGTATTTCCATTGCCGCTATAACAACAAATACTAAAAATCTAAAACTTTTATCTGTCCGTCTATGAGAGAAACTATAAAATCACCTCACACTGCCTACATTTTGCTTAGAGTCAGGGCTCTGCTAACGCTGGATTTTACATTCACTAGCCGAATGTTTACGGAAATCTCGGTGCACGAGTCCAACTCGCTCTTGACCGGATTGTTTAAAACTACCAGTGCTAATAATTAAAATTACTTCCATGTAGTCTTTCTTTTATTAAATTCTCGCAGCTACTTATTTTAATTATATTATTATCTTCAAAGCAAACTTTCCGATCGGTGTTGTTCCGAAAAATCATTTTTAATTACTCCAACCCCGAAACTTTCTTTCGAACAAACATTACCAACGATCTGGTTCGGCGGCTTTCGGGGCTACTCCAAAATTCAAAATTCGTGCGTCATACCGTCCTTCTCCTTCGCCTATAAACGGCTGTTAGTGTGACCGGAACAGCGCGAAACGTACTTTGAATTTATAACCTCGGAGTAGTCCAGAACATCTGAAGAGCGCTCACTCCGTGGCCTAACTTTTGTTCGAGTCGCATGCAAATCAGCGGTCGGGCGCGGCCAGAATTGTGAAGCGAGCTGCGTAGTGCATGGTGATATGTAAATTTAACAGCTCTATTTGCTATTTAGTGTAAATACAATGTCTTATTCTGCAATATTTCAGATGGTAAAAGACCATCGAGGGAATAGGCGAAAATCGTAGGAATCCTGATATAGGCGATGCGGCTAGCAATGTTAGGTACTCGTCTGAATGAGAGGCGTGAAAAGTTTATTGTCACTTCCAATCTAATGTGACAATCGACTTTATTAAAAAAAAGTTAGGAACCGGTCCCACCGTCAGAGAGCTCGGCTATAATTATAAGCGAGGATGTGAATGCGACGGGTGTCTCGCACCACTCTCTCTCACTAGGACTACCAAGCAAGCATCGCTGAGCGAGTACCGCTTACCGAAGTAAGAGTTCTCAGGCAGTGTGCCAGCGATCAACTAGAAATAGACTTCTTTTTAAAAAAAGGACACTTTTCTTTTATTTTGATTTTAAGGCAATTACTCATTTTGACAAAAAAGTAACTTCAATTAACTTTCTTCTTTATTTAGTCTTCTTTAAAAGTTACAAACAATAAAATTTCTAAGCGACACTGAAGATTAGAACACATAGAAAAATCCGAAAATTAATCGAACCCGGGTCCTCGTCATTCCGTGACGCGTGCTATACCGCTACACCAGCCATAGCAGGTGAGTAAGCATTCACAGTGTCGTTTTGAAAATTAATTTCTGGCGATAAAACCGAAAAAGTAAACATAAAAAATTCTTAATTCATTTGATAGTACATACATACATATGCCACGTCTTTATCCCTTACGGGTTAGACAGAGCCTAAGGTAAGATAGTATGTGCAAACTATTATCAAATTAAAAAAATAAAAAATAATATCGAGTGTGGCCTCCTCTGGCTGAAATAGCTGCTGCTGTTCTTCGTGGCATGAAAGTTTTGAATGCCGTTTTTTTGCAAATTATACACGGGATTTATAATCTTTTGCAAGGAAAAAAACTTGTCTGTAAAGTCGGTTTACGGACAATAGTTTTCTGTGATAACGTCATAAAGAAACATTGATGATAACGCCAGCTCTGACGTCACGCGGAACGCGACACTTTTTCGTGCGTGCAGCCGGTGTTCATCGATAAGACGTCATCACGCCATAAATCGATAGGTACACACAGCAAAGCTATTCGGTAAGCAGGATAGATACGGCGCGAGCGTGCGTACGTGCTTACCTGATTATATTGCCGTGTGTACCTAGCTAATCGCATCGTCCTTAGTGGGGCTAGTGCCTAAAGCTAGACTATACATGAACAAAACCGTGGGTGTACGAGAATCCAGCGGAGCCGTAATTATCAGGCCCGCCGAACTTCCGGGAAGGCTCTAAATCAGGAGGCTCGGGTCGACGGGAATTATCTTTTGTGTTTGGTTCTTTACTGCGGTACGGGTATCACAGAGTTTTTAAGTCGTAAAAAAACTTAATTACAATATGCGGCAATTTCATTGTGTACGATATAATCACGGTTAATCATTAATACGACTTTAAGTCGGTGACGGGCCCTACTTTAATTTTTTCTGACTATGTCTGATAGTCAATAGAATCCCTTAACCTAGTAAAATCCTGGACTATATTTCGCACCTTTAGGATGAAAACGACACATTTCAAAAAATACGATTTTTGTGTTAGGGTCGTAAAAAGACTTTATACAGTCATATCTATCGTTCCATTAATAATAAAACGCCACATTCAGGCTGGAATGGGACAAAGCTGCAATATCGGTCTCTTTCTTACGCGGGGAATTCCGTGCTCATGACGGTGCAGGAGGGGCGCATTCAGTGTTCTGTCCTAGCACCTGTGGGATAGACGTCACACGGACAGAACAGTAGTGACGGAAAGCCTATTAAGTCGTTTTCATTCTGATTGAAACAGTAAATTTCACTTTAATTTTTAATCTTAAACCGACGTATTTATTATTGTGACCATTTGTTTCTGGTATAATTTATATAATTTGATGAATTATTTAGATTTGTGTCGTTTTAATATTGAAATACTCAAAGAATTTAGGGACTTATTTTTAATAGTGCCATTTAATTATTAAATAAAAACATCCATCTGGCGTACTATTGTGACTGATTAGATAAAAACCTTTATTTATCCACATATCTATACATATAAAATTCAAAGTCCTGACTGACTGACTGACTGACTGACTGACTGACTTAACTATATATCAACGCACAGCCCAAACCACTGGACTTAGAGACTTGAAATTTTGCACATAAATACCTTATACAATGTAGGCATCCACTAAGGAAGGATTTTCGGAAATTCCCACGGGATAAGGAAAAAACGGGAGTTATATATTCGACTCCGAGTGGCGCTATCTCAGTAACTATAATAACTAGACTCTTCAAATTTGATGCAAAAGTAGGTGATTACAAGACGAAGAAACTAATTTCAGGATTTTTGGAAATTCCTACGGGATAAGGAAAAAAACGGGATTTATATATTCAGTTTAACGAAATCCTATGAACTATAATTACTAGACTCTTCAAATTTAGCATAGAAGTAGGTGATTATAATAGTAAAATAATGTTTTAATGATTTTTAAAAATTCCCACGGAATAAGGAAAAAAAACGGGATTTATATATTCAGTTTAACGAAATCCTATGAACTATAATTACTAGACTCTTCAAATTTTGCATAGAAGTAGGTGATTATAATAGTAAAATAATGTTTTAATAATTTTTGGTAATTCCCACGGGATAAAGAAAAAAACGAGATTTATATATTCAGTTCTACGGGATAGATTTTTCGTTCTACTGGTCGTATAAAACTGAAATTTGGCCTTCAAGTTCCCTTGGGGAGTGTAGGGGAGCACTAAAAAAAGGATTTCCCGAAATTCCCACGGGAACGGGAAAAACGGGACTTTTCGTTTTACTGGTTGCAGAAAGCTGAAATTCGGCATGTAGGTTGCTTCGGGAGTGCAGAGGAGCATTAAGAGAGTACTTTCCGAAATTCCCATGGGAACGGGAAAAATATTTGTTTTTACAAAGAAATGTTGCGGTAGGCATAATATGGCTAGAAACTTGAAATTTGGCACACATATACCTTGAGTATCCTAGAGGTGCACTAAGAAGGTATTTTACGAAATTCCCACGGGATTTTTCGTTTTACTGGTCGTAGAAAGATGAAATTTAGCATTTAGCTTCCTTAGGGAGTGTAAGGGAGCATTAACAAAGGATTTCCTAACATTTGTAAGGGAACGGGAAAAACCGGGATTTTACGTTTTACCTACTAGACATAAAAAGTTGAAATTTGTCACGTAGGTTTATTCGGAAGTGTAGGGGAACACTAAAACGGGAAAAAACGGGATTTTACGTTTCCAGGCAAAACAGCGGAAGAAAGAGACTTAACATTTATAACGTGTGTTTCTTTAAAGGCTTAAGTGTACTCCGAAAGCACTCCCCAATATTTTCACGGGAACGGGAAAAAACTTATTTTTTCGTTTTACATCTTAGCGCGTACGAAGTCGCGGGCAAAAGCTATTTGGGGTAGGTATATTTTAGGACAGCCCTATAGGTTAGGTTAGGTTTGTTTTATAAAAATCCTGCAATATTTACAGTTTCAGAAAAATTAAGGCAGCGGGGCAATGCGGGGGCTTGCTTGCATGCTTGCTTGAGTCCTTGCTTTGCATGCTTGATGGCATACTTGCTTTCATGCATGCTTGCATGCTTGCTTGCATGCATGAATGCTTGCGTGCTTACTTGCATGCATGCTTGCTGCTTGCTTGCATGCATGCTTGCTTGCACGCTTGCTTGCATGCTTGCTTGCCTGCTTGCATGCCTGCTTGCATGCCTGCTTGCATTCCTGCTTGCATGCCTGCTTGCATGCCTGCTTGCATGCCTGCTTGCATGCCTACTTGCATGCCTGCTTGCATGCCTGCTTGCATACTTACATGCTTGCAGGTTTGGGTGCTCGCTTGCTTGATTGCTAGCTTCTTTGAAATGCTCATGGTTCACGCGTGCGAAGCCGCGGGTAAAAGCTATTTGGGGTAGGTATATTTTAGGACAGACCTTTAGGTTAGGTTAGGTTTGTTTTATAAAAATCCTGCAATATTTACAGTTTCAGAAAAATTAAGGCAGCGGGGCAATGCGGGGGCTTGCTTGCATGCTTGCTTGAGTCCTTGCTTTGCATGCTTGATTGCATACTTGCTTTCAAGCATGCTTGCATGCTTGCATGCTTGCGTGCTTACTTGCATGCATGCTTGCTTGCCTGCTTGCATGCCTGCTTGCATGCCTGCTTGCATGCCTGCTTGCATACTTACATGATTGCAGTTTTGGGTGCTCGCTTACTTGATTGCTAGCTTCTTTGAAATGCTCATGGTTCACGCGTGCGAAGCCGCGGGCAAAAGCTAGTTACTCATAATTTATTTCGTTTTTTTTTAACCGATTTATAGCTAAATTAATCCTTTACAATTTTATGCCCAAACTTTAGCTCTTACTTCAATAGTAAAAAAAATAATCACGACGAAGTGCAATGGTGCCACAATCTCCATTCTTTTATTTCAATTTCCCAAAAAGTTGCTTTTTTGAGTTGTGGCGTTTTCATCCTAAATGTGCGATTTATTTCAAACAATGGCTGCAATAGCGGAGTAGCAAGATCTCTTTCCCACGGAAGTAGGCAGAATACTTTGTTCCACTTGCTACGATCCTATCATATTTCTTTCGCGTCACCCACATTCATCAATCTCTTCATACATGCTCGTCGGTTTCTTACCCTTGACCTGATCTTTTTCCGAAACGTCCCTAAATTGGTCACGGAACATCCGTCTAGGTCTTCCCCCCCCCCCCAACGCACCCATTCACACTCCCCATATATACCTGTTTAGTTAATCTTTCCTCCATCCTCTCTACGTTACCAAACCAACTAAGAATACTTTACGAGTATTCTGTCCTAGTCACTATTATCTTCTTTCACGCCAACTTTCCTTGAAATAGAGCTCCGCAAAGTAACACCTGATTCAATAAATTTGTAGGTATTCAGTCGATAAATAATAATGATTTGAAGTTACCAGTTAGTGTCTCGTTCATTGCAACTTGTTAATAAATGTAGCATTCAAAGAAATTTAATTGCAGTCTACAACCATTCATAAAATTCTAAATGAAACTAGTGTTCATAAAGTTTGGACATGTAGGAATAGTGATCTGTGCAAACAACCGTTTTGCTTATAGTATTCGTTGTCTAGTGTGTTTTAGTTCATGGAAAATACTTTAATCTGTGTTAAGTAAACTTCGAAAATCACTTTAACCACAGATACTTAATTAAAAAACGAAAAACTTAACGGCAAAAAATTCAAAATGGCGGAAGCATTAAAACGTTCCGCCTTGCATTGTTCCTGACCGCAGCCACACTTAAAACGAAACTTTCCACCTGCGCGGAACCTGAATAATCCACGGAGTGAAATTAAAGAAGTTATGAATGGCCAACTTTAAAGAATAAAATAAGGCCGGCTTAATTCCGGATCCTTCAAACGGTTTAATTAAGGCCAGCGTGGACAGCGGAGAAGTTTTTTAATGCCCCCGCTAATTCTATGGACGTTTTAAGTTTTTTGTGGTTTAAATAAATGCTAATTCTTTCGCGTTTCTGTCACGGAGCGAGTCTTAAAGCTATGCTCTATAGTATAACTAACTATATATAGTATACTTATATAAGTCTATACTTTAGTTATAGATCTGTTAATGACACGATCGTGCTATGAACTCATACATAAAAAGTGTAAGTGTGTGTAAGTGTGTAAGCTTATTTTTTCAAAACAACCGGGTTCGATTCCCGAGCTGAGTACAGGTTTTTTTAAAAGTATGAATGCAGTTTTTCTTGTTATTAAAATCGATAACATGGTTCTTAAGAACAGGTCTTCGTATGTCTTATAGTTTCAGACTTTCCCATACTGACCGATTTCAATGAGACATCCTGTATAAGGGCCAAATATTTTGCCACAGAGTATAATATCTTTCTTTTTTAGTTATTCTACGAATCTCCGCAATTCTAACTTGCATTTAATAATGAATCAATTTTAATAAAGCACACTTAGAAATTCAGCATACGTGTAGAATTACGTCATTCGAGTCCACCTTGGTCGTTATTAAACGCCTACGCCAATTTATGCGAGAGGGCGCCACTCGAGCCGCGTTAAAAATCGCCGAGTCGCCTGCGTCACTAACCCTTGATACCTTGGCCGCTTAGGAATGAGGTTCGAAAGGGATTTTACATTTGATCACAATTAAAATATCGCACTGTTCTTTGTTAAAGTAAAACTGATAACTCATGTAAAAAAGTTGAGTGGTCCTCGACATGTTTCGGACTAGTTCATAGTCCTTACTCTTGGAGCGCTCGCCCCGGCAGCAGCGAAACAAACACTGCACTGAAGAGGAAGGACTGCGAACTAGTCTGAAACATGTCAAGCATCACTCGACTTATACAAGAGTTATCCGTTTTTGAGTAATTAAATTATGATCTCACGGTAGTTTCATGTTGAATGTTTTATTTTATTTTTATTTATTAATCAAAGTATAACAACAGATTTTAATGTAAGTTAGATTCAAGGTACCAAGCGTGCACATACATGCATAAAAAAATCAAGTCTTTATCCCTACCGGGGTCGACAGAGCCCAAGGTAACAAGACCTAAATGCCATATTTTGCATGATTGTGGGTGTGGGTCTATATTTAATCCCAGTAAAATTTTCGTTAGTCAAAAAACGTTTTATTTCTGAAACAGATAAGTATCTTTATTGGATTTTTCTGTAAACTAACCTAACTTTTTTTATTGAATTAGGCGTTACTTTGCGGAGGTCCATTTCTATAAACAACAAATATTTTACCTTGCCGCTACTCACCTGTAAGATAAGCAAGCATGTGTGAAATATATATGTTTTTCATGCAACCTCCCTCTACTACTGCCACCTAAAACACGTCATATAAATCCCACAAACTTAATTATCCCTTACACCACACAAACACTGACGCGTTTCGATCCCTCTACGGGATCATTATCAAAGTTTAATGAGCACAACTGTTACACATGGAAAACCACCTAACCTAACTTTACCTACTTACCTTCTGATGACTTTTCCAAAATTCCTGCAAAATTCTCAGTTTCAGATGTTATGACTAAAAAAAATATGCATGACGCTTATTATACGCTGACAAAAAGGAACCCGTTGTGGGTGTATTGGTGGAAAGGGGAATCAAAATAGCAATGGGTTGCTAGCCGCATCTTTTATAGCATAATTCCTACGATTTTTACCCATTCCCTCCGTAAGCTGTAGGATACACTAAGTATATGCAAAAGTATATTGTTAAACTTCAACGCATCTGTAATTCCTTCGTGCAACAGAAGGCCATGGGCGACAATGATTGCTTTCCATTATGTGACCCACGGTCTTTCCCCCCCTGTTTTTTTAGGCGGTACTATAGTGATGAGCCTGTCAATGAATCACCGCACGCGGCTAATAAAATCTATCAACGCATTTACTCCCGCGTGTCGAGCGTCTATTTGTCCACATACTCGTACACTCCACATGCAACCCCCAAATCTGTCTAATTGGATTTACTCATTATTTTCGAGTCCAAGCTGTTAATGTCATCGTTACCGCCCGCGTCCCATCTTGGCCACTCGGGACCAGAACTGGGTCAAACTGGATATTACAAGTTCAGGGAAATGTATGAACCGAGAATGATTTAGGTCCACACGCGGTGTTGTTTTGTTTTTTCGCACGGGAGGCGAGCGTACGGAATTTTGGAATTTGGCAACGTGAGTAAATAAAATTCTTGTTAGTGGTTTCGCGTGACTCATGGGAAGGGTTTCATATTGAACACTAGACATTTACCTACATACATAAATCACGACTTGTTCCTTACGGGGTAGACAAGGCCTAAGGTAACAAGATTTCGGGTGTAAAGGGGAATCAAAGTTATGATGGGTTGCTACATCGCCTGTAACATGATTCCTAAGTATTTTGCCTATCCCCTCGATGGACTTTTACCATTTTCGCGGGAAGAGAACCCGGTACATTATTTACTTTTCCTTTGCTCCCAGAACAGCGGGGAAGTAAGTAACACTAGAGGTATGGAACGAGCAGTATTTGTAGCGTAGGAACAGCGCATGAGCTTCTGGTAATCAAACATTCCTTAGTGTTTATTTGTGGCTTTACTGTTGTCAGACATAACATGTGTTTTGTATGTAGCAATGCTAAGGCAGCATATCCACTAGAACTATGCAAGGCAGATAAATTTTCTTAGCCTCAGAGCAGCTTAGAAAACAAGCGATATACGTTTGTTAGGATTGTTGCTAAAGGTGTGTGCGAGGAATGCAAGCCTGTTGGCATCTCCCTATCTACTCCCACCGCACCGCAACTATTTGAAAAGAGTTGCTACATCCTTGCACTGCTAACACACGGTTTCGTTTTCTGTGTTTAAACTTACATCCGTTGTTATAAGATGTATTTATTTGAAGCCATGGAACAAACAGGGATTTTAGAAATCACATTATTTTCTTAAATGTGGGACACTAGCGTCTCTGAACGTGGTGGCGCATTTTGGCATTAATTAGCTACTTTGTCAATAGCCACATCGCATTAATTGTTATTGATTATAAAGACAGCTAGTTCAATTGATTGCGTCTAGATGGCGTTGTACTGATACGCGTCCTCGTGTCACTCGGTTTCATCGCACATCTCGGATGGGAACGCTCTATTCATAGTTATTAATGGAGTTTATTTTTTCTAACATCGCTCAGCGCTGCTTTCTGATTGGTGGATTTTCTTCGCATATCGCTTCGCTGCGTCGTACATCTGTGAAGGTCGTGCAACCGTAAGCTAGCCTTGTCGGTATTTCATTGTTCCACATTAGCCCGTTTTGCTCGCTGGACCGCGCAAAGGTACTCAATTCAGCCAGACATTCATGTGTTATCTCCTTTAGTTAATTAAAGTCACAGTATCTAGTCACTATCACTACATAGTATAAAATAAAGTCGCTTTTTCTGTCCTCATGTCCCGATGTATGCTTATATCTTCAAAACTACACAACGGATTTTGATGCGGTTTTTTTAATAAATAGAGTGATTCAAGGGGAAGGTTTATAAGTATAATACATGCATAATATACCGTGCGAAGCCGGGGCGGGTCGCTAGTTTACTATAAAATTTGCTTGCGTTGCAACTGAGGAATCTTTTTTGAACACCAACGATGATTAAAATGGAACGAATACATGCATACATACACAAATCACGTCTATATCCCTTACGGGATAGACAGAGCCTAAGGTAACAAGACCGAAAGACCACGTTTAGCATGGGGCGTATAGCTGGAAAGGGGAATCAAAAATAGTGATGGGTTGCTAAGCATCGCATATAACATCATGATTCCTAAGATTTTCGCCCATTTCCTCGATGGGCTTTTATCATCTGCTCGGGAAGAAAAGCAATTAGTACATTCTATGTTTTTCCTTTGCTCCCAGACCAGCATGGTAGTATGGCACGAATAACTTGGCAATTTCGCGCACCTGAAATTGTTTTGGCGAGTTTTTTTTAACTGTCTTTAATGGGATGTTTAAAACTTTTTTGAAAAAGGACAAACGCGAACACACTTCCAATTCTCGCCTACGATGCTCAAACTTGGTGTTTGACAGAGGCTCTCAAGTCCAAAATCGGAGTTTGCCAGGGAGACAAGTATTTCGAATCCGAAACACCGCCCAGCGCTCAGGTCATAGATGTAAGTAGAAAAGCGGCAAAGCTAAAATGGGACTGGGCTGGTCTTGTGAGCCGTATGGACCAGTTATGGGCCAAGACAAGCACTAAGTGGAGTCCCCCTAACTCAAAGACTAAAAAAAAAGATTACCCGACTGTCTTTTATGTATATATCGTTGCATACATACATACATACATACATACCGTCACGCCTCTTTCCCACAGGGGTAGGCAGAGACTACTTTATTCCACTTGCTACGATCCTGACATATTTCTTTCGCTTCATCCACAGTCATCAATCTCTTCATACATGCTCGTCGGTTTCGGGTACTCCTGACCTGACCTTTTTCCAAAACGTCTCCTATTTGGTCTCGGAACGTCCGTCTAGGCCTTCCCCTCCCAACGCAACCATTCGCACTCCCCATATAGATCTGTTTAGTTAGTCTACTTTCATCCATCCGCTCCTATCCTTGCATACAATTATGATATGTCATGATCATAATTGTATGCAAGGGAGGAGCGGTGCGCCCTGGCACAGGCTTTCTTAAGCCGAAGAGGGTGTTCCAGCCACTAAAATTGTTGTGCTAAAACATTGTGATAATAAATCATTTTTCATTTTTTTCATTTTCATATAGATAGGCAGTGGCGTGGCGCGCATAGAACTCGATTCCCACCAGCTTGGCTGTAAGGCAGTTGGGCACTTTTATTGTGCAGAATCAGCGGAAAAGGCTAGTTAAATGCCTTTCGGCTTGCCTTCTGATATACTTGACGCCACGCCACTGATAGATTGATAGATGTGTATTGTAGAGTTACCTTGAGGAAGCACGTTTATCTGTAAGGGGTTCGTTATAAGTTTCCTAACCAAACTGTGGTGGCTGAGGGCCTATTATTAAAAAAGGCATTTGAAACATAGATGTGTGGTTTCCTTCCAGGATCAAATTGGTTTGAGACCCATCTTCGTGTTCTTGAAAAACAATCAACTTCGAGAGTAATCTCTAACCAGCCAGCCCGAAGCTACCTAGCTCTACAGTATGTAGATACCATTTTTTACTCGACTCGCTCCAATGTCTATTTACGTCGCCCAATATTAAAAGGGAACTCGAAGCCAGCAGGCTCCGTGAACTCGTTTCATTATAATTTATAAACAATGTTGCCGCAGCAAGGGATTTAGAAGAGCTCACGTTCTGCGCATGCGTCCAAACACAAATAAAACAATATAAGCCTTCAACAGCTGGAGAGCGTAAATGTAGCATGTTTAAAAGGGTAATTAAAACTTTCATATTGCATATCGACAGATACGACGAGAACATATTCGCTATATAGTTTAGTGCCTCAAAAGTGAAAAGAGTCTTTACAGAATCACTTTGACTTTCGGTATAAAGCTTTTTCCGACAATGACTCATAATATCAGCACCGCTTTAGCGCAGCACCGGTTTAGGTTCAACTTAAGGCATCGCAATAAAGTAGTCTAGCGCTTAGGTGACGTCTCTTGCATATGACGTGGCGGCGAGAAGGTTAATGGTGTTATGTCAAGAAGTCGTGGAGGTCTCAAATTGAACATGAAATACATATTGTATGAAATTGAATTGTATGATCTCTTTCAATCGTAAATCAGAACCGGTGAAAACTTCAAGCGTTAAGCGACCTCTATTCACCGTTAACAAAAGTGTACAGATATTTATGTAACAACTAGCCGCTGCCCGCAACATCATCTACATAGAATTCGTTTATCGCTATCTCGCAGGAATTACACAAATTTCTGGGATACAAAGTAGCCAGACTATAATACCCAATGTTATTCCAGACTATAATCTATCAATCCCAAATTTCATCCAGATCTGTGCAACCGTTCTGGCGTGAAAGAGTAACAAACATCCATCCATCCATCCATACTTACAAACATTCGCGTTTATAATATTAGTAGGATATGGTGTAACTTTTTATTCCTCTTTGCACGCCCCTATTGATTTCTGTGGGAAAGCTTAGAAGTTTATCGGATGGCCACACCTGTCCGTCACTTCTGTTGATGCCACAAACTGATAATTATCCGCGGAAATTCGGTAAGTTTCCCTTTCAATAGCGGAATGACTACAAACAATGGAGCAGTAATTAACTATAAGCTTTTTCGGAGTTGCAGTGAACTCGTCTACTCCTACTTAACATTATTATCTTTATTATAATGTTTTTACATCCTTGGGCTGCTTTGCACTTTGTTAAGTAGCAGGTGTAAAATGATCAGTCAAAACAACGTGTTAACTGTCAAGTGCCGTATGTCGGACGAGTTATGAGCCAAGACAACCACCAAGTGGAGTCCCACTAACTCAAAGTGGCGGCTCGGCAGGCCTAGACGGCGATTGCGGGACGAGTTGGACGCCTTCTTGAAAGACTGGCAACTTACCGCAGCAGACTGAAGGCAGTGGAAGCGTAGGAGCGAGCCTTTGCTCAGCAGTTGCAATAAACAGTCACCCTGTTAAGTAACACTGCTCCTCTGTGAATCAGTTCGGTTGTACCTATTGTGCGCCGTACCTAAACTTGGTTTCGCTGCCATTTTCGCCCTCACTTCCAAAGCTAGCAGGGTTCGGCGTTGACGTTATTTAACTTTAATGATAAGATAAGTGACAAATTTGGTGTAAGTGTGAAGTCCGAGTCGCTGGTACTGAACAATGTGTAAACATTCACTTAACATCATGAGGTTAGTCTGTCTAAACACTTTTGCAATTACAAGTATGTTTATGTGTTAAGGTATACTTTAAAAAATCAATGGATGAACTAAGAACGACCATTGATCTACTACCTGATATATTCATTGGCAGAGGTGAAAACGCGAATTACTATCTAAATAACTACTAACTTACTACTTCGAGGGACACCTACCCATTATTTGCTACAACTACAGGGAGTAAAGAAAAAGGATAGAATACCAATTGCTTCTCTTCCCGCGCAGATATTAAAAGCCCATCTAGGGAATGGACGAAAGTCTTAGGAATCATGTTATAGACGATGCGGCTAGCAACGCATCGCTACGTTGATTTCTTTTTCCACCTATACGCCCTTAATCATCCTAAACGGGGCCTTAAGGTTTTGTATAAAATCCATGTCATTCATGTCTTGGTAGGAATGCAATTCGCATTCAGCTTTTGGTGAAAAAAAAAACAATTATTCGTGTGATCAGGTAACATGAATATTTTTTCCTGGTACCTACATAAAGTAAAATCAAACATTGTT
Organism: Pandemis corylana; assembly: GCA_949127965.1. Taxonomy (NCBI): domain Eukaryota; kingdom Metazoa; phylum Arthropoda; class Insecta; order Lepidoptera; family Tortricidae; genus Pandemis; species Pandemis corylana. The sequence goes on along the minus strand of OX421852.1, from coordinate 17,991,976 downwards.
TTGTTTTAAAACACACGTTTGCACTTCAACAAAACGAAGTAGTGTGAGAGTCCAAGTGTCGTAATCATAAAAGTCTGCTGCGTAGCAGACTACACGTCAGGCAAGAGTAAAATAATTATTCAGTAGCAACACGCCCTGTTTATACATTCCGCCCGTCCCTACATGCTTATTGCTCTTTTTAACAAAATCCCAAAGGTTTTAAAAATACGGGTACGCTATATCCCTGGACTTACATGGGCTCGGAGACGAATTCACGAAAGCGTCAAATGCCAACGGACTGGGTACGCGTTGGGCATACTAACACGTTTCCTCACGACCCCTGACCCTCCCTCGCCCCACCCCCTCGCCCGCTGAACATAACGAGGAATGCCCAAATTTCAATGATGCATTAAACAGCTCTTGTGGCCTCAGCCGAGTCGGTTATACAGAAATAAGTAATGTTACATTTCTGCGGATTTCGTAAGTACTCGGCGGAATATGTTTTACGTGATATACTTGGGAATTGTTATTTTGATTGTTGCTGCTCAGTGAGTGATGAATCAAGGTTCTTTTTAGGTTTCGGTCGTGTTTATTTTGCGTATGCGGTAATTGTAGAGCGTCTCAAAAAAACCTATGATTTATAGATCGGTCTAGTAATATGAACCAAAAAATGCAGGGATTTTAGAGTGGCGAGTACCTATTAGAATTATCGTTCATGTTTTTTTTTTGTACATACATACCGTCACGCCTCTTTCCCACAGAGGTAGACTGTTCGAGTTGCTACGATTCTGACAATACTTTCGCTTCATCCACATTCATCAATCTCTTCATACATGCTCGGCGGTTTCATGTACTCCTGACCTGACCTTTTTTCTTTTTTTTGTATAATAAATAGATGTACCGTAAACCAGGTGACTTTGAAAAGTAGTTATAGTAACAAAAACTTTTTTTTTTGCGTTTACTGCATCCAATCGATGTCTTCATCGATCGTCTTTGCGTCTACATGCCAAACATTCGCCGCATATGGACAATATCGATTTTATAGCAATTTTAAAATGATCAAAGTAGCCCCAATTATCAAAGTCAAACGGTATTGAATTATTTTTAAATTTAGTTTTATCATAATTGTCTAAAATAGATAAATCCTTAAAATATTTTTGTGTGGTTAACATTAAGGTTAGAATTGTTTCATAACGTTCCCAATAAGTAAAGTCGTCAAATTACACACACACACACACAAATCACGTCTATATCCCTTACGAGGTAGACAGAGCCTGAGGTAACAAGACCAAAAATGAATGAATGAATAGTTGCCAAATGATACATTTGGCAAAAGAAACATTTGTCGAACTCTTGACGATCTAATATAAGAACCGGTCCAACAACCTACACTACCACGATTTTGTTGAAACACCTAAGTAATTGTGTTATTTCACGACTGAAACAAACACTTGAGCATCGCGTCACTTTAGAAGAGACTGAAAATTTAATTCATTAAAATGTACGGACAGTACGGAATTTCCTCATCAACCCCTTTGAGCAATATTTTGCTTAATTATAATGATTTTGCTAGATAATTACTGTACTTACAAAATTTTAATGAGCTTCATACTAATGCCGGTTTAATTTGGAGCATCGACGTAGTTAAAATGTGTAACCGATCCTTTGCGAAAGTAACGAAGTTTCGCCAAATATTTAGTTATTGGATTTTTTGAGGTTGAAATTTGAAAATTAACGAATTCAAGAGGTTTTTTATCTCCATTTAATATACGTCCCTCATAATTAGAAGACTTGTACTATAGTTTCTTATCTGTATAATATAAAAGGCTACCGTGACTGACTGATCGATCAACGGGTTTACCATCATTTGCTAAACAACTTTTCACAAATGCATCATTTCACAAACGATCGTCACTGCTTATAGGTAAATAAAATAATGAAATAATAATAAAGGGTTAATTTAAAATAATGTCAAAATTAATGGAATAAACAATGCAATCAAATAAATAAATCAAAATGTCATATCCAGAAACTCGTTTATAGAATAGAATGTATTTTTTAACAAAAGGACTTTCAGTCGACGCTCAAAATGTTTCGTCATTTTGTTAATTTTTAAGATCGGAGGGTAGGTATTCATAGTATTTGGTGTTTTTCCCCTCAACGCCCATTCGACCGAAACTACTAATCATCATCATCATCATCAGCCTATGTTAGTCCACTGCTGGACATAGGCCTCCCCTAATGAGCGCCATAGCGCCCTGTCTTTAGCTTGACGCATCCAGCATCTGCCTGCAGTCTTTCGCAGATCGTCATCCCACCTGGCCGGAGGGCGTCCTACACTACGTTTGCCGAGTCGCGGTCTCCACTCAAGAACACGTTTACCCCAGCGGTTGTCGGTTCTTCGCGAGATATGGCCGACCCACTGCCACTTCAGCTTGCTAATTCTTTGAGCTATGTCGGTAACTTTGGTTCTCTGTCGGATGCATTCGAAACTACTAATATTTGTATGTATATATAATTATGTTTGTGTCAAGTTCACAATGCACGTGGGAACTATAGCCCAAGCCCTCTCATTGTGAGAGGAGGCCTGTGCCTAGCATTGGGACGTATACACGATGAGTTTTAATCGGTGATCAGTTGAAAAACATTGACAAACAATAAAAATTTAATTTAATAGGTGAGGTCTTACGTCATTATTCTGGGAGCAAAGAAAAAACACAGAATGTACCAATTGCTTCTCTACCCGCGCAGATAGTAAAAGCCCATCGAGGGAATGGGCGAAAATCATTGGAATCATGTTATAGATGATGAGGCTATGAACCCATCACTATTTTGATTCCATTTTCCACCAATAGACCCACAATCTTGCTAAATATGGTCTGTAGGTACCTGTAACCTTAGGCTCTGTCTACCCCGTAAGGGATAAAGACGTGATTTATCGTGACATCTCAACAAATAATCAACTAGAATAGAATAACATTAATGAATTTAATAATATCAATTTAATGTACTTAATTAATTTCATGGCATGTTTTGATGTTATATTACAATCCTAGATTTAGATATTAATTACTATTGTGTGCCCTTGCAGGGCGTCATGGGCTGACTTAGAACAATTTTAACATCTTCATATGTATGTACATGACTTGACAATGAATAAATAAATAAATAAATAAATAAATTTGTTTATGTGTATAAGCTGGACATGATAATGATTGGGCGCTATCGTGCCTGCTTAAAAAGTAAATATGCGGGAAAGCTCCAAGTGATATTAAGTTATCCGAACGGAAGCGATCCCCCAAAACTCTGTGAAAGTTAATTGATAAAAAAACTTCGCCGGCTAAAACGGGAAAAAGTCATTAAGCTTTCTACAATATCCGGGTAAACGGAAATGAACTGGATCAGGCACAAGTTTTATTTTTTAATGTTTACCCAACTCAACATAATGCTGAGCCGGCGACCGTTTCTCTTTTTTTTATGTTAGAGAGGCCAGACAAACGAACTAGTGGGTCACCTGATGGTAAGCGATCTCCACTGTCCATAGACACCCGCAGCGCTTTACGCGATGCCAGTGCGTTGTCGGCCGTCGGTTGTCGTTTTGCGAAGACACAGATACACTGATGATCTATTTTCATGTTTGCTATCTATGTTTCATTTTTGTAAAATTGTGTGTATGCTCTATTTGTGTGTCTTTCAAAAGAGAATGAATAAATAAATATCTTGGGACAAATTACACCAATTGACCCAGCCCCAAGCTGAGCAAAGCTTTAACTATGGGTACCAGGCAACGGATAAACATACTTATCTATACTAATATTATAAAGAGGAAAAATGTTATTGTTTGTTTGTTTGTTTGTTTGCATTGAATAGGCTCCGAAAATACTGGACCGATTTTAAAAATTCTTTTGCCGTTAGAAACCTACATTATCATTGAGTGACATAGGCTACTTTTTACCGCGGGAAAATACCTATTCCTACGGGAAAATTAATTTATCGCGGGCGAAGCTGCGGACGGAAGGCTAGTATAATATGAAATGGCATGGCTTCTTTCTTTCTTTAGTTGATTTAATCTCTTATCTGAACTGGCCTCTAATATACATCCTACTACTAAAGTAAAGTTTCCGTTATAAGAAGCAACCGTGACTGACTGATCTATCAACGATACATACTAAGCACCATTATTACTTAGACTTATGCGTCCTTACCGAGATACGAACCCGGAACCTCTTGCTATAAGTCAGGATCACTAAACCACTGGCATTGACATTATCCCAACAGGATGTCATGTACAGTCGAGGGCATAAATATTGATAAAGCTATCATGCCAAATATATGTGTCACCGGCCTTATTGCTTGTAGCATAAAGGTGTATAGATGTTTTTGACGGTTTGGGAACGTACATAATATATCTATACTGTACTTACCACCCTAGCACATAAAATCTGTGTCAAAATCAAAATGACTTAAATACATACATACATATATCACGTCTTTATCTCTTACGGGGTAGACAGAGCCTAAGGTAACAAAAACTTAAGGCCACGTTTAGCATAATTAAGGGCGTATAGATGGAAAGGGAAATCAAAAGAGTGGGTTGCTAGCCGCATCGCCTATAACATGATTCCTAAGACTAGCGCCCATTCCCTCGATGGGCTTTTACCATCTGCGCGGGAAGAGAAGCAACTGGTAAATTCTGTGTTTTCTTTACTCCTGACCAGCATGAAAGAAATTACTTACAATGAACGAATAAATGAATAAGTAAATGTACATTCATTACAAGAAATTATAAATATTATACAGTAAATGTTATACGAGAAAAATGAAAGATGATGATGATGTTAAGAAGTACGTCAGGATCGTAGCAAGTGGAACAAAGTAGTATCTGCCTACCCCTGTGGGAAAGAGGCGTGACGGTATGTATGTATGTATGTATACGAGTATGGCCGTCAATTTTAGGTGTACATAATATAATGTTCTACAATGTAAGACAATAAAAATAACAATAAAAACTCTCAAGATTTTATCACATACGCATTCCAGTAAGCTTGTATCTCGCCTTCTTGCTAATAATATAATTAATATGTTTAGGCTCTCCTTTTCCTGAAAGTTAATCATGTACAAAAAGACTTAATTACTCCGTAATTAAATTTATACGACAGTTCATTTTCATTTCGCAAAACGGCTTGGAATGAAACGTCGCTTTGGACGCCAAGCGACGCAAACATGACGCTGTTTGAACTTTTTTGCTTTGTCCATTTTGAGAGACAAATTAATCCATTATTCTAAGGTTTTATCATTCATTTTCAAACTCAGTTAATGAAGTTTTTGGCATTTTTAGAACATGTACCTTCCTACTACCCGACCGCCAGTTATTTTACAACTTTTCATTCTACAAGAATTGTGTGTTGCACTTTTCATTTCTCATTATTGTTTGGTTAATTACAGATTTGAGAAATTAATTACATTTCTAAACGACACCAAAAATTAGAACACATTAAAAATCCTGAAAGTAAAACTATGGCCGGGATTCGAACCCGGATCCTCGTCATTCCATGACGGGTGCTATACCCCTACACCACCCATAGCATCTGTTACTAGTTGTCACGTGACCTTGTTACTATGCTAATTTTTGTTGCCAAGCGTCATCTGTTTGAATGATGTGTCTGTACGACACAATTACACACTTTCGTGGAACATCTACAGCTCACCAAGGACGAGAGAAGGCGCTGTTTTTCAAATGATTAGGTACTCGTACTATCAAAATAAATAAGTCAAGAATGTTTACTTCGTGATTTTTTTACTTTTACGGTTTTACCGTTAGAAATTAAATTTCTAAACAAAATTAATTACGTTTAAACAATCAAACAATCTGTGTTTCTTGATCGTTACAACTTGGCGTTGTTCAAATCTTGAGTGATTGTGCATTTACAAAGCAAACGTGTTTCATTTCATTTTAGGATATAGTGAACAACGCTTAACATAAAACAAAAGGCTGGATAAGTATGAGTTGAACTCGCGTACTGAGGGTTCCGTAAGCTTTTACGCAGAATTCATAAGGTATTTCTTGAAAACACGGAGGTAAATGCATAATTTAAAGCATTCAACTTGTAGTGTGCACGCACACACCTCTGTCCAACTATTATATATCAATAAAGCTTAATAAACCTGAGTTCGTGAACCGCACTCGAGCCTCTCATTTAATCCGAACTCCCGTTCCTACATGGCGACCCTGCCCCTGCCTGGCCTGCTGCCATGTAGGGACGGGAGTTCGGAGTAAATGAGAGGCTCGAGTGCGGTTCACGAACTCAGGTTTATTAAGCTTTACATTGATATATAATAGTTGGACAGAGGTGTGTGCGTGCACACTACAAACTCAAGCGCGGCTATTTTGCATGACTTCTTCATTATATCGCAGAGGAGCGAAGTTTAACAATCTCTGCTTTAAAATTGAGATGTGATATGTTTCGGTATTTTGCATAGAGTAAAAAAACATAGAATGTACCAGTGGCTTTTCTTCTCGCGCAGATGGGGAAAGCCCATCGAGGGAATGGGCGAAAATCTTAGGAATCATGTTCTAAGCGATGCAGCTTGCAACCCATCACCATTTTGATTTCCCTTTCCACCTATACGGCCTTAGTCATTCTAAATATGGCCTTAAGGTTTTGTTACCTTAGGCTTTATCTACCCCGTAAGGGATAAAGACGTGATATATGTATGTATGCATGTGAAATTCTATGTGAGAACTTAGTCAATTACAAGAAAATAACAATACAAAGTCTGTAACTGTATTCCTATATTCCGTCTTTATCCATTACGGGTTTTTTTTTTTTAAATTAACGTTTAAAATCCTTAAGTGGGCAATAGCTATGTGCTTTACCCTACCGAATAGCAACTGAATAAAAAGTGTTTCAAAATATTTTTACTAAATAAACGCGCTAGCACACTAAAACGTTGAATGTGAAAAAGTAGCCGCGGAAAGTGGACCCTTGCCCGTGATATATTGAGCCCTACCACCCTTTCGTGAATGCCCGAAATATTGCGGTTCAGTTTCATTATTTATAGCTCGTTCTCAACGAATTTGACTTAGCCAAGCCTAAAGAGCATCACGCTTACCATAAGAATAAATAATAACAGAGTAGAACGGAATCTCTTTTGACCGCGTCCAAAACGCCGCCATTTATATACCTATTTCCCCCTTCACATCGTTACACCCCTCTGTCGTCCAGGCGTGTTGCTAGGGTTGCTTACTGTTAAATATTACTTACGTCTAAAGATAAAATCGCTAAAATATAAGTTTTTATTTACTTTGAAATCATTATTTTATTCTAGTTTTACAAAATATGAGATTTTATAAATCATTAGGTACCACAATAACTTGACGCCATTGTTATTTGATTCCAATACGAAGGTAGGTGCGGCGACGCCGGCCGTGACAGCCCGACTGAAATACCCGCTTAACGGGTACTCTAATATCGTGACCTTGAGTCCGGCCGGAGCGGGAGTTTCCGTTCTACTATGTTCTTATTTATTCTTATACGCTTACAACCTTGAGTTACTGGTACTATCGCCATCTCTTTCTTTCCAGTTCCGTGCCTTATATAGAACTAGCTTTTGCCCGCGCCTTCGTCCGAGCAGAACCATTTGCGCTAAAACTTTTCGTCCTCTCTCCCATCGAAAATGTACAAAAACCAGTCAAATGCGAGTCGTACTTAAGCACGAAGGATTTCGTATTACCCACGTATATCAACGAAATAAATTCCTTTTTCCCTATCCCGTGGGAATTTCGAAAAACTTTGAAATAAGTTTTCAGCAGTATTAATCCCCTAGCTGTGTGCCAAATTTTAAGACTAGTCATTATAGTTATGGAGATAGGCTCCTTCCGTAATGCCTCTATGGTACTGAAGCAATATTTACGTACTTTGCGACTCTATACAGCTGCGACTTTTGACATGTTCATCGTTATCCCGCGGGAACTATGCAATTTTCCGGGATACCTCTTCAGCCTTATTATCTGTAGGTATATAATCACGAATCGTCTGTCTGTTTTTCTATCCGTCCATCATTCCGACCGTAAAGGCCTTTTTTCTCAGGAATGCATGAAGGTATTAAATTTAAATTAATATGAAACATCTAAATATACGGCTATGGTCTCTTTCAACCAGAAAAAAATCTTTTGAAGGTGTATTTTCATATGAAAAGCGTACGAGTCAAAAGATGTAGGGTACTATTTCCTGTTGACATATAATTATGAGGCAAGAAGCAAGCCCGCACAACATCACACAAGTAATGGCAAAAATCCAGTCATTACTGATATCCATTCCTAATGATCATCATTTTATATTACACATTTCTCACATACAAAAATACATCCATACATACGGGTAGACGGGGTCTAAGGTAAAAAGGCTTAAACGCCACGTTTAGCATGATTGTGGACGTATAGATGGAAAGGGGAATAAAAATAGTGATGGGTTGCTATTCGCATCGCCTATAACGATTCCTAAGATTTTCGCCTATTCCCTCGATGGGCTTTTACCATCTGCGCGGGAAGAGACGCAACTGTTACATTCTATGCTTTTTCTATACTCCCAGACCAACATGGAAAAATAACTTTATTTTATATAAAGAATATACGCTAGGCGGTTATTGGTGTTATAAGTTTATGGATTACGTAGTATATTTTATCTGTGTATCGTTTCGTGAGTCACAGACGGTTCTGGCTGAAAATCAGTGCTGCAGGTGTCTTACACCTCAGCATAATGCTGAGCTACCGTTTCACTTTTGCGAAGACACACCACGCTGATGATCTATTTTTCAAGTGTTTTTTTTTTTGATTATTTTCTATAAAATTGTGTATATTCTCTTATATTTTTGTGTGTCTTGCTAAAAGGAATATACGTTTTTTTTTTATATGAATAGGAAGGCAAACGAGCAAGTGGGTCACCTGATGGTAAGTGATCACCACTGCCCATAGACACCCGCGCAACCCCGGAGGGATTGCAGATGCGTTGCCAACCTAGAGGACTAAGATGAAATGCCTCGTGTGCCCGTAATTTCCCCGGCTGTCTTACTCTCCGCACCGGAACACAGTCGATTCGCGAGTAAGATGGTGGTAGCGATCCGGACGGACCTTGCACAAGGCCCTACCACCCGCAAAACGTCTTCTTTCTTTCTTCTTTCTTTATTGAGACCTTAATTATAGAAAATTAATATCGGTACAGATCCCATCGGGTGCGAGTCAGTTTGACTCCTACGACCGATTTTGACCAGTCAACCTTTTAAAATCTGTAGTGTATAAAACTTCGCAGTTCGACGCCTAAACGATGTGTTCCCACCAAACAGCCGCGCTATATTTCTTCATGCATTACCCAGGACATTTCCCGCAATATGCCACTAGGGTGACCCCAATTATTACTTCTTAATTTTCGCGATCTTCCCCTAAACCGCGCCCCGCGCAAGAACCCTTAAAAAACTTGACGCGACTTGTTGAGAATTTTCCAAGAGTATAACAGTCGGGAAATTATAAGGAAATCTTGTTTTAAGGCGGAAATTTACTGTTTAACAATATAAGGTAATTTCTTGAAGATTCTATTGAAATAAACAATGGAGCTGTTAAGTCAAGACGCTCCGGCGGGCGAGATCCGAGCGCCATTAAAATGGATACCTACGTATAGCAATAATATTAATGGCTTGGATCTTATGATAAATTTCATAAATTATTTTCTTTGTTAACCTACTCTTAGTACGCTATTTGTCACCTTAGCGCACCAGAGTTAGTTCCTCAGCTGAGTTCCACTGTTATCAAGTGGAAAGGGGAAAAAACCTGGCCAAATAATGAGATAAACAGGTACAGAGGCGAACTCGTCCCTCAAAGGGATCTCGTCCAGTTAGCCTTGTTACGATGATCTGGGAGTAAAGAAAAAACATAGAATTTACCAGTTGCTTCTCTTCCCGCGCATATGATAGAAGCTCATCGAGCGAATGGGAAAGTCTTAGGAATCATGTTATAGGCCATGCTAGCAACCCATCACTATTTTGATTTCCCTTTCCACCTATACGCCCTTAATCATACTAAACGTGGCCTTAAGGTTTTGTTGTGTAAGGGATAAAGACGTGATTACATGCATGTATGTAGATAATAATATTCGTTTAGTATAAAAGCATTGACTTTGTTTTCTGTTTATTTTATATTTCTCAAATGTTTTGTAGATCTCCATATGTATCGAATGTGTCTAAATAAATGTATCTCTCTCTCTCTTTCTCTCTTAAATGACTGTAACAAAAAACTCAAAGTTAACCGCGCCCAAACCGCGGTCTCAATGTTACGCGCTTGCACGTTACGCAATCACCGTTTGAAAAGTCCAAAGCATGGAAAACCCGCATAAAAATGCTAATAGGCCTTCAAAGTGGACAACGTGTACACTTACGTAAGTGTAGCGCGGTCCGAAACGTCCATAAGCCGTAACTCGCGGTGGCAATAAAACGCCCCGCCCGATGCGGGAATAATCTATATTTACCAAAACATTTTCCGGGAATTTCGTGCATGCAGCGTTCCGGTTCCCGAATTTTGCAGCGCTATACCTCGCGCTTTGTTTTTAACATATCTGATAAGTATTGTGTTTGTTGTTTACCTCACGATAGAAATTTCTAAATGTGACTGAAAATTAGAACACAGAAAAATCCGAAAAGTAAAGCTGTGGCCGGGAATCGAACCCAGATCCTCGTCGTTCCGTGACGCGTGCTGTACCTCTACACCACCCATAGCAGGTGGGTAGTCTTCGAATTTATCTACCTGTTACTAGCTGTCACGTGACCTTGTTACTATGCGAATTTTTGTTGCTAAGCATCATCTATTTGAATGATATGTCTGTACGACACAATTACAAACACCCGTGGAACATCTACTGTTCACCAGGGACGAGAGAAGGCGCTGTTTTTCAAATGATAGGTACTATCAAATGAATCAAGAATTTTTACGGTTTTCACGTTAGAAAGAAAGAATTCATTCCTTTTTTGCAAGACACACAATTTTATAGAAAAGAAACATAAACCACAGACATGAAAAATAGATCGTCAGTTGTTTGTGGCATAAATGTGTACAGATGTTTTGGACGTTATATATTTTATGCCTTTGACTGTATCGAACATATTGTTTCTCGGGCCATCGTAGAACGTTCTAATAATAAACTTCACAGTGATTTTCCTTGCCAATTCAATGTAACGCCTCTATGACATGTATTGTGAAAGGGTTGCACGGTGAGACGGGTGCGATGTAGATGCTAACACGGCGATGCCACAATACCCGTCATATTTTAATCGATTAACAAAAAACCTTGTCAAATACTTCCACGTTGGTCTGGGAGCAAAGAAAAAACATAGAATGTACCAGTTGCATCTCTTCCCGTGCAGATGGTAAAAGCCCATCGAGGGAATAGGCGACATAAGAATCATGTTATAGGCGATGAGGCTAGCAACCCATCACTATTTTGAATCCATTTTCCACCTATACGCCCTTAATCATGCTAAACGTGGCCTTAAGGTTTTGTTACCTTAGGCTCTGTCTACCCCGTAAGGGATAAAGACGTGATTTGTGTATGTGTATGTGTATGTTTGTTGTCAAATTACCTGAACTTCCACTTGAATCACTCTATGTATTAGTGAAAATCTCATGAGAGTTCGTTCAGTACTTTTTGAATTTATTGCAATCAGGCAGGCAGACGTGGCAGAGGATTTTGTTTTATTTTATACTGGCTTCAGCCCGCGACTTCGCCCACGTACAATCAGACTTAATAACTGATGTTGATAGTATATTCTGCGATAAATATTTACTCTGCGACTCTAGGTAGCTACGACCTTCGACATATTTATCGCTATCCCGTGGGAAGTATACAGTTTTCCTGAATAAAAAGTAGCCTATGTTTTAATCTCGGGTACCAGCTATCATCATTGGAAATTTTATCCAAATCCGTTCAGTCGTTTCAGCGTGAAGAAGGAACAAACATACTCACTCACTCACTCACATCGTCACTCATAACGTCACAAACTTTCGCATTTATAATGTTGTAGGATGTACTTATGATGTAGGTATGTAAACTTTATTACACACATTAAAAAAAATACAACAATGAACAGAAAGCAGTACAAAGGCGAACTTACCCCTAAAAAGGATATCTTCCAGCTATATATGATACTATGTTGGATATTTTACATTTCGCCAGAATTTGCAGAAAAGTTTGTCTCATCACTTATCACGCCAAGGGTGTGTTGTTCCGTCTACGGCTCCAAAGAATTTGCTTATCAGATTTCACGGAGATCCGCTGGAGTGTTGACGCGTTAAAATAAAACAAAACAAGTAAAAACAACTTACTTTTATAACGACAAAAATACTACGTTTCAATGATAGTGATAGTGATAGTATTTATTCAGTAACAATACATGATTGTGTTTGAAATACAATACAATATTACATAAATGATTAACAAAAACAACATTATTATCATTACAACAAGAACATTATAACAACTAAGCTAGAAATACAATATACATTCAAGTTTAATTACAATCAATAACATGATTATCAACCATACAACAATGGAATACAATAAAAATTAGTACGATAACATTACAGAAATAAAAAACAAGGTAGACAATGTAGGCGGTGAGGGAAGAGTGATATTTATCAGACAACTAACAAGACATCGATATAAGTTTGAGCCAATTCCGGTGACGTTCACAAATATCGAAAAAAAAAACAATGATACTAACAAAAAGAACCTTATTTAAGTTAAGATCACAATACGAGACGAAATAGACAAAAACCGTTATACGTTCCCACACGTCAGAACGTACGAAACAGTATTAATTTAACGGCTAAACACTGACATAACACAAGAAAGGGAATACTTATATTTGTATAGAATCCCGGTAAACGCCTACTCATTAAAGGTCCGCCTTTGAAGTCCCGGCAATAGGTCTGCCCTCCAGGCCAACTTTTAATGAAGGAAACACTTTTTATGTCGGTATTTTACGTTAAATAATCATTTTCATGTATGAAACCGAGATAAATCCAACAATGGGTTATTTTAATAATAAAGGTATATCGCTGGAATAACGTAATTTATTCAAATTAAATTAAACGAGAGCGGATCGTAGCCTTTTTATTTCAAACCTACCTAAATATCAGGTGAGTTTACCTACATTTTAAGGAATCGTTTAAAATTTTCTACAATATTCACGGTCCGACGTTAGTGCAATAAAACAAAACATTTGACAGTCGAAAACCTGGTCGGACTAAGCGAAATAACTCCTCAAAACGTAGAAGGAACGAGCGGAAAAATCTCAGTATTTGTTGATTCAGAACTTAAAATTTATCGCTCTCGCGGGTAACATCTTAAATTTGAATTTTTCCAATTCGATTCGTCCAGAAATGGAATTTCGTTTTGAAATTACGTGAGGTGCCTGTTCTTATGATTTACAGTGGCGAGCATGCCCTCTGGCAGATTAATCCCCACAAAGGCGACTTCCCCAATGTTTATACTTTATAGTGCGTCGCTGCAAAAACGGACCTGTTAGTTTTAGCCCAGACCCTTTCCAGGGCTTGAAAGGGCTGGAAAATAAATACCTAAATGATTTAAGACACGGCGTTCCGACGAATTTAGGCCCGGTACATCTAGCCGTATCATTTGTTAGCTGTATCTAGTTTTTATTGGGTATGCGGTTTGTGTCAGAACAAAAATCTGATTATCCTAGTATTTTTAAATGAGTCACGGCGAATAACAATAGACATTATGGCTGTTGGATGTAGACCGGGTTAATGACCTCCCGATGATTCGACAAGGGGTAGACTACACGTTATACATTACCGTAATCAAAATATACACATACAAATCAAGTCTTCATCTCTTACGGGGTAGACAGAGTCTATGGTAACAAGGCAAAATAGTGATGGGTTTGCTAGCCTCATCGCCAATAAAATGATCCCTAAAATTTGCGTCCTTTCCCTCGATTGCCTTGTACGATCTGCGCGGGAACAGAAGTAACTGGTACATTCTATGTTTTTTCTTTGCTCCCTGAGCAGCTGAAAGGTGGGTATCAAAACATGAACGCTCAGAAATTATGTCGTCATTACCTATTTCCATATATAAGGACTACATAGGTGATTTCACGTACAAACAGTTTCAAAAGAAAGTCTTAGGAATCCTTTCCACCTATACGCCCTTAATCATGCTAAACGTGGCCTTAAGCTCTATCCACCCCGTAAGTGATAAACACGTGATACATGTATGTATAGTTTTAAAAGTGAACTATATTATTTTGCAACTTATGGAACAAATTTCGGCGGTCTAGCCGACTGTGTCTACCGGTAATAAATTGTCGTATTTTTGTTTGGTTCTCGCTGGCAAATGTCTATATAAACAAAAACTGGTTGTTTTCTGTTTTCGTGCTTCTTTTGGGTTGAGTTGCTTAGGTTAAGTAATTGTATGTTTTGTGTTGTTTAATGGATCCACTGAAAAACAGCGTCGTTGCACCCTGTGCTCCGACACATGCTGAGTTGGAATCCTATTTTGAAACAACTAACAGCTTTTGCTAACTTTTAGATATAAAGCTCTTTTAAATACAAACTGTACTTATATCATTGTTGTTGTTGAGAAATAAATATTTCTTTCTTTCTAACATTTAATTAGCCGCCATTGCTTTGAGATCCGTCATCCTCCGTTTACGCAGACATCTGCAGCCGGGGTCCAGGCGCCCATAAAGCAATGTCCACAGGACACGTCCAACACTCGTGAGAATTTCGCGATATATCATTTACAAGAGCCGAATTTCTGTATGAGAGGGGCATTCCGCTCACGTCTGCTCGGAAGATTTGCTTGGTAATAGCAGCATATCTTGCGAGATGGCGCAGCGCCCTCCTGGTGTTTTATTATGTGTTTATCGCCCTCGCTATCTGATCGTTCGACGGCGAGGTCAAGAGGTGGGAATGGTCCGGTCGTGTACAGCCAATAAATGATACCGAGTAGATTTGTGAGACGTAGCCACGGGACTGTTTGTTCCACAGAAAATTTTGTGGCATTGGGTCAATAAATCTTTTAGTGTTAGCATTTACGACATAGATATATCGTCATATTTGTGATGTTTTATTAAAAGTGATCATAAATGAACTAGACACAGAATGTGGTAACGTTTTTGGAGAGACGCTTTGTAGTGCCGAAAGAATGAGTTTTGACTATGCGAAGAATAAAACTGGATTATTGGCAGTCTTACTAACGATAAAAGACATATTATTGAATTGGATAAGGGCGGCAGCTGTAGGAAATTTCTCGCGCAACCAGTAATGTCATGGTGACACTTCGCCTGCTTCTGTCCTACATACATTACATACATACGAACAGTCTCGCCTCTTTCCCATAGACATCAACAGAGATTACTTTGTTCCACTTGCTACGATTCTGAAATACCTCTTTAGCTTCATCCACATTCATCAATCTCTTTATACGTGCTCGTCGGTTTCGGGTACTCTTGATTGTCTTTTTTTTAAAAAAAAACGTCTCCTATTTGGTACCGGAACGTCCGTCTAAGCCTTCTCCTCCAACGCAACCATTCACACTCCCCATATAGATTTGTTTAGTTAGTCTACTTTCATCCATCCTCTCTACGCGACCAAACCAATTAAGCATACTTTTTTCTATCCCGTCACTATAATCTTCTTTCACACCAGCACGTTCCCTTATCAAACTATTCGTTATTACGTCTTATATCAGGGCACAAAACCAATGACAATAATTTTCAATTGTGCTCATGTCACGATAGACGTCTCAAACGTAGTAAAAGTTATTTTCAAGGTTTTATTAGGAAACGCTAACATTGGTGATACCAACATTCATTTGTCAAAGCATTCTTCGAGCACAAACCGTTGCCCCGGTATTGTGCGTACATCCGTGGCATATTCTAAATCAGCCCAAAGCGAAGGGTACGCGAACTATCCGAAAACACTTAGGGGTAATTAATGTGCCGTGGCTTATACGCGATTATGACGCCGGACGGCCTGAGCCACAAGAGGAGACGGGCAACAGGGAATTCTTGCTTCTTCAATGTAGACAAGTGATAAATTCCTTACGGGGAGAAAGAGCCTTTTTTTTAACGGAGAGGAAATCTTTATGGATGCCCTAGGCACGAGAATGCCTAGGGTTATGTGGGACTCCCCTCCAAAGGGGTATACCCGAACTAAAAACTCTCCGGCGTTGCCTCAATCCGGTGTGACGGGGACGCAGTGGGATGCTACTAGGGTTTCACCACAAACGCCCCCCCCGGTGGCCCCGGCTTCCACCAGGACCGCGCCAAGAAGGGGAGGGCCCGTACGCTGGGCCGCTGGGCCGCTGGGACGCTGAGCCCGTACTAACCAGACCTAAAGACCACGTTTTGATGATTGTGGGCGTATAGGTGATGGGTTGCTAGCCGCATCACCTATAATGATTCCTAAAATGTTTGCCCATTCCATGATTTTAACATCTACGTGGGAAGAGAAGGAGCTGGTAAATTCTGGTGGAAGCGGCTTGCATCCACCGTGAACCCGCGACTTTAAACAGGTCGTCCGTCCACCTCGTTGGTAGACGACCTACGCTGCGCTTGCTGATCTGTTCTCCGTGTTAGTCTGATAAGGGTTTTAAATTTATATTAAACTAGCGACCCGCCCGGCTTCGCACGGTATATTATGCATGTATTATACATATAAACCTTCCTCTTGAATCACTCTATCTATTAAAAAAACCGCATGAAAATCCGTTGTGTAGTTTTGAAGATATAAGCATACATCGGGACATGAGGACAGAAAAAGCGACTTTATTTTATACTATGTAGTGAAGTAGTGGTCACAACCTGATCTCACTATATCAAGTGTCATTCATTCTACTACCAAAAGAACATATGATATGAAATTAAGTAACTAGCAGCTACTAAAGCCTTAAAGAAACTTACAAATATACTGTCTTGAATAATATATTTTATTTTCAAGCCTAATTGATAAAAAGCCTAACAATTTGTTAAGAGAGCTATAAATCTGAACGCTAATAGGATTGAACGACAGCTGCAAAATATAACAGATCAAAAGAAAATCAACGAAAATACGTCTCCGTCACTTGAAATGAGCGAAGAGTCATAATAAGAGCAAGTTTTCAACAGGTATTATTAGATAAAGAAATAATAAATTTTTAGAGTTGGCTCCATTGACTGAAATACTAAATTATCTTTGACTATCCTTCTTTGCCTTATATTAGAATAAAACTGACATTATATTTGTTCAGTAAAAATCTTGTATGATTTTACAGCTGTTGCTTCATAAATATTGAAAAACTCCAAAAGTTATAGACGAATAATGCGTAATATACATACTTGTAAGCATGATACTTTATAGGTTTCCCCGTCAATGAATCGGTTGAGGCTGGAATCAATCCATTCTGCAATAATTATTTACGTTCCGACTCTAGGCAGGTGCGACCATTGACATGTTTATCGCTATCCCGCGGGAACAATGCAATTTTCCGGGATAAAAACTAGCCTGTGTGCTAATATAGGATTTCAACTAACTTCGTTCCAAATTTTATCCAACATTCAGTGGTTTTTACGTGAATGAGTAACAAACATGGATGTCCGTCCATCCATCCATTCCTTCAAACTTTCGCGTTTGTAATATTAGTAGGATATTCGTGCACAAATACTATTTTGATACCGAACCTAACTTTTATAGAATAATTCCAGTTTCAACTTTTGCTAGCCAGACTCTACATATCGCTACCTTGGGGCTCAATTGTCGTATAAGCCAAAAGTCGACTTTTCAGGAGAGCCAAAAAACTAAAAAGAAAAACAAAAAAAAATTGTAACTCTTTTGTTTTAATAGTTATAAAGAAGCTTCGTAGGATGAAAGTTCTTAAAATTATGAGTAGAACAATATGAATTCATAATATTTAAGATAGAACCCATAACAAAGAAAGTAGATGGCGTATACGCTTCTTAAAACCAAAACAACATGACGCTTGTGACCAAAATAATAGTTGCTGTAACATGCTACTTAGGACGTAAAAGTCAGCTATTACGATTTATTGAAAAAACCAAAGGTGTTAGTCGCCGGTTTTCTGTTTTTGGTTAGGTACTTTACTGTAAAAATATAAATCATCTATATACACCCTAAACTACTTTACTGCGATAACGATGATGAGGTAGGTATAAACCAAATCAGTTTGAGAATCGTATTTAACTTTCAAAGTCCATTCATATTAAAAAGATTGGAGGGTTTGGTAGTAACAAAAAATTCGTATAGAAAAAAAAATTATCGCTGAAGGGAAAAAATCAATGTCAACGAAAAAAAAAACACAAATATCGTTGTTATTATTAAAAATATTGTTCAAGTACCACATAAAACGATAAAAAATAAAAGTAGCAACAAGAATAGGGCATTTAATACTTCTAATCTCTTTCAATCAAAAACAATCTATTTTATAAAAGTTATGTGTTTAACGCTCTTTTTACTCCAAATTTATTTTTGGTTGGCGTTTATTGCCATGAAATGAAACGCTACTGCAGGCCGAACACCAAACTTTATTCTGTTATTGGAAATAACTCAGGTCGTATTCACCAAAATGGTTTAGTGGTGGCTTATACATCTTAAAAATGAAACGTAATTGCAGGTTGTATAATAAACTTAGTTCAATTTTCAGAAATCGTTAAGGTCGTATACGCCAAGTTTGATAAGCAATGTCCTTTATGCCAATTATAAATCTTGATTTAGGGTCAATAATACCTTTGCATTTTTCACACTCCGAGTAGCTGGCTTTGACAGCTCGTTTTTTTTTAATTTCTTGTTTAGAGTAACAGAAAATTGAGGTTGTATTCGATATTTTTTCGGGATTTGGAGAATTTTAAATACACAGATCGATAGAGAAAAAAAAACTGAGCAAGACTGCATTTAAATCTCATTTTCTTCAAAATGGCGTTTACGACAATTGAGCCCCAAGGTAGCGATATATACAGTCACGCCTCTTTCCCACAGGGGTAGGCAGATACTATTTTGTTCTACATACTACGATCCTGACATATCTCTTTCGCCTCATCCACATTCATCAATCTCTTCATGCGGTTTCGGGTACTCTTGATACAGAGCTATCTCCTTGAAAAATCTGTGCTCATTAGTTTCAGAGATATTTTTTTTGATAAAATTATGTAATCTTTTCAAAATTGTGTTTGTAAAAACATTATGTACCAAATTTCTTATCTTATAGGCATTATTGTCAGACACATTATACAAGGGTACGTGTAGGACTTCAGATGTTTTAAAGTGCACAGACAGCCCCGATGTAGATCTGCAAAGAACCCTTATAGAGCGCAAGTTCGACTCGCGCTTGACCGTGTTTCTTCTAATTTGTTATAGCGCCATTAGTGACATAAAGGTTGTAAATTCGTCCGGCGTTGACTTGCGCCGGCGTAACGAGCTGACTGCGCATTTTATACAGCTTTGTTTTGGGATAAACCATTTGCCTCCATCCCGCCCACTTGACTTGGCACTTCCTAATTCTAGTAATGGAACAAACTTTTAACATACGCCGTTGGTGCTTACTTTACTGGGCCAATATATCATTAAAGGGCTTTGATATGCGTCTGTGATGTTTTATTGAATTTACTACAGTAAATTGTCTTGGTTTTTTTTTGATGAGTCGCTTCATGTTTCAGGATAATTTGGATTTAATGTTGAAATGACTTTCTGCCAAGTTTCTTGCGGCGCATTCTTCTTGGCAATGATGGTTTTTCCGAATGCGCTGGTACCTAGTTTTAAGACTCTTAAAAGAGCCCTTGGTGGCAAATTTGCAAAAATAAATTTTGAATTTTAGTTTTTTTTTCATTATTATATTTTTCAAACCAGTGCAGTGTGACTTTATTTTTAGGTGAGCATCGATTTTTTTCTTTTAGTGACAAGTTTTTGTTTCGACTGATTTGGATTTAAGACAGACTAAAAAATTTAAAACCGACACAAACCAAACACGAATGGTTTCCCATTACCTAAGTGTACAATACAAGCTGATTAATAAATGCGACTGTCCCAAATGGGACACCATTTGACACCAACATGTAAAATTTTACTTGTGTCACTAATGTTTTTCACAATATCGCTGCAAATTTATTACGTGCTGCATTACAGCATCGCTGTGTAGTCAATAGCGGGCTTATTGGCGTCGATACAGGCCACTGGCAGCCTGAGCCGCTATAAAATGGACAGGTCTGTTGCAACGCCGCCATGATTCCTCCGACATGGAATATACAAGCCGGCATCACTATGCAGATTGATAAATATAACATGACAACTGGATCTATCGATTGTATCAAAATGACTGGGATTGTGATAACATCCTACTAATATAATAAACGCGAAAGTTTGTAAGTATGGATGGATGAATGTTTGTTACTCTTTCACGCCAGAACGGCTGGACAGATCTAGATGAAATTTGGAACACTGATAGATTATAATCTGGAATAACACATAGGCTACTTATTATCCCGGAAAATTGCGTAATTCCCGCGGGATAGCGATAAACGAATTCTATGCAGATGAAATTGCGGGCAACAGCTAGTAATTATTAAAGTTAAAAAAATATTTAAAGTGCTTTCTATTCAAACTAATCCAACTACTAAGAAAAACACGTTTTCGGTGAAGGAAAACATCGCGAAGAAACCTGCATACAACTGCGAAGCAATTCATGTGTGTGAAGTCCCCAATCCGCACTGGACACACATGGGAACTAGCCCTCTCATCGTGAGAGGAGGCCTGTGCCCAGCGGTGGAACGTATACTCTGGAGATGATGATGAACCCGACCACCTGCCCCTTATTTCGCCGACTTGACAAATTGTCGGTGACATATGACATTTCGAGCAAGGCGTAGTGAAGCCAAACGACGTATAGACTACAAGCCCATGGAAAAAAATTACCTGTGAAATGAACCAGCGCGAATAACGCTTAGAAGGCTGGTTACTATCATAAAATAACTCTGAGCGCTATGCCGTCATTTTTGAGCGGTACAAATGACTACGTGAGTACACTACAAGTGAATAATTACGACTATTACTGTACGGCTTTTTTATAGCTTATAGATGATTAAAAACAAATGTCGAAAAACCTAGTACCGTACTAAAGTGATGGTGTCGGAAGTTAGTGCAATTTTTTTTTCCATGTACCCATCGAGGGAATGGGCGAAAATCTTAGGAATCATGTTATAGGCCATGCGGCTAGCAAGCCATTACTATTTTGATTCCGCTTTCCACCTATACGCCCACAATCATGCTAAACGTGGCCTTAAGGTTTTGTTGCCTTAGGCCCTGTCTACCCCGTAAGGGATAAAGACGTGATATATGTATTATAAAATATTCATGAACAACTTTGACAGGCTCTGTAGAATTTCTTAATAAACAATGTTTTCGGCTGAACCTTTACGTAATACAAACAAATTTTGCTTGGAAATGGCGCACAAAAGATTGCGTATGGGAAAAACCCTCAACGCCCAGTGGCCCCTTGCCCGGAGCCCCAAGTTACAATTTCACAACACCTTGGGCCATGTTAGTAAGTAAGTAAGTAAGTAAATGCTTTATTTGTATTAAGTCACGTGACAGCTAGTAGCATATAGAAAAATTCTAAGGCTTACCCACCTGGGTGGTGTAGGGGTATATAGCACGCGTCACACAATGTTCGATTCTTTTTTTTATTACGAACTGACCAGTGATTGACCTCTATCTCACTTGGTGGAAGGTGCACATGAGGCCAAAGGTGTAACTCACTGGTTCAGTAATAGCCTATTCACTCTAGCCTTGAAGAGCCCTAGGTTGTATCTGTCCGGAAATACAGACGATGGGAGCGAATTCCATTCCCTAGCAGTTCGCCATATTTCCGGCCATAGCTTTACTTTTCGGGTTTTCTGTGTTCTAATTTTCGGTGTCGATTATGCTAACCGTGGCCTTAAGGCATAAAGAAGGATAGGGGAATCAAAATATTGTTTGTATTGTTTTTTTTATGTATATTGTTTTACGTTGACCAGCAAAGAGAGACTTTATACATCTCTACTACACCACTACTACTAGGCTACCACGGCCTTTTTAGTCTGTACTAAAAAGGCCGTGGTAGCCTAGTGGTTAGACCTGTGGCCTCTCAAGCAGAGCGTCGTGGGTTCAAATCCCGGGCGCGCACCTCTGAGTTTTTCGGAATTTATGTGCGAAAATTACATTTTAAATTTGCCATGAGCTTTTCGGTGAAGGAAAACATCGTGAGGAAACCTTGCACACATCTGCGAAGAAATTCAATGGTGTGTGTTAAGTTCCCAATCCGCACTGGGCGCGCGAGGGAACTATAGCCCAAACCCTCCAATACACGGAGGAGGCCTATGCCATGAGGCACGCCGAATTACGCGACAATTTAATAATAAAACAACAACAACAACAAAAAAAAATGAAATTGTAGCGAATTCGGAATAAAAAGGCTATATATTATTATTATACTACAGACTAACAAAATCTAAGGTCGGGGACCTTATACATGCCTTTTATAAATGTACTAGCTTCTGCCCGCGATTTCGTCTACGTAGAATTATACATATAAACCTTCTTCTTCAATCACTCTATCTATTAAAAAAAGCCGTTGCGTAGTTTTAAAGGTCTAAGCATACATAAGATGTAGGTATGGTAGTAAATGTAGGTATTATTTTATTATATTATTCGGAAAAAATGACTTTCTGCCAAGTTTCTTGCGGCGCATTCTTCTTGGCAATGATGGTTATTGGATAAAAGAGCCCTTGGCGGCCTGTTTGCAAAATGAACTTTTGAATTTTGAATTTTTACAAACAGCCACAAATTCTAGTGAGGTGATTTAATCGAATGTTATTTATAATATTAATGGCAAATTTAATGATTTGTGATAACGACCGATAGCATGCAGCGACTCGCGATGCCTGGTCCACTAATTACAGCGCCGAACACCCCGCGTTAATCTAAATAAACACAAACGTACGCATTCCATTAAAACCAGTTATAATACATGAAATAGTTATCTTCATTATGAGGTTTAGCATAAAATTAGTGAACGGTAATCAAAGTTAATTTAATTGGACGTTTTGAGTGTTTAAAATTGTGTTATCTGATGTTCGATAGCGGGATTTATGATATTCTGTATTATTCCTTCCCTGCTGGTCTGGGAGCAAAGAAAAAACAGAATGCACCAGTTGCTTATCTTCCTGGTATGGTAAAAGCCCATCGAGGGAACAGGGGAAATGTTTAGGGATCACGATAAAGGCGATTTGACTGTGTTTTATTATGGAAAAATGACTTTCTGCCAAGTTTCTTGCGGCGCATTCTTCTTGGCAATGATGGTCATTCCGAATGCGCTGTTAGTTTCAAAAAAGACATGTAAAAGAGCCCTTTGCGGCCAATTTGCAAAAATAACTTTTGAGTTTTGAATTTTGACTAGCCCCATCACTATTTTTGATTCCCCTTTCCACCGCCCTTACAATCATGTCAAACGTGGCCTTTAGGTCTTGTTACTATAGGCTCTGTCTACCCCTTAAGGGATATAGTCGTGATTTGTCTATGTGTGTTGAAACAAAGCTGAAAAATAAGATACACCAACTGTTTTTTTATTGTTCCTAACCGTTATAGCTAGACAGTTGAAATATTCACAGATGATGTATTTATGATGCCGCTATAACAACAAAATACTAAAAACAGAATAAAATAAATATTTAAAGGGGGCTCCTATACAACAAACGTGTTTTTTTAGGCTTTTGCTCGATATTAATAGCGGCAACAGGTAAACGCTTGAAATATTCAAAGATGACGTGTTTCTGTTGCCGCTTTAACAAAAAATACTAAAAGCCAGAATAATGTACCTACCTATCTATGTCTGTATATATCAGCGACCAATATAAAGTGCCCCCACCCTGCGTACATTTTGCTCTGCTTACACTGCTTTATTGATAACTAGCTTCTGCCCGCGACTTCGTCTGCGTAGAATTATACATAAAAACCTTCCTCTTGAATCACTCTATCTATTAAAAAAACCGCATCAAAATCCGTTGTGTAGTTTTGAAGATATAAGCATACATAGGGACATAGGGATATAGGGAGATAGGGACATAGGGACAGATAAAGCGACTTTATTTTATACTATGTAGTGATTATAGATAATGATACGGAACCCTTCGTGCTCGAGTCCGACTCGCGCTTGGCCGGATTTTTTTTCTTTTTAACTCAACTTTTTTGCAGAATGATGTTTTTACTCATGCACGGATGAGAATGTAGTAAATACGAATTGCATTATTTTTCATTGCTTAAACGAACGTTGAAAAAGTTAAAAACGGTTATTCTACAAATGAATTTTATCTAGTTACAATGTATGCAAACGAGGAAAGTTTTAATGGACCGCACAAATTCGCGTTGCGTAACTCGTTTACGTATTGCCAAACCGCAACAATAAAATACAAACATACATACACACATACATAACTCACGTGTTTATCCCTTACGGGGTAGACAGGGCCTCGGGTAAGACCTGAAGGCCACGTACAAATAGCTTTCTAATTAGTACAGGTGTCCCCGAATTTTGTTTCCCAAGAGTAAAAGCTTTAACAAAGTCAGATTTAAATTTAAATATCTTAAAAACAATGTCATTTTTGCCAAGATATTTTTTTTTAATTTGGTTACAATAACATTTTATATATTACTAGCTGTTACCCGCGGCTTCGCCCCCATCTCGGTTTTTTTTTTCAAAATATGGCTAATAAGTACCTTTTCCTGAGACATAAACAACACAACAAAAAAAGAATTAGCGAAATCGGTCCAGGGGCCCAATTTTTAAAGCACATGTTTGAAATTACCACTCGAAAGTGGCGAAAAATTGTGCTGAATTTGAAATACGAGTAGCATAAAAGACAATCACAGCTCTCATTAATCTTGTCAACTAGTCAAAACTTTGATTAGAGCTGTAGTTTTGGAGATAGAAGCTGATTTATACCAGTTTCGAAAATCAGGCCCCAGGCGTTCACCATTTCACATATTATTTTTTTGCATGCCAGTTGCTGGTAAAATGAGTGATCCTTTTATTAAATGTTTTTATAACCTTCTGTACCTCATTTCAAGCAAAATAAACATATTTGTATTTGTATTTGTATTTGTAAAGGGAAATACAGATTATTTTGTTGAATTGTTTTCAATGTATTTTTTTAAATAAGACTAACACTTAAAAAATAAGTCATGTACTAACACAATAACGTATGAGTTATGTAGTTCCTCGAAATAATTAAAAAAATGTATTATCGTGCTAATATTATAAACGCGAAAGTTTGTAAATATGCGTGGATGGATGGATGTTTGTTACTCTTTCACGCCAAAACGGCTGGACAGATCTGGATGAAATGTGGAACATAGAATAGAGTATAGTCTGGAATAACACATAGGCCACTTTTTATCCCGGAAAATTGCGTAATACCTGCGGGGGCTGTGGGATAGCGATAAACGAATTATATGCAGACTAAGTTGCGGGCAACAGCTAGTTAATTATAATTTTGTTGAATTGTTTTCAATGTATTTATATAATAAGATTAACACTTAAAGAATAAACCATGTAAACACAATAATGTATGAGTTATGCAGTGCTCGAAATAATTAAAATATGATATTATTACAATTCTGTTTCTGTTTATTTCATCATTCAATATAAAATTACATCATCACTTAAAATTAAATGTCAAGGAATTTATTATTAATATTGATTTCACTTTCCACCTCTACGCCCTCAGTGTCTTGCTAAGCGTGGCTTATAGGTCTTGCTACCTTGGGCTCTGTCTACCCCGTAAGGGATAAAGACGTGATTTATGTATGTGTATGTATGTGATATTATTAATATATTATTATACATAAAGCAATGACTCCAGTACTTGGAGCATGATAAATCGTCCGAACTACACCCATCACCGCAGCATTGCCTCGAATTAGTTAAGAACTTTTACAGTTGACAGTTTAGGGAACATAAAGCCGAGTTTAATATATGAGAGGCTGTTTAACGAATTTAACGATAATTAGCGAGCAGTGGCGATGTGCATAAATCATCCTGCCTTTGTCGGCACGGACAGATTGCCCCCGGCCGCTGTACGCGGTGCGTAAATTATTACATTATAGTCCCGTTAACGATATGTAAGTGTAAGGGCTAAGCAGGGGTGGCGAACCTTTTTTTTTGTGGACTAGTAAAAATTTTAATATAAAATACTAGCTGTTGCATTTTCGCCTGCATAGAATTCGTTCGCAGGAATTATGCAACTTTCCGGGATAAAAATAGCTTATGTGTTATTGCAGACTATAATATATATAAGTTTCAAATTTCATCCAGATCTGTTTAGCCGTTCTGGCGTGAAAGAGTAAAAAACATCCATCCATACTGACAAACTTTTCGCGTTTATAATATTTGTAGGATATACAGTGTATCTTAAATATTTTATTGAATCAGGCGTTACTTTGCGGAGGTCCATTTTAATGAACAAAAATATATACCTTGCTACTCCGCTACTACTACTACTTGCGTGAGTAGCGGAGTAGCAAGGTAAATATGTTTTGTTCAGTGTATCTTAAAATTTATCCGGATCCTGGTGGTTGGTTTAGTTTGAACTTTTACAGGATTTCTCAATTGTGGTCTAAAAAAGTTTTCAAGCTAACAAATAGATGTGAAAAGTATACGGCATCAAGGAATGACTTAATTTTGAATACACAATTTGAGGAACTCGAGTTCAATAAAAGTAACCCAACCCGAAATGTTCGGGAAGAATTTTGACAACTTTTATATTTGGCTAAGACACATTCTTAAAGATCTCCTTGGTGTACCAAGTGCCTAACATATTTCGCAAAAAAACTTTACCTAGTCATCTAATGGTCAAAAATAAACCTACACAGGTTTTAACATCTTTGTCACAACAATCATACACAATTAATATTTTAATTAATTGTGTACCAATTTAAAACTGTGCCAATAGTTTACCAACCCTGGACTGAGTGCTGCGTAGGAAGGGAATAAAATTGTGACTAGGATCAGGAATGTGGTACCTTTGGACACTTTTAATGAGAGTTATAAGAATTTTCCAATTTCTAACAAAGTGGACAAGTAGAAACTCACACACGTGCACTTCGAAGTACTTATATAATGACCCAAACTTCGTTCGTTCATCGACAATTTGCTACAAAAGTTGTTGACTGAGGAACGAATTTAATGTCAGTTACTTAAGTTTTATTTTCCACCGATCCTCATTTTGACGCAATTAAAAGTTATCTTTCCCAAGCTAGGAGTGGCCAGGAGTTACGTTTTTATACGTGTCCATAATTGCTTATATGTCGTCTGGCTTCCAATTTTTTAACGATTCGTGTAAGATTTGAATACTACAAACATTTTTGTGAAGGAATACGTTATGAGGAAACCTGTACACGTCTATGAAACTCCATCCGTTCAAGCACTACTACTATGCTAAGTTAAGTACCTAATGTTGAGAGAGAAAATGAGTTGATTACGGTTTTTTACGACTTCGTTTAAATTCACTTAAAGATATTAAAAGTTGTCAAAGGTTCTTTTAGTCGCGCAAGCATCCTAAAATTCCTAGTTTGATACGAATAAAGTTAATTATAGAAATTTACAAAGGCGTTTTAAGTTTTAAGTCAATTTTACATTTTGCTTGTTTATAATTACAATAGTTTAAACAAAAATATAAAGTAGCTAGTAGTTTCCACCTGTACGCCTACAACCATGCTGAACGTGGCCTTTAGGTCTTGTTACCTTAGGCTTTGTCTACCCCGTAAGGGATATAGACGTGATTTGTGTGTGTGTGTGTGTGTGTATGTATGCTTCGTCTTAACTAACTTAATAAAGATAAAGCTAACGCTAAAATTTAAAATTAATTCGGACTGCAGACAGCATTACCGCACGGTGTTGCTTGTTGTGAAAGTTTCGAAAAGATCGGTCTCATAACAACTGGGAAACCAGTTTAGATGTTTCTGATACTTCGACAAATGTTGCCACAAAGAAAAAAAGACATGTAATGCGAAGGTGAAAAGTTTTGATCACGTTATCAACTACCGCAAGAATGTATAGGTAGTTGGGGAAGTTTCTGTTCCTGATATCTCGAATGGCAGGTAAGTATTTGTTGATTCTCGTGTCATATGTTATTTATGTCTTCTTTATTTGTACTATAAGTTTCGCTCATAAAAACTCTTATAATTTATGATGATTCTTTATTGAACACCACTGAAAAAATGGCGCGTGTTTTGAACCAATCGTGTTGAGTGCAACGGTAACATCAAAATGTGACTAAAGCAAAAGTGCACTCAGGTAGTATTTTTAAATGCACTGCACTGTTGATTGTATAATTTTTTTTTTAAGATCAATCGAAGAATCTGTGTCAGTAAATTTAGCTTCCTTTCAAATAAGATCGTTTTCGTAAAAAAAAGTCCACATGTCATTTTTTGCTAGAACTTAACTATTTTGGGTTTTTCTCATTCAGAATCGTTTACCCTATCGACCATTATACAAGAAAAAACGCATCCCAAAATTTTTATTCCAGTTCGTCACTTTTTTAATATAGGTATGGAACTTGAAGAACAGGAAACAAATCCATAGTAAAATGTGAGACAACTTTTTTTCTTGTATGGGAATCGATAGGGTAAACGATTTTGAGAAAGAAAAATCCAAAATATTTAAATTCTGGAAAAATGTTCACGTGGACTTTTTTTGGAAAAACGCTCGTAAATATTAGATACACATGCAAGTTACAAACGTTGCATAATAAACTCAGAGCTGATATGACATACATATAAAGCATGTCTATATCCCTTACGGGGTAGACAGAGCCTGAAGTAACAAGACCTGAAGGCCACGCTTAGCATGATTGATGACGTAATAGGTGGAAAGGGGAATCAAAATAGTGATGGGTTGCTAGCCGCATCGCCTATAATTATGATTCCTAAGAAATTCGCCCATTCCCTCGATGGGCTTGTACCATCTGCGCGCGACGAGAAGCAACTGGTACATTCAATGTTTTTCCTTTGCTCCCAGACCAACATGGAAGTATTGTATTTATAGTGTTAAAAAATTCTTAAATTTTAATAGGTATCTTATTAAAATGTCTCTTTTCAAAATCATACTGACCAATTCAATATTTTGCATATAAATCTTTACCTACGTTGACTAAGTACTATTTCTGATATCTATTGTTAGATCTTATTTACGCATTTTTGAAAATATATAAAGTAAGTAGTTAAAATATTTCGGTAGTTTTATTACATGTAACATTAAAGAACTCTTACAATAAATGTATTTATAACTACGGCCGTGCCACATGCAATCGTTTCGCCTAAGTGTGGGTTATTATATAAACCATTTTCATCGTTGCTTGCCTTCAAAACGATTGTCACTTGTTTTTACTTCCGAAGTAACTTTACGAATTAATTATTGAAGAATCATTAATGCAAACGTTGAATTCTATCGATTCAGTTTAATTGCTAAAGAAGTTTATGAATATTCTTGTAATAGAGCTTCAGTTTACCAATTACTCACGGATATTACCAAGGTTGTTCTTCGTAACTTTAGTAATCTCCTTCCAAGTACTGTAACTTATTAAATATTTTGTTTATTTAATAAGCTCCTGAATTTATTCTCAAGATTCCATTCCTCCGTAATGTTGCGATAACAAAGTCTTCCAATTGACAAACACTGTCGCATCAGTGAAAACAATATTCCTATGTTCCAAATCAAAATATAGAAACAAATGTAAGAAAGTACATAATGTTCAAAATTATCAGATACAAGTTACCTACCCTTTTATTGAAGTGTCGAGTATTAAATTGTTCTAAATTTTTATAACAATGCCTTCTTTCCGACGTTTATTCAGATCTAACTTAAAACTAAAACTTATCTATGTAAAATGCAACGAAAATTTAACAAAAAGAATCCTAGATTAAAAACTGACAGACAGAAGATGACAGACGAAATCATTTTAAATCAGAATCATTTTAAATGTTCCATTTGCCTTTTCATAAAGGGTATTGTTCAAATATATTTAATGTGAATACGTACTTACAGAGATTTTCTCTACAGTTATATAACATAAAATATTTATGTTTCAAGACACTCTGAAACTATCGCCAAATAAGGGAATCATTAATTAAGGAAACCTTTTCGGAAATCAATATGTATCAAACAGGTAATAGCATTAAAATTTCACGATGCAATGTCACGAATAAGGGGCCGTTCGTACCGAGCAGGGCGCGAGTTCCACATTCCTGTTTCCAACATCTTTATTTCCGCGTAAAAACTTCTGTAAATATTTTTAACCTCGTTTGTGGGGTCGGGTACCAAGTTTTGTCCCAGGGGACGGTAATGTCAATGGGGAAATTATCGACGTGCCTCAGAATTGAAAAGTAATCGATGAGGTGCCGTGAACCGGTTCGCCCTCCATCCAATCTCATTTTACACTTAAAATATAACTTTATGTTTCACGGACTAAGCGTTTCTGAATTTTCTGCTGAATGATTATTTCCGTGTTTTCCACCCTCATAGACGGAAAGGCTCTCATTAAAATCGTAATGACTGCCCCCAAACTTGTAGTTACGAGTTACAGGGTGTCTGAACTGTCACGCAGCTAAATAATTTATCATACATGCGTGAAGACACTCAATTTTCGGAAAATATATCAAACAAACCCGAATTTATCATTGTACTTTAATGTACGAATTAGTAAAATCATTGGTTTGCGAATTCTGTTTTATTAGTTCAAATAACTGTGAGTCTTGGAGAAAAGTTTATAAAATGTCATAGTGTGTTAAAAGAACGTTTAACAAAGGTCTTTCGGCGGATTCTTGAGGCTGCCCTACTTATCAAAGCAAGGGCTGCGTGCTCAGCGGGCTCAGCTATAATGTAGGTTTGCAGCGTTTCACTCAAATGGCTCATTGCCTTTATGTCGGGCAAATTTTTAGAAGCCACAAGCTTGTAATTTAATGTTGCTTTACATCGCTTAGCTTTGAAGTACTTTGTTTGATTGCGAAGAGATTTAGAACAAAATAGTCTTGTAAAGTGGCGCCCAACATGGGGCCAATTTTTTTGTTCTTACTTCTTAAGTTTTGTTGTTAAACTGTTCACAATGACTTTACTTTTTAACAGTATGAGCTATTTAAAGAATCTATTAAACATATAAATGATTTAAATTTTCCTCTACTCTCAAACTAATACCGTAAAGCGTGTTCACGTATTTAAAAAGTTGTAAAACCTTAGCAACGACCATACCTGCCTTTCCAAACACCTTTTTTAACAATTATAACATGACATATACAGATTCGAGCGCACGAAGGTTTCAAAATACGTCCGGGATCACATGACATGTGCTAAGTTTAAAATACCTGTAATGTTAATCCACGCTTGGTGTAGCACGTCATTCACAATACATATCTGCACTAACACAGGCACTAGTTAACACTGGTTTGTAGTCGGGACACTGGGTTTTGTCGTCGGGACACTGTTGTCACTCGTTGCGAGGCCGAGGGCCAGCGCGCGCGTCCTCTCCGCTACGAATCGCGGCCACTACTGCCGGCGCCAAGCGCGCAAGACCCCACTCATAGACTATTCCCTTTCGGTTGGCAGAATTGTTAGACGTTTGCGTCAATATTGAAATTTTGGAAAAGTGTCTCCAGCGAAGATCTTTATTAATAAACATTCGTAATAAAGGCTGTGAGCCAATAATGACTGTGAGACGAGACGAATAACAAGTTTGAAGATGTTTGCTTGGCAAATATTAAATTTTCAGTGTCAATTTAGATAGAATTTAAATTAATAGTATAGCAGTAGTAAGAGTCTCATTGTACGAATATAAAAAGACAAGCACATCTGTCAAAAATTAAACTGCTGACAATTTCAAGAGGAAAATATTCTAATGTTAGCATGAACATTTCCAACACACCCTACAAACTTTGAATAATTAAACGTTCCCCGTTAAATAACCAAAAATCATCGCAAGTGAGCTTACAGGAGTCCGTCCGCAGTTACACTTATTGTAAATCAATACAGACCCAAAACTTTCCTTGAAGTTGACTAGGTTGTTATTTTTGTGTCGACCGGAAATTGCTTTCCAACAATTGGTTTCCGACGATCCTAAATAAACTCGCGCTAAGTACGGGGCGGTGTCGTCTCCGCGGCGACTACTCTTTGGCCCAGACGCACAGTTGGCCGTGTCTGAAGATTGACAAATGAAAATTTCATGAATGCACCCGCGATTTACACTCGCTAATGATGCTGTGTGCAAAACAAAGTGAGATGTCTGAGGGCAGTCGCCAACATTAACACACAGTCGCATGATTCTCTAAGATATCCTCGAGACCACTGCGTTCGGAAGACAATCATAACTTAACCTGGTCACTCGTAGAATTAGCACGGGATCAGAGGTCTTTTCATTTGGCGCCCCGCCCAACCAACAGCAATACATGGAAGACACATGTCTCCGTCTAATG
Source organism: Pandemis corylana (assembly GCA_949127965.1). Classification (NCBI taxonomy): domain Eukaryota; kingdom Metazoa; phylum Arthropoda; class Insecta; order Lepidoptera; family Tortricidae; genus Pandemis; species Pandemis corylana. The sequence continues at coordinate 17,959,446 of OX421852.1, read as the reverse complement.
TCTCCGAGCAAACGGGTCAAAGTATAATTGGCAACAGAACGTGGCAACTCCTTCACGAATGAGTTTTGTTTAGGAAATTACACCCCAGCACACATGCATTCTGCCCAATGAGGGGAGAGGTGTTACGCACACTTTCATATCAAAGCAAACCTGCAAACGGAGATAGGCTTTTCTTTGAGTCCTTTTAAATGTCCGGGGCAAGTTTGAACAGCAAACAAAGATAAGGCGGCCTCTCGTGATGAATAGGGAATTAGTATATCTCTCAGCGAGACCAACTGGAAGGTGTTTTGAAAAGGAATGTCGGGGGATTTGAAATGCAGACGAGCGCTCGGGCATCTGGTATCAAATTTTTGGGTTGCTGATGACTGTTCAATGTCAGGTTGTGTTAATTACAATGAGTTAGTTTTTTGGCTACAGGATGGTGGTCAAACGCAAGATAAATATAATGTACATAAAAAAATCTAAATTGACGTTTTCTATTTACTACAATTACAGGACAAAGTCCTCCGCCGCGTTAGTCTGTCGGTCTGTTTGTGATAAACTCAAAATTAAATATGATCAAAAAATGAAATGGTAATTTAATTACACACAAAAATAATCAAAAATCATCATCATCAAAACACACACATCAAAAAACAAAAAGTGTACCTACATGAGGGGTGCACTTGATTTTCATTTGTTTAGTATTATACTGTAATAAAACAGGTCTTCCGTGCTAGTCTGGATGCAAAGGCAAAACATAAAATGTACCAGTTGTCTCTCTTCCCGCGCAAATGGTAAAGTCCTATCGAGGGAATGGGCAAAAATCATAGGAACCAAGTTATAGGCGACGCGGTTAGCAAGCCATCGCTATTTTGCCCTTTCCACCTAGTCACATCCAATCATGCTAAACGTGGCCTTGGTCTTGTTACCCTGTCTACCCCGTAAGGGATACAGACGTGATATATGTATGTATAAAACTGGAGCATTTTTTCCAAGGCTGAAAAAGAAACTATAACCTCAACGTCACGGGTATGACATGTACTTTTACTTAAGTGCAAATAACTTCCACCTACGAACTGCTCGGGAGTGGCCTTAGTGCGAGTGCGGCTGTCAAATGAAGTAGGGTGAGATTATATTAGGACTGAGCCAGGATTACCATCCCTCAAGCCACCTGCGGGAGCCATGCGGCCGTCTGGCACACAACAGGAGCAAGAAAACCTTTTAAATTCACCCTAATAGCACCCATGATTAAGGGCTTCTTCCATGCCGCAAAAATAAGTAAATAAATAATTAGCTTCGTATCTTCAGTGGATTCTATTTATTATATTCTATAAACAAATAATAGGTTATGGGCCCAGTAACTGAAATACCATGCCCCATGCTGGTCTGGGAGTAAATAAAAAACAGAATTTACCAGTTGCTTCTCTTCCCGCGCGGCTAGTAAAAGCCCATCGAGGGAATGGGCGAAAGTCTTAGGAATGTTATAGGTGATGCGGCTGACAACCCGTCACTATTTTGATTTCCCTTTCCACCTATATGCCCTTAATCATGCAAAACATGATCTTAAGGTTTTGTTACCTTAGCCTGAGGTAACGTGACTTTAGATTAGTTTTATTTGTATTTTTTTTTCATTAATAATCTGGTATCTTATGCTGTGCTGTGATTGGCCACTAACTACCACCATCTGTTCTACTGTTTTTTTTTTTTATATGAATAGGAAGGCAAACGAGCAGGTGGGTCACCTGATGGTAAGTGATCACCACTGCCCATAGACACCCGCAACCCCATTACCATTTGTTACCATTGTATTGTGATATCTTCGTTATTTCCAAAGGCACATTGTAAGTCATATATTTATTGTTATGTTATTCGCTTTTATAACAGTATAGTAACTATGTACGTATTGTTGTAGGTGCCTTATATTTTAAATAAATAACAACCTCCATCCACCATCTCCTGAGTGTTCTTCCTTCTCCCATCGCAAAGTGACAGGCTATTTTTTTTGCACGGGTGAAGTCGCAGAAATAGCTAGTACATAATCTTAAACAGTTGATGTTAAAAGCGCCCAGTGTGTTCCCGGCGCAGTGCTAAGTGAAACTTTTGATTTGTGACGCAGACCGTGCGCCGGAGTTGCACAACTTCTGGCTCTTGCGCTACGAACGCCCATTCTTTGGAATTAATGCCGCACATTTTATTCACAACGACATTGTCTTGTTTTTCAACGTGACTGACGGGGCAAATCTCGGTTGGCACGAGAGCGAGCGAGAGATGCACCGTAGACCTACACCTGTCTCTTTCTAGAACAAACAGTAAGATAAAGACGGGTAGTCGGCGAGTACCTCGCGCGCGACGCGGCTTTGCTCTCGCGCGCTCTTTTGCGGGATGTGCAGGGCCGTTCATACGAGCTCTCTCAGAATGAGTTCGGAATATTACAGCAGATCGTTGGGTTCGTATGATTGTCTCCAGTACAGATTTTTCGTCGTAGTTTTTGGTTTTAAAATTGAATCACCCCTTAGACGCGGAACACTTGGAACATCGACAAATGTATGGAAATGTCAGGCACAATTGTAAGAAGCCGTGGTAGCCTAGTGGTTTGACATGTGGCCTCTCAAGTAGAGAGTCGTGAAGGGGGAAGGAAAACATCTTGAGGAAACCTGCACACATCTGCGAAGCAATTCAATGCGGGTCCCTTTTTGTCCCATAATTTTCGTTGGTCACAATAATCGTTAGTCATAATTTTTTTGGTCATAACTCATGAAATCGTGCATTTTTCAGAAATTTAAAAAAAGCCATCAGTATGCAGTAGGTTAGGTTAGTTTACTATCGATTTTGAAAAAAACATTTACTGTTTCCGAAATAAAACGCTTTATGACTTACGAAAATTATGACAAACAGTAGTACATTCGGAACTTCAATTTTATACATACATACATATATCACGTCTTGATCCCTTACAGGGTAGACAGAGCCTTAGGTGACAAAACCTTAAGGCCACGCATAGCATAATTAAGAGCGCATAACTGGAAGGGAAATCAAAATTTGTGATGGGTTGCTAGCCGCATCGCCTATAACACGATTTTGAATTTTATGGGACAAAATATAGACCCAATTCAATGGTGTATGTGAAGTTCCCAATCCGCACTGGGCCCGCGTGGGAACTATAGCCCAAGCCATCATTCTGAGAGGCTGTGCCCAGCAGTGAGACGTACACACACAGGCTAGTGATAATATGACTGCAAGTGGTAAAAACACATCGAATTCTTTCAACATGAAACTACCGTGAGACTTAATCATTATTACACATAAACGGATAACTCACGTATAAAAAGTCGAGTGATGCTCGACATGTTTCGGACTATTTCGTAGTCCTTTTTCCAAGAGCGCTCGCCCCGGCGGCAGCGACACAAACACTGCGCGCCAGCGCTCTGCTCGCGCGGCTGTTCGACGCAACTGACAGCGGCGCACAACTACCCTCGTTTTCATCGTCATTTTTATTATTGTCAAATGTCGGGCAGCACACAACACTGATCACGTCACTCCGTAAAGGTTCGCTCACACTCACCATTTCACCGTGTCACCGTTTGGTCGTTTGGTTGGTTTGGTTTGGGGCGAGCGCTCTTGGAAAAAGGACTACGAAATAGTCCGAAACATGTCGAGCATCACTGGACTTTTTATACGTGAGTTATCCGTTTATGTGTAATACACATCGAATTATGACAAAATTCGTTGAAGCCGTGCTAAAATGAAATAAATTTAGATTAGTGCAGAATAAAACCGGTTATGAAGTGTTATGAGGCACTATTTGGCCTAATGGCGCGAGGGTAGTAAAGAGGAGTCGCTCCATTTTTCAGGCTCAAGCGTAACTGTCGAAACATTACCGGTGCTGGACGCCGCTTATGTTTATACACATAAGTAAACGAATAGTGAAATAAATGCTATGTCGTTTGTGTATAGGTATATGTGCTAGGCATTAGGTAGGTATATTGTTAAGCTTATGGGTTTCTGTCTTTTTTTGTTGTTTTATTTTTTCTTTTACTGTCTAGTTGCAGGCTGGGGACGAAGTTCCTAAAACGTTCCCATAGTGAGCTTGTGGGGACGGAAGCGATACATGCCCTCAGTACCGCTCTGCTTTCAGAGCAGGACATGAGTGCGTGAGAGCCAACATTGGGGGCGGCAGACGTTAGCTTGCTTTCGGAATCCAAAAGCTTATCGGTTACTTACTTGACATGAAATGTACATCATAATTTTGTTTTTTATTGCTCTTCGACATTGGAGATATCTCCAATTAATTTATTTGACGGCGGAGGCGTTTTACACCTCCACTGAACTTAAATTACTTTAATTGTTTTTTTTCTATTTCTTTCTTCTCATGCTTTGTTTTACCCTGACTAGTAGAGAATTTATACATCTCTACTATAGACTAATATAATTTAGGGCTCGGGGATCTTATACATACGCAAAACATACATATAAGCATAGTGCTAAAGATTGCAAATGGGTTGCCAGTTAAAGGACTAATATAGAATGCCATTGTCTTACTTTCCTCGCCGAATCACAGCAGCACACGCACTGCTGCTTGACGGCAGGATTAGCGAGTAAGATGGAAGTAGCTATCCCATAGCCATCCTGACTGGTGCAAGTGACCGCTAATTTTGTTAGGTCTTAAAAAATATTCTTTAATAGAACTACGCATAGGTACACTTGACAAAGTAGGGTCTTTTCAAAATTCCCAAAATTCTAGGAGCGAAGAGATATCCTACTTAAACTTGGTTCAAAATAGTAAATGAAGACATTTTGGTTTATCCGGTAATTTTTTAAATGCTGCCATGCAGGAATAGCCTGAAAAAGAGTTATAAAAAGATGTTGGAGTGAAAACCTTAAAATAGGCAATGAACAAAAAATTTTCCTTGCTACTCCGCTACTCACATGCAAGATAACCAAGCCTGTGTGAAATATATAAATGTTTTTCACAAAGGCTTGGTTATCTTGCACGTGAGTAGCGGAGTAGTAGCAAGGTAAATTTTTTGTTCATTGAAATGGACCTCCGCAAAGTAACGCCTGATTCAATAAAATATTAAAATAGGCACCAGTTTTTACATACATACATTTATAAATCACGTCTTTATCCCTTTCGGGGTAGACAGAGCCCAAGGTAACAAGACCTATAGAATTGAACAGAACTATTAATATTAATATGCAAAAGTTATTTCCATCGTTGTCCCATCTCTAATTTAACTTACAAGTTCATCGAAGAACGAATCCACAAAACCTGGAGCCCAATGCTTAGACACGGCAGAGGAAATGCGGGGTCAATCTAATTTTGTTTTACGGGGGTACAGTCCCCGTCAATTGTGACAAAGTAAACATGACATAGGTACCTACTGAAAATTCCTGACTCATCAGCACCAACTTCACACATAAATTAGTGCCTAGGTAGCGCTCACCGAAATTTCTAAAATAGCGTATTTAAAACAATTTATTATGAAATCTACCTCCCGTGGCCAGAGGGCTGGCCAATATTTCGCTCAGCGAATAAGCATTGCCATGCAACGTGGCAATGCTGCCAGCCTTCTGGGCGCCCTCCCCATTGGTGGCGATATGGGAGATTATTTTTGTGTTTAATTTAATAATAGTTTTAGCTACGTTTAAGTTATTTTTAAGTTTTGACGGTTTTTATTACGATTTGTTTTTCATTTACCCATCACTATTTTGATTCCCCTTTCCACCTATACGCCTACAATCATGCTAAACGTGGCCTTTAGGTCTTGTTACTTCAGGCTCTGTCTACCCCGTAAGGGATATAAACGTGATTTGTGTGTGTGTGTGTGTGTGTGTGTGTGTGTGTGTGTTTTTCATTTCCAATAAAAATTCGAGTCTACTTAACCACTTATACAAAATAACATGCTTAAACTTAATTTGGGATTTATAGGGTGCTTTGTTACATTATTATCTTCGTGAAAGTGGTAGCAGGAATACTTTTTATCCGAAGTGTACAGTGAAGGAGGGGATTGGCGGGTCCGATTGCCCCGGAAATCTCGAGTGCAATCCAGGACTCGCCAACTACGCCGGAATGAGAACTCGGGAATAGTTTTTTCTTCGAGTGTCCAGTTTTTTCGAGTCCGAGATTCGGGGAAAGATTGTCTTGGCAAGAAAATATTTGTTTAGTTCGTTGCTTTCGTAACGTATTTGGTGTGTGATACGCTGGTTTCTTTCATAGCTTTTTTGATTCTACAAGTTTACACAAGCATAAGCAATGAATACATGTAGTCTGCATGATTGCTGATATCCTTGATGAAATATAAACTATTTCATATCCCGATAAAAAATAGCCAATGTCCCTCAGGGTGCAAATAAAACAGCGAGCAAAAACTAGAGAAAGGCGAAAATCTTAGGAATCATGATATAGGCGATGCGGCTAGCAACCCATCACTATTTTCACTCCCCTTTCCACCTATACGCCCACAATCATGCTAAACGTGGCCTTGCCTGAGGCTCTGTCTACCCCGTAAGGGATAAAGACGTGATTTATTTGTTAACTCCAACATCATTTTTTTTTAAATCTTTTAAGCTTTTCCTGAATTGCAGCATTTAAAAAATGTCCAGAAAAACAAAGAAATTTGTCTTCATCTATTATTTTTAAATCAAGTTTATGTAGTACCTATATTTTCGCTCCTAGAATTGTGGAAATTTCGAAAAGACCCATTTTTTTCAAATCCCTTACTGTGCCAGTAAAACTTTCAAAATCTAAATTTTATTTTTGCAAATTGGCCGCCAAGGGCTCTTTTACATGTATTTTTTTAAACTAACCAGCGCATTCGGAAAGACCATCATTGCCAAGAAGAACGCGCCGCAAGAAACTTGGCAGGAAGTCATTTTTTCAAAATAAAATACAGTAAGAATAAGTTTTGTAGGAAAAGATCATTTTATTTTCCAAGTTTATACCTCGTGTAGTAGACATAGGTCTGTATTTATACAGACCTCAGCGTATCATGTCGGTATTGAGCCATTTGAGCGGTTGGGGCGGCTACATAATACCCGTTGTGGGAAGATACTTCGAGGTAAGAAAGGCTTGGACAAAGCCTCTAATGTTAGCTTTTGACACGGAAATGTATATGAACTAGAACGCATTCGCGTAAACGTCTTAGCTGTTGATGAGAAAGTGTCTACGTCACTAGCGGCGCATACACAAAACAAACGAATAATCACTTCAATAAAAAATAATCTGATATTAAGTCGAAATCGAGACGACTGTGTTGCGACAGTGAAAATCTATACAAATATTATAAAGAGGAAAAATTTGTTTGTTTGTTTGCATTGAATAGGCTCCGAAACTACTGGATCGATTTTAAAAATTATTTTGCCATTAGAAAACTACTTACATTATCACTGAGTGACATAGGCTACTTTTTACCGCGGGAAAATACCTATTCCTACGGGAAAATTAATTTATCGCGGGCGAAGCTGCGGACGGAAGGCTAGTAATAAAATAAAACGAATAGTTTGTAATTGTGTCGTACAGACACATCATTCAAACAGATGACGCTTAGCGACAAAAAAATCGCATAAATAACAAAGGTCACGTGACATCTAAGTAACAGGTAGAAAAAATCGAAGACTACCCACCTGATATGGGTGGTGTAGGGTATAGCACGCGTCACGGAATGACGAGGATCCGGGTTCGATTCCCGGCCATAGCTTTACATTTCGGATTTTTCTATGAGTTCTAATTTTCACTGATATTTAGAAAAGTGAAAATAATCATAGTAATGGCTCAGATTATTTATTTATAACTAACTAGCTGTTGCCCGCAACTTCGTCTGCATAAAATTCGTTTATCACTATCCCGCAGCAATTACGCAATTTTCCGGGATAAAAAGTAGCCTATGTCATTCCAGACTATAAATCTATCTATGTTCCAAATTTCATTCAGATCTGTCCGTTCTGGCGTGAAAGAGTAACAAACATTCATCCATCCGTTTATAATATTAGTAGGATTTATTCCGGTGACTTCGATACGTAGAAAGTGTATGCTGCATATGAACTTTCTCCGGAAATCCACAAATATTAAAAAAAAGCGCATTGGTACAGCCGTTATCGGATTTTACGCTTAGCAACACATTTTGGTCATTAATTTTTATATTTTTATTTATAAGAATTTACAGAAATGGGACATGCGAAGCATTTTTGTTATACTAAACATTTCTTTTAATTTACTTAGTTTTTGAAGTGAAGACGTCTTTAGCGGCGCTGAGCACTTTTTGGGGTGGGTAAAAAATGTTAAACTCGCGTCAGAATCTGACGGTCACGTGACCTTGATCGAAAATACGTCCGACGGAGGGAGTACGTTTGGCCTAGTGGTATAAGGTGTGGAATAACAGTGCGTTCGCTCCGGCGACCGCGGTTCAAATCTCGTGTAGAACAAGTTATTTTTTCATTTTCTTTTTTTTTTCTTTTGCGTGTATAGTTTTCACTTCTGCCGGCACTCCCTTTTACTTATGACTTACCAGTGATTGACCTCCGTCTAACCTCATGGAAAGTGCAGACGAGGCCAAAGGTGTAAGTCACTGGTTCGCTAAGCCTATTCACACTGGCCTCGAAGAGCCCTCGGTTATATTATCAGGGACATGACAGTGAGTGGTAAAACATACCCAACTACATAGGGTAATTCCGGGGTAGATGGCCATAGTTTTTCCTAAATGTTGTAAAAAAAACCTTAAATATCATTATATTTTTTATTATTTGTAATTAAACTTTAAACAATCAACTTTGGAATTTTATAAACAAGAATAACAAATTGTAATGAAATCACGTAAAAAAAAAATGTTTTGTTTAATTCACGATTGGCCATCTCTCCCGAGAACACTATGCGAGTAATTTTGAGATTAGGACAAACAATTACTCGTATAATTTGCAACCAAATCAAAAATAATCATTTTTTTACGAAACTAATATCATAACTACCTAAAACAAGAACCCTCTGAAAAATATTTCCACTACACGAAATAAATAACAAGGATTTTACTTACTTTTAGATTTTTTTTTGCCTAAAAGTGGCACGTACGCTTGCCCCCACGCGCTTCGCGAAGCGAACTAAACTTTTTTTTTTTTTTTTTTTTATATGAATAGGAAGGCAAACGAGCAAGTGGGTCACCTGATGGTAAGTGATCACCACTGCCCATAGACACCCGCAACCCCGGAGGGATTGCAGATGCGTTGCCAACCTAGAGGACTAAGATGAAACGCCTCTTGTGCCCGTAATTTCCCCGGCTGTCTTACTCTCCACACCGGAACACAGCAGTGCAAGCACTGCTACTTAGCGGCAGGATTAGCGAGTAAGATGGTGGTAGCGATCCGGACGGACCTTGCACAAGGCCCTACCACCCGCAAACTACTAACAAATTACCGCAAATTACTAGCGCCATCTAGCCAACCGTTCAGGAATTATTTCGACGAACCGTCTGTCCCTTATGGCCATCTACCCCGGAATTACCCTAAATCTACGTTATCATACCTACTGCTCGAAAATGCCTAAGAATCAAACGCGTATGAATCCCTAAACACTCATGTTTTTGGACAAAGCCTAGTTTCGTAGCTCGTTGTGCGAACCAGTTTAAGCGATCGCCTCTTAGTCCGCACTCTTTGTATGCACCCACCTGCATATATTTATGCGGTGCACCAATCGATGTTCTTTGAAGATTTATACGCTTTGAGCGAGCCGGCCATTGTCCAGTGAGCGTTTCGGAGTACATGCATACATAAATCACGTCTTTATCCTTTACGGGGTGGACAGAGCTTAAGGTTAAGACCTAAAGGCCACGTTAAGCATGATTGTGTGTATACGTGGAAAGGGAAATCAAAATAATGATGGGTTGTTAGCCGCATCGCCTGTAATACGATTCCTAAGATTTTCGCCTATTCCTTCGATGGGCTTTTACCATCTGCGCGGGAAAAGAAGCAGCTGATACATTCTATGTTATTAGCAGCTTAGAACATATGCATAAAACAAAATATGCATGCAAGATATTGTGTTGACTGACAGAATAAAAAAAAAATCGTCAAAATCGCTTGCGTTTTGAAAACCGATGTCACCGATTATAGAGGCTGTGAATATGATAATCCTCTTAAAACTAGGTCGCACCTAAAGACTCATAGCAGTTGGTTTCAGAGTTACTAATGTTGTACAAAGCTTTGAAGTCGGGAAACAGCCGAGGTACCGCTAAATAATAATATAATAAAGTCCGTTGTTGATAGTAGAAATAAGAGCCCGTCTGGCTGACAGGTCTTTAACATCACAACTAGGCAACTAAGTAGAGACAGCGGGCGTAAAGTGCCCCCAAGACTAGAACCAAAAGTTGAAACATTTGAATTTATTCAAGGTTTTTAGAAAAGAAAAGTTTCTCAGTTTTCTTTAGCCTCCTTCTAAGGAAAGGAGCAAAGTAAAAACATAGAATGTAGGTACCAGTTGCTTCTGCCGCGCCAAAAGCCCGCGGTACAAGCCCATCGAGGGTATGGGCGAAAATCTCAGGAATCATACTGCAAGCGATGCGGCTAACAACCCATCACTATTTTGATTCCCCTTTCCACCTGTACGCCCACAATCATGCTTAACGCGGCCTTTAGCTCTTGTTACCTTAGGCTCTGTGTACCCCGTAAGGTATAAAGGCAAGATTTGTGTATGTATAAAGAAATATTTAACAACAAAGTCTAACAAACACGCACCCGTTTGTATTAGTAAAGACACAGATTATACATCTGACTATCTGTTCTTAGGGACCATGGCATCCATTTTAGATTTCACGAAAATGGCATTCTACTTTCATAAAAAAATCATACATAACTGGGAACCCGGTCAAAATAATAAAATTTGAATAAATGAAATTTTTGAGTTTATCTTTTAATTTTTTAACAATTAATTAACATACATACGTCGCAAGTTCATGTACAACGTTTCTAATGAATGATAATGCAGTGCGAGTTCAGCTAGCAAAAATAAGCTTATAAGTATTAATTTGACGACGTTTTAATTGTGTTGTAGTATTTTGAGACGTTGACGTTCTGCAGAAATGGTTCATTTTAACACCGACCTTTTGAACGAATGAGAACATTACAGTTTATAATAACGGCTCTGACGCGGTGTCAATCTCGTGGCGTCAATGCAGCGCAATCTAATCACTACCGCTATACGACTGTATTTGTATACATTGTAGCATTTTTATACTAAACAGTGTGTTAATACTCTGTCGCGGCGTCACTCCCGTGGCGTCACAGACGCTCGACCCATTTTGCTTGAAATTCTACCTTAATTTTGCTCTTAGCTAGTGGAAGTCAGGTTTACGGCTGTTTCATGGCGTTGGCAGGAGTAGGCGCTGCGTCTTGGCCAGGTGATACACTGCCGGAAACTTTGGTGAGCTAACTAAACGGGGTTTTGTCATAGTTTTTACATAGCTGTAAGTCACGTGACCCTAACGCGAGATTAACATTTTTTATCCATCCCAAAAAGTGCAGAACGCCGATAAAGAAGTTTTCACTTAAAAAGGCCTTATCTACCCTGCCGGCCTGGTCTGGGAGCAAAGAAAAAACATAGAATGTACCAGTTGCTTCTCTTCCCGCGCAGATGGTATAAGCCCATCGAGGGATTGGGTGAAAATCTTAGGGATCGTGTTATATAGGCGATGTGGCTGGCAACCCATCACTGTTTTGATTCCCCATTCCATCCATACGCCCACAATCATGCTAAACGTGGTCTTTAGGTACCTAAGGCTCTATCTACCCCGTAAGGGTTAAAGACGTAATTTATGTATATATGTAAGGGATGAATGATTTATGTGTGTATTATATGTCAATCATGTTCATAATCAATTCAATTGTGTGTATAAAGTTTCTGATCTGCATTAGGAACCTAAAGCATAAGCCCTCATTCTGAGCTTGCCTTCGGAATCCAAAAGCTTATTGGTTACTTACTTGACATGAAATGTATACTTCATTTTTTTTTTCATTTCTTATTCTTTTCTCTTCGACATTGGAGACATTTCCAATTGATTTGTTTGACGGTGGAGGCGTTTTACACCTGTTGTTTTGACTAGTACAGACTTTATACATCTCTACTATAGATTAATATAATTTAAGGCTCGGGGACCTTATACATCATATACCTATACATAGAATTTAAGTATTCTTACTGTATTTTATTTTGAAAAAATTACTTTCTGCCATGTTTCTTGCGGCGCATTCTCCTTGGCAATGATGGTCTTTCCGAACGCGCTGATTGTTTCAAAAAGACATGTAAAAAGCCCTTGGCAGCCAATTTGCAAAAATAAATTTTCATTTTCATTTTCATTTTCATTTTTCTGAGAAGCCCGTGCCTAGCCGAGGGACGCATGTAGGCTGCAGATTATAAAGCATGCAGCACAAGACTTTGTATGTAACACCGAACATGTTGGCCAACATGTTGGTCAACCAGCTCGGCCGCGTGTGGGGCTGTCAGCAGTCCCCGCACGTAACGTCGCTGCAGCGGCAGCGGCTGCGACACGCCGCCGTTCACACGATTTATCAATATTTACATCAGCTATTGCATGCTGGTCTGGGAGCAAAGAAAAAACATAGAATTTACCAGTTGCTTCTCTTCCCAAGGGACCGTCCATAAAGTACGTCAGGCCAATTTCATCATTTTTAGAGCCCCCCTCCCCCCCTGTCACACAGTTTACTATGAAGACTACAATTATTTTGTTCGTGTGTCACAAATTTCCAGACCCCCCTCCCCTAACTGTGTAATTATGTTTTAGGCGATGCAGCTTAACCCATCACTATTTTGATTCCTCTTTCCAATACGCCCACAATCATGCTAAGCGTGGCCTCAGGTCCTGTTACCATAGGCTCTGTCTACCCCGTAAGGGATATAGACGTGACTTGTGTATGTATGTATCTATGTAAAATTATCTTTTATGTATATTAAATTAATATTACATTACACCCCTAGAGTGGTGAAATAAAGAATGTCGCAGGAACTTGTCGCACTAGCCAAAGGCGAGGGCGGTAAACATGCCACCCGAGGCTTTCTTTATCACCGCCCGAGGTGTGTACACTATTTTAGGTCTTACAAAAAGGAGCTTGTAATAACAAAACAATGTCAAAATGCTTAACAGATGTATTCATTCAAACTAACCAACTACATTCTAATTCTGACAGATTATTTCGGCTTTGTATTTTTGGTCTTGCTCAGCCAAATGAGATTAATAAATGACAATATACTTAAGATGAGTATCGCACAGAACACGAGACAGAGCATGTCTCGTAGGTGTGGCACACATTAGCTGAGCCTCCAGTTCATAAATACTCAATCACTCTAGACGGAACGCACTCAATTTGACGCACTCAATCCATTATTAATGAGTAATTCCCTCCCAATTAATAACCCCTCCAATTAATTGCTGATAACAATGTAATGTAATATTCCTTATTCATTACGTTATTACTTTGTTGGCATTATTGACACGTTGCTTTGTATGAATAGAATTAGACTCGATCCCGTTCGACGATAACTCGTTCCAGTTTTGGATGGTGTTTGGTTATTTTGTATATTTAACTATAAATGCTCCCAAAAAATGTTTTTAACATTTTTACAAACTATGTCATTGAATCAGGCGTTACTTTGCGGAGGTCCATTGTAATGAACAAAAGAATATTTACCTTGCTACTCCGCTAATCACGTGCAAGATAACCAAGCTTGTGTGAAATATAAACTTTGATAATGATTCCGTAGAGGGATGGAAACGAGTCAGTGTTTGTGTGGTGTGAGGGATAATTAAGTTTGTGGGATTTGTGTGTTTTATGTGGCATTAGTGGAGGGAGAATTGCATGAAAACATATATATTTCACACAGGCTTGGTTATCTTGCACGTGAGTAGCGGAGTAACGAGGAATTTTTTGTTCATCCCAAACTCTTTATCCGCTTTGACTCTGGTACAGTCGAGATAAATATCGATACAGCCATCATGTCAAATATATGTGTCACCGACATTGTTGTTTGAGGCATAAAGATGTTTTTGACGTTGTGCAGCATTTCCAGAGCGGTACAATTTAGGGATCTTCAAAAAGCGAGCCTTCCTGTTCCTCAAAGGGCCAGCAACGCACTTGTGATTCCCCAGGTCTTGCAGGTGTCCCTGGGCGATGGTGATTGCTTTCCATCAGGTGACCCGTCTGCTCGTTTGCCCCTTCTTATATATAAAAAAAAAATGTTTTTGACGTTTTGGAAACGTAATTTATGCCCTTGTACAAGTGTATATGACTTTTTTAATCGTCTTCGTGGCGTTTGAAGAAATAGAACAAGGCGGATGTCTGCAAGGAGTCTCCTGTTTCATACTGCCTTAGATTAATTGTAAAAAGGCACTATCTTCCTGTATAATCCTATCGGCAAGCAGTAGTGGAGTGCTGTATTTCGGCGTGGAGAGTACCTCCTGTATGATAACCACCACATGATATATCCTAGCTCTCTGGGCTGGCGGCGCATCTCGTATTGCATGGTCCTCGCGTGGTCCCCTTGCTTGTTTTCCGCCCTATCTCATAAATATGTTTGCCTTCAATTATTCTGCCTTCTTTTTATTTAAACGATAAATTCCATAAAGTACAAAAACATACCACCATGTAAATGTTTAATAATGGCAAACACATACTCCAAGGGGCGGCGAACGAGTCAGTATGTGTTCAAACGTTGCCATAGCGAAGGACAATTTCTATTTCCGTCTCATACTTTTATTTTGCAAATATCCGTTTTTCCCGCGTCCCATTTCCTAATTCCGCTCTACTATCCTGCTCGCGCTGGAATTCTAGAAATATTCCAATCCAGACGTGGTTGGGACAAAGTCTTGCAGTGGTTTCGGTGAGGATAACTTTGGTTTTCAATGCTTTAGAAATGCCAATGCTTTAGGTTCCAAGCTGGTCTGGTAGCAAAGAAAAAACATAGAATGTACCAGCTGCTTTTTTCCCGCGCAGATGGTATAATCCCATCGAGGGATTGGGCGAAAATCTTAGGAATCATGTATTAGCTACCCACGCTATTTTGATTCCCCTTTCCATCTATACTAGGTCTTATTATCTTAAGCCCTGTCTACCCTTTTAAGGGATAAAGACATGATTTATGTATGTACCTATGTATGTATGTATTAGAAATGCCAAGTGCTCGTGGAAGGTCCGTCCGGATTACCACCACCGTCTTACCTAATCCTGTGTCCAAGCAGCAGTGCTTGCGCTTTCATGTTCCGTACGAGGTATTCTGTCTTAGTCCTCTAGGCTGGCAACGCATCTGCGATTCTCTAGTATTGGTATCCAGTGGGTGGTGTTCACTTACCCCCAAGGCGCCTATTTCACATCTCAACTCTTTCCCACAGGGGTAGGCAGATACTACTTTGTTCCACTTGCTACGATCCTGACATACTTCTTTTGCTTCATCCATTCATCAATCTCTTCATACATGCTCATCGGTTTCCTATTTGGTCTCAGAACGTCCGTCTTGGCCTTCCGCACCTAACGCAACCATTCACACTCCCCATTTAGATCTGTTTAGTTATTTTCATCCATCCGCTCTACATGCCCAAACCAACTTACTTTTTCTATCCTAGTCACTAATACCTTCTTTCACACCAGCACGTTCCCTTATCACGATTGTCGGTGACTAGCAACAATTCTCTTTTCATTACTCACTCGACCAGTAGTCTACGCCGGTTGACTTCATTCTTTACTACCTACGCCTTGCATTTCTAATTGTCATATATTAGCTGGTAAAATATGGGTCAGGTGGTCACTAGATCGTTCTCCTTCCTTGTCGTATAAAAAAAGTGTACGCTGTCATCAACGTACATTTTCCACTCAGGGTGAACTTACGTTGAAGTCTAAGATCGGGCACTCGTAGATGCTTTGTTCTACTATCGTGACCTTCTAAGTAGTACAGTTTGACAACAAATATAATGCGCATCGGCAGTATTCGTTTGCGCAGAGAAGCGCAGACCAGTTTCCGATGGTAGCCGAACGTGTAAATAATCTATATTGAACTTTATTTGCAAGCGCAACTGGCAGAGTATTGCTTGCTTTGCATTCTTAGCTCTGTCCCGCTTACACGATTTTGCCATTGTTGGTACGAAATCGATCGACCAATAACAGCGCCAGAGTTTCCCGCGCTACTAAAATTGGTATACTGCGCAGGTACATCGTGGAGCATTATTTTTGTTGTCAAACTGTAAGTAGGTATGTGTGATATAACTATAACACTAACTAAAACCAACAGTTTCAAGCGCTACAATGTTATTTCTCCGCACTCGTAAAATTTATGTAAATTCAAATCATTTTCTTAGAGTTCCGTGTCTTAAGGAAAAAAGGGCAACTCTGGGATCACTTCGCTTGCCTGTGCATGCGTCTGTCAATTATTGTGGACTATTTTTACAGGAACAGATAGTTACGTTTGTATCTTTATATCTTTTAAAGCCGTTTCTTTTTCAAAATCTTAAGCCTCTTTGAAACCTGTATGTAACTATTGAAAGTATGTTTTACGCAACTTCAGCTTATCTGTCACTTGGTTTTTCACACGCTGTGGATTCATTTTATGGGCGTGCGTATAGCGAGAAAAACAACCTTTTTAAAAAAGCATCACTCATGTATGAATTGATCGTAAAATAATTAAACGAAAGACTACAAGGGCATAAGGGACTTTTGGCTAGCAATATCCCGGATTGCTCAGCTCCTTGGACAGAGCAAGAGCCTTACCATGACGTCTCAATGCGATTCAATTCTGACTCAGTTTAGGTTCGCTCGCTGTCAGAACAATACTAAAAATGACACCTAAAACCTGAACTGAGTCGGAATTGAATCGCACTAAGATAAGACCCCTCAGACGCGAAACAAAATGTTTTTTAATTTGTAGGGAACCCGTGCGCGTACAATACGAACTCAGCCAATTTTTCTTACAGTATCACCGCATAAAAAGACGCACTATCACGCGGGGCAATCAGCACTAAATCACACATCCTGCGTGTATAAATTGATCGTACACTAACTGAGTGTCCCGGCCGCGGCCGTCCCGGGGGGCGCATTCGCGAGGGCACAGCCCTGAATTCGTGTGGTCCCATTATGGCACGCACTTGGTGGGGAAACGCGGCGGTTTTCGACAAACTGGGCTACTTTTTAAACGCTCTCAGTTTTGGGGAGATTGGTTAAGATAGATTGTTCTGACATGCGATGACAGACTTAAGGAAATGAGCTGTGTGATGAGTAAAAGAGGCCTGCCGACAGCTCGTGTCTCGGTTCACAGACGCCGTTCGAAAACCTTCTGACCCCATCGGTCATCAGTCCTGCGAGCTGTATGCCCCGCCCATAGCCACTTCAGTTTCGCAATTCTTCGGGCTATGTCAGTAACGTTGTGCGGCAATCATCATTTCTGATTCTATCCCACAGAGAAACCCTGAGCATAGTCCTCTCCATAGCCTGTAGTACTTAGATACATTGTAGTTAAATAACATACATTACTCACGTCTTTATCCCTTACGGGGTAGACAGAGCCTAAGGTAACAAAACCTTAAGGCCACGTTTAGCATGATTGTGGGCGTATAGGTGGAAAGGGGAATCAAAATAGTGATGGGTTGCCAGCCGCATCGCCTATTAGACGATTCCTAAGATTTTCACCCATTCCCTCGATGGGCTTTTACCATTGGCGCGGGAAGAGAAGCAACTGGTACATTCTATGTTCTTTCTTTACTCCCAGACCAGCGTGGAAGTTTAGTTAAATAAAGCTGTAGAATACAGCTTATTAAACTCGTCGCAAAATAAAAGGCCCGTTTTGACAGTTCACGCCCATGAAGTTCTGTATTTTTTACCGATCGAAATGTTTTGAAGGTAATTACATTTTTCATTGATGGTTACCGCCCACTCCGCTAAGTGCTGTGAATAACGATTTTTTTCATACTGTCCACAGACTATTAATAATCGGTTAAGGAAAAAAATAAATCGATCAAAATATATTTTTAAGGCCGACTCGCACTTGGCCGGTTTTATTTCTTTAAACACTTGTGTTTGGACAAATAAATTACTGATTTCTTTTGGTGATTGAGTGCGTGTTATTGTAACAAAAATATTAAATGAAAGAAAGTTGACGTATCGTAACATTGTATCATTTCAAAATACTTACAATATCAGTTTAAGTTAAATTTTCTTATTAGAACTTTTATCCAATGCACTTTACAGTACATACCTATTCAAATCGATCAAATACTCATCCAAACTGGAATCGATTTATCGTGAGTATCGATTACCGAGTCGTATGGTTACATCACTAGTTACGTCGCGAAGACAAATGTCAAAACGGGCCTCTTATTTTGCGACGAGTTTAATGAGTTATCCGACGTTGTTGGTGCTTGGTGAGGACGTGACGACTCGTCAAGCGTTGCTCACGTTGCAAACTTCTAACACTAACTCGCTGCCAACTCGAATAACTTGCTTCAGTGAAATGTAATTTAATCTTCTAATGCAGTTGCAACAAGTTATCACTTATCGAGAAAATGCAAGGCTGCTTCAACTGTATTGAAGTTGCATAAACACAATTACGCTGAAAAACTAACTAGTCAGCAGTCGGGGGTGGGGTTTTCCAGAAACTCTCACGTGAGGTAATCAGCTTGGCAGACAAATATAGCTTGACCCGTTTGCTCGCAGATATTACAAAGAGTCAAGATTCTTCCGAGTCTAGCCGTCGGTCGTACGGACGCCAAATAACAAGCCACTTGGTTCCGTAGAATGTCTGCGAGGGAATGGGGCGAATTATGATTGTTTTCCAAACGCAACGGTCACCTCCTAGATGCAGAGGACTTATTTGTTTACATACACACACAGCACACACATAATCACGTCTATATCCCTTAGGGAACATACCCAAACTACGTGACCCTTTTTTTCGTGTTTTTTGACCCCCTCCCCCCCCCTCGGTGACCAAGCGTAGTATATGCCCAGACCCCCTCCCCCCCCCCCCCTAGTTTTCACGTAGTATATTTTATCAATATTTTTTGCGTAAAGTTACAAAATAATGGCTTTTGTTTGTATTTTCTTATACGGCCCCTAAAAGTGCGTACTTTGAGAATGCGTACCTATAATTGCATACGGTTGTAATTGTGTTTAGCGCGTCGGCCGCCGTCAGCGATTCTCGGAAATTTTATAGTGATGTGGCGATACTGGACAAGTTTTATTGATGGGGTAATAAAAACGTGGCGTTCTTAAAAAAAAATTATTGACTACGTGACAAGAAACCAAACCCCCCCCCCTCCCCCCGGTGACCATGAGTGGTACTTTGAAGACCCCCCTCCCCCCGGTGACCATGAGTGGTACTTTGAAGACCCCCCTCCCCCCCCTAAATCGGTCACGTAGTTTGGGTATGTTCCCTTATGGGGTAGACAGAGCCTATGGTAACAAGACCTAGGCCACGGTTATCATAATTGTGGGCATATAGGTGGAAAGGGGAATCGCAATAGTGATGGGTTGCTAGCCGCATCGCCTATAATATGATTCCTGTGATTTTCGCCCAATTCCCTCGATGGACTTTTACCATCTGCGCGGGCAGAGAAGCAACAGAGCTCCCAGACTAGTATGGAAGTACGATTCAGTATTGAAAGTATTTGTTTACTACTAGCTGTTGCCCGCAACTTAGTCTGCATAGAATTCGTTTCTCGCTATCCCTCAGAAATTACGCAATCCGTTCTTTGAGGACGTCATAGTAGCTTTATGCATGCAAAGTCTCAGCCCGATCGGTTTAAAATTGACAAAGTTTCATACAAACTTTCATCCCCTATTTTATCCCCTTGGGGGTAGAATTGATCAAAATCCTTTCTTAGCGGATGCCTACGTCATAACATCTACCTGCATGCCAAATTTCAGCCCGATCCGTCCAATGGTTTGGGCTGTGCGTTGATAGATCACAATGTCAGTCAGTCAGTCAGTCACCTTTGAGTTATATGTATTTAGATTAATAATTTACTTATATTATCCTATCCGCCTATGTCTACCTTGTTCTTTGTTTCTGTATTGTTTTGTACTGATTTGTGGTGTTCAATAAAAAGTATTGTATAGTATTGTTGTATATTATTTATTTAGTGACCGTTTCTTCTTCCACGTCCAGACTCCGCAACTGTCACAATAAACCGCCGCGGTTACTCCTCCCGCCAAAATTCTGACGTTGAAGCGATTTACAGTAATAGAAAATATAGAAATATGAGATATAAAGTTCTCGCCTTTGGCGGCACCTCCATTATCTTTACGGTGCTGTTTGCAATATGATTTGAAGATAAAGATTTTATTGTTGCCCCGAGATGGAATAACTGGCATTTGCACCGATAGTAACAGGGAATGTGTGAAGTAAGCACTGGGTTATGGGCTTTGGCTGCGTGGTTTTAGATAATAGACGGCGTTATTGATTCAGACATAGATGTCAGAGTCGTTTAACATGAGGCGTAATATGGAGGTGGATGTTATAAATTTTATTTTAACGTAAAACTATGCCTCTAATGATCTGAGAGCTGATAGACCTACTGTAGTAGGTTTTGTGGCAGCGTAAAACTTGTAGAAGATAGTAAAATATTTTACTACATTCAAACACTGACTGACTGAAGTAGTGTTAAGGTAAGTGGTTTTTGTGTGAGTGAAAATAGAAGTTCAAATACGATTAACGATTTAAACAGCTAATTACTTAAAAACAGGCTAATAATAAAACTAAAACTACTACTAATTGTAAAACTATAAAGTAAATATGTCGTCATAATATTCTGCCGAAACATTCGACCCCAAGACGCTGGCCGCATTACCTCTCTGAACTGCTATTCCTAACCTTTGAGGGAGGTAAGCGCCAGCCCCTAGAGTCACCTGTGGCCAGCACTGAACGTGGCCAAAACTCTTTTAGAAATTTAAATAAATAAATAGCTCTTTCAAACAGTTGGTTGTTTCCACTACCTGATGATTAACATTCATCATTGGGGGCGGCAGACGTAAGCTTGCCTTCGGAATCCAAAAGCTTATTGGTTACTTACTTGACATGAAATGTATATTTCATAATTTTGTTTTATATATTTTTTTTCGACATTGGAGACATCTCCAATTAATTTATTTGACGGTGGAGGCGTTTTACACCTCCACTAAAACTTATTTTTCCTTTTTTATTTTGACTAGTAGAGACTTTATACATACATCTCTACTATAGATTAATATAATTTAAGGCTCGGGGACCTTATACATCCCTTTTATAAATGTATTTAATTTAAGTAGAATTTTAACTACTCTTACTGTATTTTATTTTGAAAAAATGACTTTCTGCCAAGTTTCTTGCGGCGCATTCTTCATGGCAATGATGGTCTTTCCGAATGCGCTGGTAAAAGCCGCAAAAAGACATGTAAAAGAGCCCTTAGCGGCCAATTTGAAAAAATAAATTTTCATTTTCATTTTCATTTTCATTATCTATCAATTAAGAAAACAATGGTATCCGCCGAAACGGGCCTAACTTTTATTGAAAAATCTATATTAAATTGGGACAAGCTAGGTTCAAAATTGAACTGGAGCTGGCGAAAAGTAGGTATTGCTTTGCGGTTAGTTACCGGCAGGCCCTTCGTTCTCTGAGGGGGGGGAGCCTAGGGGGGACGGGGCGGGCGGTAGCTGCCGGGGAGCTGCTCTGCATCTGCGGCCGAGTAGCCACTGGTGCCGTGGGACGGTGCCAGGAGGTTGAAAGGTAGCGCAGCTCTGCACCAAACCTGGAGGCGCCAAACGCCTCGTACGGGGAGGGACGGGGGCGAGTCCTACCGTACCTGCTGTTCGCCCCGGGCGGGGAACGGAAGGGCGAGCCTCATGCTGGCGGCGGGCGAAAGCCTGCCGTCGAAGCGGTGCGTTCCGCAAGGGACGCGATCGCGGAACGGAGTGACTTCGGTCATTTTCGGTCGGCACGTAACCTGGTCCGTAGGGCCGGGACCGTGGGCCGCCTCGTCTTTTTCAAGATAAGGGGGCCGCGAGGAGAAAACCTCTATAAAAATCCGGAGGAGCGACGTGACCTCGGTCACGGTCGGACGCCACGTAAACCTGGTCCGTAGGGCCGGGACCGTGGGCCGCCTCGTCTTTTTCAAGATAAGGGGGCCGCGAGGAGTAAACCTCTATAAAAATCAACAGGGCGGCGTGATCTCGGTCATGTCGGCCGTCACGTAACCCCGGCCCGCAGGCGCTGGGAACGTGGGCCGCTGAGGGGGCTACGAGGAGTTAACCTCTTTAAAAAAACAGACGGTCACCGGCGGGGGAGGGCGGGGATTCCGGAACCCGCATTCAACGGTGCCGTCGCCACCTGCCCCATCCCGGGGCGGCCAGTGGACGTTGCGGTGGTCACCGTGTGCGCCCGCAACGCCCGCAGTTCAAGGCCTGGAGGGAACGTGTGTGTTTTTAGACGGTAGGCCTCTCCCCTCCTTCCATAGGGAAGGCAGCGGCGAGATGGAGAGCCCGTCATACCTCCGTTCGTATGCTGCCCCGAGCGCGGAGATGCATAAGGCGCATTTTCCACACGTTAAAAAAAAAAAAAAGGTTCAAAATTGAACAACTATTTGACGAGCATCAAAATGCTTGATCATGTCAATCAATTAAAAATATTATTATAGATTTGCTTGAGTCTCCGAACCCCACAACACCCACGTAAACCACACCACTTAGCTATCAAAATACTTCATAGACGCCAAACATTCAACCCATAATCTAACAGAAACTCCATCGCGAACACTGCTAGCAAAACTTCCTCAAATCCACACACGGCGCGTAATTCTTTGTAAAAGTCGCGAAACTTGCGAAATGTTATTTTAATCAACAAGTCAAAAAGTCGAGAGGCTTTCACGGCGGGAGGGGGTCTTTAGACGAATAGGCACGGCCGCCTGCGCTCCTACAGACGTAAGGGCAGTGACACATTTACAGAATTATGACAATGTGATAAGGTTTGCGGTCATAATATTATACAATAAAGTTATGAAGAGACTTTGTTGTTAGTTTTTTGTGAAAGTTTTAGGCCACGTGTAATCAATGTTCAATTAAGTTGTTTAGAAAAAAAAATCTTGGTTAAACTTTTTGCGTATTTAACGTGTATGTATGTATGTATGTAAACTCTTTATTGCACATAAAATTTAAAAAAAAAAAAAAAAAAAAAAAAAAAAAACGTGTTATTTCATTAATAAGATCTTCCGCAAATTAATGCCTGACTCAATCAAGTAATGTGTTTTTTTAATGTTAATTTTAACAGTGTTTAGTGTAAAATGTATTAAAAAATCATCAAGCTACGCAGGAACACTTTGACGTTAACATAACTGTTACAGGTCAACTAATAATCAACCCTTTAGCAAAGTAAGGTTTGTAGAGAAATAGAAGATGTCAGAATTGGAGCAACTTAATTTCTCGCTACTTAATTGGGTTTTGATAAAGTAACACTTATTGTACCAATTGCAATCCAATATCAATCAATTTATTTTTCACACCTCTCATTCAGAAAAGTAAACTTTGCTCCCTGTCGAGAGGGATGAAAGTGCAACTTTTCTGTTCAAGGCTTGTCTAAGTGTTTTTTTTGCAAATGCAATTTTTTGAAGTTGATAATTGTTAAACCACGCCATTTTCTATGCTGGTAGCTCTTTAATAATGTTTAGAATTTATTTTCAAGTTTTTTAATGTTCGATTTGAAAAGTTGTATGAGCCACTCAGGAGCAAAATTATTTTCATCTTGGGCGTTAACACTTGAACCCCTCATTACGCTCTGGATTCAATGTTGCGCCCTCGCCGTAAATACATAATTTTGCTCCCTTGTTACACAAATAACTATTGAATCCTCTTACCACCAACGCCCAAAATCATGCTAAGTGATCTTTAAAGATTATGTCTCGTTACCTTAAGCTCTGTCTTCCCCGTAAGGGATAAAGACGTGATGTACATAACATAAGTATGTATGTGTTGTACCAATGGAAATCTGAAGACTTCATATCCACGTGAGCTCTCACACAGCCTGACCCGCCCTAACCGCGAACAATGCCCGAACTTTCTGATTGTTTAACAAACTTTTTTTGTATTTATTTTGGCGAAGGCACTTTTGTCGTTTTGCTGTCTTTGCCTTTGCACGTGACTCGCCTTTCAAGTTGTTAACAGGTATCAAAGGTGGTGTTTGCAGCAAACATTGATACAAAAACTCTACGCGTCAGAAAGCTAACTAGGAAATTTGCGCGAGTTCGCAGAATCAGATCTTGTTTTCATATAACATTGGTGAGTAGGGCCCAAAACCACGAAGGTGGCGAATTCCGATTTAGTAATTTGCACGTAAAATCTTAAAAGGAATATCAAAATTAAAGACTTAAAATAATTGCTGCGTTATTGTTCTTAATAGATTTAAAAGGAGCGCGCACAGATTTAACTTCATTTTTTATTATAGCGATTTTAAGCAAACTCGGCAGTAAAATTCGTCATATCGGGAACGATAGTTTTTATTTTATTTTAAATAAAAACTCTCATAAAAACATTAGTTAATTATTACTTCTTACAGTGTTTTATTATATTATACTAAGTGCAAAAGAAATTTATGTACAAATGTGACCATTATTTAAAAAAAAAATTTTTTTTAAGTCAACATGATCATAAAGTTCCAAATTTCAAGCATTAAAGTTACTATACTAAAGAATAGGAATGACTTGAAAACTAAACTTGGTTAGGATCATGACTAGAACTTTATTCTCTACAGGTACCAGACGTCAATATTATATCAATGTAATTAGAGCTGGCAAAGGAAATACGGTGGCAGTGTTGTCGACTCCGACAACTCTATGTTGGTAGAAAGACCCTAAATGGAACCATAAATCAAAGGGACTGTTCGAACGCCGTACGCACCGATGTGAATGAAACGATGGTTGCTTAGGGAATGACAATTTATTCATAACAAATAGCCTATTTATACGGTCACAGAAAAATCTTAATAGCGCCAGTCAGGATTGCTATGGGCATATAACAGCGACATCTATGGGTTTTGAAAGTAACTAAACATGACACAAATTATTTACAAAGAAACATACTGAACCTATAATAAAACACCGTTGAACAGGGACCAATATTTTTGCCATATCACGTTTTTTCGCAATTAAATATTAATAGATAGTCGAAAATAGTAACAATAATTAATTGTTTACATGTGAAAAAAAAAGTTTTTCATTTTTTTTTTGAAAAATATCCCCCAGAATGATTTAAAGATGCGATACCCTACGAGTACGTATAACTTGTGCTCTAATTCAGCATTTGCCACTAACTTTTTTGTAGGCATTTTATTTATTGGCTATCAATTTGTGTAAGTACGAATTCTAAGGATGTAAAACGTAGAATGTATGTACTTACCAGTTGTTTCTCTTCCCGCGCCGATGGTAAAAGCCCGTTGAGGGAATGCGCGCGAAAATCTTAGGAATCATGTTATAGGCCGTGCGGCTAGCAACCCATCACTAGTTTGTTACGCCCACAATTATGCTAAGCATGGCCCTTAGATCTTATTACTTTAGGCGGTGTCTATCCCGTAAAGGATAAAGACGTATTTGTACAAATCGTCCGCTACAAGCACTCTTAGAAAATCAGGTGGTACAGGGAAGAGTGAAGGTCGATCACCCACAAAATAGACAGACGTGTTGCCCTATTGAGAGTACAGGCAGCGCCATGAATAGAGAGAGATGGAGAAATCTCGCAAAAGCCGCTACCAACCTATTAGACGATCTATGACCACGAACACTCGGCCAAGAGTCTTCAACTAAGAAGACTATCCGAAACTGTAAAAAAAGCAAAAATTTAGTGACTGCAAAAGTCGCCAGATAATTCTGTCACTAAAACTCTTTTTATCTTTAAGGTCTAAGCAAACGTAGCCATTTCTAGGGACAATGTTTTATTACAGACATAAGTTTATTGCGTTGCCTTAAAGACTAATGAGACAGTTGCGCATTGAACTCCTTTTTCATTTAATTTTCCACAACTCTCAGTCTTTCTACATTCAACATCGTTACACATGGGACATGGGAGACGTCTATGCGTTCAAATTATCTAAACACGACATAATCGTCAGTAGATTCAGTTTCAGTCTGACGCCTTAAATTAATAGCTTAAAATTAATTAACTCAGCTCATGTCTAGATTATTGTTATCTTGTGTATTTAATACCGCGATTAAAACAATATAACATTGTACAAACAAAATTTCAATAAAATGAACCCACACCGATCAAATCATGACGCGTTCTCAATCAAGCAATATTATAATAAATCCTTATTATCATAGGCTAGATCGTAATTTCATGTAAATTATTTTGCGCTAATAAATTGGTTTCTATCCTATCCTGGTTTTCTCTTCAAACGCCGCGCTCCTGCACCAAAGATCTAATTAATTTTATTAACTTGTTACCTCTGAGTTTTACGGAATTAATCTATGTGCGAAATTGTATTTGAAATTTAACATCAGCTTTTCTGTGAAGTACACATCTGCGAAGCAATTCTATGGTGTGTACGAAGTTCCTAATCCGCACTGGGCCCGCGTGGGAGCTACAGCCCAAGCCATCTCATTCTGAGAGGAGGCCTGTGCCCAGCACTTGTTGAAACTTGTTCAACATTTTATTTGACCTGAAGTTTTATAGCAATACGCAATTTTCACCATTTTTGAATTGTACAGTCAAAGAAATTAACTTCTGACCCATCGAGGAAACTTTCTTTCACATCAATCGTCATAGTGTCTTCTTCTTCTTCTTCTTCTTTTATTTGTGGCGTATCAAGTCGTTATAGTGACGACAACTTCGCCAATGTCAATGTAAATTTTTTTATTAAAAAATATCTTGTGACAAAATGTCGGCAACGTTGTACGGTAATGGTCAAAGACCCCCCTCCCCCCCTGTCGGGCTCTTAGCCAACGGTCAATGATATCCCTCAGAAACTGCCAGGAAATCATTAGCCGTTGCCCAGGGCGCACCGGACCAACCAAGCACTGCTCTTCCCCCCGGACGGATCCAAAAACGAACCGCAGCTCTTAATCACACGTGGAGGTAACCCGACTCGCACCCCGTCATAGTGTCATCGCATTACTTTTCAAGGCAAATTATTACAACGCTTACTAAATTAAGGTTCCATGTTTAGAATTAAATTCCTTGGCTGTCATACTTTTGACTGATGTGCTTTCATGGATTGTTATAATCCCAGGAAAGGACACAGATTAGTTTTTATTACAGAAATCATCCTTTAAAAAGGTGAAAATGGGGGCGAAAACTACGAAGATTCGGTGAATGAAATATTTGCCACTAACTTTTTCATAGGCGTTCAAACTAAGCTAAGTACCCAAAATACTCGCTAATTCTACGCAGATGAAGCGAGCAAACGAGTATTATACTAAATCACTTACAGCTCTTGGACTAGACAGCATATTTGTTCCAGATTAGATACGGGCCCAATCATTCGCCTGAGGGACTCAAAATCTGTTTACGGTTTGGTTTATGTCGTTAGTATTCATTGTATTTTAGAATCGATAACTAATTCCGTGGACCCCGGGCAAAGACTTTACAGACCGTTCGTTCATTCCCCAAAGGCGGGCACATTATTAACCCGGCCAACAAAGATCATTGGGACTCTATTACTTTTCCATTCCGATTTCGTGTTTGAGGCAGGAATTTGGTGGATGTATTATCAAATGAATCAAGAATTCTTACATCTTGATTTTTTTGTATTTATTTTTACCGTTTTACCAGTCATGAATTTAATTTATAAATGACACTGAAATTAGAACATTCGAAAAGTAAAGCTATCGCCGGGAATCGACCTCAGATCCTCATCATTCCGTAATTGGCATTGTTCATTTTTTTTAAGCTGTGATTTTAACACCTTTATTTGATAAAATGGACTATTTCAAGCAACTAATTTGAATATTATGATTTTACGTAGCTTTGTTAATTAATAATAAATATTTTTTCGCTGTTTGATAATTCGTGAATTTAGACAGAATCCCAATCGCCTTCGTTCGGCTGGCAATAAAAAAACCCCTTTGTCTATGGTTTTGTAGATTTGACAGTGACACGTGACAGTTGCCGTAGCCAAACTTTTTTTTTTCATTTTTTTGGCAAACATTCGATGCTGGATTCTGTCTAAAAACCCGGTCGTTCGGTCAAACAAAGGTTCAAAGTACTTTTACAAAAATATCTGCAATCATAAAGTATTTTTGAAATCGGACAAGATAAATCGGATAATTGTTGGTTTTCCTCGAAATGGTTTTCGAATTGGAGCATACTAAAAAAAATGAACAATGCCAATTCGTGCACTGCTACACCACTCATACCCCCTTTTTCATAAACGCTCTGTAGCGCCCTCTGTGGCGAACATATAAACTAATAACAAACGACTTCTTAAACTGGTTAACAATAAATGTTGACACATTTCTAACACAGTTAAGTATACCTTATCCGTCTCTAATGAGTCTAGATCTGTTCGGACTAGCATAATTTGGGTGTTTTTAATCCGTTGCTAACTCGTATGTATGTGTTTGCAAGTAGATGTGTGTGTGCAATATCGTTTCAGCCGCTAATACGATTTTTATAGCAAATATCCGGGGGCGCGAGTAAGCGTGACGGGGCAACACTGGGCCAGGGATGGGCCAAGATATCGATACAATTATTTTAGCAATGACGCCTTATACGAGTTCTGACGTGACTTCAATAGGTTACAAAAACTTATTTATCTTTGAATACTACAAATACTTAAAGAAATCGTAATTCACCTGTTTAAACGAGATAATTGTAGTTTTAATATAATGTATACTTGGTGTGATAGAGTTTAAACGAGATTTTTTTTTAAATTTCCGTTCGACAAATTTTTATGACACATATACTTGGCTTCTTAAAAAAATCTTTAAACAATTTTTGCTTTCTGGCGTTTTAAAAAAAGAACAATAAACGAGGTTTGCTATAGGTATTTTACAGCTTTATTTTGTCTACGGTCTGTTTCAATATAGAAGGTAAATACATGGAATTTAACTGTTAACGTTCACGTCATCGCATAATACGTATAATAATAAATAATACGCATTTTTGCCACCGTTGGTCATTACACCTCTTCAATTTTTCTCCACTGAACCCGATTTGCGGTGGTTCTCCCCCAAATTGGGCCAGCGGTCGACCATATATCATTTTACCACAATACAATACAAATACTCTTTATTAAACACCACAAATCAGTACAAAAAAATACAGAAACAAAGAACAAAGTAGAAATAATTAATAATAGCGATCTCTAACAGACAACTAATAAGACAGAGAGATAAGTTGAAGACAGTTTAAGTACCACCACAACCACCTTGATGACCAGTCTTGAATTTTTGAGCGAAGTCGCCACACCAACACACCCTTGCTCCATTTCCCATCGTTTTGGCGATTACAAGGTTACAAGCGTACAGGTGTTGTGTATAAAGATTTTCTATGACGTTTCGTTGAGTTTTATCCCGTTTTTAACTTTGGTAACACTAAAGTCGTGTACTCAATGCAACTGTCAGATAAAATTGATTTATAAACAAAAACCTTATTCAAATGGTCGTTAAAGTTAAAAACAGAATGGGAATCATTTTGCACTAGGTACTTCTGTAGCGCGTAGCAATGCGTGGCAGCGAATGTGTTTCATGATCCAACTTTTTGAGTTCTACCGTATCGACATGTATAATTATCGACGTGGTAGCATCCCTATCTCCGGCGGGCGGTGCATCATCCCGCTGCATGATAAATAGCCGCGGTGATTCGGCGGCTGCGCACAAAAGGCTGATCTATGTACGCTTACAACGGACTTTTCAATCCGTCCACAATTTACGCTTACGCTTACCGGATCAAACGCGCATTTATTTCGCGAATCCGCGTCACTCTTTGATGCGTCAAACTTACGCTTTGGTGTTGCTAGTCTACATAAATAAAAATGAATGTTGCCAAGCGCAAAACTCGCGAAAGTTTTTATTTAAAAAATACATAAAAAATCAGTCACCGAAAAAGCTAATTTTAAAAATGTTTTTTTTAGGTCAGGTTTTATTACAAGCTTTGATTTTGGATTCATCTTAGATTTTAGTACCCAAAGGGTAAAAACGGGACCCTATTACTAAGATTCCAATGTCCGTCTGTCTGTCACCAAGCTATATCTCAGGAACCGTGATAGCGAGACAGTTGAAATTTTAATTTTCACAGATGATGTATTTCAGTTACCGCTATTGGGACCGTGCGCGACGACAGCGCCACGTGATAGGCGGCCATTATGGACAATATTGTCACCGCTGTCAAACAAGAAGTAAGTAAATATTGTGAAAAATATTAATGAAATCTTGTGTTATTTTACTATATTACACAATTTTGGACAATGGTAGTCAGTAACATTATTGCCAATAATATTAAAATTGTTGTTTTCAGTGAAATTTTAGAGGTTAGGTAACTTACTTTTTTTTTCTTACGGCAAATATCCACTTATTTCTTTGGTCTCGTTTCCACCATGGTCTTTGGAAATTGGTAAAATTTACAGTCGCTATTCTTCTTGGTGTTATTACAATTCACAACAACACATCTTACGAGGACCATATTTTTATCTCAAAAACGATTAGAAAATGTTTACTGCAATATGGATTTGACAGCTCAAGTCAGTGACAAAAATGACAATTTTAGCCGTAGCGAGCGCTGTGATCGTTTAGGCTACCCCCTCCACCCGCTTTGCACTCTGCCAATAACAACAAATGCTAAAAACAGAATGTTTTTGTGTCTGTCTCTGTAATTAACCAATAATAATGTCCTCAAATTGCTTATATTTTGCCTAGGTGGTAGGGCTCTGCTGACACTGGATTTTACATTTTACTTTGTTTTTAGTTTTTCTCATACCTGCTGTAAATTTAGCGCGAGATAACTATACTTGTAGTGAGTAAAGATACTGTATTTTTTCTACCTCAAATCAAGTTGTCACGTGACAGGCTAAGCCTTTTTGTTAGTATTTTACTTTTAATTAACATTTTTTCTTATTTTTATTTATTTACTTTGCCTTGTTTTTTGCCTTTTGCACTGTATTGGACAATTCCTCTATGGCACCGTCCAACCGTGAGTAGGGCAGTTAGCGTCAGCGTAGCCAGCGATTTAAATGTCTTCGCGGGCTAATGGGGCGTTAACACCCGGCTTTATCGGCCGAAGCGGCATTTTAATAATGTTGATATTTCGTCGGCGTTAATTATTACTGGACAAAACAATGCGATGATTTTTAAAATCAACATCATCTCAACGATCTCTACCACCACAGACACCAGCGACTCCAGCTATCTCAACAACACCGTGCCCGACATCTCCATCGCACGGAAAGCAAGGGAAGTCCTTCTGGCTACTCGGGCTCTTTAACAATGTTTTAAATCTAAAAGCTCTCAAGTACTAAATTATTAGTAAAATCTCTTACAGTTGTTTTACAAATCAATCCCCTCCTAGGAACCCACGTACGGCCACATCATCAGCCAAAACTTCCACTGCTGAACATATGCTTCCCCTAAACAGCACCATGAAGAACGGTCATGTGCGGCCCTCATCCGGCAGACTCCCGCGACTCCCACCAGATCATCAGTCCACCTTGTAGGGGGCCTTCCTACGCTGCGTCTTTTTAATATACCACCAAATACAATTCTTCCATGCTGGTCTGGGAGCAGTCAAAGCCCATCGAGGATATGGGCATAGGAATCATGTTTAGGCGATGCGGCTAGCAACCCATCACTATTTTGATTCCTTTTTCCACCTTTACGCCCTCAATCTTGCTAAACGTGGCCTGTAGGTCTTGCCACCTTAGGCTCGGTCTACCCCGTAAGGGATACAGACGTGATTTGTTTATGTATGTATGTGTACATACCAAATACAAAATACGGGTGGTAGAGCCTTGGGCAGGGTCCGTCCGGATTTGTAGTATTTGATAGTATACATAAGCCATATTCATAATTTACTAAGAATAGCCAAGTGTAGAGCCACGCGTAGTGTAGAGCCAATCTTTAACTCCAGCAATATACACCCACTGTTGGGCATAGGCCCCACAGAATGAAGTTTCTTGCGGCGCATTCTTCTTGGCAATGATGGTCCTTCCGAACGCGCTGGTAGTTTCAAAAAAAGACATGTAAAAGAGCTCTTGACGACCTATTTTCAAAAAAAGTTTTTAATCTTTGAATCTTTGAAAGAGTAAGTAAGTAAATGATTTATTGTACAAATATAAAGAAACAGATACAATTTACAAAAAAATAAAAATAACATTAATACATGCACAAAGGCGAACTTATCCCTATAAGGGATCTCTACCAGTTAACCTTTGAGTAGATGAGGGGAGCATGTTTGTAGGCCCAGTACGGATTGGGAATTTCACGCTAAATTGCATCACAGATGCGTGCAGCTATCTTCACAATGTTTCCCTTCACCGAAGGCGATACATTTCAAATCAAAATGTAACTTTGCACACAAAGTCACTTTGGTATTGCTGTGGGCGCCTCATAACTACAATCAGTTGCATGTACTCGTATTAAACCTTTATGCAAAGTTATTCTAAGTATCATATTGTGCTCTGTGGTTTTTGTACGGGAGCTTAGCATAATTTATCACAACATGTCCGGGTGTCTGAGGCCGCTTTGGTCCCGAAATCGGATGATCAAAATTGGAACAACGCCTGGTTATTATTTTTCACGGGATCAGTAAACTCACCGGTATCGGACTAATAAATCCTTTTTCAGTAGCGAAAAACTTAGAGGTCATGTTATATAGGCGATGTGGCTAGCAACCATCACTGTTTTGATTCCCCTTTCCATCCATACGCCCACAATCATGCTAAACGTGGTCTTTAGGTTTGTTACTTTAGGCTCTGTCTAACCCGTAAGGGATAAAGACGTGATTTATGTATGTATGTATGTACACAAGATATTTCTTTAAAAAAGCCGTGGTGACTTAGTGATTTGGTGCTTATTTGGTGGTGGTTCTGATTGTCAATTCAGTTTTCTCTCCGTTGTTTTTTGTTTTATGTTGTCATTGTTTTCTTAAACTTTGACAGCATGAATAGGATTTGACGGGAGCGTGACTGTTTCGCATGATTTGACGTCACTATATCGCGGAGTGGCAAAGGTATCCATTTTTTTTTGTAAATGTTTTCTTTTTAAATTTTCATCCTAAATGTATTGTGTGTGAACTTGCTTCCTTCAATCCTTTGCTACTACATCTAGTGTTGATACCATGACAGTGTCGACCTTATCAAAGTCAAGAAATCTGATAAAGCACGCCAACTGCTAACAAATTGCATCTTATTAACTCAGAACCAACTTTGTTTGAGAACTACCGAGTTTTAGTAGCGTGTCTCGTAACAAAATTCTACAATAAATTGAAGTGCTTTTCAAAAATTCATACATACATATAATATTACGTCTTTATCCCTTACGGGGTAGACAGAGCCTAAGGTAACATAACCTTAAGGCCACGTTTAGCATGATTAAGGGCGTATAGTTGGAAAGGGAAATCAAAATAGTGATGGGTTGCTTGTCGCATCGCCTATAACATGATTCCTAAGACTTCGCTCATTCCCTCGATGGGCTTTTACCATCCGCGCGGAAAGAGAAGCAACTGGTAAATTCTGTTTTTTTTACTCCCAGACCAGCATGGAAGAAAAAATTTCAGAAATGTAAATTTTCAACTCCAGCCTTTACACGTTGTACTAATGGGCCTGTACTTTCAGAATATAAGGGCTTGCTTCAGTGGCGGATTTACCATAAGGCTGAGAAGGCCTAGGGCGGCAGATTCTGGGGGCGGCAAATTTGGGGCACGAGCTTTTTTTTTTTACCTCATAGAAATAAAATACAAATTCAATACAGATTTTGCAAGGGGCGGCAAAATTTCAGCCTATATAACCTTGAAAATTTGTAAATCCGCCACTGGCTTGCTTTAGTTCCCTAACGCCCAGTGTGGATTGAGAAATTTGTGAATATACCTACAAAATATTCAATTCGTTTCTTTCCTAAAAGTCGCGGTCAATTTTAAATATGACACCATAAAATTCTAAATCACTGATGATCTTCTCCGACTTTGCCCCGTCCAATGTCAGTCATAAAAATAAACAAATATCTTGGGACAATTAACACTAATTGACCTAATCCCAAGCTATATAACGGATAAACATACTTATATTGATAAATACATACTTAAATGTAGGTACATTCAACATCCAATACTCGAGAACAAACATTCGTACTTTTCATGCAACTATCTGCTGCGACCGGGGATCGAATCCGGGACCTCAAGTTGCATAGTCAGTTTATATAACCACAACGTCCGATCGTATTTTTAAAACGGCGCTGCCACAATTATCGTCATATTTTAACAAATTTACAAAAAACTTACACAAAGGAGAATGGGCACATGAAAAGCTAAATATTACAAACAAATTTTTCCTCGTAGGCTCAGAAAGCACCAAAATGGGCACAAAGAAGTCAGGACAAATGGGCCGGCGGCGACGAGTGATGGGTTCGATTCCCGGCCGTTGACAGCTCAGACAGTCCGCGTTTATGTATTGACATTCGTCTGCGGGGTAGCGGGAAATAAAACGGGCATAAATGCGGGTATGTTTTTGAAAATTGTACGCGGAAAGGGTTTTATGATGTCTAGAAACTGATATGTGTGTGATATGTGTGTGTGTGATAGCTTTTTGCGCAGTAGATTTTAGGCTGCGCTTGCATGTGTTAGTACATTACAATTAAAAAGGCGCAATCGCTATATACCTTCAAGAGGCTGAGTATGCAATGGCTTTTGGAAAAACAGAAATCGTCGTGATAGGGATAAAGGGTAAATAAATAAAAACCTTACCTAATGATGTAAATTAGAACCAGAAAGAAGTTATTTCGTCATCTGTCGCTTTGACAGCGAACCTTACTTACCTTTGCTTAGTTAGATTTTAAATTAGTTTTTAATCAGGTTGGTTTTATTCATATTTGTGCTGAATTTGAAATACGAGTAGTGTAGAGGACAATCACAGCTCTCATTAATCTTGTGAACTAGTCAAACATTTGATTAGAGCTATAGTCTTGGAGCTGGTTTATACCACTTTCGAGTGATGTGCTTTCCAAAATCGGGCCCAAGTTCTGAAGCCAAAATGGTACAAAACTATTCATATACAGAAATAATTAGTGATTCCGATTGTAACTGTTTCAAACGTCAAACCAAGTCTCTTAAAATTATTGAACATTTCACAAAAAACTTATACCGAGTTAATCCGATATACTTCAAGAAAAAATAGTTACGATGCAATATGCGCTATTTTAAGGATGCACTGTCTTCGAGAACTCCCGAGATAATAGCTGGGTTGTGATGAGGCTCGAAGCAATAAACGCCCAGAGTGGAGCCAAGTCGCGGGCTAAGTGAGTGCTAATCGCGCTTCGCACGACGCCGGCTCCTCACAGCGATTTCAAACTTGGTATTTCACAAAATCGCTATGTGACCTATAACAGAGCTTTCCAAACTGTGTCGATTCGATTTTGTTCTTATCACTATCACCACATAGTATAAAACAAAGTCGCTTTCTCTGTCCCTGTCCCTATGTATGCTTATATCTTCAAAACTACACAACGGATTTTGATGCGATTTTTTTAATAGATAGAGTGATTCAAGAGGAAGGTTTTTGTGTATAATTCTACGCAGACGAAGTCGCGGGAGAAGCTAGTTTTCTAATAAACATTATAAACGTCCGAATCTGGGGGCACAGTAGTCCCCACGCCAAGAAAAAATAGTGTTTTTCTGATAAACTAGGCTAGTACTGCTGATATTGGTATGTATTTTTGAGGGCTGGGTTGCCCTGGTCTATAGCTCAGATTTTTTTCTTTGCTCGCAGACCAGCATGGATGAAAGAAGAATGAGAGGTACGAACCCTGAAAAGCAGTAAGGCTGTGTCTAAAATTTGTCCAGCGCCTTTCTCAATTATTCCGGACGGCTGCAAAACATAAAAACATACGACGATCGATCACACTGGCACAGCACAAAGCACACAGACGCCGTTATCGTTCAATCTGCCGATATAAAACTTAGCGACGGCGCTAGCCGGCCGGGCTGCGAGCAAATCGCGTGGAATACCCATTAATCGCTCCATTAGTCGGCGAGACAATGGACGAGCGCCGAACGACGAACGCCGAAAGCCGAACGGCAAGACGAATTAGTCGCTCATCAAAATTTCAGCCGGAAATTGTGGGTATTTTTATTCAATGCGCCCTGATTTTTTGTAGTTTACTTGGTAACCGTCTTTGATGATAGTGGATAATGAGGGGAAATTCGGGGCGTTGGTTCAAAATCAATATGTATATTTTTCAAAATAATGCGTATTGACACAGGGCCGGATTAAGGTGGTTTTAGGACTTTAGCAAGTTTGTTGGAGAGTCCTTGGGTTGCCGTTACTAAAGACCTGAAAATTTGCTTTGTACACACACATACATACATTCATATTTTATATCGTCTTTATCCCTTACGGGGTAGACAAAGCCTAAGATAAAAAACCTTAGGGCCACATTTAGCATGACTGTGGGCGTATACATAGGTGGAAAGGGGAATCAAAATAGTGATGGGTTGTTACCCGTATCGCCTTTAACATAATTCTTCAGATTTTCACTAATTCCCTCGATGGGCTTTTAACACCTGCGCGGGAAGAGAGCAGACCAGTATGGAAGAAAAATTGATGGAGGACTTTTTTTTGTTTTAATTTTTATTTTAAGCGAATAGAGTCGAGGGTGACACCTAGTTCTGTATATTTATGCGCAAAACTCTCATTAACCGTTACGGTTTTCTTTGTTGGATCATGTCGTCAGTTAAGAAGATATAAACATTTCTCAACATCGCACAAACTGCATAAAGGTGAAAATGCAATTTGATTTACACCCGCGCGTGGTTAATATAAACTTATAATGCTGTTTCCCTCGCATTATAATATCATGCCAGACTGCAGTGACAGATGAGACGAATTTTATGTTAAGAAATAACGGAAATTCAAATTGTACTGTAGACTGTTGTTACAAAATATGTTAAGAAAATAGTCAAAAAACTGGATCAAGAAACGAAACGCGTAAAATATTCGGTGGCACAGAGAAGAAATTTTAAAGAATACATACATATTATTACATCTTTATCCCTGACGGGGTAGACAGAGCCTAAGGTAACAAAACCATAAGGCCACGTTTAGCATGATTAAGGGCGTATAGGTGGAAAGGGAAATCCAAATAGTGATGGGTTGCTAGCCGCATCGCCTATAACATTGATTCCTAAGACTTTCGCCGTTCCCTCGATGGGCTTTTACCATCTGCGCGGGAAGAGAAGCAACTGGTAAATTCTATGTTTTTGCTTTACTCCCAGACCAACATGGAAGATACAATTCTTTGAAAAATTGACAGTTGTAACAACGACCAATACCCAAGTTACAACGGTGTAAATTGGTTCATTAACATCCTATGCACTCTATTTATCTATGTTATGGTGGGAGCGAGAGAGGTATGTCAGGATCGCAGCAAGTGGAACAAATTAGTCTCTGCCTACCCCTGTGGGAAAGAGTCGTGACGGTATGTGTATGTTTCGGTGGTATACGTCGGTTGTTTAGATGGCAACAATAACCAAAGCAGAGACACCTGACTCCGTATAATTTATTCGAGCGAATGGGCCAACTTATGATTGTCGGTCGACTAAATACGAAGACGAGGTTCGTTTTAAGAACAACTCCAGTATTCCTCGGAGAGTCCATTCCGCGCAAGCGCCGTGATGTATGCTGCCTCTAGTTTATTCACCGGCGACAACTTTTGATTTGTTACAATAACCCCACCTCTTACCGTGAGGAGCGGTGGCCATGCCGTATTTTATTCGAGGACAATTTTGAACTCTAGCCTTAAGAAGGTTTATTCCTAGTGAGTGGCTATGACAAAAGACGAAAGTCGTCGACATAGCCCTAAGGAGTAGTACGTTGAAATGGCAATGGGCTGGTCACGTTTGCCGTAGAACTGACAACCGTTAGAGCAAACGTATCTTAGAGTGGAGACCACGTTTGGGAAAGCGTAGTGTGGGACGCCCTGCGACGCGTTGGCCGGATGACCTTAGGAGGACAGCTGGCAGTGGCTGGATGAGGAAAGCCCAGGATCACGAAAGTTGGCGCAATATGAAGGAGGCCACCAGTAGCAGTGCTTGCACTGCTGTGTTCCGGTGTGGAGAGTAAGACAGCCGGGGAAATTACGGGCACAAGAGGCATTTCATCTTAGTCCTCTAGGTTGGCAACGCATCTGCAATCCCTCCGGGGTTGCGGGTGTCTATGGGCAGTGGTGATCACTTACCATCAGGTGACCCACTTGCTCGTTTGCCTTCCTATTCATATAAAAAAAAGAAAAAAAAAGAAAAAAAAAAAGGCCTACGTCCAGCAGTGGACGGACAATGGCTGTAGATAGATAGATAGAGCTGGCAACGTCGCATTTTTGGTATTGCTGTCAATGCTGTCAAATAAGGAATTGTACCAAAGTAAGTGTATTGCGTGTAACATAATGACATATTAATTACGTTTTGACCCCTTACAAACAGGGTGGATAGAGCCCAGGTTAACAATACCTAAAGGCCAAATTTAGCGTGATTGTGGGCGTACGAGGAAAGTGGAATCAAAATAATGATAAGTTGCTAGCCGCATCGCCTATGACAATACCTTGATTTTCTCGATTCGAACCCGGGACGCTTGCTTCGTAGGCAGGGTCACTAGCAACTAAGCCAACCACGTCTTCAGTAATGATTATCTAATATGTAGTACTACGTAACTCCCATGCTGGTCTAGGAGCAAAGATAAAACATAGAATGTACCAGTGGCTTCTCTTCCCGCGCAGAAGGTAAAAGTCCATCGAGGGAATGGGCGAACGTCATAGGAATCATATTATAGGTGATGCAGCTAGCAACCCATCACTATTTTCATTCCATTTTCCACCTATACGCTCATAATCTTGCTAAACGTGGCCTGTACGTCTTGTTACCTTAGGCTCCTGTCTACCCCGTGATAACAACGTGATTTGTATAACTATATATTATGTATACCTAATATCACCACAGTATCGGATAGTCCTGTGAAAGCATGGGGCGTTGTCACCCGAACGAGAATAAATCGGAACACTTTTCCAGCGTTCCCAAGAAGTTTCCAAGTTCCGCCGATACTTGCAGCGTGGATTAGCCGAGTGACTGCTTTGTTCCGTCGCCTCTACCCGGAACAAGTCCGACGTTTACTTAAGCAAAAACCGTTTTGCAATACAAAAAACCGGCAGATCTATACGGGGAGCGTAGGGGGGGCGTTGGAAGGGGAATGCCTTTTTTTTAACGGAGAGGAAATCTTTATGAATGCCCTTGGCACGGGGATGCCTAGGGTTATGCGGGACTCCCCCCGAAGGGGTATACCCGAACTAAAAACTCTCCGGCGTTGCCTCAATCCGGTGTGACAAGGACGCAGTGGGATGCCACTAGGGTTTCACCACTAACGCCCCCCCGGTGGCGCCGGCTTCCGCCAGGACCGCGCCAAGAAGGGGAGGACCCGTACGCTGGGCCCGTCTTCCTTTAGACAATGAAACCGTGCAATGCAGGTAGGTAATGTGGAAGGGGTAGGCCTAGAAGGACTAAATAGGAGACATACATAAATCACGTCTTAGACAGAGCCTAAGGTAACAAGACCTAAAGGCCACGTTTAGCATGATGACGTACAGGTGGAAAGGGGAATCGAAATAGTGATGTTGCTAGCCGCATTGCCTATGACATGATTCCTAAGATTTTGCCCTATTCCCTTGGTGGGCTTTTACCACCTGCGGGAGAAGAGAAGCATCTGATACATTCTGTTTTTTCTTTTCTCCCTGAGCAGCATGGATGATTTTTCCACTTATAAATTGACTTTCGAGAAATTCGAGAGATAAAGCTATGAACGGGAATCGAAACCGGATCCTCGTCATTCCGTGACGCGTGCTATACCGCTACACCACCCATAGCAGGTGGGTAAGCCTTCGAACTTTTCTATCTGTTAGTAGCTGTCACGTGACCTTGTTACTATGCGATTTTTTGTCGCCAAGCGTCATCTGTTTTACTTATAATCAGAGATTGAACAAATGGATGTCATTGTTGGTTAATATAGACATGACTCCAAAGATCAATTAATTATTTTTACCTGTAATTTAATTTGTATACTTCGTAAAATATTAATCAATAAATTAATGATACACATATACCATATGAATGAAAGAATCACACAGTAAATTTAATAAATGAAATAAATGGAATAAATGATATTTATTCTACTGAATACCGCCTACTTACTAGTAGGCCGTACAGGCACTTGTACACGTCATGAGTCTACTGGAATTTCGCAAAAGAAGACACTGTTGAGAAGAAACGCCGAAAGAAACCCAACAGCCAGTCGGGCTTAAAATTAAGACAAATCACAATTCTACGTTCGATACAATGTCAACATTAATTAATTAGGTAAGTTATTTTAATGACTAAGTTAATGAATGTCAGCATATTAATGTCAATGTCAAAAAAATGGTTGTATTTTTAAGAAGGAAATCGAAAGAAGTATGATATCTTTCTTTTATTATCCCGTTGAAGTCTTAGCAATTATCACTAAGAAATCAATTATTTTATTAATTAATCTTTGGAGTCATGTCCACGTTATTGCGAGTCGACACCCATGGATAATTGTGGGGATGTCAAGTAGACATCTCTCTCCAGGCAGATGTTATGCCGGTCTCTGCTTATAATTGACATATAATCACTCTATGGGTTAACTCTTCGATGCTATCTGATTAATTATGAAATGCAACTTGCCTTCAAAGGTAGCCCGCTAAAATACGCTGCCAGTCCAGAATCAAATTAGGTTTCATTCATCAACCGTCCCTTTCGCTCGCTCTCTGCTATCTCCACCCTAACAGGCCTTTAAGAGAACGTTATGACTGATTCATCATTACGGTGAAAAATAAGAAGGGCCGCTCACGATGCCCGGTTGCCACACAAAGTAGAATAAAACAACTTTTATTACATACTAGCTTCTGCTCGCGACTTCGTCTGCTTAGAGTTATACATAAAAACCTTCCTCTTGAATCACTCTATCTATTAAAAAAAACAGATCAAAATCCGTTGTGTAGTTTTGAAGATATAAGCATACAAAGGGACATAGGGATATGGGGACAGAGAAAGCGACTTTATTTTATACTATGTAGTGATGACCACGACCACTCTGTCAAGAGTGATACCGACAAGGAAGAAGATGTAGTGACTAGCTTCAGCCCGCGACTGCGTTCGCGTAGACTTAGTTTGATAGTTACATTCTGCAATAATTATTTACGTTGCGACTCTAGGCAGCTACGACTTTTGACATGTATATCGCTATCCCGCGGGAACTATGGAATTTTCCGGAAGAAAATAGCCTATGTGTTACCCTAGGGTACCAGCTATCTCCACTCCAAATTTTATCCAAATACGGTCCGGTCCGTACAGTCGTTTCAGCGTGAAGAGGGATCAAACATACACACGTCGTCACATCCATCCATCAGAAACTTTCGCATTTACAATATTAGTAGATTAGATGAAAACTATTCTATGTAATTCCAGGGTTTCAAATTACAGTCCGTGAGCTCTAAGAATGCCATTCCAGTTTGTCTTGCTGTCTCCCTCGCTCGGCCGATTCAAGTATTAAACCCATAGGAGTTAGTAAGACAAGAAGACAAACCCAAATGGAATTTTAAGAGCTCACGAACTGTATCTCCATACCAAATTTTAACACGATCGGTTTTGTAGTTTATGCATTGGCATTTATAAGTGTAGGATTACTCACGCAGTCCCAAAGATCGCATACAATAAGCACATTCTTCATTTCGAAGCTCCAAGAGGAAAAATTCTTTGTTCCTTCTAATTTGTCGATG
Organism: Pandemis corylana; assembly: GCA_949127965.1. Lineage (NCBI taxonomy): Eukaryota > Metazoa > Arthropoda > Insecta > Lepidoptera > Tortricidae > Pandemis > Pandemis corylana. The sequence goes on along the minus strand of OX421852.1, from coordinate 17,917,492 downwards.
CTTTGAAAAATATTTTGTGCCGGTGCCGTAGAGGTCGCCGATGGTGACGGATTTCCGTTTGTCTCCATAACACGTATTTTAATTACTGGGCCATAACCTATCATTCCGTTTATAGAAATTATTATCAGTAAAAGCAGGAGCTTAGTATGTACTCAATGGGTTTTTATTTACAGAGTGACAAAGTCAATCAGACAGAGAGAGACAGAGACATATTATAATTTTGAATGTATTCGCTTATAGCCAGGATGATCTAAGATATACCGTATTCATTAAAAAGGTTCAACAATAAGATTAGCTAGGATTATTTTTTTACGCATTTTGTATGTTACACCGTTTGTAAGTCGGGGGGGGGGGGGGGGGGCAGCAAGCCGGCGCTGGCGCCGATAAGCGGGTATTGATGGGCGTCGTCTGACGCTTTACATGCTGTACTCTGCTTCCCTCAAAAACAACAAGGGATACGGTTACTCCCTTTTTTAACTGCAAATGCAAAGTCTTAAAAATGATCTTAAAACATTTTTGGCATAAAATGGAATCATGGGCACAAGAGGCATTTCATCTTAGTCCTCTAGGTCGGCAACGCATCTGTAATCCCTCCGGGGTTGCGAGTGTCTATGGGCAGTGGTGATCACTTACCATCAGGTGACCCACTTGCTCGTTTGCCTTCCTATTCATATAAAAAAAAAAACATTTTTATATTACTATTATTACTTACTTACTACTTTACTTTGTTACAACTAGCCTCCGATAAAGGGACCAGACTGAAAACCAGCGCTGGGTTCATGTAATCCAGCACACGCTGAGATTGGTACCCGTTGCCGGAACATTGCCCGCCTAGTGTGTCTCTTGTTTTTTTTCTTTCTTCTTTAGTCTTGAATCTGTTGTTAACTTAACTTCTATCTACTCATGTTTTGGTAATAAATGTTTTTTTTTATTTTTATTTTATTTTATATTACTGTTTAAGGGCTGTTTCTTAAGCTAAAAGTCTTTAGGGATGGGGGGTTAATTTTTAATAGTTATGTACTGAATCATAGTATCCAAATCTAGAACTCAGCGTCAGCCTGGGGGCAACTGGGAGCAACGCTCCTTGAGGATGGACTTCATAATAATCCGAAACATGTCGAGCTATTCTCGATCGTGACTATGTGTTTCTCACGGTAGTTATATATGCATCGCATCTAATACTTTTCCAACATCAGGGGAATTACCATGTCGTCTTAAAGCGATTCAATTCCGATTCAGTTCAGGTTCGCTCGCTGTCAGATCCATATTAAAAATGACAGCTAAAACCTGAACTGAGTCGGAATGGAATCGCATTAACACGTCATGGTAAGCCCCCAGCGATTTGATTCAGAGCACAGCCTAATATCAAAATAATAAATTAAACCCGCATTAAGGGCAAGTTATCAACTAACTTGGATTTAATAGTTTTACTAACGGGCCTGCATTTATTATAGTTAACGCGCTAACTTGGTGTAATCCGCACTAGAAAGGCCTGCAATAACTGCCCCTTAAATTGTGAAGCCTAACTTGTAAATAACAAGTTAATCGCGATCACATCGTAAGTTTACCAACTTGAGTTCCGTTCACATTATGAAGGGGTTTTTACAGAGTACGACAGCTGTACGGGGACGACACGATGACGTTCGCGTCTCAAAGGCAGGATACGACTGCACGACGTTTCTCTGGACGCTTGGCAGCGTGACCATAACTGGGTTTTCCTGAGCAGACGCATGGTGCGTCGCTATCACTGGGTACTGATAAAAATGACGAACTTAGATCAACTGTGTGAATTGCGGAATCATGCGAACAAAGTGAAGTATCGAAGAAGGCGCGTCTGGCTGTCCACAGAGGAGTGCTTGTTCCAACATAATGTACGGCAGCGAAACTTGGGTATGGCAAAAGAAGCATGAAAGTAGAATAAATGCAGTAAATACGAGAGCGTTAAGAAGTATGGAAGGTGTATCACTGAAAGATAGAATAAGGAATAGTGTGATAAGGAAACGTTCTGGTGTAAAAGAGGATATAGTGACTCGGATAGAAAAAAGTATGCTTAGTTGGTTTGCTCACTTAAAGCGAATGGATAAAAGTAGAGTAACTAAACAGATCTATAGGGGGATTGTGAATGGTTACGTTGGGAGGGGAAAGCCTAGACGGACGTTCCGAGACTAAATAGGAGACGTTTTGGAAAAAGGTCGGGTCAGGAGTACCCGAAACCGACGAGCATGTATGATGAGATTGATGAGTGTGGATGAAGCGAAAGAAGTATGTCAGGATCGTAGCAAGTGGAACAAAGTAGTATCTGCCTACCCCTGTGGGAAAGAGGCGCGACGGTATGTATGTATGTAAATGAAGCCAGGTAAAACTACTGACTTTGTAATTCCTTATTTCAATCGCTCTACGCTTTTACCATTCCAGAATGGAATTGAATAAATTACCTGCCTCATATCAGATCTGAAAATTTAGCACTTGCCCTCGTCTAAGATCAAATAAGAGGTAAAATATCACCAAAGTGTTGTCAGTAACATTACGCATCGCTGTTTACAAGGGCACGCACACAAAGTTCAAGTAAACTGTTTGAGCTAATACACACGCATAGTTTTTACCAGGCCTTACTTACTTGTTCGTTATTTGGTGTAGTCAAAACGAACAGCATAAAATCAGCAAGCCGTGCTACCCGCGTGGGTATCACCGCATGGTGTAAACCCACACAAAGTGGGGTGCTTGCGTTAGCACTTCACATCGGTACACAGTTTACAGTAATTAAAAGTGGATCCTCTGAACTAAGAGGCCCGGAGCTAAGCTCAAGATAATTGCTCAGATTGTCTACCAAAGCGATTGCCAAAGTTTAAAGAATCGGCTACAGCTATCTCCGTTTGAATTCGGCAAGGGTTAAGGGTAATTAAAGTTGGTTATCCCGGCTGGGGCTGATCCGCGTCGATCCCGGGATTCAGTTTTTTAAATGACTTCTCGGCGGGCGCGGTTAGCATTAATCTCGGTTTTGCTGGTGGCTGAAAGTTAGTGCAGTCTCAGGCTTGGGGTTTAGGTTTTTTAGGGGTTAAGTGCTTCTTGGTCGTAATTAAAACGGAGAGACGAGAGACAAGTACGTGATGCAGTTTGTAGATAATACCTTGGTATAGTCTGCTATGTAACTAAGTTTTTTTAGCTTTTGTTATTGGGCCCGCGTGGGAACTATATATGCTGGAGATGAGATAAAGTATATACTTTTTGTTGACTGTATTTTAAATTTCAAGTTAATTCCGCAAGAGATGGTCGTTGGGGCCGAAAGGTTCTCAAATGGAAAGCGCAGCGTAGGACGTCCACCAACGAGGACGGATGACCTGGTTACAGTCGCGGGTTCACGGTGGATACACGCATCCAACCGAGGCAACTGGAGGTCTATGGTGTGGCCTATGTGGCCAGTGGACGTCCTACGGCTGATTATGATGATGATGAATGAAATAAAAGACTATCACAACTGCTGTCCTGATGCAGCCAACTCTGCTAAATAGTTCGGGGCTCCATAGTTACAGTAAGGATTGCCGAACTTTTTAGTCACTCCAGAGTGGCCCAGAGTAGAGAGAGAGAGAGAGAGAGGAGAGTAATCCAGATGTTTCATACTATATTATTATAACATACACATACACAAATCACGTCTCCATCCTTTACGGTAGACGAAGCCTAAGGTAACAAGTACCTACAGGCCACATCCAGCAAGATTGTGGGAGTGTGGTGGAAAATAGAATCAAAATAGTGATGGGTTGCTAGCCTCATCGCATATAACATGATTCCAATGATTTTCGCCCGTTCCCTCGACGGGCCCTCGCCATCTGCGCGGGTAGAAAAGTGACTGGTAAATTCTATGTTTTTTCTTTGCTCCCAGACCAGCATGGCAGAACTATATAACGCTGACTCTATGTTGCGATAAAAATATAAATATATCAATGTTTTTACTCGCTTTCTTACTTCTCATGTCTAGAAAATAAATGAAGGAGAAACTCTTATTTTCTGAGGACTAAAATAACTTGAATACTATTGTTTAGAAAAGCCATTTGTTAAGTTTTTGTTTCGGTTTGCTCCTCGCCTCAGGTAATTGAAAATGGACTCAAAATGGCGCGGGTGTATTAAATATAATCTCGTTGTTAAGGGAAAGCCGGCGAAAGAAATGAGCTTGTTGTCTTTTATAGTTGCAGAGCTCATTTCTCTCAAAATCATGCGGCGGGCGAAATGACGAACGTAAAATAAATGATGAGAAAATCTGCCGGATTTGTTGTGATGTGAAAATGTCGCATTAATTATTAATGTAGAGCTGTGTCATGTTATTGTGATATTGTCTTTTGTGTCGCATAATACTAATTGTGTGCTGTGCAAATATTTTACATTTCAAATAAGCCATAATAATTCTTCCATGCTGGTGTGGGAGTAAAGAAAAAACAGAAAATTTACCAGTTGCTTCTCTTCCCGCGCAGATGATAAAAGCCCATCAAAGAAATGGGCGAAAACCTTAGGAGTCATGTTGTAGGTGATACTAGCAACCCATCACTATTGTGATTCCCCTTTCCACCTGTACGCCCACAATCATGCTAAACGTGATCTTTAGATCTTGTCACCTTAGGCTCTGTCCACCCTGTAAGGGATAAAGACTTCATTATTATTTCAGCAGGTGGTTGAATTACTTATTTATCGCATTTTCGTGCATCGAAGTATCCGCTATATCCAGTCCAGTGGAATGATATTGCCGTCCATTAAAAATAAGCTGAAAAACATTTGCTTATAGTCTATCTGACCTAAACACCCGCACAAATTTTAATACATACATACATACGCAAATCACATCTATATCCCTTACGGGGTAGACAGAGCCTGAGGTAACAAAACCTTAAGGCCACGTTTAGCATGATTGTAGGCGTATAGTTGGAAAAAGGGATCAAAATAGTGATGGGTTGCTAGCCGCATCGCCTGTAAAACGATTCCTAAGAATTTCGCCCATTCCCTCGATGGGCGTTTACCATCTGCGCGGAACGAGAAGCAACTGTACATTCTATGTTTTTCCTTTGCTCCCAGACCAGCATGGAAGTGCAAATTTTAAGATAGATACAAACAATGACCAAGATCCCACAAACGACACGTTAACCAACACAGCAGAATATTCCCATGTCCACATGCAAATGTAATTTAGGTGTCCAGATATTTGACAGCGGAATCGAACACGGCCGCAGCGGAATCAGACATAATTGCCTCCGCCGCGGCTTGTACTAATTACCAGTACACCGACCTGCAACTCAAACAGAAAGACTTCAAACGGACTCATTAACGCTGCTCAGATAATGAGGGTATTGCAGACGTTATATTGCTCTTAAAGCATGCCAAACAAAGGAAATATTGTGAATCGGGTCCCTTTTTGTTCCAGAAAGTTCATTGGTCATAATGATCGTTAGACATAATTTTTTTAGGTCGTAACACATGAAGTCGTGTATCAAATGAATCAAGAATTTTTATTTCTTGATTTTTACGTTTACTTTTACGGTTTTACCGTTAGAAATTAAATTTCTAAATGTCAGTGAAAATTAGAACACAGAAAAATCCTAAAAGTAAAGCTATGGCCGGGAATCGAACCCGGATCCTCGTCATTCCGTGACGCGTGCTATACCCCTACACCACTCATAGCAGGTGGGTAGTCTCCGAATTTTTCTACCCGTTACTAGATGTCACGTGACCTTCTGTTACTATGCGAATTTGTTTGAATGATGTGTCAGAAATTCGGAGACTACCCACTACTATTAAGCAGAAGAGAAGAACTCATGATCATGGTACATCAAAATCTTTCGCAGCCTTTCATTAAAACAGGTTTAGATTTAATTAAATCTGTTAATTATCAACAGGGACAATTAAAAACGGCACAATGTGCTTGTAGGTAATTCGGTTGTGTGCTACATCTACATACTCCAAGCACTTATTACTGGAGATGCCTTTAGTTTGACTTGTCCTACTTTATTTCTGACACTTGCCATCTTTTAACAGACAACACACATAGAAAGAAAGAAAGAAAGAAGACATTTATTTATTTTTGCAGGACACACAAATATAAGATAATATACACAATTTTATAGAAAATAAACAAGGCAAAACAAAAAAAAACACATAGTCATTGAATCGATGTTAGGTACTTTGCGGAGATCTACTTATTACACCAAAAAATTTCGTCCCTAATACGATACTCCTCTTATCCACTCAAAGGTCGACTGGTAGAGATCCCTTAAAGGAATAAGTCCGCCTTTATGCGTGTATCTCAGTGTTTGACAATTTTATTTGTTTTATGTTTATTTTGCACAATAAAGAGTTTACATACAAAGTGTATACATAGTATACATTCTTTGCTACTCCGAAGTCACAAGAATAGAGTACCAATTTAAGTATTTTTTTATGACTTGACCGTATTGCGGAGTAGCAAATTTTTTTTTGTATTTTGTCCAGTTTATTTTATGAAAATTTCAATAATAGGTTTTTTGAATCGCATAAGTATAAACGCAAGTTTGATTTCAATGTCATTTAAAAACATACATACACATACATACATCACGTATTTATCCTTTACGGGGTAGACAGAGCCTAAGGTAACAAAACCTTAAGGCGACGTTTAGCATGATTAGGGCGTATAGGTGGAAAAGGAAATCAAAATAGTGATGGGTTGCTAGCCGCATCGCCTATAACATGATTCCTACGACTTTCGCAAATTCCCTCGATGGGCTTTTACCATCTGCGTGGAAACTGGTAAAATCTATGTTTTTTCTTTACTCCCAGACCGGCATGGAAGAAAAACAATTATGATGGTTTCTTCTACAAACACACGCCAAAACGAAACCGTCACAGAAACATGCCCGCAACTAAACATTTCCCGTGATCGATCAACGAATATAATTTAATAGTAAGTAAGTAAGTAAGTAAATGCTTTATTGTACAAATATAAAGAAACAGATACAATTCACAAAAAAATAAAAATAACATTAATACATGCACAAAGGCGAACTTATCCCAAAATAAATAAATAATTAATAATTAATAATAAATAGTTATTTTTAACAAAGGGGAAAAGCACGTGACCATCTCCGGTAATGGCTGCTATATACATACAATCAACGCTAAAAGTAGCTGCTCACATTTGTACCTTTTCACATTACAACCGCGTACGTGGCGTCATAAAAAACAGACTTACGCGTCAAAACGACAAGGTAACAAAGTGCGCAGGCACTTTTGAATTAGACGCACGTCTCGAATCATTCATTACAATTAATGAGATTTGTCCTGATTCGTTGTTAAATTAACGCAAAAAGGTAAAGCCTGACTAAAGAACTTAATTACAAATATAATAGGTACGAGAAGAGTTAATTACATAGGTACACACATACTTACATATATCACGTATTTATAGGGATAAAGACGTGTAAGTCTTGTTACCTTAGACTCTGTAAGGGTACAGAGCCTAAGGTACGAGTAACAAGACTTACAGGCCACGTTTAGCATGATTGTCGGCGTATAGGTGGAAAAGGGTATCAAAATAGTGCTGGATTGCTAGCCGCATCGCCTGTGACATGATTCCTAAGATTTTCTCCCATTCCGTCGCTGGACTTTTACCATGTGCGCGGGAAGAGAAGCAACTGGTAAATTCTATGTTTTTTCTTCACTCCCAAACCAGCATAAGAGTTAATGATGCCACTAGAGGCGCTAGTGTCACGTGAGGCCCGATAAAATTAAATTTTCCCTGGTTCTGGCGGGCTTCGTGACATAAATTATAATTTCTTTCATATACCTGTTGAAAACGGTTTTTTTCCAAACAAAACGGAACTGCACAACATTGCGGCATAGCTACTTGATATGTCGGCGCCGCGGCGGCAACGGCGGCATTATAACTTTGTTACGGCGCCGATCTTATAAAGTCACTCTTGACAGCTATACCTCTAGACCTTAGTCAACAGTGGCGCCAACTGGTGAGTAAAGAAACGATAGTCCCCATTCTACGCAATTGCTAGTCGAGTTTATTAAAAACATTCTTTAATTCAAGAATAAATTACTTAGGCATAATAAAATAAATGTCGCTGAACAATAGACACCAAAAGACCTAGCAAACTGAACAAAGCTTCTACTTGTAAGCTGTACTTGTTGTGCCCATCATAAATGTTTGCCCTAATCGAGGATCGAAATTATATTGTCAAATAACAAAAACAAAACACGCAAAATTTCTTAATTTTTTTTCACAAACGGGATCATCAAATTTCACCTACCTAATGCCTCCAAATGTCTTCATGTAATACTTGTCTAACATAATGCCTGCCTAAAAATTGGACAGGGTTATAAAATTTACTTTCTATATTACAGGTAACATCTAAAACGCATAACAAATGCGGTTCTCCCAATAACTACATAATAACGTTACATCTGTTTAATTTCAGAACCAGGTACACAACAAATTCCCGCAACAACCAACTACCAAATCAACAGTTTAACAAATCAAACGGTCAGGCGTGAGTCGGGCTACACCGGAAAGCTCCGTTCTCTTATTTATTTATTCATCAAACAATTTACACAGCATTACAGTAAAGACCAAAGCGCTGGAAAACTTAACTTTCAAACTCTCTCTTTCTCTTTCTTTCTTTCTTAACTTAACTTAACTTTCTTGCAACTAAAGGTCGAGCAAAAAACGACGAAATAATAAAATGAGACATGACAGTTAACACTTTTATTGTATCAGTAATATTACTTCTACATTTTTAACAACACGGTAGAATTTTTAATTTATTGCCTTTAACTTCCTTTAATTTTAAGTTAAGTATAATAGCGGCGATAGTTATTTGCTAAAGGAAAGTAAAGTTCTTCCATGCTGGTCTGGGAGTAAAGAAAAAATAATAATTTACCAGTTGCTTCTCTTCCCGTGCAGATGGTAAAAGCCCATCGAGGAAATGGGCGAAAGTCTTAGGAATCATGTTACTTATATAGGCGATGCGGCTTGCAACCCATCTGTTCGGACCCAACCAGGGCCCCGAACGCGGTTTACCCTGCGTTTTGTTTCGCGTCTGAAACAGCGCCCGCTGACGGCTGTCACCTGTCAAAGCAACTGTCATTCACGGTTGGAAAATTTGTTTTGGGCGTGTGCACCTCGCTTGGTTTTAAGTTGTGATTTGGATGTGCATCCGATAAAATCTTTTGGAAAAGGACGAATCTACTGTCGTGAAGGGCGTAGATGCGTATTGGTTGTGTGCGAGTCATACCCTAGGAGGGTATTTTGTGGGCTGGTGCGTGATTCGTTTGGAAAGGCGCGGGCGCCGGTCTCAAGCCTCTTGGAACGCCCCGGACGACGTTACATATACACACACATAACACACAAATCAAAACCACTATCGTCGTTCGCGGCCGCGTCACCCCGGCTGCTGCCGCCGCCACTCCTGGTAAGTGTTAGCCCATAAGCCATCCCCCCGTTCCGAGCCAACCTATTTGATAGTCGGCTGCGGTGATACCGCCGTCTGCCATTCATATCCCCTGGGACCCACTAGAACCTTCGGGTAAACTCGTATGGGCCCAGCTGCCCGAAGACCTGGTAGGCTTGTCTCCCAGGCGGGAATGAACACCATCACTATTTTGATTCAGCTAATCTTTAATAGCAAATCGTTTACTATCCTCAATGTTGCGAAATGCCAATCTTCTGAATCAACTACTCTTCAAAGATCACTTAATTTGGCACTTATTTCCTTAAGTCTTCTTTCAAGACATGGATTTAAAAAAAACATATACCGTAAGTCCCGTATGATCCATAATAATTGGGAACAGTCTTTTTCAAAGCTTATATAAAAATGCAACTTCCACTACTGACTGACGTTTCTTAAACTCACGATACGCCAGGGCCTCTATTCAGCGCTGTACCGGCACTCCTTTGCCTTCGCTCGGCTGTCATTCGTCTAACACTAGCCAAACTCTCTGCCTTCTTTCGGCAATCGCTGTGCTCTAATTTCAGCCTCTAGCGGTGAATCCATACCTCAGTTGTTCTTAACCTTTTAGACATGAGAGACCATTTGAGAAAATTTCTGTCATACCGTGGACCGTGTAACTACATACATACGAGTATTATGATTTAATGTATGGCTTTGATCGGCTGCAATGGACAGACTTGCACCTTTACGCATTATGTCGCCTTGTCACTTATAATTTTTTTTATTAGAATGGCCCCACAGTCCACTCTGGATGCTTCCAGGGACCACCAGTGGTTAAGAACCACTGCCATACCTGATAGCCCTTATTCCTATTGGCACTGTCATGCGGGACACTGAAAACAAAGTGCAACATGTCAGCACGCTTTGCTGTAATCGAATTTGACACCAGAACACAGTGTGCCGTTGAAACGCTGCGCGGCACAATCAAGCGGTAAATTCGCCACGCGGCAAAACAAATGAATATATGTAAATGAACGAGTGATTAGTGAACGGTCGTTGATCGAATTATACGTAACGAGGGCAGGCTGATTGCGACTGTTAATACAATCCGCGTAAGCCAGTTTAGAGTAGAGTCCCACAAGAGAAGACGGATGTGTTAAAAAATAATTAGAAAAAATTGCCATTTACATACTTAATTGGCACTTACAAAAAAACAATCTAAACATCACTAAAAATTAGAAAAGTAAATAAAATAAAAAATAAAAGAAAGAGAAAAAAGAAAAAGAAAAAAAAAAAAAGAAAAAAAAGGAGAAAAAAGAAAGAGAAAAAAGAAAAAGAAAGAAAAAGAGAAAGAAAGAAGTAGAAAAGTAAGTAAATCTATGGCTGCGAATCGAAACCGGATCCTCATCATTCCGTGACGCGTGCTATACCCCTACACCACATAGCAGGTGGGTAAGCCTTCGAATTTTTCTATCAGTTACTATCTGTCACGTGACCTTGTTACTATGCGAATTTCTAGAAGGAACTTACGTCAAGAAAAAAGTTGTTGAAAAGATCTAGGGCCTTATCGTGACGTCTTAATGCGATTCAATTCTGATTCAGTTCAGGTTCGCTCGCTGTCAGATCCGCACTAAAAATGAAAAATAAAACCTGAACTGAGTCGGACTCGGACTAAAAGAATCTTGGCTGAAAAGAAAAACAAAATCTAAAATTACTGATGGTATTAGAAGGAAAGATAAAACGTTTGGTACTATCGAGGTTACAGAGGATAGATAGAGACAGCCAAAACTTAAAACTAAAACATCGTTTCTTAATAGAATAAATTACAACAGGCGGGCAAGAACTCAGCAAGAATGATGGCGCACATAGATTTTCAAAATGTAAAAGTGCAAGCCGGGATTCGGAACCAGGACATTTTAGCAGATAGGTTGAATTGAAAATGAAAGGATTAGGCTTCTAGAAATCCGTGACTCGCAGAAGTCAATGTCTTAACACACCACACTACACGTGCTCGTGGAGTTGGTACCTATGGCTTTGGTTTTGCTTCATGGACATAATATACCACTTAACTTGGGGACCTTTATCCCAAGAATAGTTATTATAAATTCCTTGCATGAACGTATTCGTTTTGAAAAAAATACTTTCTGCTAAGTTTCTTGTGGCGCGTTCGTCAAGGCAATGATGGTATTTCCGAATGCGCTGGTAGGTTCAAAAATAGACATGTAAAAGAGCACTTGGGGGCCTATTTGCGAGATAAATTTTGATTTTGATTTGTAATCGCAACTCACGGCAGCCATACACAGCATTCATATTTTATAACATTTTATACACTTTTTTCATTATTTAAGCAACTACAGGATTGGCTTCCACTAAATTGCTCTTAATCTCCCTTAATGTAATTGCATTCTTAAAAGGCGTATTCTTAAATTGGCATTAATAATTCATTCTGAAATGATTCTCGGGCGCATTCTCAGCTTTTTCCTAATTGCTCGCAAATTGCTTTTTCATTGATCGATCCTCGCGGTTTGTGTTAATTATGGTGAAATTAAAGAAATCGTCTTCATTAAGCTGCTTCATTAAAGATTTATGTAAACTACGCAGGAAGTTCTGTTGTTCTTCATCTATCTTAAAAAGATTATTACCTTTCCGTGCATCGTATGTTTACAGAATATTATACGTTCATATGTATACGCCCATCATGCTAAACGTGGCCTTTAGGTCTGTCTACGTGATTTATGTATGTGGGTAGTATGGTCACTTGGTCTCATATACATTATGAATTGTAACATAATCGGGTAACAATACACATACATACACGTCTTTATCCTTGACGAGGTAGACAGATTGATGGGTGCCCTAGGCACGGGGATGCCTAAGGCTATGTGGGACTCCCTCCCGAAGGGGTATACCCAAACTAAAAACTCTCCGGCGTTGCCTCAATCCGGTGTGATTAGGACTGGGATGCCACTAGGGTTTCACCACAGATGCCCCGCCGGGCCCGCTTCCGCCGGGACCACGCCTAGGAGGGGAGGGCCCATACGCTGGGCCCGTCTTCACACACACACACACACACACACACACAAATCACGTCTATATCCCTTATACAATAATAAGACCGTGCAATGCAGGTAGGTAATGGGTCCGGGTAGACAAATCCTAAGGTAACAAGACCTAACGACCACGTTTAGTGAAAATGAAAATGAAAATGAAAATTTATTTTTGCAAATTGGCCGCCAGGGGCTCTTTTACATGTCTTTTTGAAACTACCAGCACATTCGGAAAGACCATCATTGCCAAGAAGAATGCGCCGCAAGAAACTTGGCAGAAAGTCATTTTTTCGAAATAAAATACAGAATACTTAAGTTCTACTTAAATTAAATACATTTATAAAAGGGATGTATAAGGTCCCCGAGTCTTAAACTATATTAATCTATAAATAGTAGAGATGTATAAAGTCTCTACTGGTCAAAAAATAAAAAACAAAGAAAAGAAAATAATAACAATAAGTTCAGTGGAGGTGTAAAACGCCTCTACCGTCAAATAAATTAATTGGAGATGTCTCCAATGTCGCAAGAAAAAAAAATATATAAAACAAAATTATGAAATTAGTATAATTAATAATAGATAATAATTTTGTTTACCCACTTCTGAATTAGGTTAATATTTCGGTTATAAGGAAAAAAAGTTACAGGAACTCGATTAATTATTACCTATGAAAATGGAATGCCATCGGCAAATTAAAAGCTCTTAATTAACAAAAATTGTGGTATGAAAGAGTTTATATATTCAGGAGGCAAGAAAGTTTTTGATGTCAAAAATTATTTTAAACTAGCTTCTGCCCGCATTCTCCGCAACTATGCGATTTTCCGGGATTAGTACCGTATAACCTGGCCGGCCAATTTCTCAACAAATTAGTGAAGTTTGCATCAATATCGCAAATATACAGACAAGCAGACAAAAATTCTAAAAACTTTTGTAACTCTTTTTTTGGTCGCCTATTGTTACTTTGTAATATTCTGTATACCTTTTTCTGTTTTGGTTGTTATATGTGGTGTTCAATAAAGAGTTATTGTACTGTATTGTAACTTTTTTTTTTTTTTTTTATATATGAATAGGAAGGCAAACGAGCAAGTGGGTCAACTTGTTCTGTTATCGATTCTAAAGACACGACAGACGGGCGGGGAGGTAATGGTTCAATGACCACGACCCATGGACAAGAACCCCAGGGGATCCCGAATGCGCTACCAGCCTTGAAATACCCCATGTACCAAAATATGATCGCAGATGAGTGTAGTTGTAAATATCTTTGATTGATCTGAAACTATCAGACGATTATCTACTATCTAACATTAGTAATGAGTAATCAGTTGCCGTAGATTTAATTAAAACTACATATTACACATTTTTAGACTCTTTGGTCACTTTTATCAACAATAAAAACATCAAAAAATGTTTTTCAACCGCTGAGGACAGGATTCGAACCTGCGCGGGAAGAACCCATTGGATTTCAAGTCCAACTCCTTAACCACTCGGACACCTCAGCTACAAGCAAGCAGGTAAAATTTACGGCGACTTTAAATTTCTCTCCGTTTTTGTCGTGCGCTCAATTAAAACCTATTGTTATGATTTTTACAGTTATAATCCGAGAGCTAGTAGACATTTTGTAATAAATACGTGAGCGCATACAATTTCGTTGATTACATGCAAAACGGACGCATTCCAAAATCATTTGCCATTGCATCTACAAATGGCAAAAAACAAAGGTCGTTCATTATATATAATAATATATACATATAAGATTTCAAATGCAAGTGTCTGATTTTGAAATGTGTCGCTTTTGTATTTAATTGGCAATTTGTATAATGCTCCCTATACAATTTGTCTATACTTATAAAGAGGTAAAGTTTGTGAGTTTGTGAGGTTGTAGGAGGTAAGCTTTGGATCTACTGAACCGATTTTGAAATTATTTTTACCAATAGAAAGCCTCATTATTTGTGAGTGTCATAGGCTATATTTAATTTTATATTTGGTTAAGTAAATTCCTGTTCCAAAACGTGTGCCAGCTCTCGGCCTATTAAGCATACAACAGTAATTAAAATACTACGGAACGAGTTAAAATGTTCATATTTTTAGTATAAATTTATGTTTTGTTTCCATGTTAATAATTATATATGAGGCAGAAAAAGAGAGAGATATTTAATTAATTAAACGAAAAAAAAAGATTTTTATCGAAATTTTGTAAAATGGTCATAAGTCAATAAATCATTTATTTATTCGTCGCTTTCATGTGTGTGTGTGGTCTAGGAACTACAGTAAATGCACGGACAACGGTTATTTTGATACATTTATAAAATACTACATTTCAAAATTGGCATGGAAAACGATTAATATTTTATACAGATATTCACGTTAAAAAAAATCTAATAATTTTACGAGTGTTCAAAAACGTTTTATTAAAAAATATTGTCAGGTAGGTGTAAATTAGAATGATGGAATGACAATCACATGCAATACAACCATTAAATGGGCAAATTTTGATTTACGTCCATCTTAATGAAGATCCAAGCAAAAAAAAAAGAAGAAATGAAAGTATTAAAAATATTTTTTAAATCCGCTGAGGACAGGATTCGAACCTGCGCGGGAAGAACCCATTGGATTTCAAGTCCAACTCCTTAACCACTCGGACACCTCAGCTACAAGCGACCAGTTCAAATAGATAGCGACCTAAAACAGATCAATCGCTTAATGAAGGCCTATTGTTTTATTATTTGTACTTAGTCGCACACACGTTTAAACAAATTACTCAATTCGCATTAGTTTTGACTTTTACAAAAACAGTGTCAAATTCATCAAAGACAGAGGAAGAAGTTGGAAGCGGGTAACTTGCTATAAGCAATTGCCTTACCCAGGAGAGCCTTTAGGGAGTCTCTGGACCGTTTAGGTTCATTGATATTTCTTTAACAGTTGGTATAGATAAATACAGATGAAAACAGGGAAAGCCCTTGGAACCTAGAAGTTAGACTTGTGACCACGATTTGTCATCACTACATAGTATAAAACAAAGTCGCTTTCTCTGTCCTGTCCTTATGTCCTTATGCCCGTATGCCCCTATGTCCCTATGTATGCTTATATCTTCAAAACTACCCAACGGATTTTGATGCGGTTTTTTTTAATAGATAGAGTGATTCAAGGGGAAGGTTTTTATGTATAATTCTACGCAGACGAAGTCGCGGGCAGAAGCTAGCGTCATTATATTTCACACATTTGAGGACCACATGTTTGGCCGCTGAATATAGCTCATTTTCTTTTGTGATTCAAAATTGTGGTGACGGTTAGCTGATAAATTGGAAAAGCCACTTTGATATAGGCATGAAATAGTTATAAACATTCAGAGGGTTAAAAGTAAGATAAAAGTATAAAAAGTTGTTTCAACCGCTGAGGACAGGATTCGAACCTGCGCGGGAAGAACCCATTGGATTTCAAGTCCAACTCCTTAACCACTCGGACACCTCAGCTATATACAGCTGTTTCAAATTTACAGCCAAATATTCTTAAGTACATTCGTCCAATAAGGCATCCATTGTTTCATGAATCTATTATTTACAGTACAGTCTGACAAGCTGCAAATAATTATATTATAGTAGGCAGCAGTACCATAATATAATAGAATCCTAATTGCTGCGAGCTGTTTAACTATGCTCTACATACATACACATACACAAATCACGTCTTTATCCCTTACGGGGTATACAGAGCCTATAGTATAGGTGGAAAATGGAATCAAAATAGTTATGGGTTGCTAGCCTCATCGCCTATAACATGATTCCTATGATTTTCGCCCATTCCCTCGAACTAAGCTCTACATTTTCCAAAAAACGTTTCAATGCAGTCAAATTCAAATAATTAATAGGTAGTCATAATAGCTACAAAAACTCAATTAGTGGTCTCCTAGATCGCCACGAATCGCTAAAAATTGACCATAAAAATGTGTACTGAAAATAGACAATAAGAAGAACGGACTGGTCCCAACTGTGTGGACTAGTGTATTAAAAATATGAAAGAACATGGTAACACATTTTAAATGAACAAAAAACAAATAAAACACTGTTAAAAAGTTAAAACAGTTTAAAGTACGCTTTGCTGTTACTAAATAAGTAGCTGAATAAATAATAATAAATCCAGCCTATACACATCCCACTGCTAAATTCCGAAAAACACAGCGGTGTAACGGAACCCTCTGCTTGAGAGGCCAGGTCAAACCACTAGGCTACCACGGCTACCCTCAACTGACTTAGCCAACTGCCGACTGCCCGTACGTTTTCTGTTGCAGTTCCATTGCACTCAGCACAACTGCACGCTAACGCTGAAAGCTAAAATTTTGCGTACTTGTGCAAGTCGAATAACAAAACAATAATCTAGTATTGTTTGGCCAAGATGGGGTCGAAGGTCAGTGGGCAGACCATCAGCCCGTTGGTCAGATGACATCTGTCATTCGGCTGGAAAACTGTGGATGAGACTGGCACGGGACCGGGCAAAGTGGCGTGAAAATGAAGAGGCCTTTACTCAGCTGTGGGTGGATGTAGGCTGATTAGAGAGAATCTGGTATTTAAATTTGGTGGCCGGACGAGGAGCGTCTCCGCAATTAAACTTAAATGACATACCAATGCAATTACAGTCAATCCAAAAGCACCGTTAGCAAATCAAAAAATCAAATCAAATCATTTATTGCACGGAAGTGAGTAAGAATAAATAAAGATGTAAAACTAAACATTGGTGCACATCACAACTCGCCAGGTACTGGCATGCAATATTCAAATAAGTACCTATATTAAACCTTAATTAACAAAAATAACAAAAATATTATACCTATTTAAAATTAAATTTTTGACAGGAACTTATTTCCTATGTAAGTTTCAAGAGAAATTTTTGGGGGTATAAGAAATCAAAAACGTTTGTCAACCGCTGAGGACAGGATTCGAACCTGCGCGGGAAGAACCCATTGGATTTCAAGTCCAACTCCTTAACCACTCGGACACCTCAGCTACAAGCGGCTCGCCGAAATTTAGTAAGTGCTTCAATGGCGCACGCGTTTAATTACGGCCCATTGTCTTGAACAGGTGCAACGTAAAATAAAGCAAAGTAACCTTGATCAGCGCGATATTTACAAAATTGTACGGTCAAGTGCAAAAATAAGTATCGATACGAACTTCTCAAAAATATGTCCCACGACCTTATTACGACGGTGTAAGAGTGTATGGTACTTATTTTTGAAACTTTGGCTAGATACATATTATTACACTTGACTGTACGTTGTTGTAGTTTACGTTAAACAGTATTTGTTATGATTATTTCGGGATAGTTCATCATATTATTATGAATGGATTTGTTAGGATTATTTCATACATGGTTAAATTTTGAGAGCGGACGACGTGAAAGAAGTCATTTAATTTTGAAAACAAAACAAAATTTTGCTTAGATACTGGAGACACGGTAGTGCCCCGCCAAGTAAACAAATATGCCGACCAAGCAATGCCTTTCCTCTGTCCCAATCTTATGGAGTTAAAAAGTCACAACCGAATTGAGACCTTCCTATTTTTTTAAGTCGGTTAAAAAAACTGTCGCTATCGCTAGCGAGACAATCATGTTTATTACCGAGATAATTAATATAGCACTTATCGAGGCGCCTCACCAAATTATAATCAGACAACAATCGCCGTTTAATTACCGGTTCGAGGTCAAATGATTTGTTTTACTAGCTTTACGTTAAAAAAAAATCGCTCTAGCGCAAGTTGGCTTTTTCCATTATAAAACCAAAGCAAAAAAAAAATTTTTGCTTATTTTACACCATAATGGATAAACATTTATCACCACGTGATTTTTTGTCTGTAGGTATTATTTTCGCATTATTGCCGCAAAACAATTTTTCCAATTGTGACCCCTTTATTTTTAACTTTATTAAGTTCACCCATTGTGCGTGGAACCCCAAAAACGCATTAAATTAAAAAGCTATACAAGAACAAAAATACAAAAAGTTCGCAGTCGGTAGGATTCGAACCTACGCTCCCAGAGGGAATCTGATTTCTAGTCAGACGCCTTAACCGCTCGGCCACGACTGCTGCTGCTATCGCTACGAAATGATTAGAGTACTTGAATTGCATTATTAACATTTAATGGGATTACAAAATCGTGACACACTTAAAATACATTATCTATAAAAACATCTACCAATGTCAAATATTTAATTCTTTTTTATGAACTGAGGATACGGTAGCGACGACGACAAAAAAAGAAGGTGGGGCACTACCTATCTTTTTCTCTCTCTCGTCGTATGTTAAAGCAATCAACATCGTCCCGTTGAACTATTTACAGCAGTTTTTCCTTAAAGGGATAAGTCCGTCTTTGTGCATGCATCTCAGTGTTTGTCAATTGTATTTGTCTTATGTTTATTTTGCACAACAAAGAGTATGACAATGTGCATAATCATAACAAGTGGCTGAGCTTCAAGAATTGGCATTGTTCATTTTTTTTAAGCTGTGCTTTTAACACCTTTATTCGATAAAATACAACTAATTTGAATATTATGCTTTTACGTAGCTTTGTTAATTAATAATAAATATTTTTTCGCTGTTTGATAATTCGTGAATTTGGACAGAATCCCAATCAAAGTACTTTTATCTGCAATCATAAAGTATTTTTGAAATCGGACAAGATAAATCGGATAATTGATGGTTTTCCTCGAAATGATTTTCGAATTGGAGCATACTAAAAAAAATGAACAATGCCAATTGTTTTTATTTATCCAACTAATATTATAAATGTGATAGTTTCTGAGTAAGGATGTGAGGATGTGATCATGTGTATGTTTGTTCCTTCTTCACGCTGAAACGACGAAATGAATCTGGACCAAATTTGGTACGGAGATATCTGAGCCCCCCCCCCCCCCCCCCCCCCCCCGGTTAAAATATATTATTATGCTATGCAGCTAGCAACCCATCACTATTTTGAATTCCCTGCCTATTCGCCCTAAACGCTAACCGTGGCCTTAAGGTTTTGTTACCTTAGGCTCTGTCTACCCCGTAAGGGATAAAGACGTGATGTATGTATGTATGTATTATGCTACTTTTTATTCCGGAAAATTGCATAGTTCCCGCGGGATAGCTGTAAACATGTCAAAGATCTTAGCTGCCTAGAGTCGCGACGTTAATAATTATTGCAGAATAAACTGTCAAGTCGCGGGCTGAAGCTAGTCTATACTAATATTATAAATTGTTTGTTTGTTTGAATTGAATAGGCTCCGAAACTACTGGACCGATTTCAAAAATTCTTTTGCCGTTAGAAAGCTACATTATCACTGAGTGACATAGGCTACTTTTTACCACGGGAAAATTAATCTATCGCAGGCGAAGCTGCGGACAGAAGGCTAGTTAATAAATAAAGCTGCTTCTAAAAAAATTCCTACGAAAATGAACTCTAGCATTTATTCAATAAAATATTAATTGACATTAAATTAGTCTCTAAAATTTCTTCTAGAAGAAAATACATAAAATGTACCAGTTGCTTCTTTTCCCGCGCAGATGGTAAAAGCCCATCGAGGGAATGGGCATAGGAATAATGTAATAGGTGATGCGGCTAGCAACTCACTATTTTGATTCCCCTTTCCACCTATAAACTGTATTGCATTCAATTCTTTTGATTTTCTTATGAATTCACAAAAGTAAGTACATAACTTCCAGCATCAAGCTAAGCGTGCTTTTAGGTATTATTACCTTTGCTCTGTGCTTAGCTCTGTCTACCTCGTAAGGGATAAATACGTGATTTATGTGTGTCTGTTTGCATCATTTAATAATTTTATGCGATAAGATATTAATAAAGCAATTAATAGTATTTCTATCCAAACTGGCAAACGCAACAAGTTTGCAATCATGCTTTCTCTATTTACCGCCTCTCTCCGTCTCAACATGTTTGTGATGTCACGTGTCGTAATAAAGTCGTCGGCGGCGCTTGCGCAAACAACAAACAGCTGCGACAACAATAACAGACAGAAAATTTACAAAAATGTAGAGTTATTATAATTATGTAGGTATTTCAAACAGAGCCCTCCATTGAGCGTTCCGAGATCAAATAATATTGAATTTATACGTATGAAAAATACGAATGTTGTCGAGTTTTGGATGTTTAATGTATGTTAAATATATACTTATTTATTGTAATCTGTATGTCCATTGTTTGGTAAAATATTACAAGTTTTACTTAGTTTGGAACTAGTAATTAAACTACTAATTATTGGAGTAAATTTTCCCGGGATGTTTATTAATTAAAAACGTGTTTAATTAGCTCGTGCTAAATTAATGCTTCAAATATGATTAGTTTATTGTAATTAAGACCCGGAAACTATCATCAGTGAAAATCCCGTTAGTTTAAAACGCCCACAATCATACTAAACGTGGTCTTTAGGTTTTGTTACCATAGGCTCTGTCTACTCCGACATTACCTACCTGCATTGCACGGTCTCATTGTCTAAGGGAAGACGGGCCCAGCGTACGGGCCCTCCCCTTCTTGGCGCGGTCCTGGCGGAAGCCACTGGCATCCCACTGCATCCCCATCACACCGGACTGAGGCAACGCCGGAGAGTTTTTAGTTCGGGTATACCCCTTCGGAGGGAGTCCCACATAACCCTAGGCATCCCAGTGCCTAGGGCCTCCACAAAGATTTCCTCTCCGTTAAAAAAAAATGCTCTGTCTACCCCGTAAGGGATAAAGACGTGATTTAAGTATGTATGTATGTTAGAGTAAAGCAATTTAATTAACTAATTTAACATCAAGTCTAGTACCACCTACTGATATAAACACACAGTATTAAAGGTACTAAAAATATGCAATCGAATAGCAAAAGCCGCATCTAGAGGGCTTAATAGACAACCTTCCTTTTTTGAAGTCGGTTAAAAACCAGAACTATTACACAATGGAACCTACTTACAAAATGCTTAAAGAGTTATTTAAATGTTGACTCTACATGACCTCTGCCTCAAAACTGGGTCCGTTTTCTGTTGTCTTTACAGTGAAAGAAACTAAATCGCGTACCAATGTGGAATCTTATCACTCCAAATATCGTAATGACTCGCTAAAAAGCTGCTTAAGAGTGTATTGTAATATTGTATAAGAGAAGGTTCCACAGACTACGCTATTTGCGGGATAACTATTTCCGTGTGAGACAAGCTATAGCTAAGCCACCCGACCGCTCATAGCTCCCGTTGCCTTTGAAACAAACAGAGTAACGGTAACTCGACGAACTTAACCGTGGAAATTATAATTTGTGCAACTATTTGGCATAATTATGAGCACTGGCAAGCCGAGTAGCGCCTGGCGGAAATTGTGGTGGCAACACTGTTTTCTATTTCAAATATAGAAATGTCATTTCATAATTTTAAACAATGGAAGGTACCGTTAACCGGGGTGACTTTGATAATTTTGGGGCTACTTTGGTCCGCAACGAGCATATCAGACAAAAGACGAAAGTCGTCGGCATAGCCCGAAGGATTAGTACGTTGAAATGGCAATGGGCTGGACACGTTTGGGAAACTTTTTTTTTTGTAGAACTGACAACCGTTGGAGCAAACGTATCCTAGAGTGGAGACCACGTTTGGGAAAGCGTAGTGTGGGACGCCCTGCGACGCGTTGGACGGATGACCTTAGGAGGCAGACCTGGCAGTGGCTGGATGAGGGAAGCCCGGGATCGCGAAAGTTAGCGCAATATGAAGGAGGCCTACGTCCAGCAGTGGACGGACAATGGCTGTAGATAGATAGATAGATACTTTGATTGTTTCAATATTGCTATAAAATCGATATTGTCCATATGCGGTGAATGTTTGGGATAGACGCAAAGGACATGAAGACATCGTTTGGAAGCAGTGAACGCAAATAAAAATTAATGAATTCATCATTATAGCTGCTTTTTAAAGTCACTCACAGTTTACCGTAGCTAACATAAATACTTATTTGAATTATTTGTCTGCACCTTTTTAAAATTAACAATGAATGTTTTATTCTTCATTTGAAATTTGAATTTTGCAGACTTGAGTTCTTTGTTAACAATTTAATTTCGCCACAGTCTGAGCAAACATTTTTGAAAGTTCAGCATATTTCTGCTAATAAATGAGCCTTTAAATTTATGTATACACACTTTCTAAATAATCAATAAATGAATTCTTTGCCATTTGAAGACTTAGCCACTTTTTTCGCTGCGCTGGTAGTTTTTTTTCTGCAACAGCAACACTGGCCGTTTAAAAACAAATTAATTAGATGCCTGATTGATTGGCGGTGCGGGGCGAGTAGCCGGCGCCAGCGCAAACACCGCGCAATCAACGTCGGCAAACACCACCGGTTGGCCACAGTTCATAAATTGAATTTTTCCGCCGCACCTGATTGGTCCTCGCTAAATGGTGATCGGCAGTTATTGGCTGATTTCAGATAATTGAATGATGGTTACGACTGCCTGTGACCTGCGGTTTTATTTTGTTTCTAATTAGTTTTTTATTATTATTATGGCACGAAGGCATAGTAAAATCGAAAAAAAATTGTCTTCTACAATTATAAATAACATAAAGTCGCATCGCATGCATAGAAGGAGTCAACGAACCAGGCCGAATATTTGAAGCAACTTGCTAGAAGCTTATTTAAAAGGAAAGAAGGTAGGTAGGTAGGTAGGTGGCAATTCGTGAATTTGACATTATTTACTTATTAATAAAATTAACTGATCAAAACTTTAGACTTTTACACATACACACATAAACAAACCACGTATATATCCCTTACGGGGTTGACAGAGCCTGATTGTAGGCGTATAGGGAAAAAGGGAATCAAAATGGGTTGCTAGGCGCATCTCCTGTAACATGATTCCTAAGAATTTCGCCCATTTCCTCGATGGGGTTTACCATCTGCGCAGGACGAGCACCAACTAGTACATTCTATGTTTGTCCTTTGCTCCCAGACCAGCATGGAAGTGGACTTTTAGTTTTAAGTTATTAAAAATCATGTCTCATAGTATATCTACCATCAACAGTTATTGATGTTTGTTTTTATTCAGTTGACCTACATTGCACACGGCAGAGTCACGTTTTGAAACGTCATATAACAACTATAATTAGTTACACGTTAACGTTCTTAAGGCGTTAAATTAGGGTCAATTTTTGCGCAATCTATGGACGGATGTATGTTGGTAGGTAGTTTAATACGGACGGTGAGGTGAAAGTATTTTAAATGCGTACACAGATTTGGAGAGTATTGGCACAGGCAGTCGTGGCCGAGCGGTTAAGGCGTCTGACTAGAAATCAGATTCCCTCTGGGAGCGTAGGTTCGAATCCTACCGACTGCGAATTATTTTGATCTAAAAACTCAAAACGGTCGTCTGTTTATATCGATGACCTAGTTGTTACTATTCATTCGTTCCACGGTATTTTCGGAAAAAATGTTTGTATGTGATACATTTTTATCATTATATATCACTAACTTCTGCTAGATATTTTAAAATTTTAGGGTTATTTTTAACCGGAGGTTGGCCGTGAATACTCACGACGATTTTTCAATATCAACTCCCGTCAAATATTAATTAAATTAATTAATTATGAATCATTTAACAGTACTACTTGGGAGCAAAGAAAAAACATAGAATGTGTGAACTGCTTTTCTTCCCGTGCAGATGCTAAAAGCTCATCCAGGGAACGAGAAATCTTAGGAATTGTGATACAGGCGATGCGGCCAGCAACCCATCTCTATTATTTTGATTCCCCTTTCCACCTATAAGCACAGAATTATGGTAAACGTGGCCTTTCAACACCTTGTTAACTTAGGCTCTGTCTACCCTTTAAGGGATATAGATATAATTTGTATTTGTGTCAACAGTATTTTGATGCTGGTTTGGGAATTAAGAAAAAACATAGAATGTAACAGGCGATCTAAGAAATCACGTTATAGGCAATGCGGCTAGCAACACAGTCTCTATTTTGATTCTCTTCTCCTCCTCAACATCCTCAATCACTGTCTATAAGCCTGTTCCTCATGAACTCAAAGACCATAACGGTTTTCATGTGGTTTTTACCAGTATAGACAGTGTTCCACATTGTGTAAATTAGGTAAAATATAACGATACTTGTTAGAAGTATTGGGAGATGTCTGCCTGGGATAAAAAAGAGTTCTACGCAGACGAAGTCGCGGGCAAGAGCTAGTCGATTCGTAATTAAAGTTTTGTTTTATATTAAAAACGTGACTGCAAATCACATGTAACAAGTGTTCAAGTAACATCACGTCACTTTTTAATATTCTTTGAATAAAGAGAGTGGATATTTGCAGGTTTTGGCATGCAGCAGTCGTGGCCGAGCGGTTAAGGCGTCTGACTAGAAATCAGATTCCCTCTGGGAGCGTAGGTTCGAATCCTACCGACTGCGGACTTTTTTAGCATTTTTACAAGCTTTTATTTACACACATGCACATGCACAAATCACGTCTTTATCCTTTACGGGGTAGACATAGACAGAGCCTATGTATGGTAACAGGTACCTACAGGCTACATTTAGCAAGATTGTGGGCGTATAGGTGGTAGCTTTTATTTAACTTACAGTATATTTATGTATGTATGTCCGGGTAGAATCTTGCGACTCAATTTGAAAGCAGATATCTTCAACCGATTGAGCTGAAATTTTGCATACTTCAGTAAGTCGGATGAATAATCTGGTAGTGGAGTTCTGGTGACCCAGCCAGGATCGTCTCCGCAGGAGGGAACTCTTCAACGATTGGACCGATTGACTTGAAATTTGGTACACATAATGTAGAACGGATAACAATACAAGTACAGTCCGCAAAAAAGCTGAGATTAAAACTAGTTTGTCAACAACCCCAATAATCTTTATCCATATTTAAATCTATGTTGAAGGAGCACTATCTGTCATCTTGTGCATGAATCTTGTAGCTGGCTTTTTTAGGTATGTGAGTATGTGTCTATTATAAATGTGTGTTTCATGTATAAATATTAGGTATGTATTTCAGTACTTAGTATATTCATATATATTCTAAATTGCACCACCTGCTCAGATCTGTTCTGTTCTCCAGTCCATTATGGTTGCCTGGTAGAGATCGCTCTGTAGCGATAAGGCCGCCTATTTTTACCTTGTAATATTCTGCATACCTTTGTCTGTTTTGTTTGTTATATGTGGTGTTCAATAAAGAGCTAGTATTGTATTGTATCAACAAAAACAACGGCGTCGGCGCGAGTATCGAGTTGCTCTCTAGAGAATCGGGAATACTGGAGTGACAGTGTAACGGATTGTCTTGGAAGTTTACTAGACAGGACAGGTGTAGACAGGGATTAGTTAATGACAAGCTTGGTAATACATGTTACATCATAGGCGTTAAACTAGTCAAAACTGTGGACTGAAATTTCAACTATGGCTTTTGATTGCGGTTTTAAAACGATCACATTGGTTACGTAACTCGCTCGCGATCGTATTCGTCGTCGAAGTTGATTGTGATTATGATTCTGAGCGCCTTGAAACATTGGTAATACGTAAAAAAATAATTCCGATTACCCTCGCCATCGCTTTCAAAAGCGAAAGCAATTGAATGGACCGAAAAGTTTCGTTTTTGCAAATAACTTTAGTGACGAATGGTTTTTATTAAATTAATTGACCCTAATTCTAGCGTTTTTATTAACTTCAAATTCAAATTCAAATTATTTATTAAAATAATCAATTGTACAAATAAATTATAAATGGTTAGTAAGCACTATATTATGTCTATCTCTGTATTAGTAAGTACACAACAAAGTTAAGAACTAAACTAATGACTCGACATAAAACAAGTGCGCCTGCGCTTACAACGAAAGTATTATTATAAACTGTGCGTGCGTGCTGTGTGTAAATAACGAAATTAGATACTTGGTTTTGGTTAATTGAAATATTAAGATCCAAATAACAAAAAATATCATTTATAACCAAAAACACAAAATAGAGTGTGAACGAAACTAAACGCAAACTTAATTTATTACAAAGTATTTATTACAAGCTCCATGGGAGGGTGACTTTCGCCAGTTTGATAATCACACTAATTAAACGCGAAAGTTTGTGTGGGTGTGTGTGTATGTTTGTTACTTCTTCACTCACGCCCAAACGGCTGGACGGACTTGTATAAAATTTGGAACGGAGCTGGTGTCCTTGATTAAGACAATAGGCTACTTTTTATCCCGGAAAATTACATAGTTCCCGCTGTAGTAGCTGCCTAGACTCGTGACGTAAATAATTATTGCAGAATGTAACAATCAACATCAGTTCTTAAATCTAATAAAATTCTACACGAAGTCGCGGGCAGAAGCTAGTCGGATAAAATAAAAAAGTTTTTATTAACACATGAAAAATATCACCCGTGTAACTAGGTATTGTTAGGCAGCCTTTGCACTAGACTCAGGGCCTGTGTCGTGGAGACTAGTAAAAGTATTTGTGAATAGCTCATTAGTATACGAAATAACGCAAAAAAAAATTAAAGAAAGAAAAGAAAGAAGAAAGAAGACATTTATTCCTCTTTGCCAGACACACAAATATAAGAGAATATCCACAATTTTATAGAAAAAAAAACAGACATGAAAAATGGATCATCAGCGTTGTGTCTTCGCAAAAGTGAAACGGTCGCTGGCTCAGCATCACGCTGAGGTGTTAGACACCTGCGGCACTGATTTTCAGCCAGAACCGTCTGTGACTCACGAAACGATACACAAATAAAACATAGTACATAATCCATAAACTTTTACGTAAATCAAGCAATAAATACATAGAGCCCGACTTATGTGTAACTAAAAAAAATAATAAAATACATAAATTAATTAGATAGTTTACAATAAACAAAAAAAAACAGGGAAAACACAAAATACGACTAGTATTTATATTAAAGAATCCTTATTCTAAAATGTGAAAATGTGCATGTGTATGCGTGCAGCATGCGTGTATCAAATAATAGACTACAAAGATAAACTATGTCATAATTCAAATCCTCCAACTTACCCCACACTGTTTAAAAACAACTAGCTTCTGCCCGCGACTTCGTCCGCGTATAATTTGACTTAAAAACTGATGTTGATAGTATATTCTGCATTAATTATTTACGTCGCAACTCTAGGCAGCAATGAGCTGTGTTGTTTATCGCTATCTCGCGGGAACTGTGCAATTTTTCGGGATAAAAAGTAGCCTATAATTTAATCTAGGGTTCCAGCTATATCCATTCCAAACCCGATCCCAATCCGTTCAGGCGTTTCAGCGTGAAGAGGGAACAAATATACACACTCACACCCTCACATCTTTCTCTTACTCCAATGAAAGTCAGTTTAGTAGCGCACATCGTTTTATTCACTTGGTCAACAACACAGAGTACATTCAGCTAGTGCAGTATGACCCTCCGCGGGAAGAACTAGCAAGAAACCTCACGGGCAGTCTTTTCTAATTGATCGCTACATCTTCTATTACCATTAGTACAGATTTACACTTCGAACTTATCACTACACATATCAGCATCTCATAGTCAGAATGACAATACAATCTCCGCGTCCCTTCTAGAGCACTTGGCGCCAAAACGTGCCGTTGTCATCTGTCAGCTGTCAACGTCACATGCCCTGTCTATTGAGTGCGTTCTCTTTAACAAAGTCTGTTTTCATTTACCACAACGAAGGATCAATTTTGAATTCTTAACAGTAGGATATCAACTTATCGTTACTTATCTTTTGAAATTACACCAGATATACCCAAACACCGAACTCGTATTAAGGTCACATTAACCTCCACAACTCATTTAACGGCTTTATCTAATTCAAGTTTAGAACTAAATCCGTATTCCAGGGTACGGAGGGCGACAGGGCCGGGCTTACGGCCCGTTATTTATGGCTGGTCTCTTCCACGCAACACGCTCGGCCGACGTACCCGTATATTGTTTATGCCTGACTATATCACTCGCTGTTTGAATGCCAACGGCTCGCAGAGGAGTCAGGTTTCCATGCGTATTGGCACACTGGGCGCGTGGAGGTAATTCTGCTGATGTAGCGTAATTGATGTAGGTTTGTTTAGGTCACAGTTTTGAATACGATTCTAGTCGTGGCTCAATCCGTGTGTGATAATTTATGTTCTAGAAAATCTCAGTTCACTGGCTATCACACCTGGGGCTCTGAGACCACCCTAACTTATTTATTACGCTTTCTCTATCAAAATAAAACAAAATGCGCGCGCCCAGCCCAGATAGCTAATTTCACGTGAACAAAAAACAGTGACAGAAAAACACAGTTCGAACATCAAAAGTACAGGGACCTTGTCATGGCGTCTTAATGCGATTCCGTTAAGGTTCGCTCGCTGTCAGATCTATGCTAAAAATGACAGCTAAAACCTGAACTGAGTCGGAATTGAAACGCGTTAAGGCGTCATGGTTAGGCCCCTGCTCACAACCCGACATTTAATTATATTCGACACACGACGTTTGACGACTGACATTAGTAAAATAAAATAGAGGCACTACAGTAGGTGTCACAGAAAAATGTTTTGAACGAATCGCCACTAAATATAAAAGAGATTTATTGCTTAGTTACGAAAACGCCTGTAAAAATTTATAAGTGCCGCGTAAATAGTCCTCGGTTAAGTCGAACAACGCTCAAACTAAAACAATAATAATAAATACAAATAATAAAGGGCGCTATTTAGAACGAGGCCACAGAACGGGCGACGTTTTACCTGAAATTCAGGTGAATTTGTAAATTGATCTATCTATCTATAGTCTTTCCAATCATTTATTTTCTAAATGACAGATGTAGTTTGATAGTTATAGTGTTGTGACCTAATAAGTGATCAGTAGATACGATATCGATCCAATTTTATATATATACGAGTAGTTGAGAAGTATTCAGCTATGGAGCCAATAAAACAACCGACTTGAATGCTAATTTGTTACTAAGCGTGCAAAATGGCCGAATGATAGTATGTTTGTAATGAATAAACTAAAAACTACTGGACAAACAAAAAATATTTCATCATTAAAATGCTACATTATTCCTGAGTAACAAAGGCTATTTTTTATCCCGGTAAAAAATTACAACGTGTACAAAGTCGCAGGAACACATCTAGTTCAATATATACAATACCGATACAATATCGATATTTCAATCATAACATCACTATTTGCATTCCCATAGAATGTAACTTTATTAAAACGTTTATTGTTTATCGTACTTTAAAAAGATATCACTGCATATCTGGACTCAATTTGTCTTAGATGCATATTATATGGGATCAAGGAACAAAATTAGGCAGTCGACATACAATACAATACAATACAATACAAATACTCTTTATTGAACACCACAAATCAGTACAAAACAATACAGAAACAAAGAACATTGTAGACAATAGGCGGTCTTATCGCTTAATAGCGATCTCTTCCAGACAACCAAGAAGCTAAATAAGTTGGAGACAGTTTAAGTAGGTGGCGGAAACAAATAGACAGGATAAACGCAGGGATAATAAAAACAACAGTATCAACATAAATATAATACATAGCTAAATAAATAAAATAAAATAACTCATACATATACACATAACATAAAACTTAAGATAAAATAAATGTGAGAAGCAATGAAAAATAAGAAGGCCATACAACAGAAAAGGATTAAATCAGAAGCAAAAAGAAAAGATAAGGTACTAAAGACAGGAAGTGGATTAAATTAGTGATAAATAGTGAGACTTGAGTAGGTTTTTAAAAATAGGTAGAGTTTTAGCTCGTCGTAGATCTACAGGAAGGGAATTCCACAGACGGATAGAGGTCATAGTAAAGGAGTCATGATAGAACTTAGAGGAAGAAGCAGGAACAGCAAGGAGGAGATTTTGCGCAGACCGGAGAGAAGTCAGGAATTTAAAACGCTCTTGGAGATAACGGGGAGTTGTAGGATTAAAAAGAATACTGTACAAAAGAGAAAGAATGTGAGAGTTACGGCGAAAACGGATAGGGACATATTTTTATACCTCGCATTTAAAAGTTAATTTTTGCGTAAAAAGCGCAGTTACATTGTACGGGAGCTGTCATTGAGAAAATAAATGATTGGAAAGACTATAATCAGCCCACATCCACCCACTGCTGAGTAAAGGCCTCTTCATTTTCACGCCACTTCGCCCGGTCCCGTGCCAGTCTCATCCACAGTTTCCAGCCGAATGACAGATGTCATCTGACCAACGAGCTGATAGTCTGCCCAGTGACCTTCGACCCAGTCTTGGCCGCTGTGACCGCCTTCGACCATTTTCATTGGTCATAATAAATGTAAGTATGTTTGTCCGGCTCAATTGTGAACCAGATATCTTCAACCGATTGAGCTGAATTTTTGCACGCTTGAGTAAGTCGAATCTGATAGTGGATTTCTGGTTACCCAACCACGATCGTCTCCGCAGGAGGGAACTCTTCAACGGGTACACGTATTTAGAACGGATGATGCAAGTACAGTCTGCAAAGAAGCTTGTATTAAAAATGAAAATTTTGACAGAAACTTACCCCTTATTCATTTTTTTTTATATAAGAGGGGGCAAACGAGCAAACGGGTCACCTGATGGAAAGCAATCACCGTCGCCCAGGGACACATGCAAGACCTGGGGAATCCCAAGAGCGTTGCCGGCCCTTTGAGGAACAGGAAGGCTCGCGTTTTAAAAATCCCTAAATTGTACCGCTCAGGGAATGCTGCAGCAGGAAGTTGGTTCCAGATCTTTACCGTGCGAGGAAAGAAATTGCGTTTAAAACGCACGGTGCTCATAAACGCTCTATACGCTTCTGCTAACTTAGCAATCGTTTGTCCTTACCTGTGAAAGGTAAATGTCAAAGTAACAGATAAGGACAAACGATTGCTAAGTTAGCAGAGGTCTACAGAGCGTTTATGAATAAGGGGTTTAGTGTTTCTCTAAAAAAAACCTGAATTCGGCGCATTTAGCGGCCAACGCCACCAAGAACAGTTTGACGGCTAGGCTTATGCGGCCTATTCACTTTATTTACGACAGCCGTTAGGGGGCGCTGTAGATTATTACAATTTTAACCTTCGCCTAATGTCCTAATGGCTACTCAAGACAATCACCCTTAATGGAAAGTTATATGGCCAGGTTTCGTACGTCATATGGAGGAAGTTTACGAGTTGAAACAAGAATGGCACTTTTAAAACTGTCTAGGTATTCTTTTATAGCATCGTCTACACACGTATGTCCACGACTGGGCAATATCTGCTTTCCAGAGACGAGCATTTCGTAATTGATTCCTGATTACACGGTTACACTTACTCGAATGTCAGTTCGAAAATAGGTGGAAGAATTAATTATATACTTATCTAATCATAAAAAAAAAACCGGTCAAGTGCGAGTCGGACTCGCGCACCGAGGGTTCCGTATCATTATCTATAAATATCTAAAACCAGTGTAAGCAGAGCCCTGCTCCAAAGCAAAATGTACGCAGTGTGGGGTTACTTTATATTGGTCACTGCTATATACAGACATACATAGACATTTACGGTTTTCGCAATTATTCTTTAATCTGGGCTATAAGACCTACCTTCATACCAAATTTCAAGATTCTGCGTTTACGGGAACTACCTTGTAGGTTTTGATTCCCTTGAGAGTTGAAAATTTGCGGAAATTTGCTGCATAAACGGCTGTATCTTTTGATTGCGTTGGCTTAGAATTTTGATTTTTTCACAGCTCTAAGGGGCAGTAGACCTGAGTATTTGATATAAATTTCAGCTTCATACCTCCACGCGTTCCTGAGAAAAAGGGTCTTGACAGACGGACGGACGGACGGACAGACGGACAACAAAGTGATCCTATAAGGGTTCCGTTTTTTCCTTTTGAGGTACGGAACCCTAAAAAGTGTTACTACTCCCCAGGGGCCCGATTATTGTAAACACATATGTGGGAAACGAGTAGATTATAAGAAAATTACTCTAGCAAACTTCAGTTTTGTAGCAATACATAATTATTTTCACTTTCAAATGCCATTATCGAGTGATGTGCTTCAAAAATCAGCCCCCGCGTCGAACCTGAGTATTATGCTTATCATCAATCTATCTAGGCCTCTACATATATGACAGATGATTTAAGCATTTTCAGCGGTACTTTCGTTGATGGCTAAACAAACCTATACGGGAGCGACATCCGACCGCACAAGGGGCATGTGAAAGCGACCGAGTTCGTAGAGACGACCGCATCCGCACATGGTCTGTAGGCTTATAACCTAACTCGCTTGCAATCGCCATCGTGTTCATTTTGACAGTTCTTGTATGAATATGACAGCTAGCTGATTCCGATGCCAATTGTCAGCCCATACATGAACTGTCAAAATGGACACTATGGCGATTGCGAGCGAGTTAGACAATAAGCCTACTGAAGCCTGGAACCAAGCTTGGTCGTGCGTTTGTCGTCCATCTGCTAGACGCCTCTGCCACTCCTCCTTCCCGCGAGCTCCTCCCAGTTAACGATATATTATTATACTTACACATACACAAACAGATACACAATTCACGTTTTATCCCTTACGGGGTAGACCGAGTCTAAGGTGGCAAGACCTACAGGCCACGTTTAGCAAGATTGAGGCCGTAAAGGTGGAAAAAGGAATCAAAATAGTGATGGGTTGCTAGCCGCATCGCCTATAACATGATTCCTATGATTTTCGCCCATTCACTCGATGGACTTTTACCATCTGCGCGGTTAGAGAAGCAACAGGTACATTCTATGTTTTTTCTTTGCTCCCAGACCAGCATGGAAGTAAAAATATACTTATGCTTCGAATAATAAGGTTATGTGTATATGCTTCTATTTTACACTAGTACTACACTACAGGCCCACGTACAAAAAATGTGGGTCATATGAACCACCAGGTGACGTATATAGGACGATATAAGAGCATAAAATAATAAGATTCAGCACTACACCGTCACTTGTAAGCTGTCCAACTGGGTGCTGGTGAGAATACAAAAGTGCAACCCTCGATTTTTTCCCCTTGTCGCATGATTTTTGTACGGCGTTGCGGAATAATGGATTAGAAGCTGTATTGAAACAGTATGAAACTGATGCCGTACAGAATGAAATGACCAAATTTACCCTGGAAATGGTCAGAAAATCAAAAAAAAATACCGACTTTGTGGCGCACCATTTGTACGGCATCAGTTTCATACTGTTTCAATACAGCTTCTAATCCATTATTCCGCAACGCCGTACAAAAATCATGCGACAAGGGGAAAAAATCGAGGGTTGCACTTTTGAATTCTCACCAGCACCCAGTTGGACAGCTTACAAGTGACGGCATAGTGCTGAATCTTATTATTTTATGCTCTTATATCGTCCTATATACGTCACCTGGTGGTTCATATGACCCACATTTTTTGTACGTGGGCCTGTCTATACTGTATTAGGCTAGTAAGTAATCAGTGTTGTGGAAAGCATTAGTTTAATTTGAGGTCATCAGTCGACAGTAGCAATTAGCAACCCGTTAATGACAGTTATGGTCGCTTTTGTTTAGTTTCCCGAAGAGTAAACACTACTGGGGGGCGATTAGCACAGCCTTCGACAAAATACCGCCTGTTTGAAACAAATCTACATCAACAACACCATCTTCTTAGATATTGTATAAGTGTCTTCTTATTGTATTTTGTATGTATGTAGTATTTAAAATAAAACCCCAGAATTAACACATACTATTTTTAATTAATTTTAAAAACACACAGAAATAATTACAACAAGCTTCGTATTTCAAGCTATCCGCCATCTTCCGCGAATCCCCTCTCCCCGCTACTCCCATAGACTAAGACATAACTTTTTTTTATAAAATTATAATCCTACAACTCGGCCATCCTGCTGTTGTATGGCCTCAGACAACTTATACATTACATAACTATACTTATGCACTCAAACAAAAAATGTTGTCTTACTGAATACTGACAAAATTAAACATGTTTACATCTTACACTAAATAAAACATAGTTAATTGATACTTCTCGACATTTAGAACCACAGCGCTATAAATAAAATAACTTTGTTCAAATTAGTTCTTAAGGTTTTCACCTAAGGTAAATAAAATAAATCTTTAAGGTAAACATACACCTACCTACTAGAACCACTTTGCATGTAACACCTTATAAAACCATTGGGTCAACAGATTAAAAAAAACATTTAAAACTACTCACTCATAGGCCAAGGTTTCATGTAATCTGCTGCACTAGATGTTTTCAATGGACCCTCTGCAGCGCTGTCCACCTTCTTAACTTCATAACGGTCATTACCTTTAATGCTGGTAACTTTGTATGGCCCTAGAAACCTTGGTTTTATCTTCATACAGGTTCCAAATTGGGTCCTTTTAATGGCCACCAGATCTCCCATTTTGTACCTACAGCTATCTTTCCTCCTTTTGTTGTACTGTCGGCGGTTTTCCTCTTGCACCTTTAATATTTGAACCCTTGCTTGCTCCCGCAGCTCTTCCCTCTGCAAACTAAATTCCTTTAAATTCTCCTGCTGTAACAAAGAAACTAAATGTATATCTTCTTTTTGTCTCATTTTCACTCCAGTTAATAGTTCATAAGGACTCATGCCTATACTTCTCTGGTAAGTACTGTTAATAGCCCTCTGCACCTGGCTGACTTTTCTGTACCATAAGGCAGGTTCTTCAATACAGAGTTTAGTTAAAAGTGAAACAATAATTTTATGAACTCTTTCAACCTGCCCGTTACCTCTAGGAATTCCAGTTGTAATCTTAACATGGCTAATATTTTCTTCCTTGCAATATTCGATAAAGTCGTTGCTAGTGAACGCCGGACCCTTGTCAGTAACTATTCTCTGTGGGTTACCAAAAACCTGCTGGTGAACCCTTAGTTTATCAAGAGTTTCCTTAGTAGTGGTTCCTTTAGTAGGAAATATCCAAACAAATTTGGTAAAGCCGTCCACCATGGTCAAAAGATAATTATACTGCTTTTTTGTCTCAGTGAAAGGACCCACATGATCTAAGTGAAGTGTACTCAAGGGTATGTCTCCTTTCTCTAAAGTATGCAAATAACCTTCTTGTTTTCCTTCTTTATTCATTGCCAATAGACAAGGTACACATGTAGATACAACTTCTGTCACCTTTCTTGCTAAATCTGTTATAAAATATTCATTTTCAATTTGTTCCAGCATTTTTTTCTTTCCAAAATGACCATTAATATGTATTCTTCTAATAATTTCAATTTCTATTCCTTTGGGAATAACCAACAATCCTTTTTCTCCTTTGTATAATAATCCATTCTGTACATAGTAATCTAAATAAGGTTTTTCTTTTATAATTTCACAAATTGCCTTGATACTGTCATCTGCTTCTTGCGCTAGCCGAATCTGGCTATGTAGCCCTCGTGTAATTAGTCCCACAAATGGATTGCGGCTGAGCGCGTCCACATGCCTCATCTTTGTGCCTGACCGGTGTTCAACTTTGTAATCATATTCTTGAAGCAACAGTACCCATCTGGCAACTCTTGTTGATAAATCTCTTTTCTTTAAAGTCATTTCAAAGGCCAAACAGTCTGTTACAATTTTGAATGGTATACCCAGTAAATACTTGCGGAATTTTTTCACACCTTCTATTATGGCAAGAGCTTCCAATTCATAACTGGTGTACTTTTTTTCAGCGTCTGTAGTTTTCTTACTCATAAAATAAACCGGATGTAAACAGCTGTCATTTGGATCCCTTTGCATTAATATTGCAGAATAAGCTAGCTGTGAAGCATCTGTATGAAGCTCAGTTGGTAGTGAAGGATCAAATATCCTCAACACGGGATAAGCTGATAATTTTTCCTTCAATGTTTGAAAAGCAACCGCCTCCTCCTCACAAAATTCAAAATCAATGTTCTTTTTCAACAAATCGGTTAAAGGTTTTGCAATGGCAGCAAACCCTTCTATGAATTTCCTAAAATAAGAGGCCAGACCAATAAAACTGTGAAGTTGCTTCAGGTTTTTTGGCTGCGGAAACTTGAGGACTGCATCAGTTTTATCAGTAGAGGGTCTTACAGTTCCATTTTCGATGATATGGCCTAAATATTCCACTCTTTTAGTAAGCAACTCACTTTTTTTCCAATTTATGTTAAGTCCATACATAGACGCTACTTGCAATACTCCTCGTAACTTCTGCAGTGCTTCTTCATAGTTCTCAGCTGGTATAATCAAATCATCAATAAATATTAGTAGGTATCCTTTAGCCATAAGCTCTCTGAAAATTGAAGTAATAAATCGAGTAAAATAATTTGGACAAATTGATAAACCGAAAGGAGCCCTAGTGAATTCATACTGCCCGCTTTGAGTAACAAATGATGTATATTTTATGGAACTCTCTTCTATTTGCAAATGGAAAAATGCATCTTTCAAGTCCAATTTACTAAAAATCTTTGCATGCACTAACTTATCTAAGTGATCCTCAATCACAGGAAGAGGAAATTCATCTTTCACCATCTTTTCATTGACTTTCCTGTAGTCCACACATACCCGGATTGAGCCATTCTTTTTTTTAACAAGTACAAGCGGACTTGCATATTCTGAAAAACTAGGCCTAATAATTCCTTTATCCAACCACTCACCAACTTGTTCATCAACTACTTGCTGCTCCTTGATAGCTAACCGCCTTGGTCTTGAAGCCACAGGTATGTCATCCTTCAGAATAATCCTCATAGTGATGGGTGCTTCTTTGGTCTGTGTAGGCTTGTAGTTTTCAACTAACTGCTGGACATCCTCACGTATAAGTTCATCGGGCACATAACTCACCGCTTGTTCAGCCTCTGTAAACAAACACTGCGCCAATCTATTTTCGTTTCGTGGAGTTACACTCACCTGGCCCTTGTCAAAAATTATAGTAGCTACCTCAAACAATGGTCGACCCAATATAATTTTATAAGGTATCACATCTTCCGGTACAATATGAAACAACAATTCATAACAATAATCGTCGATTTGCAACACCGTATAACATTTTCCAATAGCAAAAACTTTCACTAAACCAAGTCCTGTTATCGTAGTCTCATCTTTGACATAAGACGTAATATTTAACTGAGAAAGTAAGTTAACAGACAGTAAATTAAGCTCACTACCCGAATCAATCAAACAATTCATTGTTACACCGTCAACTTTTAACGTCTTTACAGAAAAATCCTCCTTTATTCGACCTGACATGGTTACGTTTTGGCGTCATTGCCGGTCATTTTGACATTGACAACAACATTGATGACAGTCGGAGCGTTCGCCATTTTGGTCTTCAGCGGCGCCCTCTGCGCGCGCATTACTATCTTGTTCGGCGTTTTGTTCAGAGTTCACGTACATTGCGCGCGACGGTTGCCAACTCGATGTTCGTGCTCCGCTGCTCTCTCCTGTACCACGTCCGTTGCCATTCCATGTTCTGTCTCGTTCTCCCCCGCGGCGCGCCATATTTGTATTCGTATTAGTAGTCGGACAATCTGGAGCAATATGGCCAAATGAATCGCATTTGAAGCATTTTATTCCTTTACGACACGAACTAGCAATATGATTTCTTTCTCCGCATTTAAAACAATTACGCTCGAATCTTGTCTTTTCAGCCGTCTGGACCAACCGTGTCTGCGGATTGAGCGGTTTCTTCTCCTTGCTTTTCATTGTCTCGTAAATAGCTAGAACTTCTTTTAGCTTACTATAGGTCGTGACTCCATAAAGCATGATCTTGTTCGACGGGGTGTCGTCGATGCCGTCCACGATGTACTGTATGGCTACGTAATCAGCAAAACCTCCGCGCTTTCCCTGCTCCTTCATTACTAACATGTATTCATAGCAAGTTTCGTCCTTCTTTTTCTTCCGTGAAGCCATCAGTTCATGAATTTCTTTAACGTTAACATTATCGGGAAATTCCTTCGCTAACGCCTTCTTCAGGTCATCGTAAGTTTTAAACGTCTTCTCCGACTTTAACCAGAGAGCGGCTGCTCCAACTAAGGATCTGCGGGCTAACAGTAACTTTTGTGCTGGAGTCCAATTAAATATCTCGGCGTTATCATCTATATCCTCCGCCCACGCCGTTACCGGGAAAGTCTTATCTGTTCCCGAAAATTTAACCAACGTCTCTTCAATCTGATGAAGCCCTTTCACCGCCTCCACCG
The DNA here is from genome assembly GCA_949127965.1 of Pandemis corylana. Taxonomy (NCBI): domain Eukaryota; kingdom Metazoa; phylum Arthropoda; class Insecta; order Lepidoptera; family Tortricidae; genus Pandemis; species Pandemis corylana. Next base: position 17,878,913 of record OX421852.1, on the reverse strand, counting down.
TTACTGTTAAACCATCTTTTTCCGCCATGTTTCTCGCCTTCTATTTCACCTTTAACACCTTTTATAAGCACCTTGAAAAACTTCTTTTAACACCTTTAAGTAACACCTTTAATAACACCTTTAAGTATATAACACCTTTAAGTAACACCTTTATCAACTTAATTCAACTTTTATTTCATCTTTCTTTTTACGTCGCCATCTTTTCTTCTAATTTTCTTCATAAAACATCTTTTTACATTTTTTACAACATCAATTCTTCTCAACAGTTAAAATTCATCCCGGACGAGCCCCCAAAATGTAGTATTTAAAATAAAACCCCAGAATTAACACATACTATTTTTAATTAATTTTAAAAACACACAGAAATAATTACAACAAGCTTCGTATTTCAAGCTATCCGCCATCTTCCGCGAATCCCCTCTCCCCGCTACTCCCATAGACTAAGACATAACTTTTTTTTATAAAATTATAATCCTACATGTATGCATGTGTGTAATGATATTTAGTAGTTTATTTTATGATTTGTTTATTGTATTTAGATATGTACGCTCTATTGTGGCTTTCGCTATCTGGAATTTGAAACTCACACTTCGTCGGTCCCTCGTTTAATGCTCCTCTCACCTACTCAAAGGTTAACTGGTAGAGATCCCTTATAGGGATAAGTTCGCCTTAAAGCATTTACTTACTTACTTACTTACAAATCTTTCTAAGATGATGAAGTACATAATGGCGACACAACCAGCCTCCTAAATATTTACTATACACTACATTAAAATATACTAAAGTCAAGGGCGATACGTACCTACATACATACACAAATCACATATTTATCCCTTATGGGCTAGACAGAGCCTAAGGTAAAAACACCATAAAGCCACGTTTAGATGATTAAGTTCGTATAGCTGGAAAGGGA